>JAOEGL010000006.1:38804784-39457390 GCA_034509955.1 Urosaurus nigricauda
GTGAATGTGCCTTTTCTCTCTTTCTGAGGGCGGATGGCTGTTCTCCTCCGATGGCCCCATGTGCCCCTGTTCCCTGTTAGGTCACAGTCACTCATTCTTTGCAAGTCCTTCAACACCGGTTAATAATACCAGCAAAGGCCGGCCTGCGTGAGCTGTCTCTAGCTTGTATTTGCATCGGTAGCCTGCTCCATGTTTTCACTTTCCTGCTGAATTATCAGTATTTTTCTTCTCTTTGCACAGAAGGAAAGACTGTGTATCCTTTTCAGAAGATAATTTTCTTGAAGCCTTGGCAGACCTCTTAGTGGAAGACAATAACCACACAAGGCTTTCTTCTGTGGAGTACAGAGGGCTCCACAAAGATGCTCCTCTCTGCTGAAAAAATACACTGAGACACATGCAAGGACAACACTGATGATCTGGTCTATATGTCTTAAAAACAGGCTTGTTCATTCTGGGGCCCTCCAAATCTTATAGACTATAGTTTCTATAATCCCGAGTTAATGTGATACTTGCTTTCCATCATTTTCTTGGACTTCAACTCCAAGATAGGACTAGGAAAGATACGGCCTTCCATTCTTTTCTTGGACGTCAACTCCCATTGTCCCTCACCATTGGTTATACTCACTACAGATGATAGATCCTGCTTGACATCTGGAAGGCTCAAGTTTGCTCACCCCTGGTCTAAGTGGACCCTCCCATTTGACCTATTTGTTTAAATCAGTACCTGTAATGTTAGATAGATTGCGAATATAGCCAAGTTTTGGTGTAACATTCTCCTGATGATATTTATCCATCTGGAAAAAGGAAGCTGAATCTTGCACAAGGGCAGATCCATGTGGTCTATGTTGCAACGGTCAATTACAGCGAGCAAGGACACTGACACAAGAGCTTCATTCACTCAGTTGTCCAGTAACAGAATAGAAACTTTGCAGACTTTGGACCTGGCAGGCCTTGGATGCATATTATGTTAACTAAACTAGAACAATTATTGTCAACAGTTAGCTGCCAACTGTGAAAGGATGCAGAATGCAGCATCCTAGCATTTGGAGTGATTTAGGAGAAGCATGTATCTATTCATTTGAAAAACCAAGCTAAAGATTGAGGAAGGGCCAATTGACAGGGATGATCCATCACCTTATCTTCCCCTCTGATGCAACAGCCTTTTGTTTCATGCTTGTTTTATTCCCTTTGTCCCAGGGATGTAAAGGATGATGCAAAGGAAAATGATGCCAAAGAAATTCTGGCAGGCCTAACTGTTTGTGCTCATCCTAAAGGAGTAAAGGGGTTGATGCTTCTTTCAGGTGCTCCAAGAAGACATTAACCTCTCACCTTTCACCAGGGCATGGTTCCCTTTTTGATAAAAGTACAGTACTACATCGACACTATGGATAGGTCAAGCCAGGTTTTTTAGATCAATTTTTGGACTAAAATTTCTAGTCTTATACATGAGTATATACAGTATATATCTGTATGCAAATGGAAACAGCCTTACAACTGTACTTTGAAAATACAGGACTGAAAGTGAAGTCTACTGGATGGGATGCTTTTGCCAAAATCTGAAAAGATGAAGGTGGGGGAAGAGGGGCTGAGCAGCATTTACAATTTCTACACAGTCTTTCATAACTTCCCTTTCACCATGACTAGGAGATGAAAAATTTCAACTAAAATGGCAGATATGGATTTAGTAAAATATTAAAGAGTGTAGTTTCAGCATTCTTGGCCAAACTGTCATTTTCATAGGAAACTGAGTGTAACTCTAGTGTCTCTATGTGCTCCTACAAACAGGAAGCGTACACACTCTGACCTATGAAGGAGTCTCACTGCATGCAAATGGTCAAGGAAAAGGGACATCCACACCCAGTTACTAGAATAGCCATTTGCCATCAGCAAACAAATGACAAAATGAGGAACATGATGTGCAGATAAGGAGAACAATGTCATGGATCCTACAATAAATCAAGGAAAAATACACTGCTTGTATAGCTCTAGTGATATCAGTCTAAAGAACATTGTGCAGGTTCACCTACTTATCACTCCCTGATGGACTTTTCTATTGTAGTAGAAGAAAAAGATGGAAGCAGCAGTAGGAAAACAGAGGATTACAAATGGGCAATGCCACACAGACTCCTCTATAAAATTCCTTAAATCACGCTGGGTGGTCACACAAAAATATCACCAATGCAAATCTGGAAATATTCCTAGTCTCAGGGAAGTAAAGCTGTTTATTCTCTTAAATGCAAGGATCTATGAACAGAGGTTAAACAGGAGACTGATCACTACCATAAATGTGTCTTATTATAAGGTCACTTGCTAAGGATGATAAAGGTATGCAAGAACCCCACAAAGAAATGATGGATGAGAAAAAGGAGATAGACAAGAGAAAACAGAATACCATCACAAAAAAGAACACAAATGTCCAAAGTTTTTGAGAGTACAAATACTAGAGAATTTTGTTCGGTCTGTATTTTTAAGTGAATTGACCTAATTCATTCTTCTAAATAAATAAGCAAAGTTATCAGCTATCACTTCCGAATTATTCCAAACACCGGCTCTTTTTTGCACTCTGCAGTTTTTCTGGATTTTGCAATGCGGTTTTCAACTCAGAAACTGCATGCGAAAATATGGGTTGGGGGGAAAACTCTAGATGAAGAGAGTTTGTGTAGAGAATTTTGGTACATTCTTTTAAAAGGCAGAATGATAAAAAAATAATGGAACAGAATGGGCCTATGAAGACATGTGAAACTGACAGAGGGGATACTAATTCATACACCATTCCTTGAGAAATTGTTGTGGGCTGAGGTATGCAAAACAGTAAATAGACACAGAATTTACATTACATAAGAATTTATTTAGGGATTGGAGGGCCATAGACCATTCTATGTAAATAATGTTGTTTTTTTTAAATGTGCCATGTTAAGGGAAATAAGCTCTTGCCAAGAAAGTGTGGTCTAGAAGAAAAAGAAGCAGCAAACTATTTATTACCTGTCGATTTTCAGTTTAACTAACTTACTTTAACACTGGCTGTGGGGGATAAAATACTGTATTAGTAAAGATATTTGAAAACGTCAAATGTAACAGAACTATTTTTGACTGTAAACGATGGCTGGGATAGCTTTTGGCTTCTTGACACATTCAAGACCATTCCATCGCCAACCTTGAATCATGAGCTGACTGGAAACATTAAATCAATGTTACAAGAAAGCAAATATGCAAAAGGACCTCTAGCATCTTTGAGACTGAGCAGAACATGTTGCAGCATAAGCTTTCCTAGACTTGGTCTACTTCCTTAGATGTTTTCTTCCCCAGAACACTGTATAGTAGAAAAATCAAGTGCTGAGGTACTGAGAGGAATAGAAATGCTTAGGGATACCGTAATTGGTCAATGCACATGTCTCTTAGTATGATGGACCTGAACTATTCAATATTTACATGGGTCATGAATGAAAGTGATTTAGGGTACAGAGCCAGCATTTTGTCTAGTTGCTGTAGACTATACCTAACTTGGGTATATTTGGAAGTATAGCTTAAAATGTGGGTAAAGGATCCGATTAGTGCATTCATTGGTTTATAACCCAAATTGAAGACTATGTGCTGAATTTCCATCATTACTTTATTATCATGATCAACTACTGCAGTTTATTAGACCTAATTTTTGGCAAAATAGGGATAAAGAACAACTTCCACTATCGCACTAGTAATGCTGACTAGGAGTTATGGGAATTGGTTGTGATGGCCGTTTTTGATAATATACATGCAGCCCCTGATACATTTCCAGCTGCAAGCTAGGTACAGGCACCTGGAGTTTTATTAACCAAACCAAATCTGCTTTTTAAAAAATCAGTTGAGTTGCAGGTTTATGTTGGAATGATAATGCTGGGTGAGCCATTCAGCCTGCTAGGCCCAAGAAAGATTTGAGCTATTCATGAAACACGGTTACATTCCAAGAAAGACCTGTTATCAATCCTCTGTGTTGCTGCAACACTTACTTCTTTATTATACATCTACCCCCCACAACCGCAAACCTGGTTGCATCCCAAGTACACAGGAGGAATTGTTTAAAGTACAGGAACTGATGGTACCTCGGCTATCACCTGCTCAAAATGGTAGAGCAGCAACAAGAATGTATTTGCAAAAGCAGAGTCCAGGACAAGGTCTCATAAAAGGCACATGTTCAAGATGACATGTTTATGTGAAACTGTTTTCACACAAGAGCAGATTCAGGATGGGTGTGAATACTCTTGTTACTGTTTGTTTTTATGATGGTTGTATTCTAACCTGACTTGTGAGGAGTATAGCTGTTTTAATTTCAATCTGGGCTATCTCTCACTTCAGCATCTGGGATAACTGGATTTTGTGTTTTTTCTTATAGCAGAGGGCATCCTCTGGGAAGCAGGTGGTTCATATCAATTCTCTGCACTCTTACAACTGAGGTGGGTATCTGGTTCAAGTCTAGAGCAGCGCACAGTTTTGCTCCTATGGCACAAGAACCATCTGTAGCAGCAGCTGGTAGGATCACTGCTGAATAAGACAAGATCTCTATAGCCATCTTTACCATGTGATTGAATCAATCACTTACCTACAAGACTCAAATGGACTCTGCAACAATTGCATCAGCTGTATTTGATTAGGTAATTCTATGATTACCTGCAGGAATGAAATCATGATTATGCTAAAACAACTAAATCTCCAGAATTTACAGTGTAATAAAGACCTTCTGTGGAGTGTTTTCTGTGGGTCTGGGAGAGGGACACATTGGTAATGCTGTAGAGAAATCATGCTTAAACATACAGAGACAGGCACCGACTAAATGTACACAATATATACAAAGTTTAAATAATCACTGTATAAAGTGCTAGTTTTTTCAGAGACCTAGAGGGCGAATAGCAATTAAGTCTAGACTTAAGTTCAGTATTGAGCACCATCGAGTTTGGAGCAAAGCAAATTTAGACAGCAGAATTAATAGTTTGACACTGCCATGGCTCAATGCTGTAGAATTCTGAGATCTGTAGTTTTGTGAGATATTTAGAGCATTTGGTACCCCACCAATCAAAAATCCCAGGATTCCAATAGAGTGATGACAGTTAAAGTGGTGTCAAGTGGCTTTATTTCTGCAGTATGGCAGAGTCTCTTCCAACTCTATGATTCTATCAACACCTAAAACACATTGGTGTGACTGACTAGAACAAAGGCTTCTCAGGTTTAGCATTCTGTTCCCACAATGGACACCAAATGTCTTGGAGAAACCACAAGCCATATTTCATCTGATTCTGTAGGTACTGAATAGACAATATGACTTGCAGTCATTATCCTTCATGAAGCCTTCCAAGTTGATGGCCATCACTACATTTCATGACAACTAATTCCATAATTTAATTCTGTGCTGAGGGATGAAATGCTTCCTTTTATCTTTTGTGAATCTCTCACCATTCAGCCTCACTAGATGGCCCTGGTGTCTCCCTGTATTGGGAGATATGACTATTTTGCTATGACCTGTATAATTTTATATGCATCAAAATATGTTCCTTTTTTGCTCTAACCTGATTACAAGGAAAACAGTCCCAGAAGCTGTGTAGTCCTGTTCATCTCACTGCATCTTACAGCAATCCAATCCCTGATAAGTGAGCAAAAGGAGCTGCAGTAGTGCTGTAGAGGCAGAGAAGACATTCAAGGGCTCCGTGACTTAACAAAGGGTAAACTACTAATAAGTGTGGTATGGTGTGACTAAAAGAACTGATACTAAGGGAGACATATTTCCTGTATTTCAAAACTGCCCCACATGGAATATCACAGGGATCTTTAAACATATGCAGCTCCACAACATCCATAACATACAGGAAATGCTAAGCAGCTCCTTTTTGATTTACTGTACTAATGAAAAGAGGCCATGATAAGCACAAACCATCCCACACCCTATCTTGGTTCTCATCAATATTCATTCAGGCTTGAAGGCAGATGAACCATGGATCTAGACAAGTGAATGAGGCACCAGTAGGTTTTAGGTCAAGTCTTTTTTTGGGAGATGGGGTATTTTAAGACCCAGGAACAGCAAAGATCAAGCCAATGATGCAACATATCAATAACACTGAATACAATCTGGAAATGCCCCTTCAACATCACAAATAGGGCCTCCTAGGACAACATCCCAATGATCAGTCAATTCATCTCATGGCTATGCCCAAGAGAACAAGTCTGAAACAGAGGGGAACCTTGAGAAACTAGGGCTCCAGCATTATAGCTCACTGGCCAACTGTGGTGGTGACGACAGGCAAAATCCAACCGGGTGCAGGCAAGACAGGACATGAGATTGACCAAGCAGCAGACAGGGACCTTGGTCACCAACTTACTTATACACATGGTGACTGCTGAGGATGAATTCAAAGTACCTATTACTTTTAATTTGTTGACATACTAAAAGTTGTACATAACGTTCAATGTGGCAAGGAAATATGAACAATCCAACAAAGCAGCTGATACAGAGAAACACAGGAGAAGGAAGGGAGGGGGTGGGAAGGCTGCTCTCAATAGCAGGTAATTCATAAGGGCAGCTGTTCTGAGAACCTTTACTCTGGGGTTAACTAAGGCTTGCCCAGCTACAAATGACAATGACACAATGGCATTAGAAGCCAGGGAGAATGACATTTGTGTGCCCTTAGGAGCTGGCAGAGCGGAGGGTTTTTTAAAACAACCAAGGAAAGGGAGAAGGGGCCAAGAAACTTGATTCACCCTGCCACTATTTTTACAAATCTAACACCACTCACAAGACTACAGCACAAGAGGAATATAAAGATTAAGAGTAAATCACAAGGGAAACTGCAGCATCCCAGGTAGTTGGCGCCCCCTTCCTGCTTCCTTGAAAACTGGAAAAGAGCAAAATTGAAAAAGCCTTTGCAGGACTCATTCAGGCCACAAAGGGGCCAAAGAACCAGTTATACTTCCCTGGGTTCTCTTGAAGGACAGAAAGAGCCTCCAGATGAAACAACTGCTAGGCTCTCTTAATCAGAGTGGGAGAAATAACTAAGATGAAAAAGACTTTAGGTCTTCAGCACATCAGTCATGCTGCTGTTGGACAAATGTCCGGGAAGGCTTGCCCAGCCCAGCCCAGCCCAGCCCAAGTGTAAGCAGGCCTGCCCCGCCAACTCTAAAATCTAGAGAATGTCCATTGCACTTATATGTTGTGTGAGTAATCCTTTTCAGGCAGATGAGAGCCATCTCAAGAGGAAAGCAACTTACTTGTAGAGGCCTGGAAAGAGTCGGTTGGATTCAAAACAATGAGCCATGAATTAAACTCAGTGGAAGCAGTAGGGACAGGGAGGAAAAGCTTAAGAGTGGAATTCAAATCTGCATGATTGGATAGGCCACAAAGATGGATGTGGAGAGCCATCTGAGATGGGCACTTGGTTCACCAAACTGCATTGTTAATGGGAAGACTAAAACAGTGGGGCTAATGGTCAACAGATCACCAGATGTGATGCTGCTGTTGACAAGTCAAGGGGAAAACTACTTAGAAGGGAGATTTCCCCCAGGCAAGTACAGAGCAGGGTCATTCAGGACTGCTGGTTCTGGGGATTCTTGCCTGGAACAGGTTGGCCCCTATACTATTCCCACCTAAGTAGGAAGACAAGCTCTTACTCATACCTTCCGGGTGTCAGAGATAGGGGGAAGGGGCAAATCCCAAGACCCAAATAAAAACCAACCAGATAGAGCTAGGAGAGTTTCTTTAGAATTTTAACTAAAAGTGTGGCGAGGACTGTTTCCAGCCAGCTTCCCCATCTTGATAGTCACATAAACTGAGGCAGAGACTGTCTTGAGTCTACTGAACAATTTGTAAGTTCAGAGTGTTGATAGCTCAGTAGAGAGTCTCTGCATTGCTGCTCCGGGGTCGCTTGATCTTCTCAATGTTCTTTAGGATCATGTCGTGGAGAGTCACCTAGGGGGAGAGAAGACTGTCATTGATATCTTCTTGAGGACTGGCTGAGTGTGACAGCAGGATTTGCTTTGCCATACACCTCCTGTCCACCCTCCAGACAAAACAGAAAACTCCTGTTGCCTAAGCAAGCTATGCTGCCCCTCATATTTCAGAAAAAGGTGCAAGACTGCATGGAGCACACCAACTATGAGGAAAGTTTGAAGTGTCCTAGTTAATAGGAAACTGCTAGTATAAGAGTCCTCTGCTAAAGATCTCTGGCCTCTTTTTAAGAACAACAAGCCCTCAGATTTTATTATGGTTTAAGTCTACAAATGCTAAAGCCATAATAAATGTGTTAGTCCATAAGGTATCACAAGACATTGTGGGTTATGCTGCAGCAAGGCAAAGTAGCTTCCCCTCTAGACTATGTAAACACTGAGAGTGAAAAGAGATTCCAAAGCAGACTTAAACTTGAATATTGGTCATATTAGCTGTATCAACCTATTACTGTCAGAATTGCCAGGTCACACGATTCTAATGTCACTAGTACAAGGAAAACCACCTCAGATTTATAGAGGATTTTAAAAACATATTAACAATCTAACAAACTGTAAAAAAAAAATAGCACCATGCATCTCCATTCTTGGGCAGGCTGTATGAACATCTACACTACACTGGCCACCTTTACTTTGTTTCCTTTCAGGTGCCACCTAAACCATATCTTATCTTAATGAGAATGAATTACAGCAAGATTCCAGCTCATATACTCTATCTTCCCTCTCTCTTGGAGAAAGCTGATAAGAGGATTTTGTAAGATTTCACTTCCATTTCCCACTAATCATTGCTTAGCACTGACTCTAAATTGTGACTACACAAGGTATGGTTGAGGTGGTGATGTGAAAGCTAGGGGGAAACATTGTGGGGGTGGTGAGGAGGGTGAAAATCTATCGCCTATCTTTTCCAAGGAATCTCTTTTCACTTGGGGAAAAAAAAATCCCTAAATTTTCCAAGGCTTTCATCTTAATAAGTTAATGTTATTAACATTTAAACAGGTCACTTCAATAGACGATAATTTTAAAATAACAATGTTCTGTTTGAAATAAGCAAATATTAGCCACAATTTGTAAGGATAAATATTAATAAGAATTTTTCTGGACAAGCCATGGATAAGCAAAAATGAGAACAAAGTTTTCTAGACACCTTTCTATGCCTGAGCCAGAAGAGGGAAAAGGAAGGAGGAAACATTTGAGCCCATGGCTTCTGGTAACTCCTTTCCATCCTTACTACCTATGCCTAAGTTTGAGGATTAAACTCTTCTTTTTATGTATGTGTGCATTTTAAAGGCTTTGCTCAGTACTCACATCAGAACTTGGTACAATCAGTCAAAGCTTACATTCTCACAGAAGTCTATTAACAGTAAGTTCACCTTTATCAGGTTTTCCTAGTTAGCCATTTCAAAAAGTTTTTGTTCTACATTTTTTTTATTTTAGTTTTTGTTGAAACATAAGCTTTCAAATATTCTAAACAAACTGTGTAACAGTCTAGTATCTACCAGATCTACTGGACTACATTATGCATAATCCCAGCCAATGGCCAAGATGACCAAGAATAATAAGACAGGAGTTGTAACTCAACATATATGGAGGACACTAGATGAGAGATAGTATATCCAACAAATAAGACTGTTAAAAGAAATAAACAAATCAGTCAGTGAATCAGCATAGATCTACTGAGCAGATCCATGATGATTATTACTACTACTACTGTGTGAGTAAACCTGGCAACACCAATAGCTACCCATCATACATACAATATCAATACCACTATCTAGCTGCACAAACATAAAATAAGTATACTGTTTATGGCAGTATCATACAAGGAATGCAATGTGCCATTCACTAATCCATCCTTGACATAGTAATTTATCCTTTAAAATGGCATGCCATTCCCTCTCCATTTCTGCAAGAATTTAAAAAGAGAAAAGATGTTCCTGATCTTCAGACAAATAAAATTACTGTATCTCTCCCTCTTCCTTGCTCCTCACTCGCCCAATTCAGGAAAGGGTTTCTGACTGGATCAGCCTGAATGAAAAGTGATTCAGAGGCAATTATTGTTGTAGGCCATGAAAAATGAGGCAGAAGATGAAGTGCAGGAAACCAGGACTGCATCATGCCTTTTCCAACTAGAGGTCATAAGGAATAAGGGAATTACAACAAACCAATGAAGAAGGGCAAGCTATGGGTCTAGAGTACAGACAGCCTTTAGAAAAGGCCTTGAAAGATGACTTACATATTGATTTCTCAGCTCTGAAATGATGAGCCGCAGACTGATGTATTCCTTTTCATCCATCTCAGTCACTGTGCGACGGTAATCCTCCTACAAAGACAGTTATTGAGCCAGAATTATTTTGCTACAATTAGGCCCTATGGCGACTTGAAGAGACTGAGAGGGTCTCATTCCATCTCCCAGCTGAGAGTCACCTGCAAACAGTCATTTTCTTCTGATCTCCTGACTCATTGCTTCAGTATACCATATATTGCTCCCTCCTCACATAGACTTGGACAATTAAGAAATAGTTGAGAGACCTAGTCATGAGTAAACTCCAAAGAAAAAGAAAAATCAAGATAGGGATGCTTGTCTCGAATGTAGCTCTAAGCATTTCCTGTATTTCACAGTATTTCCAAGTGAAATATATTCAAGAACCCTTTTAGTTGTTCCCATGCTCTTAAAAAGTTGAAAATTCTGAATTCAGTAATTGGATTAACATATCTCACTCAGCACTTACCACATGAGGATATTTTGCTATTTTAGAAACCAACTTTGCCCGTGTGATGTAATATCTGAAATGGAAGCAAAGAGGTGGCTCAAGTGATGGCAAGAGGTCCTGAGACAGCCCATATTCCCGAGGAGCTGTGCAAGATGTATCACCTTGATAAAGCACCTACCTAGAGATCTGGTCCAAGTATGAAGCTGCCTCGCTCTCCACAGTTCGAAGCTCAGCTACAGTTTCTTCCTGAAGAGACAGAGCCAGTAGGAGAACATTAAGAAAAAAAAAATTCTGGGGTTGACTCATACATGAATATATGCTACTTACTCTGTGATTACAATGGTCAAGCTTCCACCTTAATTTAAAAGCATCTGAGCTCCAGACGGGCAGAACTAGACAACCAACTGGCCCAACAGAAGATCTAGGATGGTGCAAGCAACTGTAATGGGGACCAATTTTTATTCCTGCAGTGAGTGGCAACGGCTGACTATAAAGCACCAAAAATCACAATTTTAAATCACTTGTTGTTTCCGACAGATTTGTTGGGGCAATTTGACCCCCTTCATTGGGGTGTTCCAAGTTTATCTGCCACCCTGGAGCTTTTTTTGACAGTTCTGAGGGTGCTTTCTGCACCAAGGCTATTTGGAAGCCTGATAGGGATGCCCAGCATGGTGTAGTAATCTGAATGTTGGACTAGGCCACAGGGTTCAAATCCCTGCTTGGCCATGGGAACCCGATGGATGACCTTGGGGAAGTCACATTCTCTCAGCCTCAGAGGAAGGCAAGGTTAAACCCCCTTTGAACAAATCTTGCCAAGAAGTCCTCATTTACCTGAGGGCCCCTATAAGTCAGAAATGACTTGCAGGTTAGAGGATGTATCACATCAGCTGTTTTCCAGTGGAACTTTGGGAAGGTATCAGCTTGGTTTTCCTCAAGACAAGCTGTCACCACCCACCCACTACATGTGCATAAGGAACTGTAAAATTCCAGTTCTGTTCCCTTCCCTGAGGGAACTCACAGAGAACCCTAGGAAAGCCAAAATTTTCCAATCACTAATTTACCTGAATAGAAACGCCAAAGTTGTTGCCATCTTCTATCCTAGGAATCAACAGCTGCACCCACATTTTGACCTGGAGGGCAGAAAATGTCATATTCAGAAGTGCCATTGCTTTGTTGGAAAGTCTAAGCTCTCTTGTTAGTCTATTTCACAGGCAGCAGCTGGGTATTCCAGCAGTTAGAAATGTTACTATGGACTATAACTCCCAGGATACCTCAGCGAACATGGCCACTGCCATCATAGTTCAGTTATTCTGAGGTTTTTTAGTTAAAAAGGAAATCTTTTTGAGTTACTATGAAGCCAGGCTGACCAGGTGGGGTGGGTCAGTGGGAAAACTCCAGCACTGAACTTTTTTTTGTTTTGTTTTGTTATTTTAGATCACCTGCATTCACAACTGACATCAGCCCAGCTTTCACTGAAGTGATAAATCCACTGCAAATAAATACATTGGAGTGGGGGAGTCACATTATAGAATTCAAAGAAATATAAAACAGCTTTGGCTATTACGCCAGCTGCGCCCTTTCCTGGAAATTAAGGACCTTGAAACTGTGGTGCATGTGCTGGTAACCTCCCTTCTTGATTTCTGTAATGCACTCTATATGGGGCTACCCTTGCGCTTGATTTGGAAACTTCTATTAATGGCAGCCAGGTTGGTCTCAGCTACAACTAGAAAGACCACATTACACCGATTCTAAGATTGCTTCACTGGCTGCCCATCAGTTTCTGGGCCCAGTACAAGGTATTGGTTTCCAACCTATCTTCAGGACCATCTCCTTCCAAATAATCCACCCTGCGCACTCAGGTCCGCTGGGAGGAACTTGCTACAACCTATAATCTACAACCTCTCTCTCTCACCTCCATCCTCTAATCTCCGTCCAGAACTCAGCTGCACATATTATCACTTCTGCTCGCCGCTTTGACCATGTTTCTCCTCTTTTATCCTCCCTTCATTGGTTCCCCTTCCCCTTCCGCATCCAGTACAAGCTTTTGTTGTTGACTTTCAAAGCCCTCCACAGACTGGCCCCTCCTTACTTGTCTGACCTTCTTTCTCTTCACACTCCTTCTCATACCCTCCGTTCTGGTAGTCAAGGTCTCCTGTCCCAGCCGAGGATTTCCACTTCCCTGTCCCAGATTCGTCCCTTCTCACTTGCTGCCCCTCACTCCTGGAACCTTCTTCCCCCACATGCACGCCTCATCACTTCTCTAACCAGGTTCAAAATTAAGTTAAAGACTATATTGTTTAGAGAAGCGTTCCCAGGATTGTGCCATCTGCCCCAGGATGCCTCCTTCTAACTATGTATTAAGAAGCTGTGCCTTCCCTCCAGTCCATCTGCCTTGGTCCTGGCCCCAGAGGGAGAGAAGAACCACCAGACCTCATCCCCTTTCCCATCACCTTTCCTTCTTCCTTTTGTGTTGTCTCTTTTAGACTGTAAGCCTGAGGGCAGGGATCCGTCTAATTTAAGATTGTATGTACAGCACTGTGTAAATTTACAGCGCTATATAAATAAGGGATAATAACAATAATAATAATAATAATAATAATAATAATATAAAAATGTATGGGAATGTATGTTTTAATCTTGTAAACTATCCCGGTTGTGTTGCACAGAGGCATGAGATAATAATAATAATAATAATAATAATTATTATTATTACTACCGTATGCCTAGAATAATGAGCAGGACAAAAAACAGTGTTTTCCAAGACATAGTAGTTGCCTTTGGAGAGGAATGCATTTTTGTATGGAAAAACATTCAGTAAAAAACCTCCCCATAAAGGGTCATCTGAAGTGATACATTTCAGACACAGGCTTATAGTACTAATTACAATTAGGCTATTCCATCTGGCTGCAACAGAGTAGATCTATCAAGGCTTGCCATAGTAAGATGCAAGTTCTTAGCAAGAAGAGATACCCTCTATAATTCTGATCTGAGGAATTCCAGTTACTACTTCTGCTAGCAAAAAAAAAAAAAAAAAACCAAAAAAAAACCATTTTGGTTTTATTCCCACTATTCAGGGAACTAGGCCAGATCAGTGATTCATATGTCAGAACGCAAATTGGGAGAGGGCAATCCAGTGCTCACCGTGTTGCATTTCTCAATCAGCAGCCGGATCTCTGGTTTCACCTTCTCAATAATGTCCACCAGCTGCTGGTTGCTTTTCAGCATCCCATTAGGCATGACAAAGACTTTGGTACCTGGTGCCATGAGAAGAGACTAGTCATTTATTCCATGAAGAATGTGTCTGCTTGCCACTCAGCAGACCACCCAAGCATTCTGCCACCCTGGAAAGGCCTATTCCCACTTGTAACTGAAACTTTAGGCTCAGCAATACCATGTATGTCAATCTTTCTATGTCCAAAGTCCTACATCTTTAAAGGCTTGCATAGGAGGAGATTTTAGCAAATATTAGTCCCTCATTTTGTGTAGCATTTTTGGTTGTTTGTTTGCAGAAGAAATGCCTTTTAGCACACTTGCTATCCTGGGATCCCAAAACTCATTTTTCTTTTTGGAAGAGCTTTATTCATACAACAATGGCAATAAGAAGACTGAGAACAACCACTAGGCCACCAATCATAAAAGTCTGATTTCAGGAGCTTACAGTCCCATGGAAGTTGCTGGAACACTCTTTACTATCATTATGACAACAGGTCAGTGACAATCAAATGACACAGAGAGCAAGCCATTCTTTCATTATGGTGGCAAAAGGTGGAGCATTTTAGAATATCTATGCCAACAGCAAAGAGCCAGATGTACATTAAGCAGATATGTCTTGAGGACATACATTTATGTTGAAAGTGAGGATATAGATTGTAAATACAAAAATCAAAATGAAACTTATTGGCACTAGACTCAAAGGTTTAGGACCATGAATTTTCCTTTCCTTGTACACTCACAGGATCTCTTCCAATGGGGCAAGCTTCACAAGGCAAAGCAGGTTCCCAAACTTGTTTCAGCAAATATTACAAGTTAAAAGAGGACTAAGAACATACCCTGGAAGGTCTCTTCACAGTCTTCCAGTTTTCTCTTTTTCAGATTGGGCTAAAGAAAAAGAAAAAAAACCCATATACTAAGAAATTCTAAATGTCTATGCAGCACTTACAGATGGAGTGTGGAAGGAAGACCAGGCTCTTTTTTTTTTAAAGCTAGAGTCTCAAGACCATTGATCAGCTTTAAAAATCAGTGATGTGGGTTTTCCAACAAAGCAGAGCTGGAAATTTTTCCAGAAAATTTCCCATTGCTCTAAATTATGGGATCTGACTTAGCACATTTAAATATTGCAATTAAACATTGAAAGAATTATACTGAAATAATGTTACTGGGTTATTTGTAATATTGTAAAGAGGACAGCATGTGTCTGTGTGTGCATGTGCTCATGCTTTCAAGTCACCTGTGGATTTATGGTGACCTCCTGAATTCCATAGGGTTTTCTTAGGCAGGGAATACTCACAGATGATTTTGCCAGTCTCTTTCTCTGAAATGTAGCCTGCAGCAGCTGGTATTTCCTGGCCATCTCCCACCCAAGTATTAACCAGGGCTGTCCCTACTTAGCTTCCAGGATCAGACAGGATCTGATCCCTTCAGGATATTTAGGCCAAACTTTCCTTATATTTAACAAAAAATGAATATTGTTTAAAAGTCACATATCTAAAGAGAGCTGAACTTGTTATATCTTATATTAACAATTTAAAGCTATTCTCTCACAGTCATATAGTCCATGTCTCTCGTTTATTATTTATTTATTTGTTTATTTATGGTATTTGTACCACGCTCTTTAGCCCTAAAGACTCACAGAGTGGCTTACAGATAGTTATTCAGACAGTCCTGTGCTCTCAAGCTTACTTATCCTTTTCTGAAATGTCAGTTTTTAACTCACTGGTCTTTTCTATCTTGGAATCAAATTTCATTTACCTCTACCATTTCTTTTCTTGTCTGCTCCAGCAAAAATGTAAAAATCTTTACTATATTTTCTGAAGAGCTCTTTAGCTTCCTTAACTATATTTAAGATATGTTGCCTTTAATTAAAGAACAAAGTTATTCTTTCTCATTTCTCTCATCTAAAGGGACTTCATGTCGTTGCAGTTTATCCATTAAAAATGTGTAGTCTCTTCATTTTTCAAAATTCTTCGGAGGAATCCCTTTCATGATAATCACCTTTTTACTTCCAATCTTCTTTTTTTGTTTATAATTTATAAATAGTTTAAGGCTAAGGTATAACAGTGGTACCTGCAGCAAGTGGGTTCATTTCTTAGTTTATCCCCTGAGCTTTTAGGATCTGTCAATGCTTATATCCTTAGAGTTATAACTAAAAACTGATATTCTATATTTAGCTCGTCTAATATGATTAATAAAACTGATATTCTATATTTAGCTCGTCTAATATGATTGATCCCAATACAACAACCTAGTCTAAGATGTATAAACACTGTTGTTGTGTGCCAACTTATTGTTTCCAACTTATTGCAATCCTAAGGCAAACTTATTTTGGGGTTTTCTTGGAATGTTTCTTCAGTGGTGGTTTGCCATTGCCATCCCCTGAGGTTCAGGATGGGTTTCCATGGACGAGCGGGAATTCAAACTCTGTTCTCCAGGATTGTAGTCCAATGTTCTTGTATAAACATAGATTCACAATATACATGATATGGGGAACTTCCCCAAATCTCTGTTAATGATATAAATTTATATTAAGGTATTATTTTTTAAAATGTGCCAATAAAATAGTTTTTGGCTCTGAAAGAAATACAAAGTTGGAGTCAGGTAACTTTTTGATGGGTGGGTTTCCAAAGACAGGGTGTTATTACCAATATGATTTTTTTTTTTTTTTTTGGGTAGACTATATCTGCCATCCTCATATACAATGTTTGCAAAGAAAGACCTCTTCAGATGCTCTGCTTGCTGATACAGAAGACAATATTCCTTAAGATACTTGATCTGAAGCTATTGAAGTCTTTAGAGCAGGGGTAAGCAAAGTGTGGCCCACAGGCTGCATGCAGCTCTTGGGATTCCCCAGAAGACCTCTCCAGCCCATAGCCCCACCAAAAAAATTTTAAGTATTAAAATAAAATTGGGAGCCAATTTTCAGGTAATATTTTGTTCCCAAGAAGGTCACAACTACCTAAAGAAAGCAGCATTTTTCCTTCTCCTAATCCTGCAAATCCTTCACAATCTCCCCAAAAGATCTCCACCAAAAAAAAAACAAAAAAAAAAACTGAAAATGGCAGCCAGAAGTGGCATCATGCCACTTCAGTGTGGTGAAATTCATTGCTAGTATCCACCAGATGGGTACTATAATAGCTCCATCCCCCAGTGCAGCTGCTCATCCCTGCTTGAGTTAAGCACCTGCACAACCTTATGAAAAAACTTTCTGCTTCCAAGTTTCGGATAGCTTTCTTCTCTCTCTGCAGCTTATCAATAACTACAAGCATTATGCTGTTTTATCAGAGTTTATCTATTACACCCAGGTAAGCAATCTTACCCCATCCAGTCCATCATGACTATTTGTGAGCAGGATTGGGTCTGGAACAGGAAGGTTCATATCTGAGTGGATTTGGGTGAGATCATGAATGTTCAGAATAGGATCCTAGAAAAGTAGAAGACAAGAACATTTTGGGTTCAATACCTTACAAATTATTGGTAGCAAGAATGTAACAGATCCTTCTGAGTCTAAGGTCTGTGTCATCTGTCTTATAGTGTGCCCCCTTGAGAATGCTTAGTCAAAAGGAAGCAACAGCCTCCCTAACTCTTACCTTAAGGAAAGCATCGAGTTCTAAAAGCTTCTTTGGGAAAAAATTAGCTACTAGATCTTCAGCCTGAAAGAGAAAGAAGAGCTAACTGTAATGTGTGAAATAACATTGAGAAACTGATGTTCCTACTGTTGAGGTCACCTGGTGTGGGTATGGGGAGGGGGATGGCTGCCTGCTCTGCCCCCACTGGCTGTCCACAGAGACCAGTCATGAGCCAGCCAAGGCACCAGGGAATGGAGGGCAGGTGTGTGCATGCTCACCCCTCTTCCCCAATCCTTTGGCTAGCTTGGGCAATGTAGCCAAGGTATCAGGGAAGATGGTGGGACAGACACTTATGCACTCAGCCCTCCTTCTCTGCTCGAATCGGGCATTTGCCCCTCTCCCCCGATGCCTTGGCCAGCTCAGGCAAGCAAGCCAATGAGCAAGGTAAGGTGCGGGGTGTGTGTGCGCGTGTGCATGTGCTCGCTTCTTTTCCCTGATGCCTGATGCTAACTCAAGCAAACAAGCCAATGCACTGGGTAACAGGGAGCAAATGTGTATGCACTCACCCTTCTCCCCTAATGCCTTGGCTAGTTCAAGCAAGCAAGCCAAGGCACTGGGGAATGGAGGGCAGGTGTGTGCATGCTCACCCCTCTTCCCCAATCCTTTGGCTAGCTTGGGCAAGGTAGCCAAGGCATCAGGGAAGGTGGTGGGGCAGACACTTATGCGCTCAGCCCTCCTTCTCTGCTGCCTTGTATCCCTCAGCAAAGAAAGCCAGGGCAGAAGAGATGGGGTAGATGCTGAAAGCAGCACCACACCCGCTTACAGTGGGAGGAGGGCTCAACCATGTGTCAATTCTCCTCTCAGGTGTCACCCGATCCTCACTCACTGCATTGAGAGTATATGCAAAGATACTGGAGAAGAGAAGCCAAAGCATAGGTTTTTGGTGAAGCAATAAAAATACCAGAGAGAGATTCACACACGTTTGTGCACACATACAAGTACTAACTACTGCTGCTGTCACTACCAGAAGAGAGGTACAAGGAAACATTTTTGTTGACTAGCAGGTGCTATGGGACACAGCAAAGATTTTAGAACAAGATCACAACAACAGAAGTATCCAGTCCCTTTGGTTCTCTTAAGGATCAGGTGACAGTGATAGAAATGAGTCAGATACTTACTTCACCTGTGATTCGCTCCCTGAAAGAGTCTACCTGTGGGGAAAGAAGATGAACAGTTTACAATATCAAGTTTCAACTAGGGAAAACACAATGACCCAAGCACACAGAGGCAGCTGCCTTCCCTGTACTTGCAAAAGTCTCTGGCTCTCCAGATCCTGTTGGACTCATCAGCCTCAGCCAGCATGGCCAATGGTCAGGATTGATGGGAAGTGAAGTTTAACAACATCAGAAGGGCCTCAAGTCCCCTGTCCTGGCATAAACCATTGCTGGTCACAGTAGAGGTACCTAAATTGTGCAAGATCTAGAATCCAAGTTATTTATCTTCTACAAAAAAAGTTCATCTGTTGACAGGAGTGGCTTATGCACAGGTATAAAACAATCATGAATGTATTTAGCCACACTTCAACCTTTGATAATGATATGGGCTAAGAGGTATTGCCCCCTTCACAGCCTAGTTTTTGCTGCCACCCAACAACCCATAACCATGTTTCTCTTCTGCGTAGACCTAGCATCATTTCACTTTCACTGTCACTGTCACTACACAATTCCACAGCAATAAGTTCCACAAGATTTTGTGTATATATGAGCACAAAAGCATGTGAAACTCCCACACTAAGTTAGACCTATCTGCATCACATCCATCTAGCTCAAATGGCTGCAGCCCCCTTCTGTTGCTCTTCCAAAAAGTCTATTCCAGCCTTATTACAGAAGATTCTTTAATCTTGCAGGGGACTGAGATCCACAACACTCAGCATGCGAAACATGTTTTCTATCATTGAGCTATGTTCCATTCCCAACAGACATCTTCCTTTCCACCCACATGAACTGACTGCCTTTCAATACCCTTTGAATGACAAAGGTTGTTAGATCTAATGCAATACAGGTTCTTAAGAGTGAGGCAGGATTGGTGTACACCCTCCCCAAGCACTGTCTCCTTAAAATTTAATGGTAGCACTGAGGCCTCTGGCACATTTTTTTCCAGTTCATCTAGCAATTGTGTTTCTCACACAAAGGTAGAAAGATCACAGCTGAATCAGCCTTGAGCAAAAGAACAAGAGGTTGGGAAAAGACACATCCCATCTTCAGTTACTAAAGATTTAAATCGACTGCTGCCTGTCTTTTAATTTGGTTGCTGAGTTTCCAGAGACTGTATCACCTAAAGAGCAGCAACTCAGAAATTTTATCTAAAGAGTACAGCAAATGGGAAGGACCATCTGACACAGCTGAAAAACTGGCTTCCTCTTTATGCAAAGGATATACCACTAAATTACTCCAACAGACAAACAACTACTCTTGTAGTGAGGAGGAGGTGGTCAAGAGCAAACCCTGTACCCTTCAAACTGGGCAGTCATGACTGTCTGTTACTTCAGTTACGGTATATATTACATTTATACTCAGTCTTTTCTCAAAGGAGCTGAAGACAACATACATGGCTCTCCTGTTCTTTCCTTTTATTATCACAATCCTGTGAAGCAGATCAGCCTGAATGTGATTGGCCTGAGGTCACCCAGTAATTTCTATGAGTCAAAATGTCAGACTTGAGCTTGGGAGATCTATGAGTCAGTGGGGACTTGAGTCTCCACTGACTCGATGTCCCAAGCTCAAGTCCAACATTTTGACCAATCCACCAAGTTGGTCCATGTATTTTGTTTGCATCAGGGGCAGTAAAAATATTGTTTTTCGGACATGTTAAGTGTAACTGTAAGCTTCAAATGGAACAAAATCCAACTTACACTCTCTCCCACTTAACATAGAATGATCATGAAGAAATAAAATGGATACTGGCTCACAATTCAAGCACTCCTTCCAGCCTGTTCTTGGCACAATGGATTTTGACAAAGACGAAATAAAAGCTTAGCCTACAAAGCCATTTCTTAATTTTGCTTTTTCTTTACTGACAATAAATCCCTATTTATGAAAATTGCACAAACAGAAGTACTCCCCCACCATATGTATACTGGCAAGTCCTTTATTTGCATGGACCAGCTTGCTTCCTGTTTCCAGATGGTGTGTTGTTCAGATGGAGGTTTACACATTTAAGAGTGCTGTCTTAGCTGAACAGATACAAAGGAGATTTCATGGTATTCTATCCTTGTGGATTTAGTAGAAATTCACCATCCCCAGCCCCATCATATATCCTCAGTAGACTAGATACATTTTTTTAAAAAATTATTTAAGTCACAGGGTGGGAGGTGGTTGAGGGAGATAATCTTTTTTTAACATTCTATTATTTTCTTATAATGGCAGTAGATCATTTCTGCTATTAACAGAAATGTTACTACTCTGCTGGACTCCCAAAATTAGGTTCCCATTTTTCATCCATAGAACACATCTTACATTGATAGAGCACAAGTGATTACTGAAGACAAATTATTTTGTTCCCCTTTTTTCTTTGGTTGTCTTCTTTTTTAAAAACCATGAAATGCAAAATTAGCTTGGTTGGAATTATTAATGGCAGACAGTCAACATTTCTTTAAGCAAAGCAGTGAAGAAGGTCAAGGAAAAGAGAAATACATTTTTCTTCTTTTCACTCATCCCTGCTTCTTTGCCCATCCAACTCGGGAGATCTGAACATCAGCACTGGATCACTTACTGGATCAGAAGCTGTCGAAGTAAAACTGGATGTACACCCAAATCTGCATTCAAGTACAAATGCGATGCACATGCAATTCATTATATTTCAAAGGATGCATATCTAGAATGTGGATTCAAATATGTATCCAATGGGGGGGGGGGGGAGCAATACAGAGCAGGGATGCCTTTCCTAAAACACCTACTGGTAGTTATTTAAGGTGCTGACAGTTCAACTGTGGATTTCCTCATTGATGGCCTGGTCTGTTAGCCACTACACTAGTCCTATATGACATTAACGTTCAGCCTTCCCTTTCACTGTTTTGATTAATAATTCACAGCATTCCTGATGATAGGGAATGCTCAGTGGAGCTGATGGTAGCTGAAGCCCAAAACATCAAGAGGGCAAGGTTATTATTATTAACCTTTATTGATATAGCACTGTAAATTTACACAGGTTGTTGGGAATATAGGAAGCTTACTCTAGATAGAGCAATTTTAATAGGTAAAATTTTAATAAAGATCTTTAGATACTGATTTGAGTGTCTGCAGATTTAGATGCTTTACAGTGAATTCTAATGACCTTCTAAAGAACGGATTCTCCGCCGCCCCATTTTTTTAATTAATTCTTATAAATTAGATTTAGTGTGTTGGAATTCCACTTAAGCCTGTACAACTGGACTGGAAGAAGTAGACATCCCCTTCTTCCCCAAGGACTGCTAGCTGCAAATGCTACAAACAATCTGAAGACCTAGTCTAGGGCATGGTGCAGGGGAACCTGAAAACTGGGCACACACACTTTCCATAAGTAGAGCTCACGTCATGCAAGGTGCCTCTGTCAAATTTGCAGGATACCTCTTTCATCCTTAGCATGGTACCTCACAGAATATCCCATTTGCAGCGGGGATGGGCAGGCAGCCTTGGACAGAGAAATGTGAGGACATCCACTTCTGCCAGTCGAGTTGCATATGCCTAAAACGAGATCAAACTCATCTGTGTTTCCCCCTGAATCTTTACCATCTACTGTTTCAACTAATAAAACCATTCTGCCTTCTCAACAAATTAAATATCTGGGTGCCATAGTCGATCCTTTTATTTCTCAACTCTAATTACATCTTTTTTTTTTTTGTCCTACTGCTTCTAAATCCATCCTAGGTTAACAGTTTCACTTAAGCTATTATTCACTGTCTTCGCTTCTGTTAAGTACTATAATGTTTTGCTGATCAGTATTCTTGTGTCTCAGCTAAATTTGTTTTCAGGTCTCCCATTTGTTCTAATGCTTGTGTTTCCAAGTTTTAATTAACATTACACTGCCACAGAATTCTTTCCACTTGCTTTCATTACTACTGTGCATTTAATTAAACCTTTGCACCTTCAAATTTTCCTGGGAGACAGTATATTCAGTCAGGCTTACATATGAATAGATGTGTAAAGGACTGCACTGAAGATCCTTTTTTCTTTTTGGGTAATGCTGTTTTTACCTATCTTGATTAGTTTCTATCCATTCTTCTCTTTATTCTTTCTTTTCATCAAATATTAATGTTTATACTGGACCTTCACCATTTTGTTCTATTCCTCATCTGTGTGGCTTCTTTAGGGTAGCTTTTCCTAGAAGATCAAAATTCATGAACCTAGTGCCCGGCAGATGTATTGAACTACAGTTCCTAGGATTCACAAGCATCAGCAAGGGTTCAAGCTTGCAGCATTGGGAAGACTTCCTTAAATGTTTGTACAGCCTCCTCCCTGTCTTATGTAAATTACAAAAAGATAATTAAATATTTTATTTACATTTTCTTTCTTAAACTGTTCCTTTTAACACTTTCTAATGCCTCCAAGCCTGTGCAAAATCCTTTCTTCTTTTTGAAGTTTGCAAGACAATAGGTAAATCTGTTCATTGTATCTTGGTACAAAACCCAGTTTTGGCAATTATAACAGTGATGACCTACTATCACCCTTGAAGTCATCCTTGTGGGGTTTTTCCTGAACATTTTCCTGAAAATTGTGATGAATTAGTGAAACTGCACTCTTATTTCTCTTAATTATTTTGGTGTACTATACTGAAAAGGTATATCCTTTTTACTGTGGACTCAAGACATACTGTGTTTCCCCACAAATAAAACAGTGTCTTACATTAATTTTTGCTCCCAAAGATGCACTAGGTCTTATTCTCAGGGGATATCTTATTTTTCCATGAATAATAATTCACATTTATTGTTGAACCAAAAAAAAAATGGGGATGCTTCCAAACAAAAAACTTTGCTAGGTCTTACTTTCGGAGGGGGCCTTATATTTAGCAATTCAGCAAAACCTCTACTAGGTCTTATTTTCAGCGGATGTCTTATTTTAGGGGAAACAGGGTAGCTTCTACCTCAAAACAGATGAATTGGCATAAAGCCCAAATAAATGTTTTTTAAAAAGCTCCTAAATCAAATAAAAATCCAGAAAAAATGGCTATGGGATTTTTATCCGGTCATAAGAAGGGGTCTGCATCTCCAATTGTAAGGAGCCTGATGTTAGAAAAACCCAACATCACCACAGAAAATGCCAGGTGCAGTGTGGACTGAATCAACTCCTTTTATTAACATGCATATAAAATCATTTAACACTTTCATTTGGGATTATCTTTTTAAACTCCTTAATCGGTATTGCAGAAGAATAACGAAAAATTGAAAAACATTCCCTCAAACCTTTGGATTACTCCCATAATGCACATGGAGTACCTAAACCCTTGAATTGACCAATATGAGGGCAACTAGGAGTCATTCCACTGAAACTCGTAGACTCTGAACCGAGTAGATAAAATTCTATTATTCTGAAATTTTGCAAAATGGGCTGTTTTTCATTTTTTAAAAAAGAGATCTAAATCTGTTGTTAGTCATAACTAGAGTAGAACCAATGAATCAATGGTAACTTGGCAACTAAATACTGATGTACATTTTGATGATTCCATGGGTCTACTCTACAGGGGCCTAATAATCCCCACTTGGGCACAGAAACCCACTGGGTGAACTTGGGCAAGTCACACTTTACCAGCCTCAAAAGAAGGCAATGGCAAACCCTCTCTGAGCAAATCTTGCCAAGAAACCCGTAGGCTTGACTTAGGGTCACCATTAGAAATTACTTGAAGGCACATAACAAATAAATGAACTGAATGGATCTTATTTGTATGTGTTGGAATTGTGCTGTTCGAATTTAATATGTGGATCAAAACTACCATGATTTGTTAAAAACAAACTATAAAACCAAAGCAAACTGATCTGAGCTGGAGCCTGTTCTTCTATGCACACACCAAGGACAATTAATTTCTGACTTTGGGAATCCAAAATTATAAATACCACATATAATTCTATGTGGTGGAACTCCTTCCCATGAGATATATGAACGGACCCTGCTTTTAAGATGGTCTAAATAAATAATCTGCTCTCCATAGCTTTCATCTGACTGTTTTTATGTATTTGTGATGGGCTTTTAGAAAGTGTCTTTCTATAACTGGTCTAATACTTGTTATATTTAACATGATTTTGCGAATATATTGGTAAAGATGAATACTTTAACGCTGCAAGCTTCTTTGAGAAGATTATGCTCTTGAAAAGCAACTGTGGCTGTATCTGCACTGCAGAAATAATGCACCTTGAGTTGACACGGCTTTAACGGCCAAGGAGCAATGCTATGGAATTATGGGATTTGTAGTTTTGTGAGACATTTAGCCTTCTCTGTCAGAGAGCCCTGGTGCCACAAAAAACTACAATTTGCAGGATTCCACAGGACGGAGACATGGCAGGTAAAGTGGTATCAAACCCATTAATTCTGCGATACAAATGAGGCATATACATCCGTAAAATAAACTAGTTCTGAACACTCCAGTCCAAAACACAATGCAGAAACAATCCAGCAGATTGCTTTAACTGCCCTAGCTCAGTGCTAAGGAATCCTGGGAATTGTAGTTTATTGTGGCACCAGAGCTCTCTGACCTAGAATTCCCTAGCACTGAGCCAGGGCAGTTAAAGTGGTCTTAAACTGGATTATTTCTGCAGCGTGTTTTGGACCTCATACTACTGAACAACACAAGCATTTTTAAATATCACCCTATGTCTGTTGAGTGAACTTAGTGAGACTGACGTTTGAGAACACAGACACTGTTACTGCCCTTATCAAAGCGAAACACTGTTGTGCCCAAGGACTGCTTGGCATTGCATCTGAATACTAGCGTGTGGGGATGATTTGCAGTGGAAATTGCTTTGGTGCACAAGAACAGCCCTATAGACAACAACCTTGTTCAGGAAATATCTAGTGGTCTTTGAGGGTTTGTTAAAAGAGACTAACTTGGGATGCTGCTGGTGACCAATATCACTGAGGTATAATTGGATAATTCTGGACGATTCCTGAATAATTCTGGAAGACTTCTAACATCCACGCAGATGTTTGGGCCACGTCTGGACATCATGATTCCCATGCCCAGGATTTACTGCAGAAGTTATTTTAATTCGGTTTGATAATAAAATGCAGCATACTAACATTTTAAATAATTTATTTTAAAAAAAAGATTAAACATTTTCATCTCCCTACTAGCTGAGCTCAGGAAAAACGCCAACAGAAACTCTTAATAAAACCTGGCTGGGGCAAAAGATCCTGTTGGATACATAGCCAAAGAGCTTTCATTATGGCTGCATCTGCACTGCAGAAATAATCCAGTTTGAAACAATTGTAGTTGCCACAGCTCAATGCTATGGAACGCTGGGAACTGTAGTTTGTTTTTTGGCACAAGAGCTCTGACAGAGATGGCTAAATGTTTCACAAAGCTGCAGTTCCCAGAATCCCATAGCACTGAGCCATGGCAGTTAAAGTGGTGTCAAACTGGATTATTTCTGCAGTGCAGATGCAGCCCATTTTCCCGCACGCTGCAACTTTCGTTATATTTTAGCAGCTAAATATGTGCTACAAACAAGGGTGGAAAAGGCAAAGATCTTTCGAATAAATCTTGTCAGGAAAGCAACATGATTTGTCCCCTTTAGCATTCGGCCCTAGCAGCCAAAAGTGGTGTCAAACTGGATTGTTTTTGCAGCGTGGATGCATGTCCAATGTGCCTTTTTTTTTTTTGCCTCAGCTATGTTTTACTGAGCGAAGACGCCACAGTTTGAGGGTTGGATCGGGATTCTGGAGGCCAGGCTTCGAATCCGAGCTCGGCTATGGAAACCCACTTGGGTGACCTTAGGCAAGTCACACTCTCTCAGCCTCAGAGGATGGCGAGAGCAAACCCCCTCTGAACAATTCGAAGACGTAGCTGTGTTAGTCTGTAGAATCAGTTGTGGAGAGATCTTGTAGCACCTTTGGGACAGACTGAAAAAAGTTAGCAGCATGAGTGTGTTCAGTCTACATCCTCAGATGCATTTATTATTATTATTACTATTATTTAGAGAGATCCTGGAGCACCTTTGAGACTCACTGAAAGAAAGAAATTAGCAGCATGACCTTTCCTAGACTTCAGTCTACTTCCTCACATGCATTTATTATTATTATTACTATTATTATTATGCAGAGGGATCATGTAGAACCATTGAGATTAATCAAAAGAGAAATTAGCAGCATCAGCTTTCATAGACTAAACTCTACTTCCTCAGATCCATTTATTATTATTATTATTATTATTATTATTATGAGAAGAGATCCTGCAGCATCTCTGAGACTCACTGAAAGAAACTGGCAGCATGAGCTTTCCTAGACTTCAGTCTACTTCCTCAGATGCATCTGCTATTATTACTATTACGCAAAGACATCTTGTAGCACCTTTGAGGCTAACTGAAAGCAAGAAGTCGGCAGCCTGAGCTTTCCTAGACTAACGGTTACTTCCAAATGCACCTGAGGAAGTGGAATGAAGTCTAGGAAAGCTCATGCTGCCCATTTCTTCCTTTCAGTGAGTCCCAAAGATGCTACAAGGTCTCTCTAAATATTATTAATAATAGCAAATGCATCTGAGGAAGTAGACTGAAGTCTAGGAAAGCTGATGCTGCCCCACTTCTTTCTTTCTCCCAGAATTCCATATCTTTGAGCTTGGCCCTGCTTTAACTCTTTGTCTGACTCACTCGCTATGGAATTCTGGGAGTTGGAGTTTGTTGTGGGGCCCTCCGGGCCCCACAACAAACTCCAACTCCCAGAATTCCATAGCCTTGAGCCACAAAAAGAGTTAAAGCGCTTCCAAACCGGGTTATCCCTCCAGTGTGGCTGCACCCTGCACTCTGCACATGCTCCAAGGCACTCCCTTCCTTTCCTCCTACCTTGATCTTAACCTCTGGGTCCACCTTGAGCAGGGAGGCCATGGCCGGGCGGGGGAACCGGTTTTCTTAGCCGCAGCCGTCTCTTCCCTTCTTCCCAACGGAGGAGGAAACAAACCAGAATCCACCCGGCTTCACTACTATCACTCCAGTACTAAAAGCCAGCCACGGCCGGATGTGACGTCATAACGACTCGCCCGGCCGACACAGCACAGCGCTCTCTCTCTCTCTCTCTCTCTCTCTGGACCAATCGACGAACGCCGTCCCAGCCCACGTGATTCCCGCGTTGTGCCTTGACTCTTTTTGTCCTCCGCTGAGCCGCGCATGCGCAGAACGCGCCTCCTCCTCCTCTGTGACAGACAGGTGGCACATAGATATAGGAAAGGGAAGAGGCACACACGCACCACGACGTCCTATGACTATAGGTTTATCACACTAGAGGGCAAACAGGATTTAAACAGGAATTAAACAGGAAATGCCTTATGTTTAACATAGGGCATTTAACATGCCTTATGTTTAACATAGGGCATTTCCTGTTTAATTCCTGATTAATTCCTGTTTAAATCCTGTTTGCCCTCTAGTGTGATATGAGTTAGGTCCAAACTCCAAAACATACACACACACATTGCAGAAATAATCCACTTTGGGGCCGCTTTAACTGCCCTGGCTCAATGCTAGGGAGTCCTGCTGCTGGGAAATGTAGTGTTTTTGTGAGGTATTTAGGCTTCTCTGTTCAAAGAGAAGGGTGCCACAATAAACTATAAATCCCAAGGTTTCCCTAGCACTGAGGGCAGTTTAAAGGAGTGCTCAAACTGGGATTATTTTTTTTCTTCAGTGTGTTTTGGGCCTAGGCTGCGTCCACACTAGAGAAATAATCCAGTTTGATACCGCTTTACAATGCCGTGGAATTCTGGGGATTGTAGTTTACAGATTACAATTCCTGGAATTCCATGGCGTTCAGCCATAGCAGTTTCCCAGAATTCTACAGCATTGTTGCTCTCCGCTCTGGGCCCCACAACAAACTACAATTCCCAGAATTTCACAGCATTGAATGGCACTTAAACTGGTTTATTTCCCCAGTATGAACGCAACCAAAATGGCGTGAAACTGGATTATTTCTGCATCCTCAGGTGCATACGTGTGCGTTGTTTGCCTTCAAGTCATTTCCGACTTAACGGCGGCCTAATCGCAAGGTTTTCATGGCAAGTTTCTTCAGAGGGAGTTTGCGCTTGCCATCCTCAGGGGCTGAGAGAGTGTGACTTGGCCCAAGCTTACCCAGGTTTTCATGGCCATGTGGGGATTCGAACCTGTTCTCCCCAGTCATAGTCCAACACTCAAACCACTACGCCACGCTGGCTCAAATAGGTATATATAAAACACAAACACACATATTGTTGTGCCTCCAAATTCATTTTTGACTTATGACAATCCTAAGGCCAGGTTGTGGGGGTTTGGGGGCAAGTTTCTTAAGAGAAGTTTTGACATTGCCATCCTGAGTCTGACTGGAGTTTATTTCTCTTTATTTCAAATGGAGCCAATTGGAGCCAATTCAAATTCACATGAATTCGCTAGTTTAGCGAATTCACGTGAATTCCTATTGCATTTGGAATGCATTCAGAATGACTTCCCATTTCCCGAAAATGACTGCCCATTGCCCGAAATTGCGTGCGATGCTTTAATCCACAATAACGTAAAACCCATGATTGCGTTCAGAATGACTTCCCTTTTGCCCGAAATTATGTGAGATACTTTAATATGCAATCATGTTAAACCCCATGATTGCGTTCGGATTGCCATTGGATTATACTTCCAATTTCCGTCGTCTGGGGACTCAAACCCTGATCTCCAGACTCATGCTGCCACTGCCTCTCTCTGTCTTTACACACACACACACACCTCCACACTTTGCAATAGAGGAATAATAGGCTGTGTGTGTGTGTGTGTGTGTGGATGGAGAGAGGAGGGGAATACACACACAAAGGCTCAAAATGTGTGTGTGTGTGTGTGTGTGTACACATACACAATTTACTAGTAGCTATCCCTGCTACTGCAGGATGTGTAAAATGCAGTGGTTGGGAAATAGGGGCTTCACAGCTATTTTGTGCAGTCCAGTGGTACTGCTCCTCTCACATAAAACTGTAAAAATAATGAACAAATTAATAAATTAAGTACTTTAATAAAACAATTTAGGGTGGAATGAGTAGCTTTACAACAGACATCACCATTAATGGGAAGTTAGGGAGGTTGGAAAACCTCTTTATCTAAAAACTTTTGCTTAGGGAAGAGTTGTAGTCTGTGGTCATGCCTTTCCTTCCAAGCATCTTCCTCTGTAGTGTGTCTTCATGTTGATTCGGACTTATTATAGGGACCTGATGATACGGTTTGTATAGAGAGGAGGTTTGTTATTGTCTTCCTCTGAGGCTGAGAGTGTGTGTCTTGCCTTAGGTCATCCAACAGGTTCCCTAAACTGAGTGGAGATTTGAAGCCTTGTCCAACTTTGTATACTCAGACTGCTAGACCACACTGGCTATCTGACATTAAATTACCAGTTACATTTAACACCTACAGTGCATTTTTACTACAGAAGAAACATGACCAGAATTTTGTCTAGTGTGCCAACTAAAGGTGCTACTCTGTGTACTTGATGAAGCAAGGTGCTATCCATTAACCCTTCTGCCAAATAAAACTTTTTTATCTTAGGGTGCTACGGGACTCTGTTATTTTTACTTCAAGATGCTAACCTGACTCCCACCTCCCCCAAAACAACTGAGGAGTCTTACTTTTGAAAAAACAAACAGAGGTCCAAAAACACACTGCAGAAATAATCCAGTTTGAAACTGTTTTAGCTGCCCTGGCTCAATGCCAGGAAATTCTGGGAACTGTACTTTTGTGAGACATTTAGCTTTCTCTGTCAGATATTATTATCACGCCTGGGGGACAAACAGGATTTAAACGAGAGTTAAACTGGAGGAAACCAGGAAATGCCTGATGTTTATCACATGACATTTCCTGTTTTCCTCCAGTTTAACTCTCATTTAAATTCTGTTTGCCCACCGAGTGTGATAAAGCAAATAGAGCTCTGGTGCCGCAATTAACTACAATTCCTAAAGATTCATTAGCACTGAGCCAGGGCAGTTAAAGTGCTTCCAAACTGGATTATTTCTGCAGTGTGTTTTCCATCTGAATCTCTGAATTTTAACACAAATACATACAGTACATGCATCTATAAATGTCCCACTCAATTTGAAATGCTTAAAATTGTGTGAGAGTTCATTTAGTAATAATTTAGTAATAAATTTAGTAATCAAATGGACATCTAACACATGGCTCATCAGATGCCAAACCTGCGAAAGGCCCTTGAAAGGAGGCGAAGGCCTGTAGAAAAACAAACATTTTTTGTCCATGTTTTTCCTGAATCATGCTAAAATAAACTATTCCATAATTGATTTTCTTTGTTTTTTAAAAAGTTTTTTCATGATTTTTTTTACCCCCAGGAAAATAAGTGAGGAGAAAAAAAAACAAGATAAAAAGGGAAGAAAATCATTATGGAATATTTTATTTTAGCACGAGTTTGATTTTCTTCCCTTTTTTCAAATTTTTCATGTGTTTTTTCCAGGAAAAAAATTGGGGGGAAAATAGAAAAAAGGAAGAAAATTAATTATGGAATATTTTATTTAGCGTGATATTAAATTTCTTCCCTTTTTTTTTTCAATTTTTTCATATTTTATTCCACTTTTTTTTCCAGGAAAAAAACTGAGGGGAAAAAAAACAAGAAAAAAATTGGAGGAAAAAGGAAGAAGATCAATTATGGAATATGTGAAGTCGAAGGCTTTCACAGCGGGCATCCACAGTTTTTTGTGGATTTTCCTGGCTATGTAGCCATGTTCTAGAAGAGTTTATTCCTGAAGTTTCACCAGCATCTGTGGCTGGCATCTTCAGAGAATACTGGCATGGAAGTGAGTGGGGTACAGTGGTCCCCCGGGTTACGAAAGTAATCCGTTCTGGGATTACTTTCGTAACCCAGAAGTGTTCGTAACCCAGGGGACCGCTTTTTTTGGTGCACAGCGTGCCGGAGCACGCTGTTTTAAAGGGCCTGGGTTGCTTTTTTCTTTCGCAACCCGGGCATTTTTTCAGATCCCGGGGGCTTTTTTTCGGCCCCGGCCGTTTCGGGTCCCGGGGATTTCGTTCCCCGGGGGCTTCGTATCCCGGGGGACCACTGTATATACATTCATTCCTCCACATTCACTGGAGTCAGAGGCACAGGACCCCCATGAATGTGGAAAACCCACAAATAACACAAGCACTATTTTTTTAACCTGAGGAAACACCTCTCTAGGAATCTCTAGGTCCTCCGGTGCAACTCTATGGCCAATATCTGCCAGAAATTGACCATAGAGCTGCCCTGGAGGAGCTAAAAAGGCCTAGTATTCTCTCTAGGAATCTCTAGGTCCTCCAGTGCAACTCTATGGCCAATATCTGCCAGAAATTGCCCATAGAGCTGCCCTGGAGGAGCTAAAAAGGCCTAGTAGAGTATTCTCTCTAGGAATCTCTAGGTCTTTCAATGCGACTTTTGGTTCAAGTTGACCATAGAGTTGCACCAGAGGACCTAGATATTCCTAGAGAGAACATATTGATCAAACCCGTGAATAATCAAATCCGCAAATATCAAAGCCACAAACGCGGAGGGATGAGTGTATATGAGATGCTAAGGACCGAATGAAAAATTGATTAAAACACCAAGCGCAGTCGAGATTCGGTCGGAAGCACGGAAGTAGGAACAAAACGTGCGGGCGGTTGACGAAAACGCCTTCGAAATGATCGTTTTTACCTGTTTTATCATAAAACTTTTATTTCAAATTTATGTTTAAGCTGTGAGCTTATATCTTTGGTGAATGTTGTGTTGTAATGTTTTTTTCAATAAATTGGGGGAAAAAATTATTATACAGAGGGGGAAAAAAAAATTGTGTTTTCTCCCCCCAGAAAAGGCTTCACATTGCCATGTAGGCCTCTGTTGCCATGGAGACGACGAAGGAGGTAGGGCCTGCTCTTTGCTCTCCGCCCCCAAGAATGACGTCACGGCCGAGCTTTCCCGGAAGCAAAGCTCCTGCTGTAAATAATTGCTTGGAGTTTGCAGAGAGAGAGAGAAGAAGGAAAAAAAGGTTGAAGGGGCTCAGCAGCAGCAGTAGCCTCAGTCTGGGTTAAGCCCATGGTCAGCCTCTGAGGTAGGTGAGGGCTACTGGGGCCTCTCTGGAGGGTCCTTTGGAACTGGGCTCTCCAGGGCTGCACCCACACTGGAGAAATAACCCGGTTTGGCACCGCTTTAAGTCTTTTCTGGCTCAAGGCTATGGGATTCTGGGAGCTGGAGTTTGTTGGGGGGCCCAGAGTGGATGCATTTGCTATTATTATTATTATTATTACTATGCAGAGAGATTTTGTAGCACCTTTGAGCCTCACTGCAAGGAAGAAATTGGCAACATGAGCTTTCCTAGACTTCAATCTGCTTCCTCAGATGCATTTGTATTATTATTATTAATAATATGTATAGAGATCTGCATTTGTATTATTATTATTATTATTATTATTATTAATATGTATAGAGATTTGTAGCCCCTTTGAGACTAACTGCAAGAAACAAGTTGGCAGCATGAGCTTTCCTAGGCTTCAGTCTACTTCCTCAGATGCATTTGCTATTATTATTATTATTATTACTATTATTATTATTATTATGCAGAGAGATCTTCTGTAGCACCTTTGAGACTCACTGTAAGAAAGAAATTGGCAGCATAGAATTTTTCTAGACTTCAGTCTACTTCCTCAGATGTATTTGCTATAATGATGATGATGATGTGGAGAGATCTTGTAGAACCTTTTGAGCTATGAGTCTACTTCCTCCAACTGGATTTGCTATTATGATTATTATTATTTAGAAAGATCTTGTAGCACCTTTGAGACTAAATGAGAGAAAGAAGTCAGCAGCATGGGTTTTCCTAAAGTCTCCTTGCCTAACTTTTTTTCCTCCTTTGAGACTCACTGCAAGAAAGAAGTTGGCAGCATGAGCTTTCCTAGACTTCAGTCTACTTCCTCAGATGCATTTGCTATGGTGATGATAATGATGATTTAGATAGAGCTTGTAGCAACTTTGAGACTAACTGCAAGAAAGAAATTGGTAGCATGAGCTTTCTTAGACCTCAGTCTACTTCCTCAGATGCTATTATTATTATTATTATTATTATGTAGATAAATCTTGTAGCACCTTTAAGACTCACTGAAAGAAAGAAATTGGTAGCATGAGCTTTTCTAGACTTATGTCTACTAACTGAGATGCATTTGCTATTAATGTTGATATTATTATTACTATTATTATTATGCAGAGAGATCTTGTAGCACCTTTGAGACTAACTGTAAGAAAGAAGTCTGCAGCATGAGCTTTCCTAGACTTCAGTCTACTTCCTCAGATGCATTTCCCCCAAATAAAAACACATTAAAGCAATTTAAAGAGAAAGAAAATTAAAACAACCTAATTAAAACACTTCAAAGTTAAAGTTTAAAGTGTACAAAAGGTTAAGGAAAAACATAATGTAAAACACACACACACAAACCAGCCTTGCATGGTTTTTAAGAAAAAAAGCCTGTCTGGAATTGAAGCTTATTGTGGCACCAGAGCTCTATGATAGAAAAAGCTAAATGTGTCACAGAACTACAGTTCCCAGAATTCCCTCGCACTGAGCCGGGGTAGTTAAAGCAGTCTAAAACTGGATTATTTCTGCAGTGTGTTTTAGACCGTGGATAGGGTTTTCATGGCCAAATACAATGGGCCTTTGGTATCAGCCAAGGTTTGATTCCAGGACCCCCTATGGATACCAAAATCCGTGGATATTCAAGTCCTATTAAATACAGTGGCATAGTAAAATGGTGTTCTGTATAAAAAATGGCAAAATCAAAGCTTTCTTTTAGGAATTTATATATACGCACACACACACACAAGGGGGTATCCAAAAGTTTTAATGATCCCCTTTTTAAAAAAATTGACATTGTTTTGATTTGTAGTTGTTAATTTATCCCTATGTAGTCACTATCTAGATTTATACATTTTTCCCAGCATATCTTGACCCTCTGAATACCTGATATTGTAGAAGCCTGCAGATTAAGCACACAATGAGCTGATTTTCTCAGCAACATGCAATTAGGGACCAATGATGACACTGACAAAATTTCATCAATATGCCATAATAACTTCTGGTGATTATTACTTTACAATACCCCCTTGTAAGGCGCAATCTTCAGACTTCTACAATATCAGGTATTTGGAGGGTCAAGATATGCTGGGAAAAATGTATAAATCTAGATAGTGACTACATAGAGATAAGTTAACAACTACAAATCAAAACAAACTTTCTGTCAGTTTTTTAAAAAGGTGATCATTAAAACTTTTGGATACCCCCTTGTATATATATTAATATTTTCAAGCTGTGGATGCTTGAATCTGTGGATAAAGAATCCGTGGATATGAAGGGATGACTGTACATTCAAGCCTCCACAGCTTGAAAATATTTTAAAAATGTATAAATTCCAAAAAGCAAACCTTGGATTTGCCATTTGATAAATGGGACATTATTTCACTACGCTGTTGTCTGTAATGGAGCTTGAGCATCCATAGATTTTGGTATCCACAGAGAGTCCTGGAATCAAACCCCATATCAAGGGCCTTCTGTATATTATTATATTATTATTTTATTTATATAGCGCTGTAAATTTTCACAGTGCTGTACATACAGTCTTATAGTATATTAAGAGTAGGTTTGGCATAGTCTTCTTCCAAAAAAAAAAAAAAATAGCCTACAAGTCTTGGCATTCCCTAGCAGTCTCCCTTCCGAGTAATAACCATCCCTGACTCTGCTTAGCTTCCAAGATCAAATAAGATTTCCTGTCTTTGGGGTATTTAAGCAACAAGTTGCTGAGAGAATTTGTCCATTTAGTGGTGGTTTTTCCAGTTCCTTCCCCTAGTAATTGTGGCCAGCATCTGTCCAGTAATTCTAAGGCCAGACTGGACAACAATAGCTTTGGAGATATTTTTGATCTGCAGTTCTCACCATTCCTTATCATTTGGCCTAGGATGATGGAAATTACAGGCCAAATATTTCTGGAGTGGGGAATTTGCCCATTTCTTCTCGAAACTTGGCCTCCTTTGATTGAGAGAAGTAAAAATGTGTTGCTGTGCAAAACTTTTAAGAAAGTAAATGCTACTTAATTTGGTAGACTTCATTTCAGAGTTAAGTATGCTTATGATTGGAGTCAGCTGTAGTGGTTTAAGTGTTGGGCTAGGACTCTGTAGACCACTATGCAAAGGGATCTTGTAGCACCTTAGAGACTTAACTGAAGGAGAGAAGTTGACAGCATGAGCTTTTGTAGACTTGAGTCTGCTTCCTCAGATGCATTTGGGGATGCATGCATCTGAGGAAGTAGACTCAAGTCTACAAAAGATCATGCTAACAACTTCTCTCCTTCGGTTAGTCTCTAAGGTGCTACAAGATCCCTTTGCATACTGATTTTCCAGGCTAACATAGTTATATCTCTGGAGACCAGTGTTTCTGAGTAGACACACAGCCATAGAAGCTCACTGGGGGACCTTGGGCAAGTTGAACTCTCAGCTTGAGAGGCAATGGCAAACCTCTGAACAAATCTTACCAAGAAAACCCTGTGAATGGTTGACTCATCACCTCACCCATCATGACAACTCCAGTTTCTGGAATAATGTTAATACTGGGGCATCTGCCTTTCTCTAGTACTGGAAGTGTTAGCATTAAGCTGTAAGTTAATTGTTTATAACTGTTTCCATCTAGATCTGGGATGGAGAATGTGTGACCCTATAGCTATTGTTGGATCGCAACTTCCATCAGTCCTAACCAGTATAGGCAATGGTAAAAGATGGTGACTGGCTGTTTTATATGCAGCACTTCGTGGAGAACCACATGTTCTGAATCTCTGTACGACAGAAGGCTGGAAACAGCACACACAGCTTCTAAGACTATTGTTTTTTTCTGCTCCCTATCATAGGTATGGATGGCTCAAAATCACCTGCCTGCACCATGCAGGTCAGTTTTGTTTGCCAGCGCTGCAGCCAGCCTCTAAAACTGGACACATCTTTCAAGGTCCTAGACAAAGTCACTATTCAAGAACTAACAGGTAAAGAAAGTGTGACCAAGACAGCAAATATGGGATACAACCCAGGTTGGTCAAGACAGATGCCAGCTAGGGTGAGAAAACCAGAGAGCTATCTTGAATGATGTCATTTGAGGGGTAAACTGTAGTAATGTTTTTGGGGTTGAGCTATGAAACCTGACATTGTTGACAGAAATTTGTAAGTATCTGTTCAAAATGAGAGTGTGTCTTTATGTATGCAGAATACTACTTTGTTTTTTCTGATCCATCACAACTTGCCTTCCTGCCTCCTGACCCAAAATATTTGTAAAACAATTCTTTACTAAAGGGATTTCCTTTAGTAATTGTTTCTCTTTTGTCTAGCTCCACTGCTTACTACTACTCCAGCAAAGCTGGGAGATGCACAGGAGGAAGAGACCACTATGACAGAGGTAAAGAGTTAGGATTTGACTTCTAAAATAAATCCAATTCATCTTTGCATTTAGTAGTCCAATGTTAAGAATGTTTTGTTCTTGGTATGAAATGTGTTATATTTTCTTTGTAATCTGCTTTAAAATTTATAAATGGATTACAGAGCAGAGATTGACAACACTTCAGCTACACATCTGCAATGATTATGAGCATATGTGGTTTGGGTTCAGGGATGGATGCATTAGTGAAATGAAGATAGCAGTTTATTCAGCAACTTGCTATTGCGGCTGTTGCTGGAACAAACATACACTTTACCATGCGTAGCAGTTTTGAAAAATCTACCCAGCAAAAGCATACACAAGAATATACTAGATATATTTTTGCTAATTGTTAAACAGCAATCATTGAGCCATAATGAAAATTTACTAAGCAAGCACCAAGTGAAAATTTCTGATGCCCATCCCTTTGTTTATATTTCAGATTGTTATTAGTAGAAAGCATCAGTTAGTAAGTGGTAGAATCAGAGTGCTCTGGAAATGCTTATTCTCTGTTTTCTTAAGATTCCCAAGAGTTTAATAACTCTGCAGTTTCTGAAATTTTCCTTGGTGAGCATAATTTTCCTTCCTTGATGAGAATAATTTTCCTTCACTGTGGCACTGTCTTATTTTGGTCTTATGGCCACCCTCTGACATTTTTATCACAAATTAACTGGATCTCTAGTAAGCAGGGTTGACTGTAGATGATGATGCACACCCTTTCATGAGGACCCAGTGAGAAGATTCTGATACTCAATTTCTTTTTCAGGAAATATTTGTTGAAAACCGCCAGGATGGTGTGTCCCGAAGATTCATCCCTCCAGCCAGGTATCAATTACCTCACCAACTTAATCCACTTCTGGTTTGAAAAAGGTCTCTCTCCTCCTCCTCTCTGTCTCTGTCTTTCTTTTTTACTTTAATAAGCTTCAGGGTGGACTCTGCGTCTTAAGAGAAGGATAACAAATCTCTTATACTCACCAATGTGGGCCGGTGGCCTGCAAAGGTGGCCTCAAGGCCAAAGATGGTCTATAGACTGCATATGCTGTGGTAAGTCATAAGCCTCAGCCTGCCACTTGTGCTTTTATAGTTGAGTTGGTCTTAAAAAGATGTGGGAGACAGAACTCGGGACCATAACAAATGGCCCAGTAAAACCAGTTTCTAGCCAGCTTGGGGGTGTAGCGTTTAGACATGGCAACCCCCCTCCCTGAATCACCTGGAAGCCATGCCATCAATTACACACCACCTGGCTTCTGGGCAACTTGGGGCATGGCATTTATAAGCCACTTGCCCCGGAGCCGGTGAAAAGCCAGCTCTAGCAGCAAAGGGGTGGCTTCTTCAGCTCCTAATAGGAGCAGATTTTTTTCAGCTCCTATTTGGGACAGAAGCTGGCTGGACTGGAGTCACAGTGTGTGGTTGCCAGAGCCCTACCTGGCTTTCTCATGGATGGCTTGAAGCCGACCCTTCAGGGCTGTCTGTTTCGGTCCTCACTTAGTCTTGTAATAGGATTGATACAGATAGCCCCTGACCCTAGTTCTCCACAAGACAGAAGTTTTTTAAATAAAATATGGTTACAGAGAAGTTGCATCAGATCCTTATGTAAGGTAGCTAAACTGCACACAAATGGAAGAGAAAAAACAAGTTTGTAAAAGACTCAAAGTATCTTTCAGAGAATTATTAGGGGAAGGAGGGATCCAAATTATTTTAAACCATCATTGTCTGCCTCATATCATGTACAGTCTTTTCCATTGGAGGATGAAACCAAGCTTGAACTTTGTTATACAGTACATTCAATTTTGAGCAAACTTGAGTAAACTTTTCCTTTTAGATGATGGAAGATAAATGTTAGTGCTCTTATTTCCCAATTCCAGACTAATATTAGGAATTACAAGGGATGATGTGAGGTGGAAGATAAACTACAGTGACCATGTGTTTCTGAGGCTTTAGTAAAAGTGAATGGGAATACACCTCACAGCAAAGTCATCCTATGTTTTTCAGGATGATGTCAACAGAAAGTGCCAACAGCTTCACTCTGATTGGAGAGGCCTCTGATGGCGGCACTATGGAAAACCTTAGCAGAAGACTCAAGGCAAGTTGTTTCTTGTTCTTGAACGCTATTTACATCTATCAATGAGGCCCTGGGCTAGTTGAGCATTTAAAACCGGGGGAGACAACTGTCAGGGGTAGTGGGACTACATTGGGCACCCGGTGGATATGCCTTGTCCCCTCTGCATTTTAAAACCTTTTTCTTTGTTCCCATATCTTCCCCCATACCCTTGAGAGAAACATAGGGGGAATTTCACTATATTTTGGGGTGGTTCCTAGACTGTTCTAGGTCCAGGAGAGGTTTTATATCAACTGGAAGTTAACAAGTTTACAAAATCGGTCCCTCCTGGGCCTAAAATTACACAGGGTCACTGAAAACATGCCAAATTGCTCCCCATGTTCCCTAAAAGACATGAGGGCCATTTGGGCCTTAATTTCATTTTCAACAATTAAAAAAAAATGTTTTTTGAAGGCGAGGAGAGCCTTAAAATGGCCTCAGGGAAGCTGCATATGGCCCACAGGCTATGCTTCCCCTCTCTCTGATTTAGAAATAGAGAATTCATCTAGCTTGAATGTGGTTTGAAAGTTTCTGCTATTTTCCCTTACTTTAAATGTTTTCCTTTCTCCCTTTAGGTTACGGGTGACCTGTTTGATATCATGTCTGGTCAGACAGATGTGGATCATCCTCTCTGTGAAGAGTGCACTGACACACTTCTGGACCAGCTAGACACACAGCTTAACATCACAGAGAATGAATGCCAGAACTACAAGTAAGTGAGAACAAAGTTCAAGCATGTGGCAGGAGGGGCATCCCAGAGCATGCAATGGCCTAGGGTGAAGAAAACAAAAATAATTTTGTTTCCATTCCCCAGTGTCCTTTCTGTTTAAGACTGTTTGAGTGTCTTACAGATCAGCAGCTTGCTGTGTTTATCTTAGCTTCTGTCTTAAAATCAAAGCATGGTTCTAGCCTTCATGATCACAGAAGTAAAGGTAAGTGTGACACTGAAAGGATGCAGGAATACTGCCTGGAGTTTAGCCCATGGGGAAAAGGGGAAGGAAAGGCACCAGTGATCTGCACACTCCTTGACCATCCCTTAAATCAATCCTGTTGTGGCCTTTTATTCAGGAGATGTCTAGAAATCTTGGAGCAAATGAATGAAGATGACAGAGAGAGGCTGCAACTGGAGCTGAAGGAATTTGCTCTTGAAGAGGAGAGGCTGATTGAGGAGTTGGAAGAAGTGGAGCAGAAGCGGAAGGCAATGGCTGAAGATTTTGAGAAGGTCAGAGCTGAAGCAGAGCGGCTGGATCAAGAAGAGGCAGAGTGAGTGGCAAGATTTCTTCCAAAATATTGCAATTGTTAGCATCCCTTCTTGAATGACTCCCTTGTTGAAATCTTCATCCATCTCATTTTCTCTTGGCTTTGGCCTCATAAGTTCCTTCTTGTTGGCCTTTTTTTAATAAGTGGGAAATGACTTGAAGTCACACAACAACAAAGCTTCCCTCTTTCCCCCTCCTTCTGCCTGTGCTAAAAACATCTTCCCTTTTTCATAAATTTCTTCACTGGCTTGTTGGCTATTGCTTACTGTATCCTTGTGACATTTCCTGTTTTCTCTTCATCCATCTCCTCCAGACCTCATGCTAGCTCTGTTACATTTCATTAGTACCTTTAACCTTTTACTTGTAAGTTCAGTGTTTCTGTTGAGGCTTTGCTGATAAGGCCACTCAAAAAGTTGTGCTTCATAGGTCATGTGGGAGAGAGAGAAAATCAATTTATGGGATCTAAATAGATGACTTCTTAATGCTGTCTTTGTGTTTCTATCTGCCTGCTTTTCTGTTTTTCTTTGACTGTATAGTATATTGAGCCAGGAATTGTTTACATTTCTCTGTGTCAAAACCCCTATAACAATTGGTTTTTCCCAATGAATTTTTCTCATCCTACTCTTCTTAAAGCTTTGTCTTCTACCTTCTAATGAAAGAGAGCTGTTTATAGCAACTTCATTTGCCCTGGTCCCAATTCATTTTGTACAGTGTTCTGGGGTGGAATGCTGTCCTGTGCCATAAATGGATAACTTTGTCTCCCTGATGTTCCCTGGAGGTACCAGAAAGAGTACAGTGAATTCAAACGACAACAACTGGAACTAGATGATGAACTGAAAAGTGTGGATAACCAAATGCGCTATGCCCAAATGCAGCTGGACAAACTGAAGAAAACCAATGTATTTAATGCCACCTTCCATATCTGGTAAGAGGGGAAGTGTGTGTGTGTGTAACAGAGCACCTCTAGTAGAACCAGGGAGAGATAATGCCTTGAAAAACCAGTGTATTAACCAGCATTTTTCGCCATATATCCTGCTGTCTAGAATGGAGAAGGTTCTCTGGTGGCAGCTCTTCTATAATGTCCCTACAGATAATTGGCTGAATTCAAGATTTACACAGTCCCATTAGTTTTACTCTGCTTCTTGCTTTTTGGGTACTTGCTGCCACCAGAAACATGTCTGAATGAAGAGGTTGTAGAGATCCTCAGTTTCTAGATGACAGTGTTCTTTGCTCAACCTTGTCACCCTTCTATCCTGATATGTTCCCTTCACTGCCCTCAGGAAGCCTCCCTCTATAGAGCTGGAGTCTCATTACCATTTCTGCATATTGTCTCAGGCTTTTAAGGGCTTAAATACATTAGTCGTGGGAGAAGTATTTAGAAAAACTAGTAATAAAAGTAGGATACAGTATAGTGCTATAATTGTGTAGTATAGAGTGGCCCCTGTTATGACCCTCCTCTCTTTCAGCACATGCTGCTTCACCACACTATCAGTTCCACAACACTTTTTGTGTCAGTAAGCAAAGCTCACGGGTTCCAGGATGAAAGTTTGATCTGGTTTGCTAGGACTGATTCCTGGAGTTTGTTGTTTGGTGATGCACTAGGGCTCTCTGCCTGAGAATTATAAATACTCCTCCCTAAATTGCAAATCTCAGGATTCCATAGGATGGAGACATAATCCTATTGCTAGAATTGTTTAGCATAAAGATCCCGCATGTAGGCATTCAGTAGACGGGACAAATTTTTCGTAAGAGCAGTGGCTATTATTTTTTAAGTTTTTGTTTGGTTGCTAATTAGCTAAGTGTGCATTTTTAACAATTGCCTAGAAGCAATCTCCTAGTAGCTGACTGCTGAACCTGTCCATTTTTGCATAGGCACAGTGGACAATTTGGCACAATAAACAACTTTCGTTTGGGACGCCTCCCCAGTGTTCCTGTAGAATGGAACGAGATCAATGCAGCCTGGGGGCAGACTGTCCTGCTTCTCCATGCCCTTGCCAACAAGATGGGCCTAACCTTTCAAAGGTAGGAGGGAGAGATCTATGGCAGCTCTTCACTTCTTAGCCACATGGCTTTGAAAGCATTTAGCCAAATTCTTTCTTTCTTTCTTTCTTTATACATGCATACAATTTATATTTCCATTTTCATTCGAATGAATCTGAAGCTGGCTTATCCTGTTTCTTGCAGGTATCGTCTAATCCCATATGGAAACCATTCTTATTTAGAATCTCTCACGGACAAATCCAAGGTAGGAACTTTGATGCCTTTATGTTCAGGCTGCATAGAATCTTCAACACACTGATATTGTTCTGGACTTCTAGAACAGAGGTGGACTAAACTCTGCCTGCAGGCAACATCTTTTGGAAGTCTGGCAATATCAACAACAACAACAAAAAATATTGTGGCAAGCCATGGCTATAGTAGCTTTCAGTTTTGTTTGGAGAAGGGATACCATTTGGAACCAAAATTTTACACCCAAGTATTCTTTGTGCTTACTGTCCTGCTGCTTTCTGATTGCCTGGTCCTAGGTCTTAAGAACCAGGTTCTGTTAAAAGGGCAGGAATGACTAGGAAGATTAACTATCCTGCCACACAGGTGATTTTCCATGTCACACTTCCCAGAAAACTTGGCTCTGGTGACTAAAACCAGGCATTCAAGAAGGAGCTTGTTTTATGCAGCAGAGCTAGCTGCTGCTGGTAGTACAAGGGTTTCCTCTGCCTTCATTATTTTTGAGGGATGATCTGCGCTGCCACACAGTAACATCCTCCTCCACTTAGTCCCCCAATGTAAATATGTAAGCATTGTTTCTGTATGTTAACAAAAAAAATTACCCATCTTTATGAACTATTCAGATGTAAGCCACATTCTTGTATTTTCTTTATTTTGCCTATATATACTTCAAAAATTGAAACAAAGCGTACACCAAATTAAACAAAAGTATGGCTCTTGGTGATTCAGCTGATTCAGAAAGTGGCCTCTAGCTTCACTTAGCTTTCTGCCTTCCATTTATTAAAGCTTGGAATATTGGTCAATATTAGAAAATAGTTATATACATGTCACCCTAGCAAATTATGTGCCTTCAAGTCGTTTTTGACTTCTGGCAGCCTTAAAACAATCATAGAGATTTCTTGGCAAGATTTGTTCTGAGGGATTGAAACTGAAAGAATGTGATTTGCCCACGGTCATTCAGTGGATTTCCGTGCCTGAGTGGGGGTTACAACCCTAGTTTCCCAGAGTCCTAGCCTGACATTCAAACCACTATACCAAAGAGGCTTTCACCTTAGCGGATTATAAAATATACTCTCTCCCTAGGTATAGGCTATATCTTATTCAGTTAGCTGTTTAATCCCTGCACACATGTGCAACACTTGCACAGAAACAAGTTCTGGCATGATGAAAGCGAGGACCTAAAAGAAATTGACACTGCTGTACACATCTGGATTGGCATGTGTATTGATAACCTTTTTAAATATGACTTTGGTAGTGTGGGCACTTATATAGGTAACTGCTTCTGGGAAGCCTGTATACATTCATTTGTGTACTTAGTTTGATCTTGAGCATGAGCTCAAATCATGCAATGGCTAGCTAAAGGATAATGTTTTTAGTAACAGATGAACAGGGCAGTGTTCATCTAGCCACCCGTTTTCAAAGGCTGAGGGATTTCTAATATCAGAAGAGAGGAGGAATCATTATTCTTGCCAGTAATTTTGCCTCTAAAATTCCCAGTGTTTTCTACACCCCTACAGACATTGTTGCTGAATCTATGAAATTGTCAAGATTAAACATAATAAAACAATCAGCATTTTAGAGACAAGCTAATTTACTCTCCTTATAATCTGGATTCTATGGATCTGGATTGTACAAGCAGGGTCAATTGAAGGAGGGATTGTTCACTGGTTTATATAGCATAGGAGGCTTCTAAGGTTTAAAAATAACACCTTCCATGTTTCTGAACTAAGTACCAGTGATTCTCATCTGTCAACCACACCCCCATTCTCACTTTTGAGTGCAGTCAGTTCTTGCATTGAGAAGCAACTAGTTACTGCCTCTAAATCCTTTAAAATGCCTTCACGTTTTCCAGAAATCTGACTAGTCTAGAATGAATCAGAGTAAATGAAAACACTGAAGTGTTAAACACTCAGAACAAACATTTTGTTCATGCTTCTAATACATCTTATACTCTGGTAAGTCTCAGTTTCTCCACTTCACTATAATTGTCAATGAAATGCTTCTCGGGATCTCTCATTCCTCTGTAGCTATTGGGTTGTTTTAAGGAAGAGAAAGAGCCTGTTGTGGAGTCAGGCAGCCACACAAGAACTTGGAGACCCAACTCACAGCCTGGCAGTTAGTGTTGTTTGGTAGGACGTTCTAACTACTGCACTCATAGTTGTTCCTCCAACCTCACAAACATACATACACACACACACCTACACCTGCCTCCAGCACTCTTGTTTTTCTTGCAGCTGGAATATGACATGGAAAATGGAAATGAGACAGGTATGACAGTGGACACCTGAGAATCAGGCGTAGTTTGTCAAGGAGTGGGGTAAAAATTACTGGAACCTGATTTGCTTCAATGTCTTATATTCCCAAATTCTGTGTATAGTTCCCCTAGATAAGCAGGCTTTGCTGTTTATTTCCATTTTAGAACATATAAGGTCTTGGGAACACTGGAATATGTTACATTGACAAAGAGAAACTTGCAAGAAAATTGTTCAGTAATAGTTGCTCCTTGGCGCAGCAAAGCACATTCTTAATAGGTTGGGTTTTTTTTTGCTGCTCTGGATTTGTGTATGGACAAATCTAATGACTGGATGATAAAGCTGATTTGCACTCCCACAGTATATATTGAGATGCTGTCAGTCGACTGGAAAAAATAAAGTAGTATCCCAAAAGGTCTTGGAGCAGCTATAGAGCAACTTCTTTTGTTTCTGGTATCAGCATTTGTGTCTTGAAGGAGCTGCCCCTCTACTGCTCAGGAGGTTTGAGATTCTTCTGGGACAACAAATTTGACCATGCCATGGTGGCATTTCTGGATTGTGTGCAGCAGTTCAAAGAGGAAGTGGAAAAGGGCGAGACACGTTTCTGTTTGCCTTACAGGTAAATTGATGACTGCATCTCTCCTTCCCCTCTGGTTTTTGAAGGCTTGACTTTTGCTCATTCTGTTCACAATATTTTTGTAGCTTCATTAAGGCCATTAAATTTTCAGATAGTAAATCATTCTCTTCACTGGAAGTAACCTCCATCCTTGATTTTCTATCCACAATGAATATACAGACATGCAAGCCAGCCAAAATGTACATTTGGGCTCCAGTTCAGGCTGCCAATTTTTTTCTACTGCTCAAGTTTGCTAAAAGTAGTAGCTGCTGGAGCTTCCCCTATCATGTCTTGCATCTAACCACCTTTAGAAGACATCTTCTGTAGTATCACAGCAGTGTTGTCTTCCAGGCTGTGGCATTCCTTGAGTCCAGTAGCAATACAGCAAGTACATTTCTATACCACTTACCAGTGTACTGAGTGGTTTACAAACTGTAAGCCAATTGCCCCTCACAAGCTGGGTCCTCATTTTCACGACCTTGGAAGGATGGCAGGCTGAGTTGACCCAGAGCCCCTGGCTGGTGTTAAACTCACACCCTTGTGGTTAGGGAGTGAGTAGTTGCAGTACAGGCATTTAACCACTGTGCCACCAAGGGCTCCTTGGAGCAAAAATAAATGCCCTACTTGGTTTTCTAGTTTTACCTTTTAGTTGAACCTGCTTTAATGACATTTACAGAAGTTTAAAAAGGTAATAAAGTGCTGTGTCAGGAATGAGTGTTATTTTTTTTTTACAGGAGACTATAAAATGTGTATGATACAATTAATACAAATGTTACAGAAAAGGAAGATTTTACTCTGTTTACTCTAGAGAGGAATGTTGTTGTGCCCTAATACCAAATACTAGAAGTTACCATTTAGGAGCTTTACTGGGCCTGTGTTTCTTTGATGCAGAATGGATGTGGAAAAAGGCAAGATTGAAGATACAGGAGGAAGTGGTGGGTCCTACTCCATTAAGACACAGTTTAATTCGGAGGAGCAGTGGACAAAAGCACTCAAGTTCATGCTGACAAACTTGAAATGGGGTCTTGCCTGGGTCTCCTCCCAGTTCTATAATAAATGATGGCAATAACAGAGAATGGGTTCACACTGCAACATGGCTTCAGTTTGTTTCCGAGATGCCAAAAGAAAGACTTGTGACAGCTTTACATGAACATCCAGGACCCAAGGGAGAGAGAACTTTTAAAATGTTTAAAATGTTGTCAAGTAAAATGGAGTAGAATACTTCATACCATGATTGGGTATTTGTTGGACAAAGCATGCTGCCACTGGAGCAATTGCCCAAAATGCTAGCCAGTAAAAAGAAGAGAGGCCCATCAGCTTTCAGAATTAAGGGGAGTGACAAACTGTAAGATAACTTGTGCTTCTTGTTTTGTTACTATGCTACAATGTCTTAGGAAGTACAAAAATAAATAAGATCAGTTTATTAACACAGTCTCTTTATTCATAAGGAACAGACATGGAAATATTCATATTTTTCCTTTATAAATAAATTCATCCATCCATACTGAGACTTCTACCTTTTGCAATGCTTTCAGAAGAAGGACTTCTCATATCTCAGATGTAGTGTGTTTTCTTCTCAAGCACTCATAACTCTTCACCACTGTTTGCAAAAATAAATCTGACCCTTAGCTATAGACAGGAGCAGAGATGCCTTTATTTAAAATATCTACCTTGCCCTCTCACAAAGAGTTAACATAAAACTTAAGCCTGTGAGATACCAGTTAACATTTGGAATTGGTTTAGTATTTCACCCAAAATAATTATAACAACAACATATTGCTTCATGTGCAGGCCTTCAGCCTAAGGGGGAGAAAGGGGGAATTCTAGCAGTCATCAATGCTGTGCTTCAGAATTGCATATACAGCCTCAATAATGCTCTGTAGACTGATGCCTGTGGTTTCACTGATGTGCTCCACAACCTTTCAAAAAGAAAAAAAAAACATGAGGTTAAGGTATTGGTTCAGGTTCCTTATGGGCAGACAGTCCTTGCTGGTGGAGAAAATACAGTGGTCCCCCGGGTTACGAAGGTAATCCATTCCGGATTACCTTTCGTAACCCGGAAGCTTTCATTTCCCAGGGGACCGCTATTGCGAACGGACCGCGCGGCCGATTTAAAGGGGCCGCGCGGTTTTTTTATTCGTATCCCGGGGGATCTTTCGGATCCCGGGGGATATGTTAGCGGTCCCGCGGCTTTCGGATCCCGGGGTTTTCGCAACCCAGGGGATTCGTAAGCTGGGGGACCACTGAATCCCATTCTGACATACAATACATGGGTTATTTTGAGAAGTGAAAAGGGCACATTTAGTGACTACTTCAAACCACCAACTGCTATAATGTCATTCATTTTAAACAGGCCTACTATATAAGCTGTCATAATTGTTACTAAAATTATTTCTAAACTTTATTGCATTTAAATAACAGTTTTAATTGATTTTTAATGATATTTCATTGTACTAACAAAAATATAGACAGAAATTTTAGTTCTGAAAGAAAAGGATGGTGTATGGTAACCCTATGCTGTTCAGTGCCCCTAGGGTGAGCTATGAGAGATATGCACCTGATTCCAGCCCTCAGGGTTCAGCAGGAAAGAGCTTGCACCAATGACTCCCACAGCCAGTAGCATAAGATCTTCTTTTACAGATACAAACTTGGCTCTATCAAATTGAAATGGCAAAGTAAGAAAATATCATTCCAGATGTAGTAGTAAGGATAGTGTACCTTTAAAGCATAATTTTATATGAATAAGCAAAATAAATACAATTCAACACCATCTTAACTTTCTGAGCTTTGATTAATGTTATGCTATGTTGTCAATAACTAAACGCTTTTTTTTTTTGAGGAATCTGTAAAAAAAAATAATGTCTTCAGAAGTCATAAAAGGATATTACCAAATTAATATGTTAGCTATGTCTAATCCAAAGTAAGTTCCATTAGGTTCAGTGAGATTTTCATTTAGGTACATGGCTATAGCCCAGCTGCTGTCACGAAAAAGGAATATGTGGTTATCCACAAGGTTAAAAATAAAGGTTGCATGCTGTCTCTGTGATGCACTGAACCGGTGGTAATGCTGTTGCTCCTGTCTGCATGTAACAGAGGAGTGTTACTCTCTAGAAGCTTCACGCACACCCTTTTTTCTTTCAAAAAGCATGGTCAAATAATCTGACATGAGAGGTGAATGTGCATGAATTAGAGGGAAGGAATGTGTATACAGTCATTTAAAAATAAGTCACGGAAGGATAAGCATTGCTGCAGGGGAAGTAATAAGCAATTCTGCTGCTTTCTCACACATTTTCAAAAGAGTAGATGAGTACTCTGAAAGTTGAGTGCTTAGCTTATGAAAATGGAATGTTTTCCAGAAGCTGGAAAAAGTAAAACCAGGAACAGGGAGCAAGTAAACCTCCATTATATCATAGGTAGTATCCAATAAGCGACTGTAACATCAAATCTCAACGGCCCCATTATCAGAGGAAGTTTGTATTTTCCAGCAACATCATATTGTGCTACATGTGCTCTGAAAGTGCAATATCTCTGCCAAATAGAAGGATGCAAATTCTCCCCTACAATCTATGGTTCAGTCTTGCAATGCACGACCACCATGTGTCTATGTTCTATTATAGATTCTTAGGTATTTCACTCTACCAAATTATTCCATCGGGAGGAGGTGTATGTGAAGATCCTTGGTTTCTTTTGTGTGTCTTTTTGATCGCCATATTTATGTTTTTTTTATTCTGGTAAGCCAGAATTTATACTGAAGGGGGTAGTATAGAAACATTTAAACTAAAGACGCTGAAAAGTAAAGAGAAGTCTTGTGTTTCCCTTCTAGCTGTGGTAATTTCACAAGATGTTAAAAAAAGACAACTCCTACCCCTCCAGCTGTCCTCTACATCTGAATTTTCTCTCCTCCCAATAAACTGTCTCGTTGCAATAATTCTGTTTATGTAATAGCCAGATATGTCAGTTTCCAGAACAGCTTTGTCCCCATTGAGAACTGTTAGCCTTCACACTCCATCAATCCCTGCATTCAGGTGAAAAGCCACCTTACACTGTAAATTGTATGTGTTGTACTATTGCCAGTATTCCAGTGTCACAGAACAGTCTCAGCTCTGAGGCCAGACTGTTTCAAATGTAGTGCATATAAACAGAGCTCTTAAGGTATTTTATATGGAAAACTGACTCATACTGTCTCGGTCTTTAATTCAAGTGGTGTCAGCAGACATACAGGAGTCTGGAAGTGCAAAAGTGCCACACCCTGTACCCTCCAAGGTAACTTCTTTTTCCTTCATACATTAGTTTCTAGCTTGTTACTCTGCAGAACTTACAGCTGGAGTTCACTTGGAGATGAGTTTTCAATGGAAGACTTCAGCAAAGTGTCGTAAATGCTGCTACGCAAGAGGTATGTTAAGCTCAGCAAATATCTGCACATTTCCTGCAGCTCATTTGTTGGACGCAAGTAACCATTGTATCCTAACAAGGAAATAAATGAAGCATCAGAAGGTACTTCAATGAGAACAGCTAAATTTATTTGGAGCCAGAATCTACCAATTTATAATTTAGGAGAAAAACAGACTGCCCCTTTGTGCTGCCTTCCAGGCTGTTTGGGAGTGCAGCGTTTACACAATGCACACTCCTGAGCTGCTTGGAAGCCACCCAGCCGTTTACCAGGCAGCTTCATGATGCTCTAGCAGCATGGTGTTCACACATTGCGCACTGCCAGAGTGTCATGAACCTGGTTTCCAATCATAATGCAGGCGGAAAAGCTGGCTTTTTGCCACTCCTTTTACGGCTTGAAGGCAGATTGGGACTGTGGTGTGCATTTGCTGCAGCCCCAATCCAGCCTTGAAAGGGGTAGCTTCAAGTCCCCCTTTACGTTGGTCTATTTAGCCCCCTAATTAATTTTAGCTCAATGGCCTAACAACCAATTTGTTTGATCAATAACCTGATATGTCTTCTAGATTTTTTTTTTGTTTTCCCCCTATTTATTTTATTATTTTTATTTCAAGGATTTATATCCCGCCTTTCTCCCACAATGGGATTCATGTCCAATGATGGTAGGATCATCACTGGTTTCAACCACTCTCTTTGTTTAGCTCTTCTCCCCATACTGATTTTTGTCACTTTTTGGAGACTAGTTTAGAAAAGGAAGAGAAGGTAACTCAAATGGATACTCATTATTAGTTTTTCACCTCTTGCAACAAAGCTTTGTCACAATAAATTTTCATCTCTAACAAGCTACAATTCTTTTTTCAGATTGAAAGCATTCTTCATAAAAGTTGAGCTGTTTAGAATGAGACCAACTGAATATTGAGATGAATGCAGGCCATTTTATTGAAACAATGAGACCATCACCCAATCTCCCAGTCCAGACACAGGGATACAGATAATTTCACATGCGCACACCCTTCAGACAAAAAAGATCTTGTAGAGGTTCCACAGAGCAATAGCAAGTACATTTCTATACCGCTTATTGGTACACTTCAGCACTCCCTAAGTAGTTTACAATGTGTAAGCTGACTGCCCCCAACAAGCTGGGTGCTCATTTTAGCGACCTCAGAAGGATGCAAGCCTGAGTCAAACTTGAGCCCTTGACTGGTATTAAACTCGCAACCTTCTGGTTTGTGAGTGAGTGACTGCAGTACAGGCATGTAACCACTGCACCACCAGTCTTCTTGCTGTTCAGAGAAGGGAAAACAAGACACTACCATGACTAATTTTTAGCCTAAGCTTGTTCAGCATTATCATATTCCTGGCCATTACCTAAAACCTCCAGGAGCATTTCGACATAAGCAAAAGGGACTGGAACATTGATTTGAAAATGCAGAGCCTTCAGAATAGCCAGTTCAGATTCCAGCAGTTCTTCTGTGGTATAAGAGAAACCCAAGGACTTCAGAAACTTCAAAACCATGTTGTTATTAACAATCTGTGTGAAAAGAAGTGCACATTAATCCCAAAATGCCAACTTTGCTTTGTACACTGACTACCATAGTCTTGTGTTAAAGGGGTCCTCTTTTGGATTGGTGGTTTAAAATTAAAAAACACATTACATCACAATAATTTATGCTGCAGAGGCTGTACAGAACATCAAAAGTTAGGAATTGTAGTGATAGCATTAATAGATACATGGAAGAGACTTTCATACTAAATAGCAATTTTTAAATGGCTGTTTCTAAATGTAACCTTCATAGCTCAGGAGGCAACATGTCTCATAGTTTGATCCTGCAGACGATCGCTCTGACTATAGTGTCAGAGTGTTGTAATGATTTGAGTGTTCGGACAGGACTCCAGGGGTGATACCTGCTCAGCCATGGAAATGCAGTGGGTGACTTGGAGCAAGTCACTCACTCTCATCCTAACAGGAAGACACTGGCAAAACTAATCTGAATAAATGTTGCCTGGGATCACCAAAACTCAGACTCAAAGTCAATTTAAAACTTAAGATGTATTTATACCTTTACAACTAGTAACTCCTATATTCTTTTGGACAGACAGTGCCAAAAGAAAAAAAAATGGGCTCAGTATTCTCTGCCATACAGAATGTTCCTGGCATGGTGCATAAATAGTTGAGAGTTTGCATCAAAAATTTTATAATATATTTAGGACGAATCTCAAATTTTCTTACTCTGTAGTGGAAAGAGAGCTTGCTGGCAAGTTGGATAGAAGAGACTAGACGAAGCACATATGTGTCCTCAATTTGCTGTTTCACTGAGGCCCACTTGCTATCTTCTCGCTTTGCTCTGGTGCAACTGGAGAACTCTTCAGTAAGTGTGAGCATGAACCTAAAGTGACATAAAAGGTTTGACTAGAGGGGGGGAAAGAAAGCAGAGCCAATGATAACTATAAGGAATCAGCTTGCTATTAACAATCTAGTATCAAAGCAGCTTGTTTCCATCAGGATCTGAAATCAAAGGGGAAAGACTAAAAGAAAATCATAAGTTTCTGAATTTTAAAAAGTGCCAATAAAGCCTGTATGTAAAATAATTACAAGGGAATTGTACATCTACTGCCCTTTGACTTGCTACCCCGAAAGTCATCAATTGTTCCATAAATTCTTACTTGGGACTTCATGGTCCTATATGCTACTGTACAGGTAAAGCTATGTCTTTTCCAGTGAACATGGCAGCCAGTACAGGAGAAATGGCAGCCCCTGGGAGCAGGAAAATACGACACACAAATGCAATAAAGAATACTGGATTACAAATGTGAATGTATTGTAGTTGCATTTCATCAAATTACTGATATTACATAATGGGTTTACAGACTAATGAAAGAAATTAAAATGAATTGTACATTATTTACTCATAAAAAGTAGCCCACCCAAACCCTCCACTCTCTGCAGAACCAGGAGCACTTAGCATAGGTAGTGCACTTTTCAGTGATTCATGAAATACTTGGATGCCTCATTCTTCATCTTCTCCTTGTCCCTTCCGCATGTCACACACACACACTCACCAAATTAATCATATCCCTGGCAATCTGCTCCTCTTTCTGGATAAACCCCATCCAACTGATTAACTTCTGCCTACGCCTCTCTTTTTGGTTGTGTGATGAGTTTTTTAGTAGAAGGAGGCAAAATCACACATCTATCATCTAGCCATGGAGGCCCATAATCCTGGCTAGATGACTGCAATTAATATACATGGGATTGCCTTTAAAGATGACTTGCATACTTCGATTAGCATATATTATGCCAGTCAGATTTCTGATTGTTAAATCTGATTTTATGCACATTATGGCTATTTAAGAGAATGTAATTGTTTGCCTATCTGCAGTCCGGTTATGAATACTGCCCCTAAACAAGCTTGCATGGTATAAAATCATCACACCAGGCAGAGACAGTTCTGTTTGCACAAGAATTTTAACAAGTTGTTAACCTGCACCTTTACTGAAGGTTCGGCTGTTTGAAATAATTTTGAATTAATTTTTAAATTGTATATCTCCCTGAAACCTGAACTGGATAAGTGGTAATATATTATCTCTTTACATAAAATACAGCTCAACTCTCCCATTTATCAGCCCATTCTGAAAATGTATACCTTTATGTGCCCATTAGAGAGCCAAAATCTTCTGGAAAGGCCCTTGTCTCCACTCTAACATATTCTAGGGCTTGTTTGGTGGAGAACAAGGTAGAAGGTCAGACTCATCTCAGTGGCTGCTCCCAGACTTTGACACTCCAAAGTGAGGCCAGCCCAGGATCCATGCTCTCCTTCCATCAACAAGTTAAAACATTTTTATGCCATTAGGCTTTTAGAAACTGACTGGGCTAGGCTTTTAATGCTAGGCAATACTGTTTTTAAGGTTTGTATTTAGTATTTCAATATTTTTTAAATGTTTTTAATGTTTAATGTTTTAATTTTATACATTATTTATATTAATATAATTCTCACATTTATACTTTCATTGATATATTTGTATAGTTTTTAATATGTATTGTTTGTTGTTAGCTGTCCTGAGTTCCATTATTGGGAGAAAGGTGGGATATAAATGAAAGTAGTTGTAGCAGTAGTAACAACAACAACAAGAACAAGAATAATAGCAGTGGCTGCTGCTGCTTCTGCTGCTCCTATAGCCTGTGGCAGCTGTTTTTAAAAACTGTAAAAGCACCATAGTCTTACAGACCTTTCTTTCAAGGCTCCTAGACCAGTTCAGTTTAGGACTGCAGCCTGAAGTGAGCTGGGGAGGGCAGTTTGATGCTTCTCTGCCTTAAAGTCAGCACCATGAAAGAGGGAGAGAACAAAGCAATACCTTTCAAATATTTCTATTGCTTGATATCTTGCAGTTTCAGTCAGTCTCCATTTTTCAGATAAAAGAAATACAAATTCTGGGCAAGAGAAAGGGGAAGTTATCAGAATCATAGCTAAAAACTCTTTGAACATTTAATCTTAGAGCAGGGGTGGGAAAAGTGTGGCCTTCAGGCACCTGTGGCCCCAAACGTAAATTCGCTAGTTTAGCAAATTGCGTTCAGAATGCGTTCAGAATGACTTCCCATTTCCTGAAAATGAACCTCCATTGCCCAAAAATGTGTGAGATACTCTAATACGCAATTATGTGAAACCCCATGATTGCGTTTGGAATGACCCCTCGTTGCCCAAAATTGCGTGAGATACTCTAACATGCAATTACGTGAAATCCCATGATTGCATTCGGATTGCCATTGCATTATACCCCCAAATTCCGTCGTATGATAAACTCCTTAGAGAGTGCTAAGTTCACTATGAAGCAGTATAAAAATCTAAATGCTATTGCTGTTTCTGGGCTAATTTTCCACAGTGGTGATAGACTGAAAAACAGCTTACAAGTGCAGTGTTCCCCCCCCCCACACTTCCAAAACACCTTTCAAAAAGTCTGATTTGGCCAAAAAACGGTGACCAGAAATGATGTAAAATCACTTCTGGTATCCTGCTGATACACCAGTGTAGCCAACAACATGGAGGTTATGGAGCAAACGTTTGCCATTGCACACCCCCCCCCCATCACATTTGCACACCTCTGGTCTATAGGGTTTGACATGTTCAACTCTCACCCACTATCTTGGTCTCCTTGAAGCAGCCTGCCTCACTGGGGAGCTCACTCAAATACTTCTCATTCTCCCTGGCCATGTGAAGCAAGGCATCTTGTATAACTCCAGGAGCCACAACTCCAAAGATTGGCTCAGAAGAACGGTACCTGGCTGCCACCTGTGCAGGTGAGCCCATTTCAGCGGTTCTGCCAACACCCTGAAGAACAAGAAAACATTATCAGCAGTGTGTACTTTAAACACTGTACTATTTATTTATTTTACCTTATCTGTTTGTCTTCTCTCAGCCTTTCTACCTTCCTATTCCCCTTCTCCACAAAACTGGTTCTAAAGCCATGATGCTATACCAGTTGAAGACCAAAAAACAACTCTGTACAATTGTATGAAAAGGAGGAAGACCAGCATCAGTCTAGAAATTACGGCATAAAACCAATCCTGGATGGAGCTACAGTGTTCTCATTTAAGGATTTGGAAGCTTTAACTGGTGCAGAATAGGGCTATTGAAGAGCTAAGAGAAGCCAAGAAGTCTGAACACAACACCATTTTTTTTAAACCTCAGCTGCATTAATTCAAAGTTGTATTAACCCTTAAAATCCTAAACCAGTGATTCCCAGCCTGAGGTGAGACAAAAAGTGGCTTGTGTCCTTAAGTGACCAGTCATGAGACATCACTCTGATTAGAATCTAATTGCCCAATTTAGATTTGCATTTTATGCACTGAGTTAAAAGCATATTTTCACCCAGAGTATTGCATGTGGTTCAATGTTTGGTTCAAAATTCAGATTTTAGGAGTTTACCAAATGGGAGGAATTTCTCTCTATTGCAAATGGAGCCAATTCACAATTACGTGAATTTGCTAGTTTAGCGAATTTACGTGAAATCTGATTGCGTTCGGAACGCGTTCAGAATGACTTCCCATTTCCTGAAAATGACCCCCCCATTGCCTGAAATTGTGTGAGATGCTTTAATACGCAATTGCGTGAAACCCCATGATTGTGTTCGGAATGACTTCCCATTGCTAGAAATTGTGTGAGATAACTCATTCGCAATAACGTGAAACCCCATGATTGCGTTCGGACTGCCATTGCATTATACCCCCGAATTCCGTCATATGATAAACTCCTTAGACTTCTTCATCTTCAAATGTGATATTATTCTTGCATATGGAGTGCCTTATTCTGCACCCAAAATCCATCAGTGATACTTTTATTGAGCAATCGAAATGCACAATATACTTGTTTCAAGCTTTCGAAGCTCCATGGGCTTCTTCATCAGGCAAAATGTTACAAACCAAACAGGAGGGAATAAAACAACAATTGGAGATGTTAGACGCCTGCATGTTGTTCCAGTCCTTAGTAAAGATGTTATGATGGGGAGTATATCATTTGAGTAATTCTGCACCAGTTAAAGTTTCCAATTCCTTAAAGGAGAACAGAAATCAACAATTTCCTAGGGGTGTCGGGCATAGAAAAAGTTGTAAACCACTGTCCTAAACACTTTGGGAAAGGGTTAAATTAAGACGACTCTCCTGCAGATCTGGTTGGGCAATAACTCTGATGATGATCTTTCGTTGGCTGTGATGCCAATGGGATTTATAGTCCAACTATGGTTCTGCCTCCAATTTCAAATTTGTTTTGTCTGCAGATCCGGCTGGTGTGCTTCCTGATAAAAACAAAGCCCAGAGCACAATTTTTAAATTGTAATAATGTAATGTTTTTTAATCGTTTGACTTGTTTGTTTTTTAATGGCTGCATCCACACTGGAGTAATAATTCGGTTTGGCACCGCTTTAACTCTTTTTCTGGCTCAAGGCTATGGAATTCTGGGAGTTGGAGTTTGTTGTGGGGCCCGCTGGGCCCCACAACAAACTCCAACTCCCAGAATTCCATAGCCTTGAGCCAGAAAAAAAGTTAAAGCGATGCCAAACTGGGTTATTTCTCCAGTATGGATGCAGAATTTGTATATTTAATGTTTCATACTGTTTTAACTTAAAGACTGTTTTAAATTTTGTTTGTTGAGGAAGATGTACTGGGAAGAAGGTGGGATATAAATAAATAGAAATAATAATAATAGGCTTCAGGAACAGCTCCAGTTGGGGAAACCCTTTAGTTTACACATTACAGCCTTTTTTAACACTCTCCTAAATGTAAATTAATGCTTAAAATGGGGGACATTTTGGAACTCTTCCTGGACAGAAAGCAGAAATGGAGGACTTAACCTCCTTCCTCCTGCCTAGGTCAAAACTGGAACTGAATGTGCCACCTACTGTGTAATAAATGTAAGTTTATATTAATGGAGGAGCTCAATAATAATTAAAAAAGAGCTTTCCCTGATTCCCTCAGCCACCCTCTTCGCCCTCATCAAAGATGGCGGAAGGAGCGTCTCAGTCAGGATTCAGGGAGCCACTTCTGGTTTAGCTCAAAATGGCCGCCTTTTCGCCCTCATCAAAGATGGCGTTGGGAGCGCCTCAGGAAGCCACTTCCGGTTTAGCTCCAAAATGGCCGCTCCACTTCGCCCTCATCAAAGATGGCGGAAGGAACGCCTCATGGAGCTTTAATCGAAAATGGCCGCTCCCCTTCGCCCTCACCAAAGATGGCTGAAGGAGCGTCTCAGGGAAGCCACTTCCGGTCTCGCCCAAAATGGCCGCCGCTTCCAGCTGCCTCACTCAATAGGGGTCAGGAGGAGTCTCCACACAGAGCCTCGTCAAGGGAAGATGTCGGCGCCGGTGCCTGAGGGAGGAGGAGGAGGAGCAGCAGCAGGAGGGCCTCCGCGGGGTCCTCCTCCGGCGGCAGGGAGCGTCCGGCGTCAGTGGGAGATGGCCCGCGCGGGGGCTCCGGCCGGCCTGGCTTCCAATCCCGGGGTGGATGTGGCCCGGCGGGGCCTCAGGGTCCGCAACGCCCTCACGGCCCTCGGCATCGGAGCCATCGTCGTCGGAATCTGTATCCCTTTCCCTTCAGGGGAGCCGGCTCTCAGCGGGTGGAAATAGATAGATATTAGATATAGATATAGATATATAGATAGATATAATAGGTATAATAATATATGATATATATATATATATATATATCATATATTATTATACCTATTATATCTATCTATATATCTATATCTATCTATATATATAATATATTATATATATATATTATATTATTATATATTATTATATATTATATATTATTATTATATATTATTATATATATTATATATATATATATATTATATATATATATATAATATATTTTATATATATATAGCTTAATTTATGTACATATTACACACACACATATATGTGTGTGTATATATATATTTTATATATATATATATATATATATGTAGCTTTTAAAATATATATATTCTATGTGTGCACATATATTATAATTATTAAAAGCTGTTTATATATACACACACAGAGATATATATAAAAAGCTATATATAGAAAGAGACATATATACATATATGTCTATGAATAAAAATATATATACTGTATGTAAAATCTATATATGTGTGTGTGTGTTATATATATATTAAAAGCTATATGTATATGTATAGGCATATTTATATGTCTATGCACATATATATATATATATATATATAGCTTAATATCTATATATGTGTGTGTATTATATCCATTAAAAGCTATATATGTATATTTATGTGTGTGTTTTTATATATGTATATATACACATATATATCAAAAGGTATATATATGTATAGACATATGTTTATATATATATATATATGTCTACATAAATATACATATGTATATATAAAACTTAATATATATTTTATGTATTAAATATATATACATATATATGAACAAATATATACTGTATACATATATAGCTTTTTATATCACACACACACACATATATATAGATACATATATGTCTTTACATAAATGTATATGCATATTCTGGTCCAGTTGTTCCAGGAATTCTCATCCCAAAAGTTAATTTCCCCTAGTTCCGGTTGCCCTCTCTAATAGAATGGGCAACGTGGCCATCTGGGAGGCATGGCGCTGAGCAGGAAGAGCTTCCACAGAATGGCATGGAGTAGGGCAAAGGAGATGGAAATTTTTCCCTCATACTCCATGAAGTTTCTGCCTCAAGGAGAGCTGTTTTCCTCTTTTTCCCACACGTACTTGGAGGAGTGGGAGGCATAACCTCAGAGGAGATGAGCCTGCCTTCTGTCATCTTGGATGGTTAATGCTGCATCCACACTAGAGGAATAACCTGGTTTGGAACCGGTTTAAGTGTCTTGGCTCAAGGCTATGAGATTCTGGGGGTTGGAGTATGTTGTGGGGTCCAGAGAGATCACATCAAATAAGCAGCTTGATGCAGCTCCCTGCTGCGTTAAAACCAGTCCTGTAGTCATACCAAGACAAGTTTCAGCTTTGATATTTTCACTTGTTTTGTGGTGTTTAGGTGTACGGGGAGCAAGTTCAGTTATGAAATGGACACTATGCAGTTTTCACTATTCCAGATCATCTTATTTATGTGCTCAGTCTTTCACCTTATCCATCCAAATGTCTTTCTTACCTTTTCTGAGATTTGAAACTTCTTATAAAGCTAAAGAGCCACATTAGCCCCCTCAGTAAACCTTGGAAGGCCACATCCCATTGCACCTACTTTCTACACAATAGGGTTTTTGTCCCTGGGAACTAGGTGAGGAGCTCCATGTTTGGAGGCCTTGTGTTGTGTGCCTTCATGTCATTTCCTTCTTACACCAACCTTAAGATGGCCCTATCACAGGGTTTTCTTGGCAAGTTTCTTCAGAGGGAGCTTTTCATTGCCATCCTCAGAGAGTGTGACTTGCCCAAGGTCACCCCTTGGGTTTTGTGGTTGAGCTGGGAATCGAATCTTGGTCTCCAGAGTTATTGGCCAATGCTCAAATCACTAGCCATGCTGGCTCTCTACCTGAGCCATTTTAGGCTCAGGAGAGGCCTTTTAACTACAGGCAGTGAAGGAAAGTCACTTCTTGTTCATTTCCTGTGTTTGTAATGGAAATGTCCCCATGCCTCCTAGAACAAATAAAACTTTTGAAAATTTCCACAGTTTTTCTTATCCTTGGGGCAACTCAGGAGGCCCCTAAATGTGGTGAGAATGCTCACCTTACCCCCCCCCCAATCTCTTTGGGAGCAATTTTTTTTACTCCTGGGGACTGGGGAGCCACAAAAACAACCTTGGCAGGCAAAAAAAAAAACAGCCCTTGGAGCCACATGCGGCTCACATATCACACTTAGGCAACCCTTGCTATAGAGGGAAACAACAGTCACAGCTGTCTTTTCTTATGGTGTCTCTTGTCCATTTAGAAGTGTGGGGATCATGTGCCCCTCCAAATGCTGTTGAACGGTAAGTCTGAGCAGCTCTAGTCAGCATAGCCCTTGGTGAGGAATTTTGGGAGGGCTTTACAATTTCCACCCCGTGTGTAGAGTGGCATAGAGCCAACTAGAAAAGTTAATACACCTTGCCTGGCAGCAGTTTCTTTGCCACTAGTAAGAGAAGTTTGCCACCTGGTGTTTAGAGATAATAATTGCAGATTTTAGTTAGATTTATAAAAAATAATCTATTTGAAAAACAATAACCCCAAGGTGCACAACTCTGAGATCCCTTTTCTTTGCATGACAAATTTTAGGTGTTGAAGGTCCAAAACGCACTGCAGAAATAATCCACTTTGAGACAGCTTTTACTGCCCTGGCTCGGCGAGAAGGAATCCTGGGAACTGTAGTTTTGTGAGCCATTTAGCGTCAGAGAGTTCTGGTGCCACAATCAGCTCCAGTTCTCAGGATTCCCTAGCACTGAGCCTAGGCAGTTAAAGGTGTCTCAAGATGGATTATTTCTGCAGTGTGTTTTGGACCTAGGTTTCTTAATCTTAGAGTTGTGTAGGAATAGACCAACAGGCACCCCTTTGTTAATATAGAACAGGGGTAGGCAACTCTCAGAAGCCCCCCCCCCCCCATACTTCCTAGAACTATTTGGGGGCAACAATATTTTTTTTTTATCCCTGGAGCAGCAAAAACAGACCTGACAAGCCATAAGGCGTGCTTTGACTTCCACAATATAGAGGAAGATGATCACTCATCACTCCTGTAAAATGTCTCCGATTATCTTCCTATCCTGGCCTTCTCAGGTTTTCTTCTTTAAGCCACTAAATTAGTATGCAGAGGGGCGCCTTAGCTGCTAAATCTGTAGACTATCGCTTAGTGGTTACCCACAAAAGCTTTTCTCCAATCGCTACTTTACAACCACATGTGTGTTTTAACTAAGAGCATGCGTACTCTTACTGCCATTTGTAGCAGTAGTTTTTTAATGCTGTCTTAGCAGCAGAAACTTGGCCACTACTTCTGGCTTAGAACAGGCCTATGCCTACAGACACTGCTTGAAACTGCTGACGTGCGTCCTGTCCCCACTTCTTCTTGTCAACCTGACTAGCCTGTGCTTTGTTAGACCACAAACACAAGCATAGTAGCTTCAAAGCTGTTGGCTGGGAGCTGGTAAAGGCAGACTCTATTTGAAAGAAGGAGAAAAGGACAATCTTCAGTTTACCCCACCTCCTATAATGCAAAGCAGTAAGGTTCCAACATGGAGAATTAAGAAGACGGTTAAGAAAGACCCAGATTATGCCAGGAAGTCTGGGTCAATTTGACAAGTAAGGATTTTGTCAGGACTAGATCCTGACAGGATGATTAACAAACAGATCCTGGCTTTTGCCGATGAACAGTGGTAGTAAGAAAATGTAGCTGAACTTGGAGGAGGCATGTGGGGGAAGAGCAAGTATGATGCCTTTTGGCCCTGAGCTCAAGTAGCTGGTGAGAGAATGTTTTGCCAGCTGAGGTGTTTTCCCTCTGCTACATGGGTGATCTGGCTCCATGCATGCTTGTCTTGGTCTAACCTCTTGGGTATTTCTAACTAGGGTTAGCAACTGTACTCTCTTGTCAGGCTCTTGAATATGAGTTTAAAAATCAAAACACAATTTTGCTGCTTACTGTAGGATTTCCTCCCCCAATGATTGTGATTCCATCCATCATGCCCTCCTTCCCCACTCTCTTCCTCCGTCCAGCGTGTGTGGGAACGATTCGCTAGAACCATCCTGAACCTGATTTTTTCTCTTTGAGATCTACTTTATCTTTCAATATTGGAGTTAACGTCTTTTATTAAAGGAAAGAGTATATTTCAAGATCCCTCTGGTCTTTGCATCCAGATATTCACAGTTATTTTCCTGAGCTTCCCCTGCCTAGATGGCTACACGTTTTATTCTGTCTCCCAGGAGCGTTTCCTGGATGAATTAGAACTGGAGGCTGAAGTTGTGCGGGCCCGAACAGCAAAGACTTCAGCAAACTGAGGATCAGAGCATTGGACAGAAGTGGGATATGAAGTCAAATGCACAGGAATAAAAAGGACTCTTTTCCCTGGATGCTGTTTCTGGCTTCGGTTGAGGGCATGTTGGCACACTCTCCCCCTTTGAAAGAAATGGTCACTGCATTTATTGGTAAACTTTTTGCCATGGCTAACATGTAAATGTGTACTTTTAATTATTTAATTGTAAAATGCCAATAAACCAGTGGATAATTGTGGTGTGTACAAACATGTATTTTTAGAATATGACAGAACAGGGCTAGGGAGGGGAGGCAGTACTGGGGGTACTCAGGCTTTTTGATTTCATTTGATTTCACTATTTGCTAAAGGACAGTTTCATTTGTCCAATCACATTTTGCTTTCCCAGACTCAATCATTAGCACAATAGTCAGAGTCTAATCCTAATTGCCAAAATGGAAATACTGTAAAGATTTTGCTAAAAATGCTGTTACCAGAGGAATCTCCGGCTGTGGTCCTGTTAACTGAGGCCTTTTGTAAAGATGGTCTGTGCATCCATAAATGCATGTTACATCTGAAAGAAAAATAAGAGGAGAATGTGCCCTTGAGTGGTGGAAATGACGTTCACCTACTGAGTTCTTCAAAGGTTTTCTTTCTTAGTCACTTCTAGCACAGATCCTATCAGTGTATATGTAAATTGGGGAAGGGGGGGGGTCTATCCCAATATGCTAGTTTTGAGATTATTTTGTAGAGCTGTCTTCTGCAAGTAAAAACAAGGCACAGATTTCACTCAGATCTAGTGTAGTTTCCTTATTCTTTAGCATCTCTGTCATCCAACAAACCAGCTGGTTTCTTGCATCTGTGTTTAAATAATTATTCTCACGCTTGGTATTAACACTTGGCCCTCCACATTTGCAGCTCTGACTTCTGCAAATTTGAACGTTTGTGGTTTTGAGTAATATGTTATCCCTAGGAATCTTTTAAGTCCTCCAGTGCAACTCTGCCAGAAGTTGACAGTAGAGTTGTCTTGGATGAACATAGACATACCTAGAGAAAGCCTTTCTCTAGGCATTTGTGGGTCCTCCAGCATGATTTTATGACTAACCTCTGGCAGCTGTTGACCATTGAGTTGCACTGGAGGACCTGGACATTCCTAGAGAGGTGTTCTGTTAGGTTAAAATAATGTTTTTTTATTTGCAGTTTTTCCAAATTCATGGGGATCCTTCACCCCTAAGCCCAGTGGATGTGGAGAGACCACTTTATTTGTATTGCGACCTGCAGTCCTTTTTGCATGCTTTATGTCTACTCACATTTCTTTTATAGAAGGGTGTGTTCCAGTATTAGTGTACCGATGAATCCACTTTAGGTTTTAGTCCACACAAGAGATAACCAAGGTGTTGAAGTTTATCCTTAAAATATGTTCCCCACCTTGAATAGCTCCTCTCTGTACAGTTGTCTTTTTTACTAACAGCTGCCTTGACATAGCTTATTGGACACCTCTTGGACTTACTTGTACCTTCTCTGACCTGAAGTATACATTCTAGCTGAACTTTTATTATTATAGTTTGGATAATTGCCATGTATTCTGGAGACATTTGACATTTGCCTTTCCTTCCCAACTTCCTTTTAAAAATCATCCTTTCTGCAATTTATGTTCCACTTCCTCGGTAATTTTCCACTTGTATGTACAAGTTCTGTGGTTATTGTTTCAATTCTGTTCATCTTACACCTGGTCCCAGACATTTCTTAGTTTTAATCAAAGTAAATGGGGGTAGAAAGTAAACGGGGACTAAGAAGCAAATTTACTCATTTACCTCTGGGTTGGAGGAATGGTTTCAATTAAACTGTAACCAGGTCACGAATCTTTAACTGCAATACAGAACGTTAGCCCACAAGTTCAGAATTTTGAAAACATCCTAAAAAGTGTGATTAAAAATAGTTATGGAATGTATAGCACTGGTAAAACAAAAGAATTCTTTCACAAAAAGATATAATTTAAGGCTATGTGTTGTTTTAGTTTTGTGAGGGATTTTTAGGCAAAGGCCTCCTTGGACATTCCTTTTCGAAAGGTAAAAGTGCTGAAATGTGTCAGTTTCAGTTAGCATTGTTTTTGCACAGCAATTGTGTTGGCACTACATCTGACAGGAGTATTAGCAATATGCAGGTTTTAATGAGCTGTAGATTAAAATCTGAAAGTCCTTCAAAGGAAGCCTTAGAGGTGGGGTTCTGGTGAGCTGGAAAAGTGCACTCAACCCAGTGGTGGATTTCACATCCATTTGACAAGACTGTTCTGCTTTGAAACCATTTTGAAAAATTAGACAAGATCTCCTTGCCTCTACAGCAGCAGGAATCCAGCGACTTCACCAAAATAATCAACCGAACATGTTCTATCAACAAATGGAAGAACTCTTGTAAACTTTGGACAGTTCAGTTCCAGGATAACGTCTTTTGTGTGTGCTGTTTTCACAGCTGTATTGCTGTTATTGTCTCTTACAAGTGCTATTTGGAGCAAGTAAATCATTAAAGCAGTAGCTGGCCCAGAGCCAGGCAAGGCATCTGTCAAAGGCACACTTCTGTAAGAGGCTTAAGGGAAGGAAGGGAATTTTCCATTTAGTTAAAACTTGCCTGTTTTCTACAATTCAAGCTTCAGCAGCCTACCAGAAAGACTTTGAGTTTTTCGCCTGCTATGCAAAGGATCCAACTGTAATTTTTAGAGAAGGTCAGAATAGTAGTATATGTTAACTTATTAATACTAGCTGCCCAAGAAAGCGGAGCTTGTTGATACAGAAGATAACCATCTGTCTCTTCTGGGCTACATTTAGAACCCTTTGTTACATTGCCTCTATTAGCGCACTAACCTTTTCTTTCTGTCCAGTTCATTTATTCTCCTGTCTGAGCTTTTATTGCTGAAGTATCTGTAATAACTGTATAGCATGAGAGTGAAGTTAAAATTTCCCTTCTTGCAACCTTGTGAAGATGGTTCCTTTAAAAACTTTTGCTTGCGAAGAGCTGGGCAACTACACATTCGCTTGTGTACCAAAATACTGTGACATTCTTAAGTTAAGGCAGCTATAATATTCTTTTGTAATCTGTTGAATTGTTATCTTAAGAACATTTGTAATAACATAGTTTTTTTAAAGAATCTGAAGCCAAGTACTGTATGTGACCAAATCAATACTCCCACTGACATAGTTCCTATGGGGATGGGTTTCTCTCTGGAGGCTTGCAGTGTTAGGGTGAGATTGTTTGGGTCTGGTTATTGTGGTGTCTTCTGCATCCAGCTTTTTAAGGTAGACAGCGATAACATAAAAAGAGCTGTGCTGGATCAGACCAAAGGTCTATCCAATCCAGACGTCTGTCTCCACAATGGCCTGTTGGTTGCCTTTGGGAAGCCTACAAGCAGGATACAAGCTTGGTGTGTTCCCCAGCAGTATACTGATTTTGAAGAGAGTATATAAACACATGTGACTAGCTGGTACTGATATCCTTACCCTCCATGAAATATCCTTTGCTGGTAGAAGCAACTAGCCAAATCATGTGATCGTGTTCCAGTCTGCCAGCTTAAGCCAGATGTATGCTTTCATATTTCTAAAATGACCCTCACACCACCTCAGGTCTGCTGTTGAGTTGTGTTAAACCATCCGTTCCAATTTGAGGAAGATCTCTCGCAGGGCCTTGTTTCTCCTCTAATTTTGGTGTATCCTGAACATGATGTGTCTCCTTAATACCATTTTTTGGAATCCCCCTCCCCCCACGCCATTCAGAGAGTACTGTGGAGGATATTGGGTGGCTTTTTATTGTCTAGTCAACCCAAGTTCCTTGTTATTTTACATGGAATCTAAAAGATTATGTCTCCTATTTGTAACCCAGTGTTTCTCCACCATTGCTTCCCCCCGGCTTAAAGTGAATCTCTTAAAGGAGAAATGATGGAATGGTGGCATAATGTCTTGATTGAAAATTAGGTACCTTCCATCTGGAGGCACAATCAATATGTAGCTGACACTTAGCCAGTTAGAGAGATTCTCAGGTGACTGCGTTTGCTTTTTTCCTTTTTGTTTTTCTTGTAGATACGTAGCTAAGTGTGGAATATGTATAAATTTCCTTATCTTTTGGAGCTGCTAGGAGGAACTCGTACATTAATAAATAAAATCATAATCACAAAAGAACCCTGAAAGAGTATCCGTTTCCCTTCCAAAGCCCATCTTTATATATATAAAACATGTCATACACGAGGGTGAAAGCATCAGAGCTTCATTCCAAAGTGCAGATTCCTGTGCAAGTAAAGGGATGGGCCCCAAGCAGTTCATTTCCCAATGAGGGAAAGGTTTTTAAAAAGTGCAAGAGGCAATCTAGTATCGTACCATTGCTGTCAAGCGCAACAGCTTGGGGGCTAAAGCAAGAAGGAAGCCCCCAATCCCTGTAATACTGAGGGAGATTTTGCATTTTTTTCCCCCTTAAGGCAGCTGGTCAAAGATTTCCGAGCCCTTTGACCTGGCTTTACAAATGAAGCCATGCAAGGCATGGAAGGGGAAACACCTGCTTAAGCCAGGCCTGGACCCTTCCCTCCTCCTGTTCCATTACATGAGTCAATCTGGCTTGGAGCCCTGACTCCATAGTAAGGCCCTGACCCCATAGTATGGGAGACCCAAAAGGCCAGATGATGTCCTGCTTCTGTTACAGTAGCATTTGTTTGCAAGAGAAACAGCAGCAAAGACATGCACGTCCAGGAATTTGCACGCAAAGCAACCTCAAACAGGAACTAGGCTTCTCCCTACATCTCCAAAGTCTGTGTAGAGAAAAAGGGTACACTGTAGTGTCATGCTGCTCCCATTCTCAGTTGCTTAGTTCACATATGTTTCTTAGAGACTGTTTTTCTCTTCTTTCCACAAGGAAAAAAATTGCCATATGGGGTGATGGTGGTTGGCCTCACAGCTAGAGCATAAGGCAGATGTTGCAAAGGACTCTTGGCCATGAGCTTCCATCCTTCCAATGGTAGGCAATAGGCTGAGGTAGTCCACAGAGGTTTTTCCACAGGCAGTCTGGCTACTAAAGAAACAAAAGAAATATGTATCAGAGAAATAAAATGAGTTTCCAGTATTGCTGGAGAATACAGTAGGCTCTCAATATCTGCAGGGATTTGGTTCTAAGACCCCCCCCCCCCCCATGGACACCAAAATCTGTGGATGCTCAATTCCCATTATATACAATGGGGTAGTAAAATGGTGTCCATTATATTAAACAGTAAAATCAAGGGTTGCCTTTTAATATTATTTTTGGGTGTGTGAATATATTTCCAGCCGTGGTTGGTTGAATCTGCAGATTCAGAGTTTGTGGATATAGATGGACAAATGTACAAGTAAGTAGGGAAATCTACTTCAACCTTAATACTGTATTTCCATTTAAAAGATGCTGAGATGGGGGGCTGACAGTGATACCGACTGAACTACTGGACAGTTTAATTTATGCCTGGAAAATGGGGGGGGGGGATTATAACTTCCACACACATCCCTGATTCAGGAAATTATAGTTACTTTTCCAAGGTCTGAGCTAGACTCCATATATTCACAACAGCATCCATGTTTAAAAAGAATCATAGGCAGGTGTATCCATGATTCTGGAACAAATGAGAACAGGTATCTTTTGTGTGCATAATTATTCTATTGTCATGGTTTTAGAATTTAAAATCTGGATATGGCCACTAAGCTCTGACTTCTGTAACACAGGAGTGCAAACATATACTGAGGGCGGCATTTCTAATTCCTCAGTCCCTGAACAATATTCCCTTTGACTATATGCAAGGATGTGTTGCTAGATTTTTCACTATCTGTGAACCCATTCCTTCAGGTTAGTGGGGAAAGTCAAATCTTTGTCACAATAGGCTCCTTGACGTGGGACTAGCTCTGTCTGGATGTTTGTTTTTCCCATCTCTTTAAAACAACTGATTGTAGTTGAGGTTTTTTAATATAATTTTTGTTCTGGTGCTTTCTAAGATAAACCACTTCCTGTTAATCCATGAGTATGTCATTCATCTGCTTTCTCCTTTGAAAGCATGTTCCGAATTACTGCATTTTATTGTGTTATATAAAGTACTTAGGCAGGGCTATATGCCTAACAATATATAGCAGGTAAGGACACTTGTACTGTACCAGCCCTAGATCTATTGCTGGGTGTGGTTTGAGGTCAGCACACAGGTGCAGCAGATTGTGTCCTAGCTAAAAGGCACATGGCAAGTGATGTACAGCACTTGCCATATGCTCATCAGATGTCCCCAGCTCATCTTCCATAGTGTATATCATGGTCCTGCTTGCAAACAGCACATTCAGGATTTTGCTTGTTTGTTTGTAATGTAAAACTATTTGCATCCCACCTCTTCTCCAAAGATTTCCAGACTGCGCACATTAAATAAATATTTAGCGATTAAAAAGAGAATAGCATAAAAACAAAAGCAGATGCAGAAATAGACAGTCGACAGAAAGAATGAAAAACCAGTAAAAACTGACTGAAACAGGTAAAAATTACTCCACCAAAGGCCTTCCTAAAAAAGGAAGGTCTTCACCAATTTTCAGAAAGGTGTGAGTGAGGAAATGAAACAGGTCCCTTCTCTGGACAGGTGTTCCAGACGCTGGGTGCAGTCACTGATAAGGCCTTCTACCTACTCCCCACTAAATATACATCAGGAGTTTGGGGGGCATACAAGAAACTCTCTAAATATGATCTCTAGAGGCAGGAAACGTAGTATAGGTGACAGCAATCCATCCAATATCCTGCTCATAAATCTAGAACTTTAAAGATTCGTACAAGTTCCTCGAGTTGTGCCCAGAAACAAATTGGAAGTCAGTGCAGCATTTCCGCCATAGCAGTCAGTCACATGCCCCCTGTAAACAGCTACCTTTAAAAGGTCACACTGATGCATTCTGGACCAATTGGTGTTTCTGAATCCTCTTCAAAGCTAGTCCTGTGTAGCGTCTGTTGCAATAATTTAGACATGATGTAATGTGTCATCCTGGCCAGATCTACATTCTTCAGGAATGGTTTCCTGGGTTTCTGGTTATTATCATCCACATGTTGACTGACCAAGTTTGGGAATAGAATATAAAACCATATTCCAGCCATCCACAGGGCGCATAAATAATGTCACCTTTTCTCCTAAGAACAGTCAGGCCAGAAGGGCTGTACAGGCTTTGTCTGTCCAACACGGGCAAGTTAAGCTCTGGATAAGGGCACACAATCACACTGCGATCCTGCTAGGCCATGCCTTACCATGCATACAATATCACTGGCGAACTTCACACCCTTGGTTTGCCGCTGCTCCTGGGATGTGCTGCTGGTACCCCCACTCACAGAATTCCTTCTCATGATCCCTGTAGGGACAACAATCATGTGAGTGTGGGACTACTGTAGTGAGAATCAAGATCATAACACAGTTACCATTATAGAAGAAAAATTACTTAAGGAAGTGAGAGAATTCTGCAACATCTCACTTATTAACTGAATGGAGTCTTTAGATCGTGTATTTTACTCATTTTATTTCTCTAGTCTGTGTCCATCTACATGATATGTTATAAAGAACAAGACTGGCAGGTCCCTACTCCAAATCTAAACATGGTCATGTGAAATAACCAAAAAGAGGAAAGTAGATGGGGATAGACACTGGAAAAACGAGATTGTTTTGGTTGTGTGTACTCCAGCTTAGTCACAACAGAGGTAAAATCATGACCCAAAGGCACTGATGACTCCCACAGTTTAGGGCAGAAGAACCAGTGAGAAGGCTATCCAGGTTATTTAAGGAAATTAATATGAAGGCTTTGCTGGCTAACCTCAAGGAATACTGTTAAGTTGATTCACTCTGCTCTGTAGGACAAAAATAGTACAGTACACTGCTGATAATAAGATGTTTCTGCTCAGAAAACCAAAAGTGCGGTATTTCATTTCTCTTTCTAATTTTATGAAATTGTAAAAGGTATATGGAGGGGCAAGGCATTTAATGAAAGACTTACTGTACTTCCAAATATACAATAAATTTAATGTTTTAAGAAAGCAACTACTCACTATCTGGGAAGGTGAACAATTTTATTATTTTATCAAACTTGTCTAAGCAGACAGTGTTGGTCTTTTTAAGGCTTTTAAATTAGGAAGAGTTTGTGAGAAAACAGATGCTGACACAGCTATAGCTTTATTATTCTGAGGAACAAGTTTTCTTCAGTCATCCATTAAATACACACCTGCTTATTAAGAGAAGCAGAACCAAAAGATGTGCATGCAATACTAGCAGTGCCAAACACCTCTTCACAAAACCCTGCTGGAGATGGGACAAAAAGTTTGTTACTTTGTTTTTTAAATATCTGGGCTACATACTCCTTGATCTAAGCAGGGTGGATTCTGGAGCTCTACATAGCTGGTCACTTTTCCAGTTAACTACCTTAGACTTTCTCCAAATTGTTACAACTTTAATAATTCAGGCTAAAGAGTCAAATAGAGCCCTCTCACCATTTTTCCTGAACCTTGTGATAATCAGTCCTTAGCTTTTTTTTCCACAGTGCTAGGGCAGATGAGAGGAAGCAGCAATTTACCTTGGGGCTGCACGCCATCCAAGCGTTGCAGACTGCTGCGCCGTACAGGGTTGAAACTCCCCTTGGAGAGGCGGCGCTGGCGGCTGGAGAGCATGGTAGCAGGTGACACAATTCCAGCAGGTGGCACCTTGCCCAGGCGGACATAGAGGTCCTCTATCTCCTGCTTCTGCCGGGCCTGAAGTGCTTCAACTTCAGAGAGATGCCTAAGAGGAAATGGGGGAAAGAAGGATATGTCAAGTCAAGGAAGGGTCTGGGGAAAGGGCCCTTTAGTCTGAGGAACACAGCAATGCTCACTTCTGGCGCAAGTGCTGCAGCTCGTCCCAGACATCATCGTCATCACCATTATCTGAATCATCACTGCTTGGGTAGGATGGGCTGTGCAAATGATTCATCCAGACAAAGGGACTGTGCGGTGGGGGCTCCACTTCTTCTTCTGCCACAGGGGTGGTGCCCTCCTCTGCTTCTTGCACTGGGGTTCCACCTGGAGACCCACTGTCAGAGTCTGAAGAGCTTTGGATGCTGGGCTCATTGGTTTTTGGGGCTTCTTCAGGAGGTACATCTCTTGTTGGTGTCACCTGGAAGCGGCCCAGAATCTGTGGTTTGGGCTCTGTGGGCAAAGAAAAGCCAGTGGGAAGTTTTATTGTGGGCATGCAGTGAGATCAGGTATGTTGTTGTCCCACAACAATGTTTTTGGAGAAAGTAGAACAGTGATTCCTCCATTCCTGAAGCAAATTTTCTTTGAAAATAAACCTTCAACCCTTCTGGTATACCTCCCATGTACATGCTGAACAGAGCTGCTTCAATTTTGTAGAGATGTGCCTATGACAGGCAAATCTGCCTAGTAAGCCCACACCTTCCTTTGTTCCAAGTGAAGCCCGATTGGAATCGCTAAGAGTACAATGATCCTATAAAGAGAAGCTCATTTCCCATCAATTGGTACTTTGCATCATCTAAGGCACAGAAAGAGAATACATTTCCAAGGCTGGGAGCAAAAGAGCAATCTGTATGGGTGTTGGCTCAAGCCTCCAACACAGTTTTGCGTCCTGCTGCCACATCCAGACTGTGACTTAACTCTTGGTCTCACACATTCCAGAACACTCCTCACCTTCACTGATGGGTGAAAGCCGGGCTGTGAGACAGTCAGAGGCTGGTGAATCTGATACAGTTAGTTGTGATCCAGACCAGGGAGAGGTTGGAGGCACCTGTTGAGAGAGGGATGGATATATATTTTCTCCACTCCATCTACTGTGTGCTGGGCCTGCTAATACCATAAAACTCTGAAATCACTCTTATTTTGTCTGGCTGGAAGTCAGGCCTCAGTAGTAGTTGGATAGGCAACCAGGAATTTCTGGGCAGGGCTAGGAAAATATCCTTCCTGAAACCTTCAAGAGCCACTGCTGCCAATCAGAGCTGACAATATGAGGCCAGATGGACCAAGTGTCTGACCCAGTAATCCATTTTTCTATAGTTGGATATCTCCTGTAGACCCACTGTTCTCCTCTAAGAAGCTGGCAGCAAGTGGCTGTGTGATCAAGGGCCAGTTTTCTGGGCCTCAAATTAGCACCGGTTTCAAGTAGTGATTTAATGGATTCTGGGAGCTGCAGTGCACTACCAAAGTCATGTGGCTGGCCATAATACAAGCAAACATTGGGAGCCAAGAACTTTAGTGAGGCTGCCAAGCATCCTATGGAACCGGGGTAGGGCTTGAAGGGAATGTTCCTTATTTTTAAAAGGCTGTAATTTTGTTTTTGATTTAAACAAAGTGAAAATGTTTCAATCGCAGTGGAAATGTTTGCTGTCCCATTTTCACATGTGTCAACACACTTTTAACAACCGACGTACTGTGCAGCAATAACCGTGCAGCTCATGATCAAACCAACAAACTTAAAATCATTGTACGGAGGTGGAGGTGAAGGAGGTTTCATGTTCTAGGAAGCTAGCAATAATTTTTAGGCACAAGCCTTGAAGAAAGAAAAACTTAATTGCTAAATAACAAAATATATATGACCTGGTAACTTTGATTTCATTTGTACAGATGTGAAAGCAGTTTTTTTTAAAGGGTGCCTCATCAGTTCTTAGCCCAGGAGGGAAGTTAAATGAATCCAAGTTGAAGGCACTATCCCAGTAGCCTAATCTAATCCACCCTTACCTGTCCTGCTACTCTAATACAACGTTGATGTTTGAAGGATAAGAAGTCAACCCTGTTTATTTCTTCTTCCCTCCACCACAAACACCCCCTCATTGCCATTCAAGCCATGCTCCAACTTACCAAACTGTCATGAGGCCTCCCGGGGGCTGAGGTGACTGGGGACTGCTGGCAGCTTGGAGATGGCAATGGCCCAAATGTGCCATTGGCTTGCTGGGCTGCTTTGGTGGGGGATGCCACCTCAGGGTAGATGAAGCGCGGTGCAGTGGTTGGGTTAGGTGGGCAGAAGACTGGTGACTGTGGTACTGGCGAAGTGTAGAGCGGCCCCGTCTGGGCAGGCACTACAGACACTGCCGGAAGAAGCGACTGTGCCATGCTCATCACGGCCAGCGAAAAGACATTTGCAAGGGAGAACAGTGGGGCAGTGGAGGGGGTCCAGAGGGGGACAGGCGGAGCAGCCATGGACTCAGCAGGAGCAGCAGTGGCAACGGGTGGGGCACCGGGCGAGGTAAGGGGCAATGGAGGGAGAAGGGGACTTGGTGGGGGGATTGGCTGAGAAAGAGGGAGAAGGTATGGGGGAGCTGTAGGCGTCATTGGCACCATGTGGTAAGATGGCCAGGTCTGCATAGGCATACTGGGGACACCTGCAAGGAGAAGTACAACATGGCAGGTGAATGGAGGCTGAAAGGAAAGGAGGGGGAGATAAATTGCATCCTTCTGGCAGTGTTGCAAAACATCCACACACCATATTTGTGGGGCAGATGAACTTGGTCTAATTTGCTCCCAGACCCCACCCCCAGCAGGATCCTTCTTCGTATTAATAGTGAGTGTAATTTTTGCCTTGCCCCCTCCATTGTACATTCTGTACCATATAACACTAAAATCTATGTAATGAGATTGTGAAGCATTGGTATGTTTGTACATATATATCCAGTTATTTTAAAAGTGTAGATTCTGCTTACAATATTAAGATTTCAAAGAATTTAAACCATTTTAGAAAGGAAAAGGGGGAAAGGAGGATGGAACACAATAAGGAGGGGAAGGAACTATGTAATGTATTGCCCTGCCTCCCTTAATCACAGCTCTGACCATACCTGGCTTAAGAGATCTTGCCACACTCTGGTTATTACTTTTTTCAAATGCAGAACAGTTTTTTTAAATTGAATATCTAGATATTTCAAGATGTCAAATTCTAGTTTGGATCTGGATTAAGTTATACTAAACAGTAGACCTATTGAAATCAATAAAAGTATAGTGGGCCCTTGGTATCCTCTGGGGTTTGGTTCCAGGACCTGCCATGGATACCAAAATCCATGGATGCTCAAGTCCCATTAAATACAGTGGCCTAGTAAAATGGCGTCTCTTACATAAACTGGCAAAATCAAGATTTCCTTTGTCAAAGTAATATATTTTTTGAATATTTTCAAACCATGGATGCTTGAACCTGTGGATATGGAGGGCTTATTATACTGATGAAGAGCTTAAATCTTATTGATTTCACTGGGTCTGCTCTACGTATAATTAAAATTTGGATCCAAAGATTGTATATACATACACAATCTCTGTCCAAATGAATCATTTGTACTATGTCAACTCATTTCATTGCTCACACCCAGCACTTCAAAGGACAGACGACCTGGCACAATATTCTATCAAAGGGAGGAACTGGAAATAGTTTAGTTTTACCTGTGGATGCTGTTGAAAACACAGGCAGCCCAAAAGTCTGTGTGCTGGATGGAGGAGTTACGGAGTTAAAAGGCTCATTCTCAGAGGGAGCATCCACCAGCGAAACTTGGGAAGGGGATGATACAGACTGTCCAGGACTGGAGCAACCAAAATCTGAAATAAGTAATGTATTAAACATTAAATTTCATGATCACTATGGTAATTAATCACAAAGGTGGAACCTTCCCCACTTCATAGCCTAGCCTTGTTGCTAATGAACTAGTTAAGTGGTTCACAGAGATGAAATCCCACGGCAGGGCTCGAGAGTTGTTCAAGAGAGGCATGAGACTTTGAGGCCCTGATTCCTCCTTTTTTCTCCTGGAGGGAAGAGAAGGACAAGGAAGGTGCTTGGAGCCTTTGCAGGGGGCAAGGGGGAGGAGAAGGAGAACTATTTTCTTATCAAATGGTAAAATATGAATATACATGAATGTGTGAATGAAAATACACTAAGCAAACTTTTTTTTCATACATCGCATTGTATATAGATGTAAAGGGGATCTCAAGAGTAAAAGGTCTGAGAACCACTGAACTAGTTCTTTATGTGGGACAGCCTTCAGTTATGTCCCCTCTTCTAAAGCAGGGAGGGCAGTATCTACTTTGCTTTTCATTTCACACTACAGAGTTATAGCACTATGATTCCACTTTAACTGTCAAGGCAACTGTTTACAGAATCCTGGGATTTCCAGTTTAGGCAGAGGTACTTAGAATTCCCACCTGATAGGTCCTCTAGTGTTGTTTTTATATGCTGTACTCCTGCCTCGATCCATGGGGAGAGGCAGGAAATATAAATAAAGATATCGATATCATCATCATCATCATAGTACAAACCACAAGATTCCATTGAATGTTGCCATGGAAGTCAAATTGGGATCCTAGTACTGTAACTATATACAGTTGGCCCTCCGTTTTTGCGGGGGATCTGTTCTGCAACTCCCCCTACCGCAAAAAAATGGAGGCTTGTGCATATTCAAACCTATAGGCTTGAATGGGACACACCAAAGCACGTGACTTGGGAGCACACACCCATTAGAAATGGGGGAGGTTGCCCCTGCAGATATTGGAGGGCGCAGATCCCAGATCCATGAGTTAAGGGGTGTGAAAGGGTCCTTGAAGTCTAATGGAAAAGACACATACTTTAAGGAATTTTGAGACCAGAAATTTAAGTACCAGAACTAAAGTTTACTCTCATTTTACAGACACACACACACACACTTCTAGTTACTGCAAGTTTCCTTCACTTCAGCACTATAATTATGGTCAGTGGAGTCATTTTGTTGCTATTGTTACCTCAAACAATTGAGAGTCAAAGGATCCTCATTAGTTTTCCACAAATCAACCAGAGATCTACCTGTACATCTCTGGATGCTTTGCACATCCCTATTCTTGAATCCTAGGCAGGATTTGTAATATGTAAATCAGAATGTGTAAATCAACTGAAATGAGGACTGGAATCTTGGACACATTCACCCTTTCATAAGACCTCTCTAGCACAGCAGCCAACCAGATGCATCTTGACAATAAGAGCTGTTTGACAGTGGAACACACTCCCTCGGAGTGTGGTGGAGTCTCCTTCCTTGGAGGTCTTTAAACAGGCTGAATGGCCATCTGTCAGGGATGCTCTGATTGTGATTTCCTGCATGGGAAGGGGTTGGATTGGATGGCCCCTGTGGTCTCTTCCAACTCTATGATTCTATGATCATATCTAGTAGCCACTGATAGTTTTAAATTCCATAAATTCATCTTTTAAAGCTACCCAGGTTTATGATCTTTGCTACATCCTGTGGAATCAAAACCTTAGTTTTATTCTCTGTGTGAAGAAATGCTTTCTTTCGTCTGTTTTGTTTGTTTTAAATCACCTCTCACTCAGCTTCACTGGATATATGGGATTCTAACATGAGAAAAGGAGAAAGAGAGAAACAACCTTTGGCTTTCCCCATGTATAATTTTATACATATCTATCATGCCTACTCTCCACCTACTCCCCTTTTCTCTAACCTTGACACCCCACATGCTGCAACTTTTCTTCATAGAGGTTACCTCAGTTCCTTGACTTTTTTCTAGCTCATCAATATTCTTTTTGAGCTCCAGCTCATAATTTTACACAATATTCCAAATCAGGTTGCATGGCAGATTTACTTTACAGAGTCTGATGTTAATCTAGGATGGTGCAGATGATGAATTACATACCACTAAGAGATGATGATGAAGAGATGGAATGTGAAAGGTCTTGTATTGGTAGCTCACTCTAAAAGGAGAAAGGGGGAAAATATTTTCATTGGACAAGGGAAACAAAGACACCATCATTCCCCCTTCTCCAAAATCCATACGACAAAAGAATAAGAGGACACTCTGGAAGACACCTACATGGAACAACAAAAACAGCAGCATACATTCTTAGCTAGGGATTTAGCCCTACTAATACTACTACTATTACTTCTCACCATGTACAGACTGCCTTTGCCTTTCCATAGAAGGAAATTTGGTTTTTAGATAGGCTCGAACACTAATCTTTGCCGAGGCAATAAATAAATAAATAGGTACTGCAAAGAAAAATGGCACCAGCATTTCTGGGCTTGAGGTAAGGGGACACCTAGCAAGTGAAGGAAAAAGCCATTGAAAGTTGTGGGAAGATGGATTACATTTGAAAGTTCCTAACAGTATTCTACTGACCAAGGAGGTGGGGGAGAAAGGAATGTAAATTTGCTGTCTGTTAGAAAAACATCAACTGACAAAGCACTTCTTTATGCCTAAATAGTATTCTGGACCTCTGTTGAGGGTATTGGAACCACAGAAGTGCAGAGTGGAAACATCTAGAGAGCTTTGTTGGCTGATGTCCTATTTCCCGATGGTTTCTTTCACTTACTGAGAGCATACTGGCTGCTGGTGGCACCTCAGAACTACTCAGAGCCCCCTGGTCTTTGTTTGAGCGCAAGACAGTTTCCACACGCTGGATAATATCACGGATTCGCTGGATGAATCCATCTTGTTCTGATTTTAGGATAAATTCCCTGGCAACCTGGAAAAGGCAGGAAAACAATAGGAGCAGCAGTTAGAGACAGGATTCAGGAGATCAAATTCTATTACAAACCACCACCTCTGCTTAAGTTAAAAACAAAAACATATCATTACCATGACAGCTGCAATTTCCTCAGGGCTGTCTCCATCCAGGTCAAATTTGAAGGTCACCATCTTGTTATTATATGTTTGTAGTTGACACTCAACCACCCGATCATTCTGGTCTGGCACCTGTAGACATGAGGAATTGACATTAGGGTTGTGATTTTGTAGTATGTGCATGTATATGGATACACAAAGACTATACAAATGCATGTGAACTAGTCAGCAAAGCCTATTCTTTATGGATCTGGAACCTCTATATGATATAAAGATATGATTATGTCCTCTTGAGTACTTAAAAATGGCTGTCATTTCCAAATCTGTGGTAGAAGAGATGGTTTGCAAATTTCATTACCCTAACCTTGACTTAATGGAATCCAAAGATATAGCCTTGTTAATCTGGAAAATCAGTGTGCAAAGGGATCTTGCAGCACTTTGAGACTAACTGAAAGAGAGAAGTTGGTATTAAGAGCTTTTGTAGACTTGAGCCTCCTTCCTCAGATGCATGCATCTCAAATCTGGAAAGCTCATGCTACCAACGTCTCTCTTTCAGTTAGTCTCAAAGGTTCTACAAGATCCACTTGAACTGATGGGGAAGAGATGTGCCCACCTGATGGGTCCATAAGCCATTTGTGGTTTAAAAAGTAAATGATTTGGCAAAGCCTAGAATGTGCCCTACTACCTGTCTGCCTGCCAATTTATCTATTGAACATTATTTATTTATGTATTTTTACTGCTTATAACGAATAAGATGAGTTTCTGTGTAATCACTCATAGGGCCATTCTGGAAGTGGGAAACGGACAGTACTCCAGATGCTGTCAGGCTGCAACTTACAGCAGCATTAGAGTGCATAGCCAATGGTGATGAATACGAGGACTTGCAATCCAGCATACACATGCACACTCACACACTTCATAAAAAGTAACAAAATGATTACAAAGCCACTAAAGACTTTTAAGGCCTTTAGAAAGGTACAGATTTAGGTAATGGATTCCTTTGCTTCAAATTAGTTCACCCTCACAACACTTTATGTATGTCTCCTTAGAAGAGTTCAGTGGTACATACTGCTGTATAAATATACACAGCACTTTCATTTTAAAAAGAGGAAATTTCAAGCTCTGTCTCTACTTTAGCAAATTTTTGAAGGTGTGCATCATTTTCCAGGTTGAAGTGACTTTGAAATGATCCTAACCCTATTCCTGTGATCATATAAAATGAAGGCTGATGCTGCACAAGGCTGGGTCTTGGGAGTTTGCACAGAGAAGCATTTTAATCCCCATTCCAGGTTGCCCTGGCAGGAGATGTAAATGAGGGCCTTCTTGGTGGCTGCTCCTAGGCTATGGAATTGGGGAAAAGTAACAATACTCCAACTTCATAAATGAAGGCTAGGAGATCTATCTATCTATCTATCTATCTATCTATCTATGGCATAGTGATCGGACTATTCCTCTGGAGACCATGATTTGATTCGTCACTTAGCCATGAAACCCACTGGGTGACGCTGGGCAAGTCACACTCTCTCAGCCTAACAAGAAGGCAATGGCAAACCTCCTATGAAAAAATATTGTCAAAAATCCTTATGATGAAGTTGCCCTAAGTCAGAATTGACATGAAGGTACATAACAATACATCTGTTTTATGAGTAAAGATAATAAAATGAACATCTATACTAGTGACTATATGAACATCTATAGCCCAAGTGACTGCCCCCTGCCTACAAAATTTTATTAGAAATAATAAGAAAGGATGTGATGGCAAGCAAACTCTATCCCAGTGAACCCCAGGATACCCATGCCAGTCCAGATGTTCACGCTGGGACCTGTTTGCTGTTGCCACCATCATCTTGAATGGCTTCCATGCCAGTGGACTGCTGATTCTGTTCCAGGTTTTAGTCCAAATTTTAATGGTGCTGTCCAAAGTGCTGAACTTATTTTAATGGTAGGGTTCAGCACCATGGGTAGCTCCTTTAAAGTTTGTAATGAGATTTGGAGAGGAACCACTGCCTCACTGATGTGCAAAACCAACAAAAATACTGGCTGTGAACCCTCTGGTCCTGGTCCCAAAACCTAACTCTAGCTGCCTTTACTCCAGAGCTTGTACATATTGCTTCTGTGGGCATCAGCAAATCTGACCAAGGAATTCTGAGAGTTGTCGTAAAAAATCCCAAAGCACCCCCAGCTTGGGACTTTCAGCCTTGTGTTGTTCTTGTTAATGGCCCTTGAGTCAGTTCCAACTCATGCCCCTGTGCATAAGACATCTCCAAGAATCCCTATCCTCCACTGCCGTGCCCAGATCCTGCAAGCCCTTGCCCATAACCCCCAATTGAGTCTATCTGCATGGTTTGTGGTCTTCCTCTCTTTCTTCTACCCATTATCTTTCCTAGCATTATTGTTTTTTCTAGCAATCCATGCCTTCTCATTATGTGGCCAAAGTACGATAGTCTCAACTTGATCATCTTTGCTTCCAAGGATAACCCTGGTCTGATTTGTTCAGAAACCCATTTGTCTGTCTTCTTGGCTGTCCATGGTATCCTAAATACCCTTCTCCTGCACCACATTTCAAATGAGTTGATTTTCTTTCTGTCTGCTTCCTTCACTGCCCAGCTCTCACATCCATACATGGTAATTGGGAATACAGTTGCCTGAACGATTCTGACTTTAGTGCTCAGTTGTATGACTTTGCTCTTCAGAATCTTTTCCAGTTCTTTCATACCTGCCCTTCCCATTCCTAGCCTTCTTATTTCTTGACTGCAGTCTCCATTCTGGTCAATGTTTGATCCTAGATATGGGAATTCTTTAACTATTTCAATTTCCTCGCTGTCTAGATTGAATTTGTGTATTTCTTCTGTGGTCATTATTTTTGTTTTCTTTATGTTCAGCATCAGACCTGCCTTTAAACTTTCATCTTTGACCTTCCTTATTAACTTTCAGCCTTGTGTACTTGATTTTTATTTTATTTCTTAACAAGTAGTTAGTGCCAGTAGAAAGTGGATATCAGAAGGTGGATTAGAACCATGCAATGCAGGATATTGCACTATAATCATTTGCTTCCATTATTTTTCTGATCCAAACCTAACCACCATCCCATCTCATCCCATCCAATCACAGATTTGCTATTTGAAATGGGAAGAAAGCTCTCACTGGAATCAATGGAGGTCTCCCTCCCATTACTAACAGATGAATTCAGTAAGCAAAGGGTGAAAGAACCTTCTTCCACAGTCCGATGGTCCCAATCCAGCACCTTGCACTAGCTGTCAACATTCAACCACACAAGACCAGAACATTTCAGTCCTAGGGCTGAAGCTTGACTCAGGCTTGCATCCTTCCGAGGTCGCTAAAATGAGTACCCAGATTGTTGGGGGCAAATAGCTTACAATTGTAAATGAAGCTGTTTGTTTAACAAATTGTAAGCCGCTCTGATAGTCTTGGCTGAAGAGCGGGGTATAAATAAAACATTATTATTATTATTAAATGTGCCAGAAAAGAGGCAATTTGATACAGGGGAAACTCAATAATGACACTGCATTTAAAGAAAAAATTGAAGAAAACTTTTAGCTGATGTTCAAGAACTTTTTCCAAGCAAAGGGAAGTATTTCTTTATATTATTAAATAAATGGTTCTGTACTTGAGAGACAGATGTCATGTCTTTCTGTTGCCAAGCAACAAACTCAGTTTTAAAAAACAAGGCCCACAAACCAAATTTCTTTCAATACTACTGGATATTATACTTGCCCCACTGGGTCTGGCATGTTCTAGTCATGAATTTCCTATATTCTAACATTTGATGAAAAAGAAATATCCAGGAATAGCTTTCCTTTTTACATCAATAGTTTGATTGCCTTGTTGCTTGGTTTGAACGCCTTGTTCAATAAAGTACAATAATCAGATAGTGAAGAAACCTAATCAAACAATTTACAGTCAGCAAACAGCTGATAAGTCTGAATTCCATAACAAATTTCAGAGCTTGGGCAAGTTGCCTTTTTTGATAACTCTCAGAATTCTCCAACCAGTGATGCTGGTTGGAAGATTCTGGGAAGGTCCAGAAACAGCAACTTTTCCTAGCTGTAATGTTAATCAGTCTGCAGTTGTTAGGATGCTATATAGGTTGTTGCAATACAGATGGCACTCACATTCGAGATGCGTAGGCGAGATCGGGCACGACGACGCAGTAATCTTCCAGATCCTCGCTTGGCTAGGGGCTTCACCCGATTCTCGCCCGCAGAGAGACCCTCACAGCCATCACTCAAGCCAGATGCCACATCGGATGCATAGCTGTTTGCAGATGATAGAAGTTAAAAGTAAAAATTTAGCAGACAAAACAGCCACACCATCTTAATCTCATTTCCTCAGTCTCTCTCTAGAGAAAGAGTCCATTTAACCTGGACTAAGGACCATGACTTCAGTTAAAGAAGATTCAACTCCTGTTAAAGGAGAGAGAAGCTAAAGAAAACAAGGATAGGAATACATATTAATGAGGAAGTGAATATCTACCCTCTCATCCATCCCATCCTTGCTCAGGGCTGCACATGAGAGGACAATGAAAGTGGGAGAAGAGTCTGTATTATCTTCACAAAGGCTTACATACAGTTCTCTGGGTGATGAAAGAGGGGTCAGAATTGGGAGAGTTGTCTCATATATCAAGCATGATGCATTATGCCCCAAATAATTCCCTGTGAATTTGACTTCATTTGCATAAAGTGAGGCCTAGGGCCATTTTACACCACTCAAATGAAACATTGGGGCTTTCTAGATTGGCAGGAAAGTGTGACATGAAGTTGCCTTTTCCTTAATGCTTAGCAGCTGCACCACAGCCTTTAGATGGAGCTGCGCTGTTCCACAGTTTTTTAAAAAGAAGCTGGGAAAACCAGCACCTTTTTAATTTCTCCCCTTAAATTGGCAAAAAAAGTGTTTTCATGGCACACTTTCCCTTTTTCTCATCTAAAGGCTAGAGTTTCATGCAGCCATGGACACACTTCTTTTTGCCAATCTAGAAAGCCCCATTATGATTCCACTCTAACTTCCATGGTTGCAACCTATAGAATACTGGGGTTTGTGGTTTGGTGAGGCACTAGAAGAGCTTTTTGGTACAAAATTACAAGTGTTCCTCTCCAAATTGAAAACCCTAGCTCTCCGGAAGATGTTGCCATGGCTATTAAATCATAGCACTGGAACTGTGTAGTGTGCAAGGGCCCCTAATCACCACCCCACAATATGCTGTAAGTTTGGCAATGAGGAACATGTGAAAGATTTCCCCTCTTTACATTTCTCATCATAACTTTACAGCTATAGCATCTTCCTTACCTGTCCACAGGGGAAGAGAAGTCACTATGCTGGGCTGGGGTCAAACTGACAGCAATGGTCTACAGATACAAAAAAATAGAGTTGTAAATCTCTACTTTATTCTGGCACACATGAACAAAAAAATTAGCATTTTTCCTCCCCCTGTTGGGTAAGATAACAAGAGTTCTATATACTCTATATTCTTTCTTTCTTTCCTTCCTTTTTGCATCTTGTAACTTTTAATAAAGATTTCATGAGAAATCCCCCCCATAGAACTCACATTTTGTGCAATACAGTAGGGCTGGGGGGGGGGTCTTTTTGCACAAAAAGTTATTTTTTCCCCAAATACTTTTTTTTTCTTCAAAAACTTCATGCAATTTTTACAGAAAGTCTGAAAATGCCCCCATAAGCCTCAGACAAACAGCACATCAAAACAAAACAAACATTTATGCTAGTCAACCTATTTTTCCACGGAGTGTCTCTCAATGTATCTTAAAATATTGAGACATGTTTCCTTCTGAAGATGAGAAAATAATAAAGAATAAATGGAGTGGAATTGTAATACCAATTCACTCTTTCCCCTCTCAAAGTATTAGAGCTATTTCTTCTAATTTGACTTCCCAGAGATTGGAAAAGTTACTGTTTGCCCTACCTGTTTGGCTGTGCAGGCTGGAGAATTCTGGGAATTTTAGGGGGGGAAAGGTAACTGTTCTGCATTCTGAAATCACCCGCACCAGGGTCTCCCCCGACTCACCGAAGCAAAGGAGTGCTCAGGGGCAGCTGCTGGGCTAGAGAGACTCTGTGGAGTATCAGGTAAATCCACAAACCCAGAGGAACTTAGGTATTCGTCAGTCTCACAGTCAGCTATGAGAAAAAGAAAGAAAAAAAGTGTTTGAAGGAGAGAGGGAAGAAAGTGATGGAGAAAGGAAAGGACCACTGGTTACTTTTCTCCAGCATCCTAACAAAGGGTTAACACTTGGCCAGCAAAATCAGAAATGCTCTGTAGAGAGTGGTTATAAGAACTGGGAAGCAAGTGGTCTCAGGATGTTCCACAGCCTACCAAAATCTCATTGGAGTTTATCACATGTGAGGAATTTCTCTTAATTTCGCAATTGTAATTTGCGTAGTCAATTCGGAATTTCGCGTGATTGCGTGAAAGATTATCCCACGATTACATGCCCGGGTAATCTTTCACGCAATCACGCGAAATTCCAAATTGACTACACAAGAGAAATTGCGCAATTACGCGATTACGCGAAAGCTTATTATACATTTTCCTGGTTATCTCTGCTTATTTCGAACGAATTCAGGAATATGTTATTACACCAGTGGATTTTTGATTGCGAAATTGCTCTCCTGTGCATGCCCACTTCTGAACCAATGCCATGGTGAACTCATGTACTTCCAGGTCAATGAGTTTGGGTATTTCCTCCGCGATTTCCCCATCAAAGCACCCTCCATGTGCAGTGAGATGTTGGTGTGCATGCAGGAATTCTCCATCAAAGCATTCTCCATTTTGGACCAGTGCCCTAAGCTGCATGTGGGCTGAGATGTTGGTGTGCCATGCAGGAATTCTCCATCAAATCATGCTGCATGTTAGGGGTCAGAATAGAAGACTCTAAGGACCCCATGCCCCATGACGTGAGTGTCATCTTGAAACAGTAGTGCCATGCATGAATTCTATGGAATGAATGGGAACCATGGCAAATGGGGGGTCTGTTTGGATAGCCCTTGGGAACCTGATCACAACTGGGCAAGTGAAGGAGGAATTGCTGTGGCTACTGCTGTTGGAAGCCAGGAATCACGCAAAACATATGAGGGCAAAGGACTAGAGGAGCGTAAAAGTGCTCCCTCCTCTGGCCACCTGTTCATGCATGGCAAAGCATTTTCGGGACTAAGGAAGTAAAAAGGAAAAGCCAGCACCATGAGGGATCATGGGAATTGTAGTAAAGATGGCGAAATTGGGGATCAACAGAAATGCCTATCACACCCCAAAAAAGCAAAATGAATACAAAATTGCCAGGGAATAGGAATTGTAAGTCCACTAGTTCACCAAATTTGCCTACGTTCTGATTGCGTTCGGACCGCATTTGCACATCAAGGAAATGTATGTAATAATCTTTCACGCAATTACGTGAAAACTCCCATTTCTTTTGCAAAAAACAGGAATTGCATGTGATGAGAAATCACGCAATCGCGCGAAACCTCATGATTGCATTCGCAAAAACAGCAATTGCGTGTAATGAGAAATCACGCAATCGCGCGAAACCTTATGATTGTGTTCAGTTTTTCAGTCAAAAATGGGTTGTGTGATAAGCTCCATTGTTTCTGCAGTATGACTGTGGAAGCAGAGAACGTATCTTGCCCACTCTAGGGTATATAAGACCTTGCTATAAAATTATGGTAGACAGTGAATTCATCACAGACCTCAAGCCTCCATTCCTGTTTACGGCCCCTGCCACTGCCAAATTTGCTGCCATTGTGTAAGACTATTGCAGGAAAACAATAACAAAAAGCCACAGTCCTACTTTAAACAAAAGGCATGCACTTCTTGTACACATGGAACTCTTGTGGTTCTCAAAAACTATCAGGCAGGATCCCCAGGGAGGGGGGGTAAGACTTGTTCAAGGGGGCAAGAGACTTGCAGGCCCTGATTCCTCCTCTGCTTCTCAAACCATTTCTGTCCTAGAAGGGAAGAGAAAGCCAAGGAGGGTGCTTTGAGTCTCTCTATGCCTGATGGAGGAGGAGGAGAGCTATTTCCTTGTAACATGTTAAAATATGAAGACCTCCCAGTCTGAGCCAATTCAGCTTTCTGCAATCTTCTCATTGGACAGGTGATTATAACCCCACTGCAAACACCTAAAAAGTACACTATCCCCTTTCCCTATTTCCATTTTGGTTAGCTCTATATGCTATGTTTCTTTGAATTTCTATCTTATATGTGTGATTGTACTCTGCATTTTTCTAAATAAAACCTTCTTAACTCACCCCAAACCAGGAGTCCTCCCAGTTAGTACTGCTATACATGGGTGCAAACAGTCCAAAGTTTAACTAAGCTTCTTGCAAAGCTATTTTCCCAAACATTTGAAATAAAGGTGACAGTTGGTGAGGACCCCCCAAATCTCCTCCACCTGTTCTTTGCATTAACAGACCAATCACTGTAATTACATGTGGCCGATGAATAGCCAGGCTGATAGCGGAAGGGCTGGTGCTGGTCGACTTCTGGCTCCTCTGGTTCTGGGGGGAAGGTTGGACCAAGGGCTGAGTCCCCAGATCCAGGTGTGGTGGGTGCTGATGGCTGGGCAGAACTGAGAGGTGTTGGGGAATCCAGATCCAGTAAATGCAGAATATCAGGAGTCATATTTGGTGCTTGTTCATGCTGCTTCTGCTCCTCCTGAGCCCGCCTGACTTTCTCACGTTGACGCTTGATGGCAAGGACACGCTCACGTACAGCTTTGGCCACCAGCTTGTAGTCTGCTTCACATACAAAGCCTAAAACCACCTGCATGGGGGGGGGGGGAGGAGTCAATATGGGGAGAGAGAGACAGAGAGTAAGAATATCCTGTCAGCCAAGTTTACATGCCACAATACTATCCTGGAAGCAGGCCCTTGGGCACTGAGAGGCAGAGCCCTCTGAACCAAGACTAGTGTAATTTTCCATGGCCCAACTTGGTCATGCAAAAACATAACTGAAAATGAGACTTTCCACATCACTGATACATAAGCCTGGAACAATGGACTAAAAAAATAGTGTTGCAAGGGATCTAAAGGTCCTCTATACCAAGCTCCTCCCCCAACCTGTTTGCTCTCCAGATATATGTTGGGCTACAGTTCCCATAATTCCAGCCAGTGTGATCATCCTGGATGGAGGATTCTGGGAGCTGTAGCAAAATTATAGACTGAAGTCCTACTTTTAAACTAAGCCAAGAGACAGCCTCTGAAACCTGTGCTCAGCCCAGAAAGATCTAAAGGAACATGGGAGAAAATGCATCAGAGAGTTCAAGGCTGTCTCTACATCAGGATTGAGCAATGTGTCCTTCCAAATGTTTTATGGCCTACAGCTCCCCTCAGTACTGGCCAACCTAGTCAATGGGATGGGATTATGGGATTTCCAGTCTAAAGCAAATGGAGGGCTACAGTCACACACCAGTGATCTAAATTTTTGTGATTAGAGAAGACAGTTTTCTGTTGCTGCTACAACAGTTTGAACCCAGGTACCTCTTCTTCCTCCATGAGACATCATAATTCCTAGACTTGCTCCCCCACCCCACCCTTTGAATTACAGCAGGATGTACCATTTCATGGGCAACTTCCTCAGCCACATCCTTGTAGAGCTCAAAATGGAACTCCAGGGCATTGTTGTCTTTATACTTTCCATGAAGCTTTTTTGTGTCATCCATCCTCAACCAAAGCTTCAAGTTGGACTTCACCCCATCATCCTCCTCTGCCAGCTCCACGTGGACCCCTGTGTCCTCCTGGAAGAAAGAGTGATCAAGAAGATCCTGGATGGTGTATCTGCAAGGAAGGAATGGTAAATAAAAGAGATTGGCTTATGAGTAAGACCAGACAAAAAGAAGTACTGCTTGGTCCAGCACATAACTGATGTATGGGATTTGCCACAGCAAGATGTAATAGTGGCAACTGGCTTAGATGGCTATAAAAGCAATTAAATGATTCTATAGAGAACAGGTCTCTCAAAGACTAATTGTCAACATTAGAAATGGAAAAGTAATTAGATGGATTTATATTTCCAAGATGAAATGTCAATTTCACACTTTCCAAGACTCATGGTGGAATGCAGCAAATCTTGCCTTGGAAATCTGTACATTTGCAAGACTTGTGATGTTTTTCAGAGAACCTCATGCACACCACAATATAGAGGAGAGGTGGAATGAGAATGCTGGTGACAACGCAATAAGAGAAAGACTGACAAAATTTCAAATCCCTAGTAATGATTACAATATCTGAGCTTGGGAAAGTTACCCTTTTGGACTATAACTCAACAAAATCTCTCATTCGATATAACCACTGGGTATATGGGCTACAGGCTCTGGGAGAAGTAGTTCAGAATACAGCATAGCTCAGTCTAGGCTTTATGCAATCTCAAACTTCAGAAACTGTATACTACAGGTGTCTAGTGGGATGGGGGACCAAAATGAGGAGATTGCTCCCTCAGATAAGACTTATCTCTCTCCAAATGAATTCTTCTGTCTCTAGCATTTGCAGAGTGTGAGACCGTGAAAATCATTCACACCTGGAACACTCATATTTGCTGTGTTCGAATTTCCTTGGTCCATTTCTAAATGCTCAACTGAAGGTTTAAGTTATTGCAATTTGGGGATTGAAAGAAAATTTTAAAATTTTAAAATTAAATTTTAAAATTTACTAGTTTCTAGGAAGCAATAACAGGAAATGCATACTCCCTGGAAATAATGCTTCAGGCCTTCTCAAAGGCATTTGTCTGGCTATCATGGGAAAGTTTTGTGGATGTGACAGACTATTGCTCTGGTACAGCAGGATTCTTCTTTCATGCAATTTTAAAAAACAAAAGACATATAAAAATGTGTCACACCCTTTTCTGAAGCTTGATGTTGCAAACAAGGATAAGATTTCCAAGACTCAAGTTCAGTCTTTTATATTCTCTTCTTCGATTCTGATTGTGGTTCCTAGTTTCCAATCGTACCCCACAAACATCTCATAGATTTTTTTCTTGCCTGTGCCAAAATATTTTTGAATTTTACAAAAGAAGAACACAGAATCTGAATATGTGATTGTTAAAAACATTTTGACTCAGACAACTACATAGTGTTCTACTAGGAAATGAAAAGACATGAAGAAATGGGCTAGCTGTCATACTGACAGATGTATCGAAAGCAGTCGAAGGATACAGTGCAAAGTCAGACCAAATCATGCCAATAAGGCTTCAGGGAAAAGTTATAAATATCACCATAATCAAGTATATGTACCAACCACAGAGGAAGAAGAAACAGAGAGATTCCATGAAGGAGTCCAGGAAGAAATTGACAACACACCAACACAGGATTGCAAGCTAGTTATAGGCGACTGGAATGCTAAAGTTGCTTACAAGGAAGAATAAGTAACAGTAGGAAGATTCTGACTAGGTACAAGAAAAGAAGCAGGAGACTGACTGATAGAATTTTGTGAGGCCAACAAACTACCTTCTTCATACAACCAGAGAGGAGACTATACACATGGACATTATCAGATGGCCAATACAAAAAAATAGATAGATTATATACTTGGAATTGCAAACAAATAGAGAAGCTCTATTCTTGCAGCCAAAACTAGACCAGGCGCTATGGAACAGATCGTGAACTACTTATATCAAAAATTAGAGTTAAGCTCAAAAGAACACAAAAATACCAAACTATGATCTAGACAATATACTGACTGAATTGACAAACAATGTAAAATATATTTGCACTAATATGCATAATCAACTAGGAATCAAAAGAACTATGGTCAGAAGCCAAGGACATGAGACATAGTCAAGGAAGAATGCAGAAGTACACTAACAGTGGCCAAAAAGAAAGAAAAACAAAAATGAGTAACAGAAGAAACCCTTCAAGCAGTAAGGAAAAGAAGAGGAGCAAAAAGAAAAGGGAGACAGGAACAAAACCAGAACCGTGAATGCAATGGCCCCACAGCTAATGTGCAAGGATAAAGAAAACTACTATAATAACCAATGCAGAGAAATAGAAGACAACAAGAAAAAAGAAAGAACAAGAGACATCTTCCTCAAGATCCAGAAACTAAAAAATAAAAAAAAAGTTCAAACCAAAGGAAGGGATGTTATACCACAAGATCTAGATATAAAAAGATGATATAAGCAATACACAGGAGAACTATGTAACAGAGAAGAAAAAAATGAACAACACATCAAATGAAGAACCATGGGAAGATGAACCCCAAATCCTAGAGAGCAAGTTGGAAGCTGTACTAAGAGATATTGGGAAAATAAATCACCAGACGATATTCTGATAGAATTGCTACAATCCACAGACAGAATCAACTCTAGTAATAACTAAAATATGCCAACAAATATGTAAAACAAAACAGTAACTAACAGACTGAAAACCATCAATATACATTCCAAGCCACAAAAAGGGGACACAAACAAGTGAAAAGCTATAAGACCATAGCATTAATCTCCCATGGAAGCAAAATTATGCTCAAAATTCTTAAGCATTGATGCCAGTCATATAAGGAAAGAGAAATCCCAGAGATGCAAGTGGGATTCAGAAAATGAAGATGCACTAGGGACCACATTACAAACATATGATGGTTAAAGTAATGCACCAAAGAATTCCAGAAGAAAATCAGCATGTGCTTTGTAGACTATAGCAAAACCTTTGACTGCATAGATCATGAGAAGCTCTGGAACGCTCTTAAAGACATGGAAGTGCCACTACATTTGATAGTCCTGATGAAAAATCTGTACTTAGGACAAGAGGCTATGATTAGAACAAAATATGGAGAAACAGAATGGTTCCCAGTTGGCAAAATGGTCAGTCAAGGATGCATTCTATCATCCTACCTGTTCAACTTGTACACAGAAAATATCATACAAAGAGCAGGTTTAGATTTGGAAGAAGGAGGAGTGAAGACAGGAGGAAGGGACATCAACAATCTATGTGGAGGACAACATACTACTAGTGGAAAACATCAGTAATGGGCAGCACAGCTGTGAAAGAAACAGGCAAGATCCTAAAGTGTAAAGATATACAACTGAGAACTAAAGTCAGAATTGTCCAAGCCATTATATTCTCCATCATCATGTACGGATGTGAGAGCTGGACAGTGAAAAAAGCCAACAGAAAGAAAATAAACTCATTTGAGTTGTGGTACTGGAAAAGAGTGCTGAAGATATGGTGGACAGAGAAAAGACAAACAAATGGATCCTTGATCAGTACTATCCCTGGAGGCCAAGATGACTAAAGTGAGGCTGTTATATTTTGGCCACATCATGAGAAGGCATGACACACTAGAAAAGACAATAATGCTAGGGAAGGTAGAGAGCAGCAGAAAGAGAGGAAGACTGTACACCAGATGGATTGATTTGATCATGGAAGTTATGGGCCTGAATTTACAGGACCTAAACAGAGGAGTGGAAGACAGGAGGTTTTGGAGATGTCTCATCTACAGGATTACCATGAGTCAGGGCTGACTTGAGGGAAGTTAACAACAATAAAAGCTATATCACCTGAACTCATATTCTTTTACAAGAAACACAACCCAGCCTGTTGTCAGTGGATATGTTGCTCCCTACCTCTCATTCTTCTTCATTCGGATGCAGCCTTCAATGATCTCCTTCAACTCAGGTACCTTCACCTTGGCAAAACTGTTGGGCTTCAGGCCCTGCAATGAGATGAGACAGAGGGTCAGGCTCAGATAGTATCAGGAAGTGGATGAGGTAGTACAACCGGGGACAGAATGTAGCTTCCAAACCACTTATCCCATATGAGAAATATTCTGCCCACAGACAATATGCCCTAGCAGCCTAATCAGGGATAGACCTATGGCAAATAAGACAATGCCCTCTTAACTACACCTATCAACAAACAAGAACATAGAAACTTTACTTGTAAGGAAGGAGGTTGTTGGCAAATTAGATGAAGTTGGTTCAAGTTTCTGGTAAACCCTTGGATTTGCCTTGGATAACTTCATTTTCCACACCACTAGCCCTAAGATTCATCAGATAGTATTTTAGCTTCAACCTGGAGAGCAGAGCTGTTTGCTATATTTTCACAACAACCTGTGTCCTCTCATCAGCACATCTTTTATTTACCCAGAGCTCAGACTCAAAGCAGTTTTGAAGAGCAAAAACACATGTCCCTTTACCTTTTCCACTGAGTGCACAACTGACCCAGTCATCTGAGACCCTTTCACACTGCACAGTTATGGAGCTACGAATCCACTTTTAATTGCGATGGCTGCATTCTATGGAATACTAGAATTTGTAGTTTAACTATACCAGAAGGCTTCTCTAACACATGAGTGCAAGGGGTGGAGCCATAATGGAAAGGGGTCAGTCCAAGCTTCTTGGGAAAAAAGAGGCTGCGCTCGCTCCCGTTCCCTCTCCCTCTACCACTCCTTCTTCACCCTCTTGCTCACCGAGGTGACCTTGCGATAGATCTGAGCTGCGTTCTGGCATTCCGAATAAGGGTACTCTGAGGTTGCCATTTCCAGCATGCACATGCCAAACGCATACACATCCACGGCTTCATCATATTTCTCCTCATACATCTCTGGGGCCATGAATTCAGGAGTTCCTGAAAAAAGGAGGAAGGAAGGGATTTTACCTTGAGCTTCCAACCATTAGCAAAATTCATTCACCTTTTACCATTATACAGCCCCACAAGAAATCACTTTAACAGACAACAACACATAACAACAGTCTACCTGAACAGGCTTCTAGCAATCTACAGGATACACTTTAAGGTACCTCTTTTGACCCATAAATACCTTGAGGATAGCAGGTCTAAAAAGATTGCTTCTTTCATAACAATTTAGTAATCCAAGCAAAACATTCTTGATAATGCTATCTATGTACTTGATAATTTTAAAAAATGCTGGAAGAGCAGGCAGAAAAGCGTATTTGACAACTGCTCCTCATTTACAAAACTCCCAGTCTTCAGAAGCCTCAAAATAAGTTTGAGTATACTCCAGAGGTAATGCAATAATTTTCTAACTTTAACTGGTCTTTATCTGGCTGGTGTACAAATGAGTAATATACACATTCATCTATAGGATCACCATGAGTCAAAGTCAATGTACATCTGAAACTGTGGAAAGGTTCTCCTTTTCCTCCTGCCATGTCCAGTCTGTAATGTTTCAATGCACATTTGGGGACGAAGGGAGTGATTGGTGGGACATCCTCTTTAATTTCACTTTTTTCAAAAACACTGTGAGTTTTTGTGTAGATTTTTTCCATTTGGAAACACAATTTGCACACACTCATCATCTTTGCATACATTTTTAAAAATTGTATATATTTTTCTGCTGTTATTCACATTTTATCAGATATGCTTTTTGAAAGCCCTGAAATGCACAGATTTCCGAACACATATGATCTGGGCAGCACAGACCAGGGAAATCCACCCGAAAAATCCAACCAAACTGATTCTTCACAGGTCTCTAGTCATTTTTCCCATTTTAGTTTTAATTATTGTGCTTTATATATCCTTGTTCTATTTATCGAAGAGGGATAGAAAAACCATGGCCAATGAAACATGTCTTGGCCATTCATACATTCTGTCACCCATTCAATACCCATCATGTACCTATGACACTCTTGGCAAATGATGCACGCTTGAGTGTGGCTAGACCAAGGTCTCCAATTTTGACAGAGCCTGTGGGACCCGTGATGAAGATATTGTCACATTTCAAGTCTCGGTGGATGATTGGGGGGGATCGGGTGTGTAGAAAATACAGCCCCCGCAGGATTTGCCTGCTCCATCGCTGAAGAACCTTCAGCTTCATCTCCTTGAAGCGCTTCAAGTACCTACAAAAAAGGGATGGCATCAGAATAAGGGCCAACTTGCCATAACCAGTTGTGGTCCCCACCTTTATAGCATGGGGGAAAATGACACCTTGGTTCCTATGATATGATTCTGAGTAATTCTTCTTTGCAATTCACCACCACCATCATCAGCACCACTTAGATAGCAGCAAATTCAATATACTACTAACTAACAAAACTTCCAACTGTTGGTCTATACAGAACCCAAACAATTTCATCTGCTTGCAAGAGAGATGTATCATGTGTTTTGGGCAAAGCTGAAGGTTTGCAGATGCACAACAAAATCTTTAAGAGCAAAACTCTAAAGGTAAAGGCAAACCCAAAAACAGCCCAAAGGAGATGGTTAAGGGGAGGAATAGCGGGCAGGAAATGGAATGCAGTGTTCTTGAAGAGGCCATGGCTGACTGGTGGATGGATGTGATACAGTATAGTAGTGGGGAAGCCTTTCCAAACAGTTAGGCTACTCTTTTTTCTAAGAATCATAGAAAAGCTAAGAATTACAAAAGGCTGTCATCATACAAGCTGAATCTAGACTAAGACAATCTCTGGTTTTCTGGCAAATTAAACCAATGTGAAGAAAGTTTATCTGAGAAAAGGGGTAGATGTGTTAAAGACTACACTGCAAGCTATCCTTAGCAAGCAGGCTATCTTTAATGGATTTATCTTGCCATTTACTGGTCTTGCTCCACCTGAGATAGGAATCTAGATCTTCTAATACTTGAGAGATGTTAACAAGCTGGGTTACGCATTAGCTAATTGCTCTACGTGATACTTTTATATTAATGAAATTATTGCCCTCATTTGCAAATAAATTAGAAAAAACTTACACTGCACTTAATTCTTCAGTACTTATCTCTCTGCCTTATAAGAACAATTCACAATGTGGCTTGTAGATGCACAGAAATAATTGTTCGAAGAATTTTTTAAAAGTATTTTGAAAATAGAGTTTTATGAAAAGAATAGATTTCCCCTTCCCTGAAGGAGAATGCAGATTAGTAGCTACTCCAGGGACAACATCATGGAGTGGGAGAGAGATTGAGGAAACACCTACCCCAATGTGAAAAAGGTGGCAAAAAGTCCATGGAAGTCCATAAACGGGTTGGGATCTCCCCACCTGACAAACTAACCCCCATGTGAGCTCCCTTCTAGCAGCTTGTAAAAATTTGAAAAAATGATGTCCCAGATGGTTTTCTAATAAATCAACTGAAGTAAATCACATAATATGTTTACAAAATGCTTATCTTTAAAAAAAAAGTCTTCAGTCTAAAAAAAAATCATGTGTCTTTAGAATTCAGATTCAGAACACAGGTGGAAAAATCAAGTGGATCCAGAACTGCATGAGCCTTAGAATCTAACCTGCCCCACCACCACCACCACCAACAAAGAGTACCCTCTCCTACAAGTCAATTAAGATGGGAAGACAAAGACAGAATAACAGAAGAGCCTGTTGAAGCGAACAGATGTGAGTGGGAGAAGGAAAGCCTTAGCTTCATCTGTATCCAGGAAAGTAGCAGTTGCTCAGTAAGATGCTTTCCCATTCCCACAGATTGAGGGGAGAGGAAAGTCAGGGCCTTCTGCTGGGATACCTTTCAGAATCTGCTGCCTAGGGTTCAAGAGGACTCACTTTGAATCATAGAAGTATTGGCCCTGAGAATTTTACTAAGATTTCCCCACTTCCCAATGTATTTGGACCTCTGTGACAAAACAGTCAGTTCAGACCCACTGAATGCCAAAAAACAAAACAAAAGGGATTTCACTTTTAAAGTAGGGTAAATCCAAAACCATGTATATTGGTCTATACAGAAGGTATACAGCAGGAATCCAGAAACCCAGAAACACTAAATGGCACCACTGTTCTGGACGTGTTCGCCAGAGACTTTGCAAGTCAGTCCATCAGCAGTTACTGTACCAAGATTTATTTTCTGACTTTTTCTCTTTTTACAAGATTCACTGAGTATAACAGTGACTTGTTGGCCAAGGTGCTGTTAAGATATGTCAGAAGCCCCATTGTACTGACAAAGCGTAAGCTATACCACAGTAACAACAGATATATGGGGAGTGGAAGATAAAATAGGGCATTCATGGGTAGGGCAGCATTAGAACCAGAGAGGACTCCACATTTAGGGTATCCTACACTTCCCTAGACCATGTCTACAGTCCACATTGATGGTGACTTTACATCAGCGCTGGACTTCGTGCAAAGAAAGATTGATGGGAGTAAAAAAAAGTCAAAAAAGGAGAAACACACACACAGCTAATCCTGTGGCAACAGCCATCTCACTTGCATTGTTGTGACAGAGAGGAGGATATTGTCTAAAAGTTGGGGAAAGGAGTATTTTTGGGCCACAGCTCCTAGACTCTCTGCCAACATGACAGCATACCCACCTATGTGTAAACTCCACACACAAAGTAGGTGAGAGGATGTGTGGCATCTCTGGCATCAGATAGCACAAATTTAGGCAGAAATCTTGTTGGCAATGCCAGTGACTGCGGTGTAGACATGGCAAAAAAAGTAAAATGCCATGGGCACTGAGACAATGGGAGAGACAGCAGCAAAACCTGTCCCTGCCAGGAGAGAAAGCAGGCTCCTCAGCTGCTTGGCAGCTGGCAGAGCAACTTTCTCTAATGACAAAGACATCTTTCTCTGCTGCCACCATGCCCCGTCAAAGAAGTGCCTCATGCCAGCATAATGGACTGTTAACGCCAGCATAAGGCACAAACAAGATTCTGGCCCTAAGGCTCACAAGAGAAAAACAAACAGAGGAAAGGAAACTTTGCCCCAAAAGAGGACACTTTGGACAAACAGAATGCTCTCGGAGACTTGAGAGCACACTGCTAACATTTCCTAGGAGATTTACCTCGATTCAGGACTCCAGACAGAAACACAGAACAGCAACATTCACTCCACTCCAACACTGCGGGGTACCTTAACAAAACACTCCAGATAGCTACACTGAGGGAAACTGTGGCTCTCCAGACGTTCCTGGGCATCAATCACAATGGTGAAGGAAGATGCGAGGAGTTAAACACCTATAAGATCCGTATCCCCACACCCCAATTTTCAGGTGAGCCTTCAAGTTCCTCTTGCTTGCTACATTCAGAAGGGAATTAAGGGGGCAACTGTGATAATCATAGCTTTAGGGGGAAATAGCTTTTGAGGGTAGGGATTACAAATCCCAGAATCCCACCAACCAAAATGACCAGTAGAAATGAGGAGGGCAATTGTGATTGGCACTGCTTGGGGTAAAAATACTTTTCTTTTCAAATTACAAATCCCATAGCATGGTCAGTGATTATGATGACTAGTAGATTCTGGGAGCTGTGATCAAAAAGTAACATCTTCTGAGCTCTAGTATTACTGCTGCAACTGTTTCCCAAGTCTGCCCTCCATCCTCTTTTTTGTATGCTAATACTGTGACTTGTGGGAAGTGCACTGCTATAGCATTCCCATCCATCAACCAATACCAAGCTCCAACAGTGGGAAGCAATATCTTCCATGCACAAGGAACATACTTCAATACAACTACTGCCACTGCTCTCTAAACACTTTTGCACAGTAGGACTACTGCCTTGAAACAATAAGCAGAAGAGGAAGTTCTTGCTTGCACATACAGAGACAGAAACAGCCATTACAGGAGAAAAGATAATCACTGTAATTGCAGTCATACAGGGCACTAGCTGGCACCCAGGTGGCACCATTTCCCCTTCTCCCTCCCTCTCATACACCTAGTAGGTTCAGGGTGTATGTATCCCAGATGCTGACCACTGCTCATTACTCTGTGAGTGTATTTGCATTCTGTTAGTATAAATATATATTTATCCTAACTTGATACCACTGTAACTGCCATGGGTCCATCCTAAAGAATCTTGGGTTTTGTAGTTTGGTGAGGAACTTGGAATTCTCTTCTAGAGAGCTCTGGATGCTTCACTGAACTATAGACCTAGAGCTTGTTACGGTAGAGAATTCTAAACGTGTCACCAAACTACAAACCCCAGAATTCTGTAGGAAAGAGTCATAACAGTTTGCTACCAAACTTCATTTCAGGAGTGGCATTTTCAGTAGATTTGGGGAGCCAATTTTCTATGAGCTTGGAACCATCTAGGGACATTTCAGACTACCAAAAATGGCCTCAAAATTATTTGGGTGGGGAAATCTAAAATGAATTTTGAAAAGTTGTGTGTGTGTGTGTGTGTGTGTGTGTGTATTTTAAAAATTAAACAGTGCAAACCTCACGGCAACATATTTAAAAGTTGAACTGCCACTCCTGGAAACTTGCAGGTGAGCCAATTCAATTTCTTTTATGCTTCCCAAAAGGATGACCAAGAAAGTCTCATGTAGCAAAAATAGTTGGGGGGGGGGCTTCTTGTGACCCCACAGTTGCACTGATATAATCTTACCCAGAGCTCCCTTCATACTGATGAGACAAAGATTTTGCCACAGCATAAAAGAGGTAAGAGCTTTGGGGTCCCCTATCCCCTCATCTGCCCCGCTACTACTGTAGTTGCCTCCCTTCCTTCTCCCCCCATCACCACCTGGTCAGTTCCATGCTCACGTTTTGAGGGTGCCTGAGGTCATGAGTTCTGTGATCAGCACAATGCAGACCTGTCCTTTGACAGAAGACTTCCATGAATCGTAGAAACGGACAATGTTGGGGTGCTGGAGACCCTTCAGCATATCCACCTCCTCACTGAAGCGCTGCCGTTCCATCTTGGACAGCTTCCGTGTCTGACATGAAGAAGGAAAAAAGCATGAGAGAGTGGCATCAGCTGTCACTGCAACAGTCAAACCACATACATGTTTTTTATATTCAGTTTTTCTTTTATATGTAAGAATATTTGTATACATTTGGTAGCAGTCACTAAGACAGATCTCAGAAAAGTTATTTTTTGCAAGTGCAAGTTATATTTTACAGCTTCCAAAATCCAAGGGATTCTGAGACCTGCACTTCCAAAATATAACTTTCTGAAGATCTGAATTATACTGGTGTTTGGTGAAGTGAGTTTTCCAACTGAGTCACAACATAACTGTTACTGCCATTTGGGGTTTTCTTTTCAAAGTAGCAGCCCCTTTTCCTGACTTGGCAACTGACCATGTTCACATTTTCACTGACCTAGAGGATGAGGAGGAAAGCTCAGAGGAAACAACTGCAGGAAGCAGTGACTGTCATTTAGCAAAAATGGCACCCCATGAAGGCTGAGCAGCTGACCCACTGTGGCTTCAGTCTTGCCCAAGGTAAACTTTGGCATCAGACCAGGGTGTGGCACTTGTCACTAAGCCCCTCATTGCTCATCCCCTCTGCAACCTTGGTTTCTTCCCTTTGAGTCTGAATTATGCCATACTTCAGAGCTAGATAGAAGCTCCAGGGATTTCCTCTTTTAGACACACAGTCTTATGGAGCCAGAATGGCAGGGAGGGAGGCAATCGGGATTCAGAAGGACTAAAGCAAAGCAGAAGATACCTCTCTGGGATTTCCTTCCCTCTCCCTCTTTAGTTGCCCAAACCCAGTGTCCTGGTTGCGCGTCTTGCTAAGGTACCAAGCCCTCTTTTTCTACTCAGGAGATGGTGAGTGATGGGAGAACTTCATAGAAAGAAGACATAAGAGGAACTGGCAAGCAAAGGAGCTCTTCCTAGCTCTGCATCTGCCTCTTCATGTATTCTGTGGCCATGAACTATCCCTGATTTTTCTGTTTCCCCCCATGTAAGCCCACAGGAGGACAGTACACCTTAACATATTTTTTTTTCATACCATTTTCCTCCAACCTTGGGTATGTGAGCTTCACCCACCGAGCTCCATCCCAATGCAAAGTCTAGTCTATGCCTCCTTTCAATCCAGGAGTTGGAAATGGGTACCATGTTGCAGGTTAGAATTCTAGGTAGATTCTCAGTTCTAATCATAAGACCTATCTATGCCAGATCAAATCATTTACAATTTAGTAAAACACGTTATTTTTCATTGTGGCCACCCAGATACTGAGAAGAAATCCCACATGGAGGACATGAGTGTACAGACTGTTGTTTCCCCAGCCACTGCTTGTACACAGAACTGTCCTGATTCTAGGGATAGCTTAAAGCCATTATGAATAGCAACCACTTATGTTTTCCTCCATGGATTGTCTAAATCTCTTCTAAAACCACTTGTGGCCACCATCACATCTTGTGGTTGCAACTTTTATAGTTTAACTATGTATTGTCTGAACATTTCTTCCCCTCTGTCCTGAATTTGGATGTCCCTTAGTTCCAATATGACAGAAGGGAAATAATTCTCCTACCTTTTTCACACCACGAATACCTTTATGCACCTCCATCATGTCTGACTATTTTTCTAAGCTAAAAAAAAAACCTCAAATATTTTAAGCTTCCCTCATATAGGAACCGCCAACCTATGTTCATTTTGATTGATTCCCCCGGATCTCTACAAATCTTTTTTTAGTGACCAGAAATGTAGTTGGAACCATAGATATGTATAAATGCATTTCCTAATGATCCTCAGCATGGAACTGGACTTTTTCATAATGGTTGCACACAGTGTCCTTTTCTTTAAGTTATTCAGGATGCAAAATAGTTGTACATGTGACACACTGTACAGCAGACTGAATAACCCCCATGGCCCTGTGGCTCTTTACCTTCATAATTGGCTTTTGTTTATTGGGCTCATTCGCTTGGAAAATTGGAATGTGTAAGGTTGAAAAGGGGAAGATCTCATCTTGATGCTAAACTTACACAGGTGCTTAACTCACTTGACTATTTAACCATTTGCCTCCATCATTTTTGTTACTGGGCTTGAGAAACTTGTCAACTAGGGCTTTCCTGGTACTTGCTAAGCAGGATTCCTCACTAACCTGCCTTACTTATAGTACTGGTAAGGTTTTCTCAACCAACATCTGCTTGCACAAATGTTTAACTGGCCCGCCTGCTTAACTAATTTAGTTTAACACTGTCTCTGAGGCTGAGATTCAGCTGGGATTTCTTTCTTGTGCTTGTTAAACTTTTATACTCTTTTGCTATACAGGCAGAGTGTCCCTTATCTGAAATGACTGAGACCAGAAGTGTTTCCGATTTCAGATTATTATTATTATTATTATTATTATTATTGTTGTTGTAATATTTGCACATAGATAATGGGATATCTTAGAAATGAGACCCATATTGAAAAATGAAATTCATTTATGTTTCATATACACTTTATACACATAATCTGGTGGTAATTTTATACAAATATTTTAAATTAATTATAATTTGTATAATTTTATACAAATATTTTAAATAATTGAAACAAAATTTGTGTACACTCAACCATTAGACAGCAAAGGTGTCCCTATTTCAGCCACCCATGAAAAAAAGTTTTAGAGTTTGAAACATTTTGGATTTCCAGATAAGGGATATTTATCCTGTATACTTAAAGATGTGAAAACCCAGGAAAAAAACTGTAACATTTGGCAGGTTGGGAAGTCCCATTTTTTTCCAAAGTTTTCATTTGCTGGAAAAATGTTAAACAGAAAAAATGGATTATGTAATATTTTTCTTTAGCACAATGAACAAAATGTTTAAGACAATGTATTTGTGAGTTTACTCCTTCAAAATTATTTATAAAACTCTGTAACAGGCAGGCTTTTATGCAAGACAGTGTACAATATAGTTTCTGATGACTGCAATTCCTAGTCGTGGTTTCTTTTTCTCAGCTCTTTTTATAGGAATGGGTATTTTATGTCTACTTGACACTATAAAGAACTAAAGACAGTGTTAATTTTCTCTTGTTTTATTCATTTTGATAGGTTTTATGGGGAGGGGGTGTCTTAATGGAAAAACCAAAAAGCTTTCTCAGAGTTCAAGACCTTTTCACTCCATTTATAACAAAAAAAAATTAAACAATTAATCAATTTGATTTGTAATTATTTTCTCAACAAACTGTATTTTTGTAAACATGATAATTTTATGATAAATCATATTTAATCAAGTAACAAAGTGACTTTCAACTTGTAAAGAGTGTTAACATCACATTTTTTAAAAAAATCCTGGAAAATTATGGCTTCAAAATTTCCAGAAATTTTTACATTTCTAGCTGTACATATATGCTCTTAGTTTGCCAGATATTTATACCCCTTACCGACTTTTCATTACATCTGCTCTAATCAACTAGACCAGGAGGATCTGAAATATATTTTTGAAAAGTGTTTCTGAATTAGCTACAACTAGGCTGCACCAGACTCCAGTCTGGAAACTAAAAGGGGATTTAGGTCAGTTGAGCCTCCTGAGATTGGTGACTTTTAGAGGGGAGTAGACAGTGAGTGATAATTAAGGAGAGGATGTGGGTAGGTTGAGCTCTTCTGGGAATGCAAAGCTTTGACTTACGCGATGCCTCCCTTAGTATATGCACTCTTCTATACTTAAACTCTCTAGGGGTTAAAATGAACTTTTTAGGATGAGGTTTTAAATTGAACTGTGGTCTTGACAAGTTGAATAACGCTGTCATAAAAGCGGTCTGGAGGTTATACATTCCTATTTGCACCAGAAAATTCAAGTTAATGAATGCTCCTTCTAAATTTGTTGCATACTAACCACAAAGCTAGCACCACCTCCCCATATGGGAACAGCTAAACATTGCCCTATCCATCTCTTGGAACAGCTAGACAAATTTTAATTCATTTTTAAGGGGTGGGTGGTTGAGAATGGGTTGATGAAGTATTTTAATCTGTATGTTTTAATTCGTTGTACCCCGCTCCAATTGTGCTCTACAGAGGAGCGGGCTAGAAATAAAGATTTATTATTATTATTATTATTATTATTATTAGACATGGTCCTAGCCATCTCATCAGCCATTTGTTCACATTCATAAAGCATACACTGAAAAGAACCGGGGGGAGGGGGTTCAGAGAAAAGAATTAAGTCTGGTCTCCACATGTTGGATACTTAAGTGGGAGCATATGAAAATTGCTAGAGATGTCTACACCATTTCAGACTTGGGAGGGCACTGCTTTTATATATATATTTTTTTAGTGCTAAAATAACTCCCTGAAAATAGGGGTGGGAAAGAACAGAGCAGGATATCAAGGCTTGGGTAAGAATGTTGCACATTGTTTGTAAGATGTGTTGTCTAGAGGAAGAATTCAGGAGTGCTATTCTGTGCCTGCAGCACAAAGGGATATACAGTAGTCCAACCTGCCACCTCTGCATTCTACCACCTGGTTCAGCTGCACATGTCCACCCAGGCTTAGTCTGGCTGGATGGTAGCGGGTCACTCAGAGGTTTGCCCCTGCCTTACGTCCCGCACAAGTGCGATGCTAGAGCAGCGCAAGATGCTGCGCACATGTGGCCCTGCCTAGTCTGAAACAGCATCGCTTCTGAGTCACATGGACTGGTGTTCCCTAAGGAACCATTGTTTGTTTCAAATATTAAAGGTGGGGGGGAGGGGGACAGGAAAAAAGCACCACTCACCAAATACAAGCACCATATGCCATTTCATATGGTGCCTTTTTAGCATACATGTGTGTATAGTGTAAACACATCCAGGCGCTCTGGTGTATAACAGGAAAGCTGGTGACAACGGTGGAGGGAGGGGGGAGAGATACTCAAGCCGAGTTTTCTTGTTCAAAGTTTTGTTTCATGAAACGCCAGCGGCAGAAGGGATGGATGCAGCTTTTTACTGCCAGGGAGCAAAACAGCACCATAAAAAGTCCTTCCTAAGCCGCCTCGCCACCCCTACAAACATGCACACAGGCAGTACAGAGCTTCCTAAAATTGCACTGATCATTTTCCATCATGGCCCATAGCAGAGAGCCTCAAAGGCCAGACAAAGGAAGGCCAGACAGGACAATGGGAAAGAAAGCACAGAAACCTAGGACGTGTTGCAGCTCTTAGAAGGGGAGGGAGGGAATTCTTGTGATAGGCAGGGGGTTCTTTCGTAGCTGTGGAAGGGGAGCCCTACAGAGCCCTGCTCTGTGCTGGAGACACGAGTGTCCACAGCCTGCCTTTGCTCAGACAGCATGCTTTCTTCACTGGTGCCTTGTGCAGGATGGCCGATCTTCTCCTTCTGAAATGGGTGCTGGGAGGTAGGAGGGGGGCAGGGCGTGAAGAAAGTTGCAGCTCCTTGTGAAGAAGGGCAATGGCAAGGATCCAGCCCTCCCGCGCTCAGTCCTGCCAAGCCAGAATTGGACCCCAGTTGGACAGGGGCCAAAACCACTGCCGCCACCAAGTTCTCTTCTGCATCCAGTCACTGCTGGAACAGAGGAGGCCATTTGGCTTGGAGGAGCTGGCTGTGAAAAGACGCTTCTCTGTATGTGTGTCTCTCTGTGTGTGAGTGTGTGTGAGTGTAAGAGAGAGAGAGAGAGAGAACAAAATTACAGAAATGAACTGAGTAGCCTGTGCCTACCCTCCTCCACATCCCAAGTGAGCTCAGCTGGAAGAAAACCGAGCAGGAAAAACAGACTAAACATGTTAAAAGGCAGCCCGTTTTTCCAGGGAGCCGGCGGCTGCAGTGGCCCAGTGCCCACCTGTTTGGCCACACGGCCTCCATGTGCCTGTGGGAACCGCCTCGTCTCCCCATTGGCCAGGATCTCTGTGGCGGAGCTGGAGGTGGATCATATTTTTACACTTTGGAGTGTTTATGAAGTTTTGCTACAGATGCAGCTGTGTGCTGTCAGCCACAAGTGAAAGCTTCATTGTACGCAGCTCAGGGGAGCGAGAGGAAGAGGGGGGGAAAATGAGACCAGGACAAATTCATAAATGAAGATATGTTCATAGCAGAAAAAGGGCCCCCGCAGGTTGAATAAGGTAGGATTGCTGTTCAAGAGCGACTCTCACCCAGTGCAACAAAGAAAAAAAGCTGCTGACCAAGGGATGGTCACCATGAACCATAGAGGACTCACTAACCCCAAGGTGGACCCTCTGGACTGGCTCCTGAAATATCTGGTGTGCCACAAACCCACAACTTGTTAATGGCAAAGTCTAATTCTGCATCCACACACCACTGCTGTGGAAGATAAATTCTTTACGTCTCAGTGTGTTGCCTTTACTGGGTTCTAGAAAAGGAAGTGCCAAGATTCAAGACAACCTGAAAGCAATACCTTCCAATGGTGTTGGGGACTCCATTTCAGTGAGGTGGTAGATCCATTCTAGGTTGTAGTGCGAACTTTAAAGGATCAATCTAAGCTACTGAATCTGTTTTGAGGATAGAATTCAGCACTCTGGGCAGCTCTTTTAAAGTTCAGAGAAGATGCACCACCACAACAACACAGAAACCACCAGCTGCCACGGCCCTCTAACCTGAAAGTTCTCATTCCAAATCTCAGAGTTATAAAGAGTAAGGATTAGTTTTTGTTTTGTTTTTTTAAGCAAATGAATCAGTATCATTTTCTTGGTCTTATGATACACAGATATATTAATTTGATTTTGTTTTCATCTTAAAGATAACACCTGTTTTCTGAAGACACTCACTCTGATTTTTGACATCATTTTCCATCATGGGCACTTATGGAAGAACTAGACTAGATCCTAAAGTGTAAATATACACAACGGAGCACTAAAGTTAGAACCATCCAAGCCATTGTATTCCCCATCATGATACACAGATATGAGAGATGGACAGTGAAAAAGGCACATAAGAAGAAAATCAACTCATTCCAGATGTAGTGCTGAGGAAGAGTGCTGAGGATACCGTGGACACTCAAAAAGACAAACAAATGGGTCCTTGAATAGCTGACGCCTCATATCTCCATGGAAGCCAAGATGATCAAACTGAGGCTGTCGAACTTTAGTCACATCAGGAGAAGACATGACTCATTAGAAAACGCAATAATGCTAGGAAAGGTAGAGGGTAAAAGAAAGAGAGGAAGATGGCAAGCCAGATGGATAGATTCAATTACGGAGGTCAGGGGCCTGAATCTACAGGGCTTAAGAAGAGCAGTGGAGGACAGGAGGGCTTGGAGGTGTCTCATCCAAAGGGTCACCATGAATCAGAGGGAAGGATCCCCAAACCTTCCTACACAAGCGCTCACGATACAATTGGCTCCTATCCTGAAGGAAAAAGAGGCCAACAGCAAAGTCCCATAGCCCCGGTGATTTTCTGTCTCTTTTTTCAAGATGCCTATTTCTACTCTAGCAGGCCTGCTGAATTTGTGACACAGGCCACATAAAACCACAGAGTATGTGGTTCTCACTTAATTCAGTGGTTGTGACTAGGGTCAAATTGCTCCTTTTTCTGCAGCATGAATCTGAATAGGTGCTGCCTGGTTCAAAAAAACATTATCTTGTCCCCCTTTGTACCCAAGCGAGATTTTCCAGTAGCCCCACATTTCTTATGCGTTGCTGCGGTAAGCAATGTAGCGAAAAGCTCATTTCCCACAAGGTTGTGCTGGGCCCTTCAATCTTACGTCTATTCAGAGAATGAGCCCTGACACACAATGCCATATAATTTCTGTCTCACAAAGTGGCAGAACTAAACTGACAAAGAATTTGCAACTTGCACACTGTGGCATTTATTACTAAGCAAGGTATAATAAAACTGCGGCACCTGGGTCCCCTTCCCCCTATCCTCATTATCTTCTCTTTCTTAATGCTGACTTGAAAAAGCAGCTATTCTTGAACCAGGCCCTGTTCTCTACCATCTAAACCACACTCACTTTCAGGTGCCTTACCCCTTGCCTCAGTCACTTCTCCGTCATTCTTTTCTGAAGACTCCCCACCAACCTCTGAGCACAGAAAAACAAGCAACATAATCAGTCCATTTCGGAGAAGTGGCTTATACCATGAGCAACCAAAAACTAGTAATTCTGCAGCTATTCCATCTTTCCCTATTAACTTTTTTTCCCCTGATAATATGAAAACAGAATAAGCTATGAAGGATTGCAATCACACCCTTGGAAAAGTTACTTTTTTCATTACAGCTCACAGAATCCCCCACTCATGCTGTCTAGGGATTCTGGGTGTTGCGGTGAAAAATTCATGTTTGTAATGATTACTGGTTAGCAGTCATCTAAAGTATCCATAAACTGTGTGGATCAGGAAGGAAGCCTACAAAATAAAAATCCTTAAACGAGAAGCACCTGAACTCCCCTCTAGAGGTAGGGACCACATTGTATTCCCACAGACCCTAAAACAGAGCCCCTAGTTTAGCTGGGGCACTGGGTTCAAACAACAGCTGCCTGGAGAGTCGACACTCAGTTGACGCTGTTCCAAAGCCATAGCTGCAAGCATGGGTAATGTGATATCCACCAAATTCTAATAAGGGAGGGAGAAAGTTGAATCAGGTTTAGAAGGAAAGAGCACCTCCAAGCCTAGAAAGGCTCTTCCTTGAATAACCTCTTTGACATGTGCATATTATATACACAAAGAACAACATTATAGTGCACATCCAGCACATCCAGAGTTCCACAAAGTTACTTTATGAGCCATAAAATCCAGAATCTCCCAACTAGCCCACTTGGTGGCCATTCATGATGGGGCATTCTGGGAGTTGTAGGCCAAAAAAGGAACTTTTCTCAATTCTGTCCCCACCCCAGCCTAGATATAGTTGCAGTTTTCAGAAGGATCCAAAAAGATTCAAAGGAGGATGAACAGAATTAACCTGGATTTATTTTAGAGTTAAACTTTAGCCTCAGTTCACCATAGCTCCTGAATCCTGGGCTTTGGTTTCAAATTATATAAAGACATAATAAATACAAACATGCCTTTGTATATGTACTGAGTCCCTGACTATTTCAGCAAAGGCCTGGTGTGGACAGGGCAGTGTTTTCAGGCCACAAGATCCAACCTCTAAACAAATATGGTCTCCACAATTGTTAAGTTTAGAATTGACCACTGCACCCCCTCTAAAAAACCTAGAAGCCCTTGTACGTGATGTGATCCCATCACCAAAACTGAGGCAAAGCTCCAACCAAAGTGGATAGAATTGCAGCCAAAAGACCCAGGCCCTTCTAATCCAAATCACGACAGCAGCATTTTGTAAAATACCACAGTGCTTGTACCCTCTTTCCCCAACATCGAGGAAGCACAGAGTTACACTTTCTTCTTGAGCTTGAGCATTTTGCTCACAATCACCTGGGCAGGTATTTGGTGACATGGTTTAAATAAAATTCTTGGCAAGGTATCAGTATAAATGGATGGCCTTCCTTTGTTGTTTTAATATTATCTGCCTCGAGCAAGAGATACTGAATCTGTATTATTCATCCACCTCAAAATGAAATAAAAATATCCTGCGGTGCCAGATGAAAACAAAGTCCTTCTGCACTGCCTTCTGACCACAGCAACTTGATAAACAGCCAGAAAGACTGAAAAGGTCTTGCTGCCTAAAACTTTTTTTAATGACCACCAAAAATATTAATGCATTAAAACATTTAAAATATTTTTCTAGTTCTGTTGATGGTGATCCCAAGACATTGCCTCTTGACTCTGTTCTCCTTTCTCTATGGACCCCCCAAAAGGTGCACCCAGTTTTTCTGACTCCTCTGGTCTTCAGTACCTGAAGGGAAACAATCATCTTGAGCAAATATTTATTTACTCCAAACTGTTTACTACCACCCTCCCCGCATCCTTCCCTACCTCTCACCCCCACCCAAAAAAGAAGGCCATCCATAAAACGTTGCTTGAAGCTCACATCTGGAAAACAGAAATAGATCCAGGCTGGACTTTTTGGATGGGGGTGGCGGCAGGGTACTAATGGCTCAGGTTTGTGGCTTGCTAACCGCAGATGTTTTAAAAGACAACATAATGAAAAACTGCAGGAAAAAATAGGACAGAGTGGGGCTTCCCCCCTCCCTTTTTTTCTTTAAAGAGAGAACAAGTGACAGAAAATCCTGTGTTTGTGCTAGAGGCTTATCCCTAGCACAAGTCCTGTTTAAAAAGGAAAAAAAAAAGATGACTTTGGAGCACTTGATAAATGCTTCTTATTTTTAGTCGGCCTTCCGAAAAGCATCTGCAAATTGAAGAAAGTTAGGAGAAGAGTGACTGTGGGACATCAACCTTCCTGTATAGTTAATTTTCAGCAATTGCCAGCTTGTGGCTATCCTGAGAATCCTGCTCTGAAAAGTAGCCTCAGCATTCATTAACTTCCTCACCCACTTGTTATATAAAGAAAGTAGTAAAGGTCCATGGCTAAATCAGACCCTAAGGGATGCAATTCAACTCCACCGGTTAACTGCCTATTTATTTATTTACTCACTCTCTCCCATTTCCTGTGATCCAACAGATATCCAAAGGGACTTAAAGCTTCACCTCCCTGGCTGCAGGCATTCACATGATCCAAAAAGCACCCCTAGAGCCAGCACAGAACTCCATAGGGTATAAAAGACTATTGCCTGAGAGCGAAATCATGTCCCACAGCAACACAGAACTGCTCTCCATTTGTGCTGGTTTGTCTGGCATCTAGTTTCTGTCTCCATCTCATCCCAATGAGTCCAGATAACTCCATAGTTGAGCAATTGCTTTGCATGTAAAAGCACTCAGGTCCAATCCCAGCATGATCAGTTAAATAATTTTTTGAGCAGGGATGGCAAAGGCCTCATCTGAATGGGGAGCCAGTGCCACTTGGAATAGACAATCCAGGGCTCAATAGACTGACGGACTCACACAGTATAAGAGCAGATTGCTATGTCCACCCAGTCTCTCCCTCCCCACCCAGAAAACTTTTTCAGGCAGACAAACGGGAGGGAAGGATGTGATACAGAACAGATGAAGGAGTACTATGCTATGTTGTGCTTTGCCTTGTCTTGCCCAGTTGAAGGCCAAGCTTGTCTTCCTATTCTCCTCGCACTCCACCCCACCCCACTCCATCTCCCACCAAATGGCTTCTTCAGCTCTCTGCCGCCGGAAGTAAAAATTATTACTTCTGAATACATGCAGAACTTCCTCAACTATCTTCAACCCCACATGTCCAAGATCTGAGGAAAACAAAGGATTTCAAGGTCACAGAGTCCACCCTTCGTTTTCTTAGAACGCTGCCTATCCCTAAAGACTTCCGAGGATAAATGTTTGCTTACCTGGGACAACCCCTGCCATCAGGCAGACTGTGTGGCTGTTTCAGGTTTTAGATTTTAAAAATATTTTTAAAAAGCTAGCAAACTGGTATTAATTCTTATCTTTTTACTGCCGGGAATGGGGAAAACACACACGTGGATTTTTTGTTTCAGGTACCAAAATAAGTTAGTTGAACCTTCACTTTGTGGTGAGCATGGAGCAAATGTCAGCTCAGCTCTATTTCTTTGTACAGTATTCTCTTCAGAAGCTCCTTCCATTCCACACAGCAAAATTACCTTATCTATTGGGGCATCTATGTTCCAGTCCCAAAGAATCAGAATTTGGAAATGTTATTTAGCGTACAGCTTTCCATCCTCACCACAAACACAGGGTTTCTAGAAGCTGTGGTCCAAGACAGTAACTTTTCCAAGCTCTGCATAGAATGTTCCTTTTCAAAGAGATATTTTAGTACTCAGCTCTGTACTGCGGAAAGAAAACTTTATGTTACCCTGCAAGCACATCCATCACAACCTTTGATACAGGTGACTTGTCAAGCCTAAAGCAGCAAGGATAGGATGTGAGGATAAGAATCAAGGACAAGCAAGCAGCTGTCCTTCTTGGGTCCTTCTTGACCCTCCTCCTCCTATCACCACCGTCACTCAGTTTCTGTCCTATAACCAACAATTTTAGGGAAACTAATCTTCTTTGCAAATATGGACTTGGACCCACGTAAGACCAAATTCCTGAGAGCACTGAGTGTGGACTTTGAACAGCAACGATGTGATGGAAGATGCAAAAGAAGGTTCTTTGGCCTCTGACCTCAAACAGCACAGTTACAAGCTCATCTGGTAAAAATGCATCTTCATGGGTATATATGCAGGAAGCAAAGAATGAAGAATGCCAGCCACATTTCCAGGGCATCAAAACAACAAACTGGGTGGGTGGGTGGGGGTGCATCTCTTTATTTTTCTACTGTAGATTTTCATTTTCTTTGCAACGCCCAAGAAAAATAAAGAGATGGATAGGGAAGTGAACTAGACTTCAGAATCCCACATTTTAAAAGTGTTTCTCTGGACTTCAACTATATTGTCATGGGCACATTCACATATGCAACCTAGAATATTTGCCATCAGCTGACAAACAGAGTCAGTTTCTATGCAAGACAACATGCCATATAAAAACAGCAATATTCCAAAGCTACTGCTGCTGAACCAGAAGTTTTAAATCATCAACCAATTTACTTTAAAGGGAAACCTTAACACAGAATGGCTGACCTTGAGTTTAATCAGTAAGTTTTATTGTATTCATTTAGGACTCAATCATGTATAAGGCTTTTAAAGTTTTGCTAAAATAATTCCACTAGTTTTCAAGGAGCTGCACAAAACCTGTGTGAGTGTTTGTGTGCTTGTTCTAGAGATCTATCACAGTGGAAATTAACATTGTGTTTCTCCCCCACCACCACCAAAACTGGTTCAAAACACAAAATGTGTGTGTAGACACAAAAAAGTCCTAGGAAAAACAACATCCACACAATATTATCCAAAATTCTTGCACACAGAATTTGAATGTTACAGATGAGACTAATGATTCTTTTTAGTCATTCTTAGAGTAAGCATGTTAAAATCAATGGGCTGTACATTAGTCATGACTCACTCAAATTTCACTGATTTAAATGCATTTATTCTATGATGAATCAACAGAGTCAAAAGGCACTGCCAGGGCTCACTCAATTGGAGGCAGCCCTAAATAACCATGAATTGGTATAAAAGTATACCATTATTAATGTATTTTTAAATGTCAGACTAAGGGACATGTACTGTAGACATAATGCAGTTTGACACTACTTCAACTGGCATGGCCCCCTCCTAGAGAATCTGTGATTGTTAGTTTTGTGAGGCACCAGCACTATTTGGCAGAGAATGTTTGTAACATCTTATAAAACTACAAATCCCAGGATTCCATAGGATGGATATGCAGCACTTAAAGTGATGCCAAATTATATTATTTCTACAGTGTAGATGCACCCTAAATTTTTCTTCATTGATTTATAGCAGGAGCACGAATCGTGTTCCCTCCAGATGTTAACTGGACTGCAACTCCTAGTATTCATCACAATTACCCTTTCCCCCCGAAAATAAAACATCCCCATAAAATAAGACCTAGAAGAGGTTTTGCTGAATTGCTAAATATAAGGCCTCCCCTGAAAGTAAGACTTAGCAAAGTTTTTGTATATAAATGTATATGCACTATATAATAAATGTTCATTTTTTTTGTCCAGCAATAAATGTGAATTCTTCTTCATGGAAAAATGACATCCTCTGAAAATAAGACCTAGCACATCTTTGGGAGCAAAAAATAATATAAGACACTGTCTTATTTTCAGGGAAACATGGTAACTGCTTTGGCTAGAGCTGCTGGAAGATGTATTTTAACATCTTGGAGAGCCCCAGAATTCCCATCCCTGCTTTAGATTCAGTGCATAAAGACACACAAAAAGTTCAAATTTGACCTTTCACAATGACTCGCAGCAAATAACTTACTCAAAACAACCAAAAAAACACATTTATTCTTTGGCAATCTCCTCAAATTTCCTAACATATTTATATAAGCCATAATATAATGGTCATTTGTCACCTGCGAACTTGCTGTCCCTACTAGAAGCACTGCTTGGAATGGAATGTTTACAAACATTCTATCTTCTGCAGCAAACGATGTCAGCAAAAGCCTATGGACAAATACTACAGTTCTCTTTCTGTGAGGAAAGAGAAAGGTCAGGTTGCTTGGGACAAACGTTACGCAGGACCTGGAAACAGGAGAGACTGTGCTCTTTTGTAAGGCAAGGGCAGGGAAGTGATCCTAAGCACTGAACACAGTGAGCAGTAGTGTGGGAAGGAGTCCTCGAAAGAAGAAATAAAATGGGCAAGGTGCCCAGAATGCCCAAGTAAGCAGGAGCAGGCACCTGAAGGAAGAATGGGTGGAGACAGACGTCTGAAGGAGCGTGGAACTGGAGAAAGAAGGGAATTGTGAGGGACAGTTGAGGTCAAACTTGTCTCAGGACTGAGGTTTGTATTCTGTTCACAGCAACAAGGTTGGCAAGTATCTGGAAGTTAGGAGAAGGCAGCAAGAAGTGAGGAAGGAGAGGGAACAGGCTGAATTCTGCCCTGTGCTTACCTGCGTAATGTTAAACCACAGGCCTCTAGCTGATTAGAATATTTCAAAAATGTAAGCTACTGAAGATAGCAGCACCTTTGTTTTAAATAACACTCACTGCAGTTCTTGAAAACCTGATGAACTGAAAATACAATTATCATAGGACTCTTTCACACGGGAGGAATTTCTCCCAACTTCGAATGGAGCCAATCACTAGTTTAGCGAATTCACGGGAATTCCCATTGCATTCGGAGTGCGTTCGGAGTAACGTTCCATTACCCAAAAATGACCCCCATTGCCCGAAACTGTTTGCGAAGATTTAATTCACAATAACGTGAAACCCCATGACTGCGTTTGGATTGCCCTTGGATTATACTTCCAATTGCCCACGTCTGAAAGAGTTCATAGTAACCATGTTCATATGCAGTGGTATCAGCAAGCTGTACTTGGATGAGATGATGCGCTGGTAAATTCGACCAGTTACCACCACTGTGTTTTGGGAGGGGTTCACCAAACCACTGACCCTCTTCTTCTGGCTTGTTTATTGTGGTATCTTGAAACTGGATCTCTGGTTTGTCTCCCCAGACAAACCAGAGTCACAAACCACCGGTTGTTATGGGTTTATTTCACTAGTGTGTCTTGGTAGAGAAACAAGCTAGATTGCTAGAACTGGGGAGTGACAATAAACAACCATGGATGGAAGCTCTGTGGTTTGCTTTAATGCTCCCTGGTGCAGCAGGAGTAATACGCCAGCAAGGGCCAATATGCTGCACCACATGCACAATAAGCCAGAAACCTGTCTTGCCATTAGCTCCAAAGTCTATTTCATCCACTCTACTGGCTTTCAAGGCTAGGGGATGTGTATTTTGAATATCTCCTGTTCATGCTGCTTCCAAAATGTCTTTTAGCATCCCTGTTCACCGCAAACTTCTCATACAGTGGGCCCTTGTTATCCGCTGGGGTTTGGTGCCAGGATCCCCCGTGAATAACAAAATCTGTAGATGCTCAAGTTCCATTAAATGCAATGCCACAGTAAAATAGTGCCTCTTATATAAAATGGAAAATCAAGGTTTGCTATTTGGAATTTATACTTATTTGGAATATCTGCAAGCAGTAGATGCTTGAATCCATGGATTAAAAAAATCCGTGGATAAGAAGCGCTGACTGTACTTTGTTCTTAATTCTTTTTGTTTTAAATGGCAGTATTCAATGGTTTTTAGGAATCTGCCACCGTTCCTTCCATGTGTTCCGTCCACAGTAACAATAACAGCACACATCTTCCCAAACATGCAAGGAGATGGGAATCTGTGCACTTCATACACCTTTACAGCACATGACTGGTTGCGCTGTGCCAAGCAAGTCACATTGAACTCTCCTGAATTTAATCCCTATGGCAAACAGAGCCAACAGGAAGGCAGCTGCCAGCCCAGTATGCTCCCCTTTTCCCTAAATGCTCCAGTCCCACTCAACACAGTGGCAAAGCATGGGTGACTGTGCTATATATTTAGGCTGCCCATCTATGCTAATTCACAGGCAAGGCCAATGTGAAAGCCAATGCACATTGTTACTTTTTACATTCTTCCTACTGGAACTACAGCAAGCAACAACCTAGTTGCAAAGAAGGATCTCCTTCTGCCAGGATTCAGCGCTGGAATGTGTGTGTAAATCTTCTCCAGCCTTGGAGAAATGTGTAACAATTGCAGAATGCAATTCACTTAACACGGCCTTGCTAACCTTATCCCCATGCGCCTGGGACTTCAAAGTTTATAATGAAGCATCCAGTTAGGTTCCTAGATGTAAACTCTGCACCCAAGGTCCAAATATTGTATGAGGAACGTAGACTGGAACTCTGAAAATTCCATAGCCCTGAGCCACGGCAGTTAAAGTGGTGTCAAAGTGGATTATTTCTGCAGTGCGGATGCAGCCCTTGTCTGAGACAAGAGTAGCACCCACCAGAATGCCTCACTTTGGGCTCAAAGAGGCTGCCTCTCATGCACCCCATGGACACCCTTCTAGAGAAATACCCTGTCAGATTGGCACTATCATTTTCAAGTTGGGAGAAGGAAATCACTTTGACCCTATCTTGTTATTATGTTCTTTGGAATGAATGGAGAAGGAATGTTATCTCTCCTTCCTTCCAAACACAACAATTACAGCTCAGCCCTCTTCCCTCAACCTTTAAAAATGTAATGATTTGAAGGAAGCCATCTTCTGCCTGATTATATGAACTGGCCTGAAGAAGTGTAGAAATTGGAAAGAACCAGAAGGACCCCCAAACTCAGTACTCTTTCAGACGTGGGAAATTGGAAGTATAATCCAAGGGCAATCCAAACGCAATCATGGGCTTTCACGTTATTGCAAATTAAAGCTTCTCACGTAATTTCGGGCAAAAGGGAAGTCATTCCGAATGCAATCATGGGGTTTCACGTTATTGCGAATTAAAGCTTCTCACACAATTTCGGGCAAGGGAGGGTCATTTTTGGGTAATGGGAAGTCAATCTGAACACATTCCGAACGCAATGGGGATTCACATGAATTCGCTAAAGTAGTGAATTCACCTGAATTCGCATTGGCTCCATTCGAAGTTGGGAGAAATTTCTCCCGTGTGAAAGAGACCATTGGAGAAACATACTGAAGAAGAAGAAAGACAGCCCTACCTTCCAAGAAGATGCAAAGGTACCTAAGTCAATGAAAAATGATCATGAGTTGTCAAATGCTGTCCCCTGTTTATGCTGAGGTCAAATCTGCCTTGGCCAAGAGGCCCAAAGAGTCTCAAACCATATCCCCTAAACATTCAATACTACTCCATATTTAAATTCAGGGTGGAGGAAGACTGTCGTCCACTTCTCCAAACCTAAGAGTCCCTCGGGCTCTTGTGCACCTTTTCTAAAGTTTGTGAAAGTTGACATTCGAGACCACAACTCCCAGCAGGTTGGCTGGAGGAGTAGGGGAGTTGTGATCCCAAAAGGGAACTTTCCCAAACTCTGCTTTCTAGTCAACCCTTAGTGCCATGAGCATCACCCCATCTCCTCAAATACTCCCACCTTGGGACACGTGTGGGCCTTCTCAGTCTCCTCAGGGATTTCAAGATTCAACCCGCCTCAAAACAGGCTCCAAAGCTTGCTAGTTGTTGTCCCAAATGTGAACTTTCACACACTTTTGGGGGAAAATGGGCCAAAGCATGAGGTCTTAGGCTGTATCCACACTGGAGAAATGATTCGGAAGGATGTACTAAAACAAATGAGGGTACTTGCCCTTAGGGAAACCATACTTGTCCATAGAGAAACCATACTTGAGCACAGGAAAGCATTGGGGAATACTTACTTACTTGCCCATAGGGAATCATTGGGGGATATTGGCCCATAGAGAATCATTGGGGAATATTGGCCCATAGAGAATCATTGGGGAATATTTGCCCATAGAGAATCATTGGGGAATACTTGCCCATAGGGAATCATTGGGGAATACTTGCCCATAGAGAATCATTGGGGAATATTTGCCCATAGAGAATCATTGGGGGATATTGACCCATAGGGAATCATTGGGGAATATTTGCCCATAGAGAATCATTGGGGAATACTTGCCCATAGAGAATCATTGGGGAATACTTGCCCATAGAGAATCATTGGGGAATATTGGCCCATAGAGAATCATTGGGGAATACTTGCCCATAGGGAATCATTGGGGAATATTGGCCCATAGAGAATCATTGGGGAATATTTGCCCATAGAGAATCATTGGGGAATACTTGCCCATAGAGGATCATTGGGGAATATTTGCCCATAGAGAATCATTGGGGAATATTGGCCCATAGGGAATCATTGGGGAATATTTGCCCATAGAGAATCATTGGGGAATACTTGCCCATAGAGGATCATTGGGGAATATTTGCCCATAGAGAATCATTGGGGAATATTGGCCCATAGGGAATCATTGGGGAATATTTGCCCATAGAGAATCATTGGGGAATATTTGCCCATAGAGAATCATTGGGGAATATTGGCCCATAGGGAATCATTGGGGGATATTTGCCCATAGAGAATCATTGGGGGATATTTGCCCATAGGGAATCATTAGGGAATATTTGCCCATAGAGAATCATTGGGGAATATTTGCCCATAGAGAATCATTGGGGAATATTTGCCCATAGAGAATCATTGGGGAATATTGGCCCATAGAGAATCATTGGGGGATATTTGCCCATAGGGAATCATTGGGGAATATTTGCCCATAGAGAATCATTGGGGGATATTTGCCCATAGGGAATCATTGGGGAATATTGGCCCATAGGGAATCATTGGGGGATATTTGCCCATAGAGAATCATTGGGGGATATTTGCCCATAGGGAATCATTGGGGAATATTTGCCCATAGAGGATCATTGGGGAATATTGGCCCATAGAGGATCATTGGGGAATACTTGCCCATAGAGGATCATTGGGGAATACTTGCCCATAGGGAATCATTGGGGAATATTGGCCCATAGGGAATCATTGGGGAATATTTGCCCATAGAGAATCATTGGGGAATACTTGCCCATAGAGAATCATTGGGGAATATTTGCCCATAGAGAATCATTGGGGAAGAGTGGGGAATGGGGAGGGGGGGGACCACCCACCTGGAGCTCGCACCAGGCGACTTCGACGGTGGTCTCGGTGTCGAGTCCCTTGTAGACGGTCTTGAAGGAGCCCCGTCCGATCTCGATGTCGAACTTGAGGAAGCGTCCATCGGGGGAAGTGGCCACGGCTCGGGTCTCGGCCTCTTCGCTCTCCTCCTCGCGGAGCCTCTCTGCTGCTGCTGCTGCTGCCGCTGCTGTTGCTGTGATAGGCGACCAAAGAGGAGAAGGGACTGACTCTGCTGCTGGACTTTCAGAGAGGACCATCGGGGCAGCAGAAGAGGAGGAGGATGAAGATGATGAAGATGAAGAAGTTCCAGTACCAGTACAAGTTCCAGTAGCAGTGACCCTTCCTCCTCCTCCTCCTCCTCCTCCTCTGTCGAAGCCCCGGAGACTGATCTTGTAATTGGAGGGTCTTCTCAGCTGGAGTGGAGCACGAAAGCTTTCCTCCTCCTCCTCCTCCTCCTCTTTCTCTCCTTCTTTCATTCTCCTTCTCAGCCCTTCTTGGGACGGAAACTGGCTCTGAAAGGCTTTGGAGCCACTAGGGCCACCAGGATCAGCAGCAACAGCAGGAACCTCAAGCATCAGCATCGGACGAATTCAGGGCAGAAAAGCCAACTCTCCGGCAGAAAGAACCCAGACCAGAGCCACAGCTGAGCCAGTGCCTGCTGCTCTTCCAGTAGAGAAGGAGGTGGAGGAGGAGAACAGAAAGAAGAGGAGGAGGAGGACCACAGAAGCACCGCCTCCTCCGACTTCAATCAGGAGTCCCAACCCCAGGATTGCATCCACACTGGGGGGAATAACCCGGTTTGGCCCCGCTTTAAATTGCCTTGGCTGAAGGCTATGGAATTCTGGGAGTTGGAGTATGTTGTGGGGTCCAGAGCGGAGCGAAGCTCCGCTCTGGACCCCACAACATACTCCAACTCCCAGAATTCCATAGCCTTCAGCCAAGGCAATTTAAAGCGGGGCCAAACCGGGTTATCTTTCCAATGTGCATCCTTAGACAAGTTACCTACTTCTGGCTACTTCCTCAGATGCATTTCCTATTATTATTATTAATTATTATTATTATTATTTAGAGAGATCTTGTAGCACCTTCGAGACTCACTGGAAGGAAGAAGTGGGCAGCATGAGCTTTCCTAGATTTCAGTCTACTTCCTCAGATGCATGTTTTTAATTATTATTATTATTATTATTATGTAGAGAGATCTTGTAGCACCTTTGAGGCTAAACGAAAGAAAAGTGGGCAGCAGGAGCTTGCCTAGACTAAAGTCTACTTCCTCCAAATGCATTTAGTATTCTTCTTCGTCTTATTGTTGTTGTTGTTATTATGTAGAGAGATCTTGTAGCACCTTTGACACTAAGCTGAAATAAAGAAATTGGCAGCATGAGGTTTTCTAGACTTCAGTCTACTTCCTCAGATGCATTTATTATTATTATTATTATTATTATTATTATTATTATTATTTAGAGCGATCTTGTAGCACCTTTGAGAGTAAACTGAAATCAAGACATGGGCAGCATGAGCTTTCCTAGACTTCAGTCTACTTCCTGAGATGCATTTAATGTTGTTGCTGTTATGTAGAGAGATCTTGTAGCACCTTTGAGACTAAACTGAAAGGAAGAAGTGGGCAGCAAGAGCTTTCCTAGACTTCAGTCGACTTCCTCAGATGCAATTATTATTATTATTATTATTATTATTGAGAGAGAGAGATCTTGTAGTCCCTTTGAGACTAAACTGCCTTTCTTTCAGTGGGCAGCAAAAAGTGGGAGTGATTGTGATTGTTTTTGAAAGGTGGAAGGAGGCATCTGTGAGTTTGAAGTGGGTGAGGAGTTAGGATATTTATTATTATTATTATTATTATTATTATGGCCATAGTTGTTGTTGTTGTTGTTTGTTTTGGCTGAGTGACCAGTTGTCTTCACCGCAAAGGAGGACGAGGCACCGCAAAATGGAAGAGCGTTTAAGAAAAAGTTAGGACGTTGCCAAATAAAAGCTTTTTAAAAACTCATATGAGTGTGAATTTGTGCTTCTTTTTGTCATGCTCAAAATGGAGGACGTTTTGGAATTCCTCCTGCAGAGAAGGCGGAAGTGTAGGACACCGTCCTGGAAAAGGAGGACGTCTGGTCAGCCTGGCCTGGCCTGGCCCTCAGCTCCAAAAGGCACCAAAGTGGCCCCTCAGACCTTTTCAGTCTTTTATCCTCCTTTCTCTTTTTCTTTCTTTCTTTGAAGTTTATCACATGGGAGGAATTTTTCTCAATTGCAAATGGAGCCAATTCGCAATTACATGAATTCGCTAGTTTAGCGAATTTACGTGAAATCTAATAGCGTTCGTAATGCGTTCAGAATGACTTCCCATGTCCCGAAAATGACCCCCCATTGCCCAAAATAGAGTGAGATACTCTAATACGCAATTATGTGAAACCCCATGTGTTCAGAATGACTTCCCATTACCCGAAATTGTGTGAGATACACTCATTCTCAATAACATGAAACCCCCATGATTGCGTTCAGATTTCCATTGCATTATACCCCCAAATTCCATCGTATGATAAACTCCTTTCTTTCTTTCAGTGGGTAGCAAAAGTGTTTCTGGTTCTTTTTGAGAGATCTGAGGTGGAAGGAGGCACCTGTGCTCTTGAATGAGGTGTTCGGATATTATTATTGAGTCCCAATATTGGGAGAATGGCGGTATATAAGAAAAATAAAATAATAAAACGATTCTTTATTATTTTATTGAAGATGCCAGCCACAGATACTGGCGAAATGTCAGGAATAAACTCTTCTAGAACATGGCCACATGTCCCGAAAAACCCACCAAAAAAGCCAACAATAAAATATTATCTCTGTTTATTATTATTCTTATGGCCGTGTGTTTTTGTAACCTCAAAGGCGGACCCAAGTTCCCGCCTGGCCTGGCTGCTTCTGCAAAAGCGGCCAGGTTTCTGAAGGCGCGGGAAGTTCTTAAACTAGTATTATTATTTATTCTTAATAAATCCCTTAAGCCCGTGTATTATTGCCAGCTTGAATGACGCCAACGGCGGCAAGTGGTGTGTGCTTATGATCGTCATTGCGATAATAGTGTGTGTATATGTATATGTGTGTGTGTTTTTACAGAGCCTTGTTTTGGAGATTGTGCTGAGGAGGTCGGTTGTGTAGATCCTGTGCAGCTCCTGGCACTCCCTGAGGCAGAAAACATATCCAAGGGTAGCTGTGTTGGCCTTATAGCAAGGTACAAGGCAAGGATGCATATTAAACATGACGCAAGCTTTCGAAGCTCCATGGGCTTCTTCATCAGGCAAGATGTTACAAACCAAACAGGAGAAGGGGAAAAAACTGGAGATGTTACTCAGAGGCCTGCATGTTGTTTCAGTCCTTAGTAAAGATGTTATTTTTGCAGGCAGGCTCCGTCCTCTTCCTCCTGGCCATGCCTCAATAGTGAGATTTTTCAAGTCCAGGAAATTTAAAGTCTATTTGCATTTTAACAGGGACCCCCCCCCCTCTTTTGCAATCCAGTATATCTCCATTCCAGGGAGGTTGCAGGCCTCTTTGTAGGCAATGAAATTCCTCAGGAAGTCTCCATGTTTTTGCATCAGGGACATTTTGGTGGTGTAGAGGTAAAACATGCAAATTCAGTACAAATTTGAGAAGAAGAAAAATGTTTTACCATGGTTGAAGTCCCAGTCCACAGGCTACTCTTCATGGTTCCCCTGTTGCAGCTACAATGCAGTATCTCACAACACAGAAAACCAAAACATGCAGGAGTAGCTGTGTTAGCCATTTAACAAATACAAACAAAAATCCATCAGTGATACGTTTATTAGCTAACCGAAATTCACAATATACTTGTTGCAAGCTTTCAAAGCTCCATGGGCTCCAAATTGCAGAAGGCAAGGATACCTTTACAGGGCCAACCAAAATGCACGTTATAGATGACGCAAGCTTTCGAAGCTCCACTGGCTTTTTCATCAGGCACAGGTGTAAAAATGAAACAGGAGAAAGAAGAGAGAGAGAGAGAGAAAGAAAGAAAGAAGAAAGAAGGGAGAGAGAGAAAGAAAGAAAGACAGAGACTTTGTTAGTCATAGTCCTGCATTTGGTCAAGACATCATGGTTGTTGTCCTCAGTTCAGATGGCACAGAAGGGTATTCATTCAGGTGGGCCCCACACTATCAGGAGTTTATCACAGGGAGGGTTGAACTAGTAAAATCCCATGCTGAACTGGGATTTTAAAATCCAGGTGTTGTTTGTCAGATGCGTTGACATGAAAGAGAAATAACAGGAAAATAATCCGAACGGAAAGCTCCTTTGTACTTTCGGCCGTGTGGATACTGAGAGATTCTGTCCAGGGAAAAAACTTTAAATTCACAGCCACAGATGCAGGTGAAACGTCAGGAATAAACTCTTCCAGAGCGTGGCCGCATAGGCCGGAAAACCCACAGAAAACTATAAACTTTAAATTCCATGAGCAAGACAAAATGTTACTTCCTTTGAGATCCACTTTGTCTCAAATCCTGTCAAAGGCAGTGGTTCCTAACTTGTGGGTGTGGGGATGGGGACGGGCTCCTTCTGAGGAAAAGTATGGCCTCCCCACCCCCGCAAGAAAAACGTACACACATAAACATATACACACAAAATGTTGCACATAGTATATTTTGTTCCTTTGGAAATGGATTCCTAAATATGGTGAGGGAATGAAGGAAATACAGTGGACATTTGAAAAGGCTATTTCTTCATCTTAAAGCTCACTGCAGAAACTAAATTTAAACTGAAATTTAAATATGATGTTCAAGATTAACTTGAAAAGAAAGTTGAAAAAACCCACATTTGTGGAATGTTTTTCAGACGACATTTTATTCCTGTTGTACTCTGCTCCAATTGTTGAAACAGAGGAACGGGTTAGAAATTATTATTATTATTATTATTATTATTATTATTAAAAGGAATAACATTAAAATAACCCAGATACAAAGTAATCAAAACCAGCTCCTTTTTATTTTCGCTGAATTCCGAAAGTACAAAGGAGCTTTCCATTCGGATTATTTTCCTGTTATTTCTCTTTCATGTCAACGCAAACACCACCTGGATTTTAAAATCCCAGTTCAGCATGGGTTTTTACTAGTTCAACCCTCCATGTGATAAACTCCTGATAGTGAAACTTTTCAAAGCAACAGGACAGAAAAAGAAGAAAAAGAAAGCATTTCTGCACCCAGATCATGCGCCCCACCCCATGTCTTTCTTTGGACCTCTTGGTTAACAGTCTCTGCTGCGCAGAGTGATCCGTTTTATTCAAGGGCATGGAAAGCAATCTTGTTTACACTTGGTTGGGATCAGGGCTTGAAAAAATTGTGCTTTTTGGACTACAGCTTCTCTCCCAGCCTTTGCCAAAAATGTAATCTTTTTTTTCGATCTCTGAGCAAGATCGTCTGGAAGTAAATCCCACTGAACACCATGGGGCTTTTTGCTTAGTAAATGTGCATTGCCTGGGCTGCATAACTTTACTACAGACTCCTTGAAGGGAGAGCAGGATATAAAATTGACAGATCAATACAGGTGCAGGCCGTGAAAGCAGGAAGGGCTCCAAGCGGACAAGTTACAATTGCCTTGCTGTGAACTTCCCCCTTAATGTTTTTCTTTTGAATTTACATTGAGGAAAAGCCTGACCAAGAGAGATGCCACTAAGCTATTCTAGAGGAGCTAGATTTCCTGGAAGAATTCCTGGATCCAATTTACTTGGAGGTTAGGAATTTGAGGGCATGAAGGCTTTTTTTCTTTCTTTCTTTCAGCCCTTTCTCAACACAGACTGCCTGTTGAACCTGTTGTATTTTTAGCCCTCCTGCGTAGCTTGGTCCACTTCTTTGACTTATTTGTGGCTACTTGTTCTACATTGCAAAGGAAGAAGCATGCCTCATATTGGCGCCAGAAAGCAGTAATTTATATTTTTAAGACTATCAGCACTATTTTGGGCCCTTGGTTTTCCTCGCCAGCTTGCGCTGGTAGAGCTGAGATGATGCATATTTTGTTAACGTGGCTTATTCTTGTTAATCCTCCCAGGCTTCTGAAATGTGGTTGTTACCCCTTCTGTGATACTAAAAGAACCTGGGTCATGCAAGTTGTTGGTGCAAAATGCTTCCCTTTACGCATTTATGTTTTGAGGCATTTATGATTAACTCGGACTCTCCAAAGCCTTGCCAGTAGAACACCACCTTTGGCATGTTCTAACTAAAGCGCTAGGGTTTTTAAGTGGCATGGTCCCTATGGCAGACTGTATGAGGATGGAGAGGGTCATCACCAGAAGGACACCAAAAGTGAGAAACTGACTCACAATAGTGGTATTAAACCACTGTGCTTTGCTTTTGAGGAGGGGTTACCATCATCACAGGTCTTTTGTGTGTTCAAGGAGGAAAACTGTGTGTGACAAATACTAAGCATTCTCCATTAAATGACGTACTACCTTCTAGCACTAGCTTGAACAGAGAAGCCAGTACAGTGCAGTGGACGCAGTGTTGGATTAAGACCAGAATTCATCTTCAGCAAGTCACATTCTTTCAGCCTTAAATGAAATCATTGGCAACCCCTCCCTGGAATAAAATTTGCCAAGAAAACTGTATGGCAGGATCACCCTAAATCAGAGTCTGCTTGAAGGCACGTAACAACAGCAGCAGCAGCAGCAACAACAACAACAACAACAAGCATTAGGTTGAGGCTAGTTTTTCCTTAGTTCTTCCAGGCCAGGAGTGTTCCTCTTCCCTGACTATCTGCAGTATATCTCAGTATTCTGGATTGCATTCCAACCAAAGTTCTGATCCAAATTGGGATGCTGCAGCTGCTATTTGCTTTAATTTATATATAAAATGAATTTTTAAAGTATAAATTTTACTATAATTAGAAAATTATTTATACAATGGAATTAAATAAATAAATATGTGTCTCTGTCTTGGTTTCACAGCCTAGCAGGTATTACTCACTCAAGGTTTGAACCATCAATCCAAGAATCTAGGGCTCAATGAGATATCATAATGTGGGAAGTTCCAAGCAGGGTCACCTTTTGTTGTTGTCGATTTGTGATCCTGTCTATGATGATTTCATACAGATGTTTTGCTAGTCAGTTTGGAATTGCTCTCAGAGCACCTATGCCCCCATGAAACCACAGTTGTGTTGTTTTCCCAGAGGTGCTGAAAATGAGTTTTTAGATCTTAATATTTCATAATCTTTTTCTTCTTCTATTATTATTCTTATTCTTGCTGTTACTACTACTACTACTACAATCATGATAATTAAGATTTAGACCTTGCTAACTGCATTAATGGTATCACATCTCATTTGGCCTTAGATGTTTGGCTCTGATTTCCAGCTCAGCTATGTAGTGACCCAAGAAATGACCTTGCTAAGGTTACAGAGCATAGGAAGACACGAGAGCATAACTGTCCACTTCTTTCTGGGAACTGGCCAACCTCAGCTGGAGCACTGTGCTGAGGAGCTTCTTGGGCAACGTGCATCGGATGGGGGAGAATAACACAGGGATTTGGCTGGATAAGAGATCATCAAAGGTGTAGGGGAGTTGAACAAGTGCAAAGAGAGGGAAAGTGCTGGATACATTTGGCACAGGGAAAAGGAGGAAGGAAAAAGGGGAAGAGAGAGTGAGCATAGAAACAAGACAAACATATTGTAATATTGAAGGAACAGGCCAAAATGTTGTCAGTGTGGAACTTGCTGGGGGCAGGAAATACTGAAAGCTAGCGCTTGATTCCTCTACCTTGTCCTCTTAATACCAGTTTCCCCTCAGCGCTTCAATTCACAATAGGTAGACACTGGGCATGAGTGGGATAGGGTGGTAGGACTGGGAATGTGGGCTGTGAAACCAAAAGAAACTCATGGTGTGGAAAGGCGAGAACAAACTGATCCCATGTGGTTTCCTTGGACGATGTTCCAGAAGATGACTTAACTATGTTGTTTGAGGAGCTCCTCCATCCCAAAAGACTTCTCTCAATAGACCAAAATGTGCCCAGAAGTGACACATAATCATTCCTGCTTGCCAAAATTGTGGCTGGGATAGTACAGCTCCAGAGCTCTGGAAAAACATACCCTCTGGGATGTGCCCACTCCTTCCTATAGGCAGATGATGTGTCTTTTAAATACAATTGATCATCAGTATTCTTTGTGGAAGATAACAAAGCACTGGCCAAGTAACTAGCTTTCTTGTGTGTGTGTATGTCTGTTCAAGTTGCCTCTTGACTTGTGGCAATCCCATTAATTTTACAGACTTTTCTTAGGCAAGGAATGCTCAGAGGCGGTTTGCTGTTCTGCCCACTCTGAAATGTACCATCTGGTATTCCTTGTCAGTTTCTCATCCATCTACCAACCAGGCCTGACCATGTGTAGCTTCCAAGATCAAAAGGGATTTGGTGCCTTCAGGAGATTTAGGCATCCCTAACAGCCTTTCCTACATGAGACTTAAAAGACGTTTTTGGTAACATTTGGGAAAATCCAGCCACTCATAGCTGTGTGATGTCAGTAATGGGCCTAACACTAGCCATGGTTTGTTGCCTTAATCCTGATTAAGACTGCAGATGGCTAGAGCAAGGAAAAGTTACTGTTTTGGATTACAGTGCCGAGAATTCCCCCAACCAGCATGACCAGAGCTGTAATCCAATGCAATAACTTTCCCATGATCTGACAAGCAAAGTCCTGCCCTAAGAAGGCATGCATATGAAAACTCCAGTAAGACTTGCTTGTCACCTTTGTAAACCGAGAGTTTAAAAAAAAAAGTTTATCACATGGGAGGAATTTCTCTCAATTGCAAATGGAGCCAATTCGTAATTACATGAATTTGCTAGTTTAGAGAATTTACATGAAATCTGATTGTGTTCAGAATGCATTCAGAATGACTTCCCATTTCCCTAAAATGACCCCCAATTGCCCGAAATTGCGTGAGATACTCTAATACGCAATTACGTGAAACCCCATGGTTGCGTTCGGAATGACCTCCCATTGCCTGAAATTGCTTGAGATACACTCATAAGCAATAACGTGAAACCTCATGATTGCGTTCGGATTGCCATTGTATTATACCCCCAAATTCCGTCATATGATAAACTCCAAGGACACTGCCCCAGTTTTCATCATTACAGTTACAATACTGTACCATGGTGAACACAAATCATGGTTTGCAAATCATGGTTTGTAGTTAAACTTTAACTGTAAGCTTTAGAAAGTCAAATACAATGTTTTAATATGACGTAAGGTAAACTCACTATGCCCTATCCAGCACTGTTATCCAGTGTTGTGACTAGTTTCATTTCCTATAGAAAAGAATGACGCACATATAACCAATATATGCTAAGGTGTCTGGTCCATTCACAACCACACCTTCAAGAGCATCAAATATGCTGTGTACTGTTTATTTCCCAGAGGGTCCAAGCTTTGGGCGTTTGCCAACCCTCCTTGTGACTAACGCTTTTTCCAGGCTCCCAACAAAAAGGTGTGTGCCACTTTTCCTTAGACTGGAATTTATCGCTCCAATTTACAAATGGGAACAGTGAACCTTTTGGCACAAGTGCAGACAACAAGAGGGTTTTGTCTTCCTCGTGGTAACCTTTTCTTGGTTTGTTTAATTGCCGATGGAACTATTGACACAAAACACACAGCAACTATGCCTGAGATTAATTTCCTTTTTCCTGAGGTCAAGTTGTTTCTGTTCCACGATAAAAGGTAGGAAAAATGAGGGAGTCAGTCTCAAGCTGTACACATTGCTCTGTTCTAACTCACTTAATTTGTACTAGCAGGACAGGAGACAGTCCATTTCACATTTGCTAACGGGCATTGATTCATGCACTAAAGAGATGATGCAAGGGGGACTGGAATTTAGAGATGCCTGAAAGTCACTGTGATCGGAATCCCTGGCCATGTTCCAATAGAGGGGTTTCATGACATTCATTTTCGACATAAAGCCACACCAGAGTAGCTGTGCAGTGGATATATTATGCTTCCTATATATGGCATCATATACCAGTGTTCAACTAGTCATCACTTGCATCACGCCATTGGGTAATGATCAGTAAGCTCCCAGTCAAAGGGTAATGGGGGAGGCACTTAACACAAGCTTTGTCAAAGCAACCATTTGTATAATGGTTACACTATCAGAACCCTGCATGTCCAGGCACAATCATAATGGAACATTGCAATGTTCTAAAAAAAGTCCAGCCACCATCATAATCCCAGCATATTTCACGATTCTAACTCTACTTCTGTATGATATAAGAGTTGTTGTTATTTAGCATCATAGGAAACACATTCTACTCATGCTCCAGAGAGCTCTCATCTCTGATTTACGTTTAAGGACTGGATCCTTGTATCGATTTGGTTCTGCTGTCAAGAGTTCTTCCTCATACTATATCCTGAAATAATTCCACTGAAATCTGGAGAGTGACCGAGGTGCATGTAGTGACATATCAAAGCCTTGTCTATTTCTGTTTGCTCACAGTTCTGACTACAATTTTTATAAAGGAAGTTATCATTTAACTGCATTGGTGATTTCACAACATGAGTGGGAAAGTAGTTTTATTGACTCAACCTACTTTTAAAACACTGTATAAGCTTTTGAAGAAAAATCTTGAATGACTCAGAAGACTGCGCAACTAAAACTCTGAATTACCATCCTGCTTTTTAAATACTAGGTCAGATGGGCAACATGTGCCCACTTCAGACATTGTTGGACTGCAGTTGTCACTAATGGTTGGTGTAGACAATGGTGAAGGATCATGAGAGTTGTAGTTCAGCAGTACCTCAAGGGACCCCATCAGTCTGTCTCTAGATTCTCCACTCCAAACATGCATCTGAGAAAGTAGGCTTAAGTCTATGAAAGTTCATGTTACCAACTTCTTTCTTTCAGTTAGTCTCAAATATGTGAGAAGATCCTTTTGCATACTGATTTTCCAGACTAAAATGGCTATGTCTTTGAATTCTACCATCTCTGCAGCCGTTGGGCATGGGCCAAATAAGGGTTACTGCCTTACCAGAAGTGAACCATGTTTCTCTAGGACTTCAGTTGTTATAATGCACATTGTCACAATGCACAACCATGAAATATTTTGCTTGATCTTCATGCTTGTTCATTCCTATCCACTTTTCTCACTATTTATTTCCCTAGCAATGTATTATTTGCCCTCAGTTTCTGTTCTCATTCTGACTAGGTAGGCCAAGATAGCATAAAATATAGCTAACAAGTACACTTGTACAGAGTCCTCCCTGTCATAAAGCAAACACTATAGTAATGAGTCCCACATGCTGACATAACACACTGTGCAATGATAGTCTTGCCCTTCAAGCCAAAGCCCAATCCAAAGACGTTTGGAATTGCCTTCTGGTTTTATCTTTCTCTTTAAGGACTGCAGTGTGAATGCAAGCTGTTCAGTCCAGCCTCTTTGAGTTCATAGATTTTTCACTCAAAGTTGTAATGGTGGCAGCTATGAAGAGTTTCAACATTCAGTTTACAAACTTACTCAGAGGGACACGGTTTTAAAATGAACCTATTATGGCAGTAAAATATTTCATTCATATTGTATTTTATGCCTCACTTCAACCAGAGAGCTCCAAAGTTCTAAAGATATAAACAAAAGTAATATTAAATATTACTCTCTCAAAGCCATTGGTTTATTTCTGGCAAGCAAATTGTATTATTGATCTTTCCCCCCAAAATAGTATCCTCTTCAAGCTGTTGTGCCCCATTGCTCATCATAGCTTCCTCCATTTTGAACTAGCTTCCTGTTTATGACTCAGCTCCCATCAGAGTAATGTGCACAAATGAAATCTGAAACATTTTCTGTACTTTTGACATTTGGTTGACCACTGAATGAAAACCTCTGCACACTGGTTAGAAGTAATTTGTGTTTGATCTTGCAGGTCTGCACCTACATTAAGAGTGCTCTTAAATTACTTATTCCATCTTTCTACAATTTGGAAAATTCCAGATGTGTGTGTACTACAGCTCCCATCAATCCTACCCAATTGGTTTTAGGGTCACTTGTGAAATTATTCTTTTGCAGGATTGGGACTACCACAGCCTCCCGTCACTCAAGCCAGTCACTCAAGCCTAGGAGCTTATCGCTTGGCTATTAAAACTGGCTTACCTCTATCTGGTTTAAAGTTTAATTTGGGTGGCATCCTGATTTTATCAGAAGGTTTATGCCGCCGAATTTGCTGCCCAAATACAACCCAGGTCCATCCCCACTTCTAAGAGTGCTGCGTGCGGCTCTTTTCAGATCCAGGAGTTTTCTAATTTAAGAAAATGGCTGGCGGAGAGCTCCTGGAAGCAGGAATGGACTTGGGCTGTATTCGGGCAGCAAATTTAGCGGCAAAAATCTTCTGATAAGAGCAGGATGCTGCCCGAATTAAGCTTTAAACCAGACAGAGGCAAGCAAGTTTTAAAAGCCTAGAGAAAAGCTCCTAAGGAGTTTATCACACGGGAGGAATTTCTCTCAATTTCGAATGGAGCCAATTCAAATTCACGTAAATTTGCTAGTTTAGCAAATTTACCTGAATTCTAATTGCATTCAGAATAAGTTCAGAATGACTTCCCATTGCCTGAAAATGACCCCCCCCCCATGCCCAAAATTGTGTGAGATACTCTAATACGCAATTACGTGAAACCCCATGAATGCATTCGGATTGACTTTCCATTGCCCAAAATTGTGTGAGATGCACTCATACACAATAACACGAAACCCCATGAATGCATTCGGATTGCATTATACCCTCAAATTCCATCATATGATAAACTCCTAAGTCAAGTCACTGACTAAGCAGATGGGCTGTTCTGTACCTTTTAATTCTTTCCACTTGAATGGTCTAGATTTCTAGTGTGTCATCCTTTTTCAGTGCACCTTTCTCTGGTCATAAGTACTTCCCTTCCATTCTACACCTCGCACCGGAGAACAGACTTCAGAAGTGGAAGAAGTGGAAGACAATTCCCTGTTCAAAGAAAGAAGTGATTGCTTCCTCCCTCACTTTTAAGTACGTAGCTGCAACGTTCCTGCAAAGCTAATGATCAGGGTATCTTTGAGCAGTAAATCTACCACCCAGGCTGGTAAGGACCTTGAAAGAAGAAAAGAAAAGTGAACTTCGCACCTTAGCCTGTATCACTGGCTAGGTGGGGCTGTCATATTTCAAGGTGGGGCTTCAAAGGAAGTAATGGAAAAACAGTGATTTTCTTGTAACTAGCAGAAGCATCTATAATTCTATGTGATCCCAAGATTGGAAACTATCACATGCCCAGAGGCTAATTTTCTGCTCCTTGGACCACTTGAGTGTATCACAGGCTGCCAAAATAGGTTTTAAAAAATCAAAGGGAAAGTGGCTCGAAGTCCACTTCTGTTTTGTTTTTCTTTTAAAATATTAAACAGTGTAGAAAAAGAGCAGTCCAGGAGCAGTGAGAGGAATCTTTCAGTGTGCTGGGCCATAGGGATGTGGGTTTGTCTGTCCCTTATGGATTTTAAAGACAGTGCCTGAATCCTGTTGGTTAGGAATCTCTCCTCAGCTTTGGCTGGTGGACTAGTTACAGCCATTCCTAGAAAAATTGATTTTTATTCCGTTGGCCCAGATTTTAGTAACACTTGCAATGTGCTCTGCATAGTACTGCTTTTGAAGAGTGCTTGGAAATTTCATTTGGTTGAGAGAGAATGCTGGAGCCAGATTGGGGATTATTGGACTTTATCAGACATCGGAAGTTGGAAGTATAATCTAATGGCAATCTGAACGCAATCGTGGGTTTTATGTTATTGCGAATTAAAGCATCTCACGCAATCTTGGGCAATGGGGAGGCCATTTTCCGGTACTGTAATGGGAAGTCATTCTGAATGCATTCCGAATGCAATTAGATTTCACATAAATTCGTTAAACTAGCGAATTCACGTGAAATTGAACTGGCTCCATTCGCAATAAACAGAAATTCCTCCCGTCTGATAAAATTTTATGCCAGGACTCTTTCACACTGGAGGAATTTCTCCCGAGTTCGAATGGAGCCAATGCGAATTCACATGAATTCACTTGTTTAGCGAATTTACGTGAATCCCCATTGCATTCAGAAGGCGTTCGGAATGACTTCCCATTACCCGAAAATGACCCTTCCTTGCCCGAAATTGCGTGAGAAGCTTTAATTCGCAATAACGTGAAACCTATGATTGCATTCGGAGTGACTTCCCTTTTGCCTGAAATTGCGTGAGAAGCTCTAATTCGCAATGACGTGAAACCCCATGATTGCATTTGGATTGCCCTTGGATTATACTTCCAATTTCCCACATCTGAAAGAGTCCCCAGTGATGGGGAGGTACTTGAACCCTTTATTACAGCAACTTCACTAGCTATTAATCTATTCCCAGACTCATTGCAAAGTGCTGGCTACAGCCTTTAAAGGTCTAAATGGTTTCAAATGAGGATACAGTGCTATGTTATCTATTTTTTTGTACCGTATTTTTATTATGTGGTTTTGATTTTTGTATTATTGCTTTATTTTGTAAACCGCTTTGATCTATTTGGAAAGGCGGTATATAAATAAAATTTATTATTATTATTATTATTACAGTAAGAATCTATGTGTGTGTGTGTGTGTGTGTGTGTGCCTTCATGTTATTTCAGACCTATGGTGGCCCTAAGGGGAACTTATCATGGGTCCTTCATGCAAGATTTCTTCAGTGAGCGGGTTGTCTTTGCCTCCCACTGAGGCTGAGAGAGTGTGACTTGTCCAAGGTCACCCAGTGGGTTGCCATGGCTGAGAGGGGATTTCAACCTTGGTCTTCAGAGACATAGTCGAATGCTCAAACCACTACACATGCTGCCTTTGTTAGTGCCTTCCATATCATTCTCTCCACTTAGCAAGATGTCCTGCACATTCTCCCCTTCAGATCCTTACAACATCTAAGTTGTCTGGGATACTGCAACTTCTAGACTCTGAAATCTTTCCCTAAAGAGATGCCTGTCTTGCTTCACCTTTGTGGCCTTCTGATGGTGTTCAAATACTTTCATTTAAAAAAAAGGTATCTAACCTGGCAATATGCAAAGTTTTTAAGCTTCCTGTATTTTTTAAACCATGTTTGGCTGCAGTTTTGTTTATTTTTATTGAATTTATTATGCATCTTGTTTTATTATTTTCACATCACTCTGAGCATTTCCTTAATGTCTGGGTGGGAACTGTGTGGTCCTGTAGTAAATGTTTTTGAACTGTAGCTCCTAGGATTCCTCACTATTGGCCTCGCTGCTGGGACTTGCAGGGCCACATGATTCTATCTCCTGCTTTAATAGAAAAGAAAGATATTAATACTTATGAATATAATAAAGGCACAGGAAATTTGAAAGGAAAAGATGGCAACTTATTATCACTATAACAGCCCAATAAACTTACAGGTTCAGGATCCCTTATTCAGAAATCCAAAATAGTCCAAAATCCTATCTATATGGGTGGCAGAGATAATTATACTTTTGCTTTCTGATGGTTCAGTGTACACAAACGTTGTTTTATGGACAAAATTATTTAAAATATTGTGTATAAAATTACCTTCGGTCTATGTGTACAAGTTGCATATGAAACATAAATGAATTTCATGTTTAGACTTGGGTCCCTTCTCCACGATATCTCATTATGTATATGCCAAAATCTGAAAAAAATCTGAAATCCAAAACACTTCTGGTCCCAAGCATTTCAGATAAGGGAGACTCAACCTGTATTTTTAATACTGAGGGTATTTGATATGTTGATCTCAACAGGATGTCAAAGAGATTTTTTTAAAAATAATCACAATTTGAGTAAAACGAAGCACACTCCAATGGATTCAAATGAAAAAATGATCTGGAGAAGAACTATTTATCACTCCAGGGTTACTTCAAGTACCTGCTCAGCCTTAAAACATGGGCAACAGATGCACAGAATGAAGAAAAGTCTTCTGAAGATATTCAGAGCATCATCTTCCCATCCAAATAGCCACAGCATGGCCATTTATTCACTTCATCATAGAATAGGAAGCAAGCTTCCAGGTAAGAAGTTTGCGTGTCTTGAGCAAGAGTAGATTGCAACAGGAGACAGCTGACAGTTTATCAAGAGCAGATGTGGAAATGGAGGGGCTCTGTTGAGAACTGTAACTCTCAGCAACCTTTAACAATGCCATGCTGGCTAAGTGGCTGGGGCTTGTAGTCCAACAATTTCTAAAGAGTCGTTCCATTCCAATGCCTGATCAAATACCCTTCATTTTCCAAAGCCTTCATTTCCAGATTTATTTTTTTTTAATAAAATGGATTCTTGAATACAGTACAAACCTTTTATCAGCCTGTGCTGGGTAAGCACTGCTGGGACTTATGGTCATAATACTTAATACATCAGATGAGGTGGACCGCTGTGCGTGAGCCTTATGTAATAATACATGTGTTGATCTTTAAGGTGCCACAAGACTCTCTGTTGTTTTTAGGCAGCCCAAGTTTCAACACCTCCCTGCATCAAAATTAACCACTGAATTTTATCCAGCATGCTTGTCCTTTGTTCTCTCAGAGATCCCCTTAAATAAAGAAAACAGTGCACACAATCCTTGTTGAGAAAATATGCTTTGTAAAAGACAATGGACAATGGGTTGAATGAAGATTGTGTAGCTTCTTGGGGCATCACAAAGAGATGTAACAGCCAGCAAAACCTGAAGTTCTGAATGTTTGGGGGCCATGTGAAACCAAGTGACTCAATATATTAAATATGTAATAAGTTTAATTAACAGGGATATCAGCAATAAGATGGTATAATTTTTAAAGGATGTGTCATGAAAGATGGATTGAACGGAATAAATTACAATTATTGATAGGATTAAGTTTACTGATCACATAATTAATAAGGAACATTATCTGTATTCTTTAATCTACACATTTGCCTTTGAATATGTCTGGTTTTGGTGGGGGGTATATCTAAAATATACTCAATCTCTCTTTCTCTCTTTCTTACACACACTATAGTACTTAATGCAACAAAACTTGTTGCTGTTGTTGTGTGCCCTCAAGTCATTTCTGATTTATGGCAACCCTAAGGCAACCCCTATCATGGAGTTTTCTTCACAAGATTTGTTCAGAGCAGATTTGCCATGGCTTTCCCCAGAAGCTGAGAGCAAATGATTTACCCAAGGTCACTCATGACTAAGCTGGGAATCGAATCCTGATCTCTAGAATTGTAGTCTAATACTCAAACCACTATGCCACATTGGCAACAATACATTAAAAACCAGAACACAACCAAAATACTTGTAAGACTGGCAGTTCCAATATATATTTCGATAAATATATAGTACATATTCTTTCCTACACAAAATCATCCTCCCTCCAGCTGCTATTTAATTTATCAGGGAAAGGAATGGGAAAAAAAATAGCAATTATCATCCAGAAAAAATTGTTCTACTATGAGCGGTCAAATCTCTCCTTTTTTCAGCTCTCGTGTTCCAATCCAAACTGTCTTCTCTGTAACGACTGGCTAAAATTTAGAGACATGGGAGAATTGATCACAGTGTCTCATCTGCTTAGTACTTTAGTTGATTTACAAAGAGCTGGCGTCCTAATATATATTAGTATTTCAGTATGCACAGTTGTTCATTCCTTCTCTCCCCCAACCCCCCAATCACTCCCTTCCTCTTCAAGAAAAGAAGCCAGAAGCCCACAGGCAGAAGAAAAACAGGTTCCCTCCTCTCATTCTGTCCCTGATGCTGTTGGAGTGATCAAACCACAAACACAACAGGAGCCGATCTGTTTGAAGTGCAGAGACAGCCGGAAGGCAGGCAGCCCGCCCATCCCATGGGAGAGGAAAGGGCCTCTTTGCTTCAGCACAGGTGGGACAGGAGCAATAGTGTCAGGTGGAACGATCATTGATAGTTCCATTCCTTGAGCTGCAAAACTAGTGGTAAAGTGCAGCATTTTTTCCGACTACCCGAACCCAGAGCCAAGATGGCTACTGGGGAGATTTTGGGAACTCTCATCTCAAGAAATTTACTTTTTCCAGTCTCTGGTAAGCTACACTAAGGCGATACTTTCTGTGTTTTGAGTGCGGTTTTTAAAGCTGTATCTAATAGCAGGGTGTTGTCCTAAACCTAGAAGATGCAAAATGAATGGTGCACATGAAGAGCCCCATTTGTCCATCTCCACATACACAGAATTAAGGACCAGGGTGTTAAGTAGATTTTTGTACTGGTACCTTTGTTTTCAGAAAATTAGTCCATAGCAGTTTCGGTTTAACCTGTCCAACACAAAGAGTACCCCTGCTTCCAGTTATTACCATTTAGCTTCTGAAAGCAGAGTTGATAAACTTTGATTAGGAAACTTGGTTTATTTTTCAATCATTACGTCATCTCAGAGCCCAGGCACTTTAAAGAGGTCGTACACCGGGAAATATTAGGATGGTGCAGTCCTGGGGGCTTCCCACTTGTTCTTGGGGATTTTCCTGTCCCTAAAACTGGTAATCCTCCTGAATCCCTGGTTGACCTTTAGAATGGAGACCTTTGGAATGGTTCAGATATGATTGTGCCTGCTGTCTTTGGAGATAGGAATAGGTTGGCTTCCTTCATGGTTAGAAGAGGAGGAGACAGCAGTGAAATGGCAGGGAAGGTGGTTAGAGCAATGGTGGTGGAAAACCCAAGGAGAACATTAAGAGTCCCTCGGGGGTGTCATGAGCATGTTCAGAGGTATAAACTGCACCAGGTGAAAGCCCAGAGAGGAGGTGAACACATGGTGGGGCAGTCACTCGTTCATCTTAAATCCTCCCTGCTGCCAGCCAAGGTGCCTCTGCAAAAGTAGGGGGAAGAATGCCCCATTGCAGAGCATTGCCTCACCCTCCCTTCCCTTCCAAGTTTGACCAGGCAAGTGAGACAGGGTTGTCTCCTGACTTGCCCACTCATGTAGCTGCCCAGGTGGATGGTCTTGTGAAGCACAGGGAGGGAAGAGGGGCAGAGCTGTCTTCTGCTGCCACTAGAGTCCCAAATCTGTGATGGTGACAAGGTCAAAGAAATCTGTTCCACCACAACTGTATCTATTCCACCATCACACAGGGAGTCTGTGAACATCTAGAAGGCAATGCCATAATCACAAAAAGTCAAATGGGTTTCAGAGAAACAAGTCATGCCAGACAAACCTGATCTCTCTCTCTCTCTCTCTCTCTCTCTCTCTTTTTTTTTTTTTTTTTTTTTTTTGATAAAATTACCAGCTTGGTAGATGAAGGGAATGCTGTGGATATAGTACATCTTGATTTCAGTAAGGCCTTTGACAGAGTTCCCCATGACATTCTTGCAAATAAGCTTGTAAAATGTGGAATAGACAAGGCAACTGTTAGGTGGATTTGTAATTGGTTGACTGGCTGAACCCAAAGGGTGCTCAGCAATGGTTCCTTTTCATCCTGGAGAGAAGTGACCAGTGGGGTGCCACAGGGTTCTGTCCTTGGCCCAGTGCTGTTCAACATCGTTATCAATGACTTGGATAACAGAATTGGGAGCATACTTATCAAATTTGCAGTTGACACTAAACTAGGAGGAGTAGCTAATACCCCACAGGACAGGATCAAAATTCAATATGACCTGAATAGACTAGAAAGCTAGGCCAAAGCTAACAAAATGAAATTCAACATGGAGAAATGTAAGGTTCTGCACTTAGAGAGGAAAAATGAAATGCAGAGATATAGGATGGGGGACATCTGGCTGAATGAAACTATGTGTGAAAGGGATCTAGGAGTCCGAGTAGACCATAAGTTGAACATAAGTCAACAGTGTGATGCAGAAGCTAAAAAGGCCAATGCTATTTTAGGCTGCATCAATAGAGGTATAGTGTGTAGATCCAGGGAAGTAATAGTGCCACTCTACTCTGCTTTGATCAGGCCCCACCTGGAATACTGTGTCCAGTTCTGGGCACCACAATTCAAAAAGGATGTGGAGAAACTGGAGTGTGTCCAAAGGAGAGCAACCAACAGAGTGAAGGGTCTGGAAGCTATGCCTTATGAGGAGCGACTTAGGGAGCTGGGGATGTTTAACCTAGAGAGGAAAAGGTTAAGAGGTGACAGCCCTATTTGAGTATTTGAAGGGGTGTCATATAGAGAAGGGAGCAAGCTTGTTTTCTGCTGCTCCAGAGATTAGAAAGCGGAACAATAGATGCAAGCTCAAGGCAAAGTGATTCCACCTCAACATTAGGAGAAACTTCCTGACAGTAAAGGCTGTTTGATAGTGGAACACATTCCCTTGGAGTGTAGTGGAGTCTCTTTCCTTAGAGGTCTTTAAGCAGAGGCTGGATGGCCATCTGTCAGGGATGCTTTGATTGGGAGTTCCTGCATGGCAGGGGGTTGGACTGGATGGCCCTTGTGGTCTCTTCCAACTCTATGATTCTATGATCACTAAATCTGCTCAGACTTGTTCTGAGTACTCTTGTTCCTCTTGGCTAAAAAGATGGAGGGAGGGGACAACTCAATAGGCTGCTGTGATCAGTTTGAAAGGTAATTTGCTGATAAAGCTACTCATCTGCATTCTGGCTAGAAAGTGACATGAGAATAGTATCAATCTGTTGGATGGACTGTTCATACCCACTTGTCTAGTTAAATGGGACACATTTCCAGAGAGGATTCTTGGAGATCCAAGGCCAACCACACATGTATTCAGCCTCTGCCAGTCTAAGAATAAACAGAAATGGTGTTCGCAAGTGTGGAATGGGATTGCTAAATAGTTTACTGAAGGAATACCCCCATACATATGTGTTTGAAAGAGCCTATGATAATACTATTACTAGGGAAACACTCCCACTTTACCAGAGAACTAGTCTTTTAATGTTCCTTTCTTGGAAAAAGATGTCTCATTATGCAGAATAGGGAAGGATCCGGAGATCTAAGGGCCAACGTTTGTGTTCCCAGAACCCACCGCAGGCTGTACTCCCCATTTTTAGAAAAGTCTGAAAGTATGTTAAAAACGTAATTGGGGCAGAAATAAGGTACGGAGGACTCAATGTTTTGACACTTCCAAAATTGGAAAAAGTGTGGTTACTTGTTTCAGTGGAAAGGGTTGACAAAGGTCTGAGATGAACTAGCAGGCCAGGTAAAAAACACCCGAGGAGGCACTTGGCTTTAGGATTTGTATACCTCATCTGCAGCCATTACAAAACAGTTTTAGGCTCAGTTTGGAAACTACAGGTAGAATCTCTTCTGTCCAAATGCAATTCAAACATATATAATTTACTTGTGTGTTGGGGGGGGTGTACCAAAAAACCCCACAAGTAAATGAATTTGTTTTTTCCCCCGTTGCATCTGGAAGAATGTGAATTAGTGATGGTGTAGATTTCTGTTGTGCATGTTTTCACACAGCCAGATATTCTGCAGAGAGGGTGGGCATTTGGGTGGAGGGGCAGCACATTCCATCTCACCTGACTTTTCCTGCCATTAAGGAGAACCTCTCCCTTTCTCTTGGCGAAGTGCCATTTTTGAAAGCAGCTTTGTACGCACAGGTTTGTCTCTGTGTGGTTTGTTTTTGTATATATTTTTCTCCTTATTTTACCTTGATCCCACATCTGCTCTTAAAGCCTTTTGTACCTTTCCTTTAATTGGAACATTTATCCAACCATTTCCTCTGTGTTCATTCCCCCCCCCCTTTTTTTAACCTATTTCCTATTTTTTCTTGCCACATGATGATTGTTGCCGCCGTTGATCGTCCTATTTAAAGAGCAATGGGCAATTCCTAGAGCATATGGAAAGGAGGAAGGGGCATCTTATGAAAGCATGAGGAGACTCTAGAGCTCCTATCTTTATGGGGTGAGGAGAAGGTGCAAATGTAGCTCTGTGAAAATCATCAAAATAGAGATCTATTTGACAAAGTATCAGCAGAGATGCAAGCCAAGGGCCCTGACTGCAGAGGAGTGTCGGATGACAAGTTAGGCTCTCCGAAAGAGGTGTCCAATCACATGTCCCATTGTGGGAATGGAGCTCCAAAGATGCCATTTTTTAAGACAGTTGTACCAGATTCTATCCGAAGGTTTCATAAATAATTCCAAAATGGTCACAACTCACAAGGAGTTGTGAAATGTTTTTGCCAACAGTCTCAAGAACTTGATCAGGAGAGCTTTAAACTGAGTTCCGAGGGGAAGGGAGACAATATTAAGGAACGCAAAAGGGATGGCGTAAATAGTCAAACTGACATAGAGGAAACAAGGCAAACAGTGCAAGGACCCAACAGTGGGAGGCAAAAAAACTTGCACAGGCAGCAAGTAAAAGGGAACCATGGTCTGCGATGTCTCTACACTAATGCACAGAGCATGGGAAATAAGCAAGATGAACTCGAACTCCTAGTACAACAAGGCAAATATGATATAATAGGCATCACTGAAACCTGGTGGGATGAGTCTCATGATTGGAATGTGGAAATAGAGGGGTATAACCTTATTAAGAGAAATAGGCCAAACAGGAAAGGAGGAGGAATAGCACTATATGTCAGAGATATTTACACCAGTGAAGAGATCCTGGACATCAATCATGGAAGCCAGGTGGAGAGCATCTGGATAAGAATTAAAGGGGAGGGAAACAACAAGGGTGTTACGGTGGGAGTCTACTACAGACCCCCAAGTCAGACTGAGGAATTGGATGATATCTTTCTAGAACAGATGACCACACAGTCAGAAAAGAGAGATGTAGTAGTGATAGGCGACTTCAACTATCCTGATATTTGCTGGAAGTCTAACTCAGCAAAATCCTCAAGGTCTAGCAAATTCCTCACTTGCCTGGAAGACAATTTCATGGTCCAAAAGGTGGAAGAGGCAACAAGGGGGTCAGCTATTTTAGATCTGATCCTAACCAACAAGGAGGACTTGGTTAATGGGGTGCAAGTGGTGGGATCATTAGGTGGAAGTGACCATGTTCTCCTGGAGTTTGTAATACAGTGGAAAGGAGAAGCCAGGCAGAGTCAGACACGCATCCTAGACTTTAGGAGAGCGGATTTCAGTAAACTTAGAGAAGTATTGAGGGCGATTCCATGGTCAGAAATACTAAAAGATAAAGGAGTTCAGGACGGATGGGACTTTCTCAAAGGGGAGATACTGAAGGCACAATTTCAAACAGTTCCAGTGAGAAAGAAAAACGGGAGGTGTCTCAAGAAACCAGGATGGATGACTAAGGAACTTTCAACCGAGCTAAGTTTGAAACGGAACATGTATAAGAAATGGAAAAAGGGGGAAATCACGAAAAAGGAATTCAAAGAAATAGCAGGCATGTGTAGGGGTAAAGTCAGAAAAGCTAAAGCGCAGAATGAACTCAGGCTTGCTAGAGAGGTTAAGAACAATAAAAAGGGCTTTTTTGGATATATCCGCAGCAAGAGGAAGAAGAAGGAAACGGTAGGGCCACTGCGTGGAGAAGATGGCAAAATGCTAACAGGGGACAGAGAAAAGGCAGAATTACTCAACACCTTCTTTGCCTCAGTCTTCTCAGAAAAGGCAAAGGGTGCTCAACCTGAGGATAATGGAGCAGAGAACAGAATTGGGGAATTTCAGCACAGAATAAGTAAAGAGATAGTAGAGGAACACCTTGTTAATCTAAATGAATTTAAGTCTCCGGGACCAGATGAACTCCATCCAAGGGTATTAAAAGAACTGGCAAAAGTAATATCAGAGCCATTGGCAATCATATTTGAAAACTCCTGGAGAACAGGAGAGATCCCAGCAGACTGGCGAAGGGCAAACGTTGTCCCCATCTTCAAAAAGGGGAAAAAAGAGGATCCCAACAATTATCGTCCAGTTAGTCTGACATCAGTTCTAGGAAAGATTCTGGAGCAGATCATTAAACAGAGAGTCTGTGAACATCTAGATGGTAATGCCATAATCACAAAAACTCAACACGGGTTTCAGAGAAACAAGTCATGCCAGACAAATCTAATCTCTTTCTTTGGTAAAATTACCAGCTTGGTAGATGAAGGGAATGCTGTGGATATAGTATATCTTGATTTCAGTAAGGCCTTTGACAAGGTTCCCCATGACATTCTTGCAAACAAGCTTGTAAAATGTGGGCTAGACAAAGGAACTGTTAAATGGATCTGTAATTGGTTGAATGGCCGAACCCAAAGGGTGCTCAACAATGGCTCCTTTTCATCCTGGAGAGAAGTGACCAGTGGGGTCCCACAGGGCTCTGTCCTCGGCCCAGTGCTATTCAACATCTTTATCAATGACCTGGATGACAGAATTGGGAGCATACTTATCAAATTTGCAGATGACACCAAATTAGGGGGAATAGCTAATACCCCAGAGGACAGGATCAAGATTCAAAATGACCTGAATAGACTAGAAAGCTGGGCCAAAGCTAACAAAATGAAATTCAATACAGAGAAATGTAAGGTATTGCACTTAGGGCGGAAAAATAAAATGCACAGATATAGGATGGGTGACACCTGGCTGAATGAAACTACGTGTGAAAGGGATCTAGGAGTCCAAGTAGACCACAAGTTGAACATGAGTCAACAGTGTGATGCGGCAGCTAAAAAGGCCAATGCTATTTTGGGCTGCATTAATAGAAGTATAGTGTCTAGATCAAGAGAAGTAATAGTGCCACTGTATTCTGCTTTGGTCAGGCCCCACCTAGAATATTGTGTCCAGTTCTGGGCGCCACAATTCAGAAAGGACATTGAGAAACTGGAGTGTGTCCAAAGGAGGGCGACAAAAATGGTGAAGGGTCTGGAAACCATGCCCTATGAGGAACGACTTAGGGAGCTGGGGATGTTTAGCCTGGAGAAAAGAAGGTTAAGAGGTGATATGATAGCCCTGTTTAAATATTTGAAAGGATGTCATATTGAGGAGGGAGCAAGCTTGTTTTCTGCTGCTCCAGAGAACAGGACCCGGAACAATGGATGCAAGATACAGGAAAAGAGATTCCACCTGAACATTAGGAAGAACTTCCTGACAGTAAGGGCTGTTCGACAGTGGAACGCACTTCCTCGGAAGGTGATAGAGTCTCCTTCCTTGGAGGTCTTTAAACAGAGGCTGGATGGCCATCTGTCAGGGGTGCTTTGATTTGGATTTCCTGCATAGCAGGGGGTTGGACTGGATGGCCCTAGTGGTCTCTTCCAACTCTATGATTCTATGATTCTATGATTCTAAGGAGCACAGAAATAAACAGAGTTCCTTCCAGACAATTACAACCTGGCTCCCAGGTTCTCTCTCCTAAATCTCCAGACAATTCTCAGGAACTGTTTTCTACTGAATCCAGTAATGCACCAGTACTTCATTACACTCTATATTTAATCTAATACAGTCAGCCCTCCATATCCATAGATTCAAGCATCCATGGCTTGAAAATATTAAGAAAACATATACATTGCAAAATCATGCACACCTTGATTTTGCCATTTTTATATAAGGGTCACCATATTACTATCAATTATATTTAATGGGACTTGAATATCCATGGATTTTGGTATCCACAAAGTGTCCTGGAACCAAACCCCAGTGACAAACCCCAGTGAATACCAAGGGCCCACTGTAGATATGTGTAATCCCATTCTCATTAGTTTGTAAAACAAGCTACCGGTAGGAAGTTTTCAATTTTGTTTACCAGAAGAATTTACTCTACCACCCCCAGGTTTCTGTTTACAACAAATCATCTCCTCCACAATTTCCCCAAGGTGAAAAGTTCCTTATTTAGATGCACTGTACAAAGCAACAGCATATATGTATGCCCCCTTTTAATGCACAACAGTTCTTTACACCTCCCTGTTCCTGCTTATATAAAATGACAACAGACACATTTGCAGTCACATTATGTTGGAAATCAAACAGATACATTTGCAGTCACATTATGTTGGAAATCAAACAGATACATTTGCAGTCACATTATGTTGGAAACCTATACATTCCAACATTGTGCTATACTTACTCTTTTAGTGCACCCTTCATGGCAACTTCATTTGTGCATTGCCCAGTATCAATTACAGTATTCTAAATTTATTAATAAGCACACTGACTCTGAACCGTTAGATGTGAAACACCTACAACCTAATTCTACCTGTTGATTTCAATATGAAATATTAATATTGAGTATAGCACTTTGTTCTTTTCAAATGTTTTTCCACATGATGCTCACAATTTGCTGTGATAGTATAATATATACTATCTACCCTGGTGGCACAGTGGTTAAATGCCTCTACTGCAGCCATTCATTCACAAACCATAAAGTTGCAAGTTCAATACCAGCCAAGGCTCAACTCAGGCTTGCATCCTTCCTAGGTCACTAAATTTTTAGGAGCACTTAGCTTACAGTTGTAAACTGCTTAGAGACTGCTTAGATGGTATGAAGCAGTATATAAATTAAGCTGCTTTTGCTATTGCTACTTTGCACCCCAAGCAAGAAACAGATAATGGAATTCACATGTTCACAAATGCCTCTGAAGCCACTGATGGAGAAACAGCAGGACCAGAGTATAACCTACTATGGAGTAACAGAGATAGAAGCAATGGTAAATATGACTGCTGCTGTAAAAGTATTCCATAATAGAAAGTAGGCATGTATGTCACTTGAAATAACAGGGTACACCAACTTTTGGTTTTTGGTTGCTACAGTTGGTATTATAGATGTCTGCATAAGAAATTATTTCCTTACTGGTTATTGGTTATACTGTATATGCTTTCTTTGACAGCTATGTAAGTTCTGAGAGAAAAAAATACACTTCTACCCATATGCTAGGTTATGCTCTGTGTCTGTGTAACAAATCAATTTGTTTTTGAAGGTGTTTACATTCTAGAAGAATGTATGATGTGATACTGAGATCATCCCGACAAAAAGGATTTTAAATTCTTATTTTTATTTCTGTAACTCAACTTTGGCCAACACAAAGGCAACTCTGACTCCTGTGGAGCATCTCACACAGCACAGAAGGAAGGAAGGAAAGAAAGAGCATGAGTGACAACACTTTTTGTTTGGATTCACATTACTGTGCACTTCTGCAAGTTTCATTGCCCACACATAGCACATTTTAAATAAAGATGGACTTTTTCATACAGGCAAAAGAGATGGGAGCATAGCATGATGCTCTTGTCAGTGTTGTGTGATTTTGTATGTTTTTAATCTTAATTTTATACAGTTTGAACCAGGTTATTTTAATTGTTTTTTTAGCCACCTTGGATCCCTTTTTGGGAGAAAGGTGGCATAAAAATGAAATAAATAAATAAAATAAGGCAGGGAATGTATGTGTGCCTTTTCAAAAGCCATGGTCAGGCATAAGATCACTGACAAGAGCATCAAAGTCATCCTCTTTTCACCAGAAAACAGGTTATTTCAATATAAAGTCATCCCAGGGGCATCAAGAGTGTTATGCACAGCTATGAAAGTGTTAGCCAGGCACAGGAATCAGTAGTCACGACTGTCACGGAGTTGGTGGAAATATGCGATGTCAGTCACCCTTAATTCCTGTTACTATTGCGTAACAGGGCTTCCTTTCTTGCTATAGTCCCTGGTGACTCAGCATCCTGACATATCTCACCAAGTCTGATGTGCATTTACTTCTGTACCAGCATGGCCTGACGATAGGAAAACTGGGATCCATAGAAACAGCACTGCAATAATCAAGTACTCTGGCTGTTTCATACCACAGTCAAAGCAATAACCACAGACATGAGAATATTCCCTACTGTAGAAATATAATAATGGCTTCCAGAAATAAACACGTTGAAGTGTTTGAAGGTATCTCGCAGTAAAGCCTTAATGGATCACTAGTGGGCTCCGTTGCCAAGAACAAGAGAACCAGCTAGGCTGAAGCCAGCATCTTGTCACTAGAGTTTCTTGTTAGAATTATGTTCAAACATTGCTTTGACATTTGCTGATTATTTGTGGGTTTGATTAATATGTACTCTCTAGGAATCTCCAGCACAACTCTGCCAGATTTTGACCAAAGATTCTTGTGCTGAAGAATCTAGAAGTTCCTAGAGAAAACACTTCTCTAGGCATTTGTAGTTCTTTCAGCATGATTCTATGGTCAACCTCTGGCAGATGTTGACCATAGAAGTGCACTGGAGAATCTGGAGTTTCCTAGAGCAGGGTCCTTCACTGCTAGCCCCAATGAATGTGGAGGAACCACTGTAGTTATTTTGGGGCCCAGTTCTACTATTGCCTGTGAAGGGATGCTGAACCCCATCAGCAAAAGGGCTTGAATGCCTTTCTACTGTATAACAGTTGGGGAACCCTCCAGGACAGGAAGCATGTGACACCGTAACTTTTCTTTTCCCCTGAGGAAGGAATTTCCTGGACCACTTCTGGGTAATTTTTTTGTTGCCAACCACCCTCGAGGCGATCTCAACACATGATGATCCTGTGGATGAGATAATAGTAATAGTCTTGAAATTTAGTGGTTAGTGTGTTGGACTATAACTCTGGAGAACAGGTTTCGATTCCCTGCTTGGCTGTGAAATCCACTGGATGACCTTGGGCAAATCACATGCTCTCAGCCTCAGAGGAAGGCAACGAAAAACCTCCTCTGATCAAATCTTGCCAAGAAAATCCCATTATTTGAGTCACCATAGAGTCGGAAATGACTTTAAGGGGCACACCAACAGCAATCACTAATGGCCTTCTGGGATTTCCGTTTGTTTTTTTGCTAATGCACACCAGTGTACAAGAGATATGTTGATGCAGCCTCCTCCCAAACCAACCACAGATTAGTTGTCCTGGCTGCCATGTTCCAATTCTCATAGTTTCTGACTTTCACACAGGAGAAATTTCAAGACCTGCACCAAACTGGATCCATGGGGCCCTTTTGTAGTACATAGTTGTAGCACTATATAGGGGCTTTCTAGATTGGCAGGAAAGTGTGACATGAAGTTGCCTTTTCCTTAATGCTTAGCAGCTGCACCACAGCCTTTAGATGGAGCTGCGCTGTTCTGCAGTTTTTAAAAAAGAAGCTGGGAAAACCAGCACCTTTTTAAAGGCGCTTCTTCTCCCCTAAAATGCAAAAAAAGCGTTTTCATGGCACACTTTCCCTTTTTCTCATCTAAAGGCTAGACTTTCATGCAGCCATGAAAACACTTCTTTTTGCCAATCTAGATCAGGCCTATGATTCCATTTAACTGCTATAACTGCATCCTGCACAAAACACAAGACTAGAGCTTTCTGACTGATGATTAAGTACCGCTTCCTAACTGGTAAATCCCAAGTGTCCATAGGGTGTTGGCAGTTAAAGGGGACTCATAATACTGTATCGTAATTGTGCAATATGAAAGGGCCCCTGGGCCAATAGTCTCTTATATTCCCCGACTTTCACTCCTGCTTTTTCTGTTCTTAATGAAGCCCATCAGTGGTGGTCAAAGTGTAACCATAGTGCTATACAGTGGACCTGCCATATTTGTTGGGATTAGTGGCACAGGATCCTTGTGAAGATGGAAAAATCGCAACTAAAAAACACTTTTTTAAAACTTTAAACATCTTTCTAGTAATCTCCAGGTCCTCCAGAGCAATTCTATGGTCAACAGCTTCCAGAAGCTCACCATAGAATTGCACTGGAAGACCTACAAATGCCTAGATAAGTGCTCTCTCTAGGAATTTCTTGCGCTTTTCATATGACCTTTGGCGAATGTTGACCATAGAGTCATGCTGCAGAACACGGAGATTCCTTGTGAGAACATATTAATCAAATCTGCGGATAAAAAATCCACAAAAGTCAAAGCCGCAAATGTGGAGGGCTGATTGTCATTATGTAATGTAAAAGGGCCCAGGGTTCCTCTCCTCTTAAATGGAGAGCTGCATAGCTTCCATGAGAAAAGCCAGCACTCGAGTGGACTTAAAGATGTTTTCAAAATTCCTTTTCTTCAAGCAGAATCTGTATCTTCCTGATAACTGTATTTATCTCTTCCAACCTGGCCCCTCCACACTCCTCTTCCAGTCTAATCTACAATCGCAGATGTTGCTATGACTTCAGAGGGCTGAAGACGCCCTGTTGGGCTAGAACTAGAAGGGACCTGCTCCGTCATTTTGCAGCCCCTCTGGTGGAATTGGCAGGCCCCTTCTTCAGATGTGTTTAGGAAGGAAATAAGGAAGATGGGCTGAAACGGAAGCAATAACAGGCTTTAACGGAGAAATAACGGCCTCTGCCCCGAAGGACTGTCAGGCCTTTTGCCAAAGCACCACCCTGAAGAACATGGCTTTCCTCACATGGCTAGAGGGAGAAATGTGGTCTGCAGCAGAAATCACACCTGCTTCCTTCTGCAAGCTCTTCCATTTATTCCCTTTCCCTGCCCGTTTTGAAGTGCGTTAAAAAGGAAAACAAAATAATTCAAGACAGGAATATAAATCAAAAGCATATGAAAAATAGGCTACAACTAGCTATTGTCCTATAGTTACCTGCCTGAATATGCTCCCAAATGACTATATGGGGTCATGTGAGCTTTCTCTTCCTTGTCTCATATGCATGTGTACAAATCTTAGAAAGGCTTAATTTTTGATGACAACTCCCAGAATCCAGCAGAACCCAGAAGCTAGTATTACCATTAGAGGTTGGCTAGGAAATTCTGAGAGTTGCAGCCTCCGCGTCCAATAAAAAAAGAACAAAAATGGGGAGAGAGTAATAATAATAATAATAATAATTATTATTATTATTATTAGCCCACCTCTTCCTTACGAATTGAGGTGGGTTCTAAGCAAAAGAAACCAAATATCAATTACAAATACAAAATCATAAAATCACCATCACAATCCCCATTCCCAACAAAACAACAGTTTGTTCGCTCAAAAAGAGTATGTGTCGACAGAGGACTCTTTCAGACGTGGGAAATTGGAAGTATAATCCAAGGGCAATCCAAACGCAATCCCGGGGTTTCACGTTATTGCGAATTAATTCTTCTCACGCAAATTCGGGCAAAAGGGAAGTCACTCCGAATGCAATCATGGGTTTAACGTTATTGCGAATTTAAGCTTCTCACGCGATTTCGGGCAAGGGGGGTTATTTTCGGGTAATGGGAAGTAATTCCGAATGCCTTCCGAACGGAGCAGGGGTTCAGGTAAATTCGCTAAACAAGCGAATTTACATGAATCCGCATTGGCTCCATTCGGAATTGGGAGAAATTCCTCCCGTTTGAAAGAGTAGAGACAGTCGTAGGGGAACTGAAAGGTCTGCATGTTTGGAGGCCAGAAGGAAGAGAAGGGAGCTTGGGAGTCCTGTCTGATAATAGGAAGAAAAGGAAGAAGTCAGTAGAGCCGCAAGAGCAAGGGAGAAGGAATGACATGGCTATAGAGCTTGCATTCGCTGCTCGTTTTATGGTGTGGGTAGACTAGGCTGACCAGTGTAGTGAGCATAGGGCATACCCACACCTATGGCATCACTAGGGAATGCAGTGGGTACGGACTGCACCAGGTAGCACCCTAAGTGGGGTTGACATCACTGCTTCTCAGACATCTGCGTTTTGGCACAAATGGGCTGTGACATTTGCCTGTGTCTCCAAAATGCTGAAGAAATGGTCTGAGTAATGTGAGGCTCAGTGGGAAGAGAAAGGAGAGGCCCCAGGTGTTTTATAAAATTCTATTTCAATTTTTACACATTTTAAAAATTAAAAAATTAAAATTTGTTTTAAACGTTTTCTTTGAAAAGATCACTTTGACTCAATCTTAACTTTAAGCACATGAAACTATGTATACGTAAATACATTTACTCTATGCATATGATTATTATTATTATTATTATTATTAACCTTTATTTATATAGCGCTGTAGGTTTACACAGTGCTGTACATATAAACTTATAATTAGACGGTTCCCTGCCCTCAGGCTTACAATCTAAAAGACACGACACAAAAGGAGAAGGGAAAAGTGATGGGGAAGGGTATCAGGTCATTTTCATTTAAAGGTATAATGTTAATTTTGCTAGTTGCATATGTCACAAACATTACCAGCGCATTCAGTGATAGATGGGAATTATGATTTATCAGTAACATTAGTTCGAAAAACATTACTACGGTGTGGGATGGAAGGAGGTCAATGGGGAGGGTGATACCTTGAGTTACTGCACCTGGTGACACCAACCCTAGAAACACCACTGCCCCATGCTGCAGTTATAACACTGATACCACTTTAACTGCCATGGCTGTCTGATATGTAATCCTGGGATTTGTAATTTGGTGGGGTAATTAGAATTCTTTGTTGCAGATAGCCAGTTCAAATGTACTAGCATGCTTAGACTCTCCCTAAACAAATCCAGAATTTCATAGGAAATACTCTTTGTAATAAAACTGGTATAAAACTAAGTTTACCAGAGTGAAAACTGGAGAGGGCTTGTAGAAGAGGGAAATTTCAGCAGGGGTTGTTACCTGGTTGCGAGGCACACAACACCTGCTGATATTTCCTCTTCTGCACAGCCCACTGGGTGACCTTGGGCAAGTCACACTCTCTCAGCCTCAGGGGAAGGGAATGGCAGACCTCCTTTGAACAAACCTTGCCAAGAAAACCCCATGATAGGTTCGCAGTGAGTCAGAAATGACTTGAAGGCACACAACAACAACAACAACACAGCTGTTAAAGGCAAAGGCCATCCTCAGTCTTTCACTCTAGGAACCCTAAGTGCTATAATTGTGCAGTGTGGTTGCAGCCACTCATTAAAAGTGCTGGGAAAGATATCCTCTGGTTAAAAATGGAGGGACACAATCGGCATTAGAAGACTGAGTTGTTACAGATTGCCGTGAAGGGAAAGCAAGCAACCTCGTACAAGCCTGGAATGCCGAGAGGGAGAGCGAGATGGAAAGAAAACATAGTAGACAGGGTCCCCTTTATCTCATCCCCTATCAGCCATATTTCCTCATGAGGCAGTCTGTTTAATTAAGAATCAGAGTCTGGGCCAGAGAGAGCAAGGACAGATGGAGAAGGTGATTTGGGCAGGAATGTGAAGCCCAGAGGCAGGGCTGAGGCAGGGTGTGCTGGAAAGACACACAAGCACCTTGAGCTCAGGTTAAAGATTTACTGCTCAAGGTCACCGGGACATGAAAAGGGAGAAACCCTGTTTGGGTAGACAGCAGAGCTCGGGAATCTGACTTTTGGGGACAACTTTTCTCCTAACTCCCCAGCCAGCATGGCCACTGGGAGCTGTTAGTCCAAAGAAGTAACATTTCCAAGCTCTGGTAGAAGTTTATCAGACGGGAGGAATGGAGCCAATTCGAATTGACGTGAATTCGCTAGTTTAGCAAATTTACGTGAATTCTAATTGCACTTGGAATGTGTTCAGAATGACTTCCCATTGCCCAAAATGACTTCCCATTGCCTGAAATTGAGTGACTCTAATACACAATGACATAAAACCCATGATTGCATTCAGAATGACTTCCCTTTTGCCCAAAATTGTGTGAGATACTCTAATACACAATAACGTGAAACCTCATGATTGCATTCGGATTGTCATTGGATTATACTTCCAATTTCCATCATCTGATAAACTCCATTGAGGGGTTAGGTATGAAAACCCACCACAGATGTGCCTCTGACAGTGCTATCTGTATAAGGGATGCATGGGCAGAGAGGAACAGAGAGTGTATGTTTTGGGGAGGAGGGGGATAAGGCTTGTTAGATCTAAATGCAAGGCCTCAGCTGTGGAAAGTTTAAAAATTCCCTCTGGCCATGTGCAGAATGCTTGGCTTCATTTCATTCAGGGGGGCTGAACTTCATGCCCTTTCCCAAACTTTCAACATAATAAGGAGTGCCTCTAAAAGTGAGCAGCTTTCATTCCTCTCACTAACTGAACAGCCAGAGTTAACCCCAATTCCTTTAAGGCTTGCAAGAAAATATATGCAACTCCAAAACACACTTGAACTCCAGCTCCTTTTACTTAGGAAATACAAAACTGAAGGGAGGGGATTGGAGAGAGGGAGAAATTCAAGTTAAACCAGAGAGAAGGCATGAGTAATCTGCAGAAGCCTTGATACAGTTTTGTTGAAGTTAAATTATGACTGGGCTTTTATATTTTACATGTTTACACTTTGATATTTAAAGTGTATGCTTTTGTATTTTACATGCCTCTATATCACTTAAGAAAGGCAGTATTCTTAAACAAATGACAACTCTTCCTTGCAACACAAGTTAAAAACACACACAAACTTGGAGTGTTTAACTGAGTATTTTGCAACTGACTCCTTGGAATGTAGAAATGTCATTTAAAAAAAAAACAGATTATAATCATCTGCTGTGTGTGCATGTGTGTACATGTGTGGGGGGTGTACAATTTATTTTATCAATTTTAACTGCCTTTCAGTGAAAAAAATATTTTTTTTGGGAAAGTAAACAGATACTGCCTTTTAAAATAAGCATAATAAACAACATAAAGATTGTAGAAAAGTAGTTAAAACAATTATATCACCGATGAAGGAAACAAAAGTACTGTAATCACAGGTCAGAATTTATATATATAAACACACATGCACACATACACACATGCATATATACAAATATACACATACTTTTTTTGCCTATCACAGGAAGCATGTCAGATTGAGTGACAGGTGAACCTCCACGAAGAGGGCATTCTACAAAAAGTGTATGCCAACAGAAACATCTATCCCTTTGTTTTAAGGGTTGGCAACTTCAGAGGATCTAAGGGCCACCTTCACCCTCAGGACTCATCCATATCCACCACTTCACAGATGAAGACCAATGAGTTGATCACATGGGAGGAATCTCTCCCAATTTCGAATGGAGCCAATTCGAATTCATGTAAATTCGCTAGTTCAGCGAATTTACACGAAATCTCATTGCGTTCGGAATGACTTCCCATTTCCAGAAAATGAGCCCCCCTTGCCCGAAATTGCATGAGATACTCTAATACATAATAATGTGAAACCCATGATTGCATTCGGAATGACTTCCCATTGCCCGAAATGGCGTGAGATACACTCATTCGCAATAACGTGAAACCCCATGATTGCATTCGGATTGCCATTGCATTATACCCCCAAATTCCTTCGTATGATAAACTCCCAAGAAATATGTGGCCAAACAACACCAGAACATGGTTAATATGGGTAGAATTCTTGCTAAAGAAGAACACACAAGCTAAGAAAGACTGCAGTAGTTTGCTTTTGCTTGAGCCTAATGGGAAATGTAATTTTCCACCCTTCCTCTCCTCTCACCCAACTGAGTTAATAGAGTGCAAACTACTTTTGCACTTTGAACTCAGCTTATAGCAATTGAAGCGGAGTAATCCGATGTCTTCCTTTCCCAGACATGTCTTACATTTCAGCCTTCTGACCAGGAGGAATTCCAAAATGCCCTCCATTTGGAGCTTCACTGAGAAGCACAATGCAAACGTTGAAAGGGTTGTTTCCTTAATTTCAGCACAATGGACAAATGAGAGGAATAACTTAAACGTAGCTTCATTCGAGGGTTTGTTGCTGATCAAGTAAAATTTTAAGCACTTGTCTTGCTCAGAGCGTTATATGTAGATTGCAAGCCAACAAGATTTTTTTAACAAAGATAAGTTAATTGGAAAAATATAGTTGAGTACAAGTGGCCCTCCATATCCACGGATTGGACTATCCATGGTTTGAAAATATTCCAAAAAACAAACCTTGGTTTTTCTGTTTTATATAAGGGACACCATTTCACTATGCCATAATATTTAATGACACTTGAGCATCCATGGATTTTGTTATCCATGGGGGGGTCCTGGAACCAAACTCTACATCTTAAAATACAGTAGATGTAATATAGCTGTAAATAAATGGTATGGAATAAATTTATATTTACTGTATATACTCATGTATAAATCTCGAAATTTTAATCAAAAAATTGACCCCAAAAAGCTAGGTCGACTTATCCACAGGTCACTGTAAATAGTATACTTTAACTCTTTTAAAAAAGGGAACCATCCCCTGGTGAAATAATAATAATAATAATAATAATAATAATATAAAATTTATTTATATCCCGCCCCTTTGAGACAGAGTGTAATCTGTCCTGGAAGCACTGATCTCCCCCTGCTCTCTCTTCCATCCAGACTTAAGAGTGAGCACAAAGAGTTGTATCTGCCATAATTTTGTAGGTTCTTTGGCATTGTTTTCCTTTGCTTCATCATTTAGATCCTTTGTTGCAAGTCCCTAAGTTTTACCCTCAAGTTATCCAAGGGTCATATCAAAATCCAAAATTTTGCCTCCAAAACTTGCCCTCGACTTATACATAGGGTTGACTTATAGTCGAGTATATACGGTATATTAGTGTTTCAAGTGTATTGTCCTACATTTTTTCTTGAATGCCCTAGATTTTAAGGGGCTTTGTCCTCTTTTGTAGTTATGACATCTGATCACTTGTGAAGTAAGCTTGTGGGAGGAGGAGAGAGAAACTGAGACATTTTTAAAGCAGCTGAAAAAGTTGATGGCAGAGAATTAATTGGAACTGTCCCTGCCAAATCCGATGGAGTTTATCACACAAAAGAGATTAGGAGTTTATCCCATGAATATCCCAGAAAAAAATCACATAATTACGCAAAACGATTTCACATGGCATTGCACAAAACCCGCCATTAAAGTGGTCACACAGAAGCACTAACGTGCATCTTTTTACTTTCGGGATTTCAGTGACAATGTATTTCTGATATCATTTTTGTTTGTGCAATTGTGTGTGATAATCATTTGTGCAATTCCTCGCCATTTTGCTCTCTTTGCAGGATGCTTTAAATGTGCTTTAATCTCTCTTTAATGCCAAAATTAACTCCAGTTAGATAAACTCCATAGTTAGGGAGTATGCTCACTACAGATTGCACCACCCTTTTTGCGAGAGAGAACTGTTTGTGTTATTTAGTGAGACCTGTTGGGCTTTACAGGCTCTGGTGTCTCTCCACTGGGAGCCAGTGTGTTGTAGCGGTTTGAGCATTGGACTATGACTCTGGAGACCATGATCCAAATCCCAGCACAGCCATATAAACCCACTGGGTGACCTTGGGCAAGGCACACTCTCTCATCCTCAGAGGATGGCAATGAAAAACCACTTCTAAAGAAACTTGCAAAAAAAAATGTGATGGGGTCACCATATGTCAATCGGAAATGGTTTGAAGGCACACAGCAGCAGCAACAACAACTACAATCTCTCTATTTGTTTAGGTCAGATGTCAGTTGACCTCCTTTAGCCTGGCAGCTCTCAGGCCAGCATTTGCCCTACAACACTTTGTCTGGCTGGTAAAAGGCCAGTTTAAATGAATGTTATACCTAGAATTGTTTGTGTTATTCATGGAATTCCTCTACATATACTTTGCAAGTATTTTCAGAAACTAAATGCCTTGTTTAGAAGACTTTGGGGGACTCATCTACTTCTAGAATTTAAATGAAAAGGATGCAAATTCTAATCAAGGAGGGAGGGTTTGGCCTTCCAGATCTTACATATCATTGAGCATACTGGCTATCTTGTATTAATTTTTTAACATATCCCCTTACAATAAGTAATCCACCATGGTCAGCCTTGGAGTCTTAATTTCTGGCACTTCTGTTCAAATGGATAGCACTCAGTTCTCATTTTATTTAATAAAGGGCAGGGTTTGGCCAACAATTTCAGTGGCATGGGGGCACTGTATAAATAAATATGACAGAAAGGTTTACAGTAAGAATTGAATAGATAATTGGAATATCCTATTCTGACTAATCAACAGCCATTAGTTTTAATATCTATAGCATGGCTATAGACCTCTGATTATGTCTTATATAGGAGAAATTGCTCTTTTTGGTATATTGGTTGCTACAACGTCCATTCAAGAAACAGCTTTCTAAAAGTCGTCAAATTGTTGAAGATGTAATACTGCTGATACTTCCTTAACAATATGTTTTGGACTTGTCCCATTTAACCATTTGGTCAGCTTTTATATAAACTTGCAACTAAAGTAGTCATTTCCCCTCCTTTTGTCCATTCAGGTGTTGGTAACGCAAAGCCGATGCAGTGTTGTTTGTTGATCCTTGAAAAAATTTGTTGTTTGTTGACCCTAGAGTATAGGCTGTGCAGGTGTTGATAACACAAATGTGTTTATTGGTGTGTTGATAATAAACCAACTTGTGTTATGAATATCTATATGAAGATTGAATTCCATACGAAAGTGTCAACATACTGCTATCTGGCAGGGTTTCGTAGTCTCAGGATGGCGGGAGTGGGAGATTAGGAGATTTAACTTTTTAGTATTCATTCCTCTGTGAAGCTGCACAAAATATTTTCCATTAGGAATTTAATTAAACCCTGGTCTCCAGAATTGTAGTCCAACACTTAAACCACTACACTACGCTGGCTCTTTATAAAAGGTAGCCACCAAGATTCATCGTTTTAATTGTATTTTTATTTGTTCATCACTTAAGGAGCCCTTGTGGGCTGGGAGATGATACAGAAATTAATTCAATCAATTAATCAATAAAGCTACTGCTTACCTTTCATCTTATAAATTTTTAACTTCAGTAAGTTTTGACATTTCTGTCATTTTCTAAGTATCATCAAGTATCATTATAAAAAGATAGTCTAGAATCTTTCAGACTGTACAAATAATGCAGGTTTATTCTGCTTTAACTGCCATGGTTCAGTGTTATGTTTTGTAGTTTATTATGGCACCAGAACTCCATGGCAAAGAAAGCAAAATATCTCACAAAACTACAAATCCCAGAATTCCATACCATTGAGCAATGACAGTTAAAGTAGTGTCAAACTGCATTATTTCTGCAGTGCAGATTCAGCCAGTTTCCTTGCAAGGATGATCTTAGCTGCTCTTTATACATTCCATATTACTGTTCTGTCATTTCCATATAACTTAATAAGATGATTAATAGTGCAATCCTATAGTTATCTCAAGAATCATAGATTGATTAGTATTCTCTCTCTAAGGAGAGTTAGAGCTCTAGCCTCTATTACACCAGACTGATGATCTTTCCAGATATTTAGACATAGGTGTATGGTCTGGTCTGATAAAGTATGCTGCCTGGTTTTACATACTTATCATTCATAAACAGAGTTTAGAAACATAAAAAATACTAATAGATTAATAGTTTAAAAATAAATTTTAAAAATAAAATTTAAATAAAGCAGTTGAATCTCATTTTACACTTAAGAGTTAAGCCCAATTAGAACAGAGCTATTAAATCAATAATAACTTAGTAAATAAACTTTTATCAAAGCTCTGTTGTTCACTGACTTTAGCCTCCACTATAACTTTTTTAAATAAAAAAAAACTGAATTGACAAGTAACATTTAACATAAAAACTATTTTAAAAGGAACTGATGGCATTTTACACCTCACCTCTAACAACAAAATATTATATACAGTTTATTGACTTTCTGCACTAACCTAAAGGAACATATTACACAAATTGCTCTTCACTTCTACTTAGTCCCCAACTTAATTAATTTACCTCTGGCCTTAAATAACATTATTAATTGCTCTTTCTCTCTAAGATAAATTATAGCATTTTTCATTATCTCTGATGCTTGGGGGTATCCGTTCTAAATGCAAATAGTATACTTAGAATTTGGTGTAACTGCATTTTTTTAAATAAGGAAAACTTCAACAATAAATACCCTAAGCTCAACAATCATAACTGTAAAGAACAGTTATTAGAAAGTTTATTATAAGGGTGTATAATTATTTTTCATATAAAGAGACAGAAAACCCCCCAACATACTTTGCTTCCACACTGAAAGCCTCTCCTTAAATATAGCAGATTTTTTGTTGAACGTTCTTCTTGTCTGGAAAAAAAAATCCAGTAAGCCAAAATATGATTTTAAATTGCATTGTCAAGAAATCATCAATCTAAATCTTCTGTCTTATTTTTCCAGTTTCAATATTTAATCCATACAATAAATAAATCCAAACTTCTTTCAGAGTTTAATACTGACCATCATTGTACAAGATCCTTTATTTAAAGAAACTGAAGCCTTGCTTCATGGGTAGTTCCCAATTCTTCTATAATCTTCACTCCTAAATCCAATTGTAATGCCAAATGAAGTCTCAGAAGAACAAAAAGGAAAAATGCACAGCACATCTCTCTTTTCAACATTCAGTACCATGACCTGTACACCAAATGGGCAATGAAAGGATGGAAGTGTGTGACATGAAGGGTCACCATGGCTCCTTTTCTTTTCTTTTTAAAGTTTATGTATTTTATTGTCAAGGTATAACAAACATCTTCCAATTCGACTGTGAAAAACTGAAATACTTCACAATTCTATAAGATATATGAATTCTTCATGTAGAAGATTAATGTAACAACAAGAACAACAACACCTTTTCCACCAAAGGGCAGATTATCAAACGTATATGATAAAAAATGAAACAATAAAACACAAGACTGTAAAATGCTGAAATACTAAAATAATATACTAGTATAATAAACACAAAATCCTCATCAGTTGTTGCCCATCTCGGCCACTTTAGGCTCACTCAACGACTTAATCTGGCAAATCAAAGAGTAAGGTCTTAACGCTTTACAAAAGTGGGTAAGATCCTTCTCCAGCTGGAGATGCAAAGGAAGGAAGAGTGCTCTTTATGGAGCCAGATTTTGAAAGGCTCACAGCCTTTGCAGAACTGTATACGTTGGTGGAACTGTCAATAATCATTTGTCTGCAGATCTTAAATTTCTAGATGCTAGATTCCATGCTACTATGCCAGATACTGAGGAAGGTTAACATGCAGGGCCTTAAATACCAAAACCAAAACCTTGCAATGAGCCCCGGCCCTAGTAGCCAGTGGAGGGATCTACAAGAGAAGTACCTTATTTAGGGAGATTTAAAACAACCTGTTATGGAACAAAATCTGGATTAAAATGAATATACATTTAACTGAGCATAATTCTGTGCTTGCTGGGTCTCGTTTCTCTTCTCTTTCAGAATACTATGGAGTTGACACTCTTTGATGAAGATGTTCTTCTGTTCATCGTTACCATATTTTTTAATGCCCCCATTAAAGCCTCTACTGAGTGAAGGGTCATTTTCGTTATGTTTTAGGCTCTTCAGGTTTACTTTCTGTTTTTTTAAAGGAAGGCTTGTTGTTTTTATATATGAGGAGGAGAGGAGAGTGGTGTGTCTCCTGACTTTTTGACAGGTCAGCACAGGAACTCTTCCTTCTCTGCAAGTTCTGACTTCTGTCCTATTAGCTAAGAAAAGGAGCAAGTGTTCCCTATTCAGCAGTCAGGGATAGCAAGAACAGGGAGGTAGGTATCGAGTAGAGTGGGTTTAACCATGGAGATGAAGTCTGCTCTTCCTCAAATATGTTAAGAAGTGTGCAGATTGCTGCCAGTGTGACAAGCCAACCATATACGCATTGATGAAATTTCTCCCAGCCTGACACAGTGGTAAAAGCTCCTTCTTTAACTCATTATACTTTCTGTGAGTTGGCACCAATGTTCTTGAAGGACACGATGTGTGTTCCTCCTTTTAGTAGAACTGTTCCTACTGCACTTTGTAAAACAGCTAATATGGGATGTTCGTTCTGTCTTTTCATCATAATGTTTTCGTTTTGTGTCCAGGTTGATAGCATCCATCCTATTTTGGAAGTTCTCAAGTTTGCTATGGCAATGCCGTTGTATGTCCACTTCTCTATATCTGAGAGGTACAAATAAACTGGTCACCAGCACTGGAACAAGTTTCTTTCCAGAAGGTTATAATTTTACTATTTTTGCCTTTCTCAGTTTGGGATAGTGCCTCCCTTTTCTAGGGTGTTTGAAGTAGCTCACCTGTTCTACCTCAACTTGAATTTTGTTAGTAAATATCTCCTGTGCAGCTGATGGGAAAGTGGCATCTTCTAAATTGAGTTTGGCAATCGGTGGTCCTCCAAGCATTATTGGGATGCAACTCCCATCCATCCTAGCCAGTATGGCCAATGGTGAGAGAAAATGGCAGCTGCAGTCCAACATCAGAAGAGCTAAAGTTTATTCTAAATTGTGTTACAGATGTTGAATTTGCTACTCTTTTAATCCACTTTGATCACCTCCAATGAGTGATGTCACTAGGGTTGGCATCTTAAACAATTTTCTTGAACAATTGCTAGTCTTTCAGCATTCTGTTGAGATCTCAGAGAACTATGTGTATCTCTACAGTATTAGTGGTTTTCTACTACAAGTTCTGCAACCATTTTGCTAGCCCATTCTGAGGTTCCTTCTGTCTTCATAATTTTGCCTAGTTACTTCACACTCTGAAGTTTCTTCTTCAGCTTTGTTTGTTAAGAGGCATTAGGTGCAATGCATATGCAAACTGACACTGCATTTACAACCAGTTTAGTCTTGCAAAAAGTCTCACACCCTCCAGCCAGCCAGGAAATTCCCTTCTGATGCTCTCAATGCTGGTGAATTCATTCATAATTATTCTTGGAGATTTGTGTTTTGTTTTGGTTTTTAAAGAGGAACTATAGGGAATAGGTAGGTATCATGAAGGCCCACTGAACTGCAGGTCTCAGCATTCCTCAAAATTGGCTGAAGGAATTGTAGTCCAACAACACCTCATGGTTCTCATCCCTGCTGTAGGTTCTTCAGTCCCAATAACGGAATAAATTTCTGTCTTAACAGCTCAGAGATACAGACTAAAACAGAGATGGGGAACATTTTTAAACTATTGGAATAGAAATATATCAAATCAGGGGGCACATGAAAAAATGAAAAGGAAACCTTCAACTGAAGGACAGCCACAGTTTCAAAGCATCTCTTCTTGGGTGGAACGCTGCTCAGGGTCATGCCACCTATGTTTGACAGGTACTATAAGGGTACTGATCAAACTGTCTCACACTTGATCCCATCTACAGTTATACAAGCACATATTGTGCCTACTTGGAGCCTCCTTGGTCCTTACTTTGAATGATGGGCCTCTACAGGCAGGAGGCAGAACATTCAAGGAACTGATCAGACTGCCTGAGAGTTGCCTTGGTTCACTTTTAATTTTGCTGGAAAGTAGGCTAGGTGAAATTAAACAATGGGCCTGATCTGGCTAGGGGCCAGTCTCTACTCCCATTCCAAAGACTGACACCTGTCTTTATCTTTGCTTTTGGCAATGATTTTTTTTTCTAACATCCAGAGAATACGATTTCCCCAGTCCCTTAGCCTACTAGTTTTATTTATTCAGGGGATATTAGTTTTATGGCCAAGGTTCTACTCTCGTATCAGGCTGCAGTTTTAATATGGTGTAGTGCCACACTTAATATTTCTTGGTTCTCTCTGTGTGACTGGTGACATATGTTTTTCCTTTCCAAATGGTAGCTACATGTAATGCTGTGTCTGTGCAGTCACACAGTCACTTCTTAGTCTTAACATTTCTTCACATCCTTTGCTCAACTATGTGCATGATGAATTCTTACTGGAAAATGGTTTACTTGATAGGACTTCATACACATATTCTCTAGCATTGGACAGTACAAACCTCTTGAAAATGCACAGCTTGTTATATTATGCACTCTTTTTCTGAGCAGTTTACTGCTTATGAGGTGTTTTACCTTTGCTGTTTTGCAATGTACACATCCCATGGCCCAGTTAGTAGATATGTCCCTATTGCCTTTGGTTTACTCAAAATGTTTAGTTATGTTGTTAGCCATGTCTTTAGTTTAATCCACATCCCTTGGCCATATTACTCTGCATTTGACCTCAAGCATTACACATCTATTGACAGAGACACCAGTCCTCCAGCAATAATGTTCTTAATTCCTCTACTCTTGTTTTTTCTATCTACCTCCCTCTGTCCAAATCTTCAAAAAGTCAAGAAGTATAGATTTGGTAAGCAGGAAAGAAAGTTCAGAACCAATCATGTCTACCACCCAAGTTGTTTTCCTTATTCAATGGGCTTCGACAGAACTCAAGGAGAAAGAAAAGCCCATAGGGCGCTAATTAATCTAGATTCATCATAATCTGATTCTGAAATATTTCAGTACATTCTCTACCATTAGAGATCAGCAGCCCCAGCAAATCTCAACTTTACCAGATAACAATCTGTCCCAAGGAGTTGTTTTAAACTTTGCAACCCATAGAGCATCTTCCAGCAAATACCCAAGTAAGAATGAGCTCTGTGGAATGGATAATGCCATAGATTATTAGAGACAATCTCTTCATTGTCATGATGCCTTCCAGATATCTTAGATTACCATTCATATCTCTTCCATGTACTAATCATATGGGCTAAGGACGGAAAGAGCTGAAATCCAACATGTCTGGAAGGCAACAGGTTGAGAAGGCTGTAATGAAGTCTATATCTGAATCCCACGAAAATAAGTTCATTCTGAATCAAGTGTAGTTTTCAGCCATTTTTCCTGTTTTAAAAACCATAGGGAGCACATCTTTCTATGTGAAGCCATCCTACCATGTGTGGTTGAAATTCAGGAGTAACACAGGCATTAATAATAGAATTTGTTTATTAAATGAGTTTTAACAAAAGTCTGCAGAAGGATTTCTTGTAGGTCATAGGAAGAGAGGGGTGAATCTGAGCTAGATTTGAGGAGGAAAGTTCAGTTACATTACAGTACCTGAATACAATACATGTGCATAGTGTTTAAATGTCAAGAAAAATAGTGGTGAAGATATGTTGACATAAATTAGATAATGCCCTTTGAAGAAAAACCTGAGTAGATGTTTCATCTGGAAAGCTGAAAAGTACCACAGCTATGACTATTTATGTAGCAGACTAAACTCTTCCTATTGCCTCTCAGTTGGGAGTTCTAATCACAGCAAAGGTGCTGTGATGTTGCAAGATGTTAGAAAACATTCAGACTGCTGGGACATGTGAAGTTGATCCATTTCAATACAGCTACAGGCCTAACATTAGATTGTTGTTGTTAACAGCCCTTGAGTTGGCCCCAACTCCTGGTGATCCTGTGAATGAGACATCTCCAAGACCCGCTATCCTCCACTGCTCTGCTTAGGTCCTGTAAATTCAGGCCCATGACCTACCTGATTGAGTCTATTCATCTGGTGTGCAGTCTTCCCCTTTCTATTGCCTCCTTACCTTCACTAGCATTATTGACTTTTCTAGTGAGTCACGTCTTCTCATGATGTGGCCAAAGTATGACCTCAGTTTTGTCATCTTGGCTTCCAGGGAGCGTTCAGTCTTAATTTGTTCAAGGACCCATTTCTTTGTCTTTTTGGCCATCCATGGTATCCTCAGCACTCTTCTTCAGCACCACATCTCAAATGAGTTGATTTTCTGTTTTCTTCACTGTCCAGCTCTCCCATCCATACATGGTGATGGGGAATATAATGGGTTGGACGGTTCTAACTTTAATGCTCAGTTCTATATCTTTACAATTTGGATCTTGTCTAATTATTTCATGGCCGTCCTTCCCATTCCGTCTTCTTATTTCTTGACTGATGTTTCTGTTCTGTTCAATGGAAATTTTTAAACTATTTTGATGTCCTCATTACCAATGTTGAATATACGTATATTTTCCATGGTCATTGTTTGTTTTCTTTATATTTAGAAGTGAATTTGCACCTCTCTTAGTAATTGTTCCACATCTACGACATATGTGTCATCCACATATCTTAGATTGTTAACATTCCTTTCTCCTATCTTCATTACTTCTTCCTCTAAGCCTGTTCTTTGCATGATATTTTCTGTGTATAAGTTGAACAGATAGCATGATCTCCTATCTTCATTACTTCTTCCTCTAAGCCTGTTCTTTGCATGATATTTTCTGTGTATAAGTTGAACAGATAGCATGATCTAATGCAGTGATTCCCAAACTTTAATCTTCCAGGTGTTTTAAGACTTCAGTTTCCAGCAGCCCCAGCCAACTTGATCAACATTCAAAAATTTTGTGAGCTGAAGTCCAACATATTTGGAGGACAAAAGTTTGGGAACCACAGATCTAATGCCTTACCCTAAGAGATGTGAATGTCACACCAATTTGAATAAACTTGCCAAGCAATTAAGCTGTCAAGAAAATGACAGTAAAGGCACGGGGTATTAGAGTGTGGATAAAAAATGGTGAAGACACACAACCTCATCCTAATACTAGGAGCTTCACAAGACTGGAAGCACGGGCTTCACATAAGATTTGGCTGAAATATTTGTGGATTGACAGTTTCTCTAAAGGATAGAGTGCAAATATGGCTAGCCAGAGACATTGCTACAGACTAGTGCACTGGCTCCTCCTAAAGGCCACAGCATGACATTGGCTTGAAATCTAGAATTTCCATAAAAAATTATTATGCTCTGTTCACATGCTTGTTAGAGGGATTCCACCTAATCCATTTCTTTTCATCCCTCCCATCATGTGCCCTTCTGTCATTTCTCAAAACAGCAAAAAAGTTTGACCTCACAAAAACCAAAGGAGAGCACAATTGCCACAGCTTCAGGATCTTATTTTTCTTGCAAAGTTTTGGTGCGAGCAACAACTGATCAGCAAAATGAACCAACCAACAGTTCAGCTTACATTCATTGTAAGTTTCTCAGAGTAATCATTTTACCATTTAAAACAAAAAAAACTTGATCTTTTACCTATCCCTGAAAGGTTTTTTTTGGATCAACTTTGTTTTTAAATGAATGGGAGATGTAGCACTGTAATGCTATACTGCAATTTTGTCCCAGCAGAAAAATGTTTACCTTCTTGCCTAGAGAACAGATGAGAGCTGGGGTGGATGCAATATGAAACTCCTGATACTAACCTCTGAAGGACTCCTATGTGAGTCAGACTCTGGTGAACCATGTAGCAGGGCCAGGCAAATAATGTATACAGAAGGTTAAGTGGAGCATGGAGGGCTACTTTGAAGTTTACCAAGTTGTCCTATGAGCTGCACCAGGATGCAATTCCTTCTATCCCTGTCTCCCATCAGCTGCTTGTGCAAGAGGAGGCCAGAGCTACCTGGTTATCAACAGCATTTATCTGCTGCTGGAGAATGGTGGAAATAAAGTTAACTACCAGAAGCATACACTCCCTTCTCCAGATTTGCCGTGGCGGGACGTAGACTAGCCTTATTTGCATATAACCATTTGAAAATCCACATCTCTCTCCTTCAAAATACAAGGAGACAGTCTAATCACAGTCTCGGCAGCCAAAGGCCAAGGCTCAGAGTGACTTGTTTCTTTTCTTACGAACAAGGCACCTGGGCCTCAAACTGGTCTTGTGACAATCTGCTATTATGTTTGCTTTCATGGAGTAAAGTCCTCATGAGATCCCATCAAATTTCATCCAGGGGCTCAAAAAGGCTGGTGGGAGTTAAGGGGCAGAAATTTACAATGTCATAGTACAAAGATCTCTTATGACAATTAATGTTCAATGGATTTTTTTTTTGACAAAAGTAGCCTAAATTGGGCGGATCCCTAAAATATGATCTACTTGAACAAAGCAATCTAAAACGATCAATTTGCTAGAGTATATATACAATCTGTTTAGTTTCCTTTGTGAGGTCTCTGTCCCACCACTTCAGACAACAGTAACCGTCCCTTTATCACCTACATGCGACTTGAAAAACTCACTTGCATATTCTATGATTAACCATTTTCAGATATTCTACCCCATTAGGCATTTGTCAATGGTTACTGAGCTGGCTTTCAAAACCACAGAAGAATAATCAGAAATTCAAACTCGAACCCATTAATAGATCCAGGGAAAAGCAAGCCAGTAGTCCTCATTTGTTGTTAATTATTTTCTCCAACCCATACCTGGGTGGAGTACTTTTATGTGAGAATGCAAGTAGCTCAGGTGATAACCAATGAATAACTTTTGGGAATATTTGCATGTGGTTTGCTAACTGCTCCTGAAACTAAGTAGGCCTGAGAATCCTCCTTGGGCAAAACACTATGCCAGGCAACACAGAAACATTATATACTCTTCCCATTTTGCTATTGTTGTTTTTAGCATCTGAGAAGTATTTTCCTTTTTCCTTTTAGTCAGCCCTCTGTATCCACAGACTCAAGCATCCACAGCTTGAAAATATTTTAAATATATATATATATATATATATATATCAATTCCATAAAGCAAACCCTGAGTTTGCCATTTTATATAAGGGACACCATTTTACTCTCCTCTGTATTTAATGGGAGTTGAACATCCATGGATTTTGGTATCCATTGGGGGGGGTCTTGGAACCAAACCCTAGTGGATACCAAGGGTTCACTGTACATGCTTTGGGATTTTTGGATCAATAAAACTGTAAGATACAGAGCATGCAGTTAGAGAACTCTGTGTGCACTTTGGGATGGACACAGAAGACATCACACAACTATATCAGGCCTTTGCATAACAAAAAAACCCAAAAACAAACAAAACTAGACAAAATTGAAAGAAGACTAAAAATGACAGGTATTTTTCCTTTCTGGCAAACTTCAGCCAGACCTGTTTCGACTACTTGTCACAAGTATGCACACCCCTTTGTCTCCAGGAGGGATTCTGGCAGCAGAAGGGTAGCTGGCCATTGCAGTATTGAATTTTCTTCTCCATGGAACCAAGTGGCAAGATGAAATAGAGGGTACACTATGGTGCATCACTGGAATGGGAGCCAAACCTGCCTCTGACAACTATCAATGACAGGGAGAGATTTTGAAGCTTAGCCAGTTTCCTTTCTCCCAGGCATGTCACTATGAAGGATCTTTAGTATACAGGTGCAACAAAGCTCTTAGCAGAATTGACAATAAGTTTCCAAGGTTGTTGGTTTTCCTATTCTTAGTATTATAAATATGACAAACAGAGAAAAGAATGTCAAAACTATAAACAGATGGATCTTAGGTAGCCACCATATTGTTGTCCAGCATTAATCCTCAAGCCATTGCTGACTAAAAATAGCAAAAGATGTGTTCTTTTGAGGTAGAACTCATGGTTTTGAAAGATGAAATGAGTCTGAATTAGAAGGCACATTTAATTCTGGGTAATGGGGTTGACTCTTTTCTTCAGGAGTTGGTGAAATGTGGACTAGACTTGGGTTGTTTTTTTAACTGCTACAGAAAGAAGAGTGAATTCCACCTGTTCTGATGTGGGGGTTAAAGTAACAGGTTGTGGTGGGGAGGTGAAGACTTGAAGCACCTCCTAAAGAACACACACAGATAAGCCAACACACAGGACTATTCTAGTAAATAATGTGTTGTTTAATTTTTCCCACAGTCCTTAATGCCTCATCCTGCCGTGGACAGCACAGTCTGCATGGCCTCCTGGCCCACAAGAGGGGAGTACTGTAATTTTGATCCCAAAATTGTGTCTCAGTGCTACAAGCAGCAGGGTCTGTGATGTGCCCTGCAGTTGGAAGGTCAAAATCAAAGAGCCAAAATTTGCTTCATGTTGACTGAACCCAGTGAACACTCTGGTTTCCCCATAAATCTATTCAGAGCATCATCAACATCACAAGCCCTCAAAGGAACGAAGCTACAGCAGCAGTAAGGAGAAACACAGAGTCAGATGCGGAGCCACCAAGGCAACATTTTGATGTTTTGGCCTTCGATGCAAGGAAACCAGAGCACAGAGAAGCCCTTCAACCCAGAAAAGGTGTTTGCCCAGTCAGGCTAGAAAAGCCAGAGCAGGATCCCTGTTAGAAGAACTTGACACCTCGCCCATCATCTAGGGTGATGACTTCAGCTTTATGTTCTTGCTGTAAAGCTTGCAGAGCACGGAGCAGCATGGATTCTTCCAAACCATGGAACTCTAGGAGAGGATGAAACAGGCTTGGTTGAGAAAGTAGCAAGTAATGCAATGAGAAACATGATGAGTGTCTTTTTATAAAGACTGTGATGACCAATGACAACCAATTACTTTGTAATTTGTAATGGAAACTAATTACTTTTGAAAAGTAACCTTCCACGTCCTGGTTGTATATATAATTTTACATTTCTGTGTAGAATCCAACACTTTGAGAATCTTGGTTTTGGTTTTTGAAACAGAGCAGAACAGAAATATACCTGAGCAATGGTAATATATGAGTAGTGCCAAGTGGAGGCCAGAGTAATTTCATAGAGTGAAAGGATGAGGTTTCATGATTTGAACATGTGATATATTATCAAAGAAAGGGTGATGTGGCTCTCCCCGGATAAGGGAGTCCAGAAATGCCAAACGGATATGGCCTTCTTAAATGTCCCCACTTTACCTTAGATAGTGTGGTAGGTCAAATAAGAAGACCTATCCTGATGACCTGAGAGGCTAGACAGAATTCTGGTCCAAAGTTCTTGGGAGCTTTGAAGGTACAATTTAATTTTCCCCTAGTTTGCTCTGTTCTGAGATTAAGTACTGTCTGTGAGGTACTGTATTAATAACACTTTTAATGTTTCTCATCCAGGCAGACTCCAGGCAGTTAAACTTTCTCAAGTGCACAGTCCTTCAGAGTGACTTTGCATACCCCCCTGGCTAAAACCTTTCGGTTCAAAATCTCAAAAAATTCAAAATTCAGACCTTTACCTATGAAGCAACAAAGCATTTTGCCACTTCCTGAAATGAAAAATAAATCCAACACACCATCCTTCCTCCTCTTCCTGACCCTGCTTTCTTTCAACAGCTTTTTAACAGTACTACAAGCACCTTCTTGTGCACAGAAGTGAAGGAACTACATTGCATATGGCTGTGCAGTGCCTCAGCAAGTAGCAGTTGCCACCACTTGTTCCTTCCTCCCTCTGTTCTTCCAAATATGTTGCCTTTGTCTTTTTTCCTTGCAAACATCCTTTGTATTGCACCTGTGGCTCCATTGAACACAGGTACAATACAATATACAATAGCCTCCTCTAACATGGCACTCATCAGATGTTTTAGATTTCAACTCTCATCATCTCTGACCATTCTGTAATGCATTTGAAGGTTTTGACCCTGAAAACTACACATTAAATACATGCTTATTAGAAGGGGGGAAAAACCCTTCTAAACAAATAATTGTTGAGGGAAGCCTGATGTCCAGGAAAAAGGACCACATTCCTCTTTGACAATGGGGCTTTCTAGATTGGCAGGAAAGTGTGACATGAAGTTGCCTTTTCCTTAATGCTTAGCAGCTGCACCACAGCCTTTAGATGGAGCTGCGCTGTTCCGCAGTTTTTAAAAAAGAAGCTGGGAAAACCAGCATCTTTTTAAAGGCGCTTCTTCTCCCCTAAAAAGCAAAAAAAGCGTTTTCATGGCACACTTTCCCTTTTTCTCATCTAAAGGCTACATTTTCATGCAGCCATGAACACACTTCTTTTTGCCAATCTAGAAAGCCCCAATATCTCCAAGTAAGAAGCTTTTATAACATACAGAAAAACAATTTATAATAGCAAAAGATGGCATATTACCAAAAGAAAGAAAGAAAGAAAAAAGGAAAACTGTATAATATTTTTGCTAGTAATGTCAATTCTTGCCCACACAACTAGCCCAGAAATAACAGTGATTACTGCAGCTCATGTTGCTTGCTGTAGTCACTCCTTCAAAAGCTACTCTGATTAATATTTAAAGGATTTATAATATGATACGATAGGAAAAGCATAAAGATACTTATTCAGAGGATTTGTAATTCTGATATTACTGCCATGCTAGACTTATAAAGGGATGTCCATTTATATGTCATGGTAATGCATAAAGATTACAGGAATACCAAATAATAAATGAAACAATTAATATTGCCACTTGAACTACACTTAGGAACAATTAGTTTACCTGTTAAGTTGTAGAAAATGGAATATTGGAATAATTTAAGCACAGATTCATTTAAGCCATTGAAAATATATGTGGTTAAAATATACATGGCCAATGGCCATCTTTCAGGTCACATTGCACAAATCAACAATGAAGCCATATTGTCCAATTGCAGTATGATGTCAGGGATGGAAACATTCTTTGAATAAAATCATATGACTTAAGTGAGAGGATGAAACCTTATTAGGAATGTATGATTTGCTGCTTTGGATTTTCAAAACTTCCCTTCATTTTGGTTTTCAGAAGAGATAATTTTTAAAAATTACAAAAAATTTCAGTAGGGTGAGAATTAGATCAGAAAGTAGATTTCTTTAGGAACATAAGGAAATTGAGTTTACTCTGCTGACTAAAAAGAGGCAGAGAAGGACAAATATGTTGTTTGAGCATAAGATTGCCCTGCTTCTACATATCATTACAATGTGAAACATGCCAAATACATAGCTACCTTCATTTTCTGTATCTTCGCCATTGGATAACTCATATAATGTGAAAACTGAGTTGGTAAGTCCATTCTTTGACACCTGGGGAGAGGGGCAGAGAGAGAAAGAAAGATCTCTTGACTTTTAGTTGTTTATAAATGTATCACCAGCTACCACACAATAATAATAATAAAGTTTTATTTATAGCCCGCTCCTCTGTATCCAATCGGAGCGGGTTACATCAATTAAAAAATGCAAGATAAAATATACATGACCCATACCCAACCACCCACCCCTTAAAATTAAATTAAACTAACATCAATTAAAACGACATAATAAAAATTTCAATTTAAAACGGCAACCCATTGCATAGAGATCAGGGTCAAGTTGTTAAAATGCTAATGGGAGAGCTTAACCCAAACAGAGCCAGGAGGTTAAGGACTTTCTGGGAAGGCCTGCCAGAAGAGATGCGTCTTCAAGGCTTTTTTAAAGCAATCAGAAGATGTAATAAGACGCATCTCATCCGGCAGGTCATTCCATAGCTTGGGAGCGACAGCCGAGAAGGACTCTCATCAACAGCATTTAGAAGCAGAATTATGTAATGTTGGTCAATGCAGTACATACACCCTTATTTGCTCTTACCCACTGATAGATGAGCTTTCCCCATTCTTCTGGACGTCGCCACATGATCAGAAAACTAGATTTATTCTTGTCAAGCCACTCAAGATTGCCTGGGATGAAGCATAAAATCCTTTTAACACCAAAGTCTGCTTAAACATATCGACACACATGAATCTCCCCATGTAAGGAAGAGATATTATTGGCACTATCGCTCCAGCAGCCTGGCTTACTTGTTAAGACATACAGTATTTTCTACAAAAACACATGAAATATGGCTAGGATTAGCAGCAAATTTTATCCTCAAGTGTGAGTATCTTCTGTCAAAATAGCTAACACAGCAGCACACATTGTAATCAGATGCAGCTTTCCAAACCAATCAATAAATAAGAAAAAGATCATACTAGAAAATGGTGCCCATATTTACAAAATTATCTGTAGAAAATGCTGACTTTGATATTAGGAAAACATAGCAGGATAATCTTGAGATTTCAAAAGATCTGTTGTCATTTCAAAATTGTGTCATTTTTATCCCTATAATCAATGATGACTCATTGTTGTTTTTTTTACTTTTGTGTAAAAAGAAAATTCAAACAGTCTTGTAGACGGAAATATCACACCATGACTTACTTCTGCAAGGTAGCTGCTTTTGTTTTCAAGATTAGCCATAAGTTCCTAGCAGGTATGTTAAAATGGAAATTGTGTCTACTTTTTTAGTCTTAACATAAAAGACAAACCACAACCCACCTTTTTTCCTGAGCTCCTCTAATACAACAAGGATGGATTCCAATGGAAGTTTTCCTGTTTCACAGCTAAGGAAATAATCACTCGGCACTGCAATGGGATGGGGGAAGGAAGGCGTGCCGAAGTAGAGAAAATATCACAGCAATAAATCACTGAACTCAAAACAAATAAAGGAAAAACGGACCAGTATGCTTCTCTCTATTCTGTATTTATGCAGAGCTATGCCCAGCCAACAAGTGTCAGAAGCTCAAACTGTTCCCACTTGAACTGTTCTTCCAAGACAACAACCAGCACTTTCATCTTAATAAATCAGCATCTTAATGAATCAGCAGACCTCCCTTGTCAGCTTATCAAGACAGGTAAGACAGTCCCATACTAAGGAAAGGATACGTTGCAGTTTCCAATTGTTGAACAACGGGCTCTCCTGGGCCTCTGCAACTGTCATAGTGTAGAGCTTGTTGACACGGCAATAAGAGAGTGCTAAGGAACACCAAGCAGTCAGCTGTTTCTGCCTTGTGTCCACATTGGGCTGTAACCTAAACAGAGTAACAGGAACACATATAGTTCAGCAGACTATAAAGATGGATCATTTAAGGCTCTAAACCAGAATAAAGCTTCCACCACTCTCCTAAAAACAACTCTCATGTATACAACCTGATGTTTTAGTTGGCGTACTTTTTTCAACCTTTTCAAATCAACAAGAAAGAGTTCTCCATTCTCCCCAATATTAACCCTTTGTACATGCAAAAATGATTATTCAATCTCCAAGCAAAACACACCAAAGTGCTTAAATCTTTCTTTGTGGGGCTTATGATACTCTGAACATAGAAAGCATTTCATACTTTAAATAAATAACAAAATAAATTATATTATTAACAGTTGCAGGCAAGTTAGGCCACATTATATATTTGCGTATACATTATATTTTGCATGAAAATTATTTTCCCAGTGGGAAGTTGAAGGCTTTTACGGCCAGCATCCATAGTTTTTTGTGGGCTTTTCGGGCTATGAGGCTACATTCTAGAAGAATTTCTTCCTGATGTTTCACCAGCAGCTGTGGCTGGCATCTTCAGAGAATGCTGGCATGGAACAGAGAGGGGTATATATATGAGGGAAGTGGTTTGCATATTGATCTATGTAATGTTCTGATGTTGAATGGCAAATAGACACCCTGGGGCTTTGCCATTCATTAAACAGAACTATACAGAGCTGCTGGAGAAATGTCAGGAAGAAACTCATCTAGAACATGGCCTCATTGCCCAAAAAACCCACTAAAAACTATTTTCCAAGTGATTTTCAAGGATGAAACACACACATAAAGAATGTGGATCCTGTCCTGTTTCATATGTATAATGGTAAAGATAAAAGTGGACATCTCCAAAGAAATGTTCTTGGTCAAATGCACTGGCAATTCTGTTGCAATGTCTACTATATATACTTGACTATATACTTGACTATATATTTAGTCCAATTATGGATTTTGGTATTACCCATGGATTATGGATTTTATGGATTTTGCTATGACCCATGGATAAGATGAGTGTAAAACTTAGGGGCATGTAGTAAAGGATCTAAAGGACGAAGCAAAGGAAAACGAAGCCAAAGAACTTACAAAATTCCAGCCGGCATAATTATTTGTGCTCAACAAAAAGGCTGGATGGATGAGAGTAGAGGTAGGCCAGTGCTTTCAAGACAAATTATAATCTTGCCTTTCACCAGGGGATGGCTCCTTTTTTAACAAGAGTTAAAGTACAGTACTTACATTGACCCGTGGATAAGTCTTCTCAGGTTTTTTGAGTAAATTTGTTGACTAAATTTTTTAGACTTACACATGAGTATGCTGTCTGCACCACCAGAGGTACTTTCTATTGTGGAAACTCTCCGTGGTAAGCAAACAGTACACAAGGTGTCCTGAGCAGCCACAGAATGGAAGATGTCTGAGGTGAGAAAAGAACCCTTACCCTTCAGAGGGAGTCTATTAAGAAGTGAGGCAATTGTCGGGTGACAAGAGTGCTAAGCTATGCGCTTCCCCTTTCTAACAGGCCTCTGTTACAACTGCTGCCTTGCCTCTCTTCTCCCTCGCTGGCACAACCTTGCCCCTTCCTTCCTTCGTACCCTCTCCTGCTTGACTTCAGGACAGACATGCCTTGCCCACCATCTCTCACCTATCTTTCCTCCATTCTTCCACCTATTTGCCTCACCTTGTGCCACTGCCTCTCTACTCTCTGACTTACCAGCTGTTCTTTAAACTGAGGGCAAGTAGGCAGGCTGGAGATGATAGTGCCCTCATCCTTATACTAGTGCTGGGGAAGTAGAAGCAGCCCAGAAATATGGGGCAGTGAGCTCTTTTCTTCCTACCTCAAGAAGCCCATGCCGCAACCCTGCGCCTGCTTACCTGCTCCCTAGTTAAAACGCCACAAATAGTCCCGTGCGTGACAGCCGATATGATGAAGTGGTTTGAGGATTGGACCATGACTTTGTGAGGCCAGGATTCAAACCCCAGCTCAGTCATGCAAACCCACCGGTTAACCTTGGGCAAGTCACACTCTCTCAGCCTCAAAGGATGGCAATGGCAAACCCCCTCTGAAGAAACTGGCCAAGAAAACCACACGACAGCTTTACCTTAAAGGTAAGGTAAAGGTTTCCCTTTGACAAGATTGTCTAGTCGTGTCCAACCGTGGCAGGTGGTGCTCGTCTCTGTTACTAAGCCAAAGAGTCAGCGTTGTTGAAGATGACCTCCGTGCTCCTGTGGCCAGCATGACTGCACTGAACACTGTTACCTTCCCACCAAATTGGTACCTATTTACCTATTTGCATTTTTACATGCTTTCAAACTGCTAGGTTGGCAGAAGCTGACACTAGTGACAGGAGCTCACTCCCTCATGCAGCACTCAGGCCTCAAACTGCCAACCTTCAGACCTTACAATTGTCAGAACTGGCATCTTAACCGCTAAGCCACTGCATCCCTTCAGTGTCACCAAAAGTTGGAAATGACTTGAAGTCACACAACCACAAAGCTCTGGGCAGCTCTTACTGCATTAAAAGTACACAGAGGTGGGGCAATAATGTGCTTTTGGGAGCCAAGAGGCCTTTTCTCCTACCCCAAGTGAAGAGGGAGCTTCTGTCACCTCCCGGTCCAGGGTGATCAGATGTCAAAACCACAAAATGTAGAATATTCCAGAAAAATGATGGGCATGGCCAACTGAAAGCTAAAAAAAAACCAACCCTAATATAAATTAATGCTTCTTCATCAGGCTCAAAATAGAGGACGTTCTGGAGATAAGGCTGGAATGTAGGGCATGCCCTGTTAAAAAGGAGGACGCCTTGTCACTTTGCCTCTATCTGTAAAGACCAAGATGAGATTGTGGGAAATGAAGTAATAACAATAGGGCAAGCCAGTGTGGTGCAGTGGTTTGAGTTTTGGGCTCTAGAGATCCCAACCTGAGTGGCGCTGGGTAAGTCACACTCTCTCAGCCTCAGGGGAACGGCAACGGCAAACCTCCTCTATAAACAAAACCTTTGTTTCAACCGTTTCAGGGTTTCGCACACTCGCAACGATCATTTCCGCTCCTGCCTCCAATTGAGTCTTAAATGTAGGAAGACGGACTCAGGGAGCTGGGGATGTTTAGCCTGGAGAAGAGAAGGTTCAGAGGGGATATGAGAGCCCTGTTTAAGTATTTGAAGGGATGTCATATTGAGGAGGGAGTGAGCTTTTTTTCTGCTGCTCCAGAGAACAGGATGCAAACTGCAGGAAAAGAGATTCCAGCTCAACATTAGGAGGAGCTTCCTGACAGTGAGGGCAAACTACAGTTCCCAGAATCCCACAGCATGGAGCCACAGCAGACTATTTCTGCACTGTGCCTCCAGACTGGAGGAATAACCCGGTTTGGAAGCGCTTTAACTCTCTGTCTGACTCACTTGCTATGGAATTCTGGGAGTTGGAGTTTGTTGTGGGGCCCGGAGGGCCCCACAACAAACTCCAACTCCCAGAATTCCATAGCAGTGGGTGAGACAGAGAGTTAAAGCGCTTCCAAACCGGGTTATAGCTCCAGTCTGGACGCAGCCTATAGAGATATTTGGGGTTAGGGAGGACTCACGTGAAGAAAGGCGGGAAACTGTACTGCCAGGGCCACTCGAAACTCATCATCGCCTCTGAGTCAAAACGGAACTTCCGCCTTCTTCAAAAATAAAAAACACCTCAACTTCCGGTCCGTTATGCAAATGGCTCCCCTTCTTCCTTCCTCCTCGAGTCCCTTCAACTAAACCACTCCCTGCTTTGGCTCCATAATGCTGGGGATTCTGGGAACTGTAGTTTTGTGAGACATTAGCCTTCTCTGTGAGAGAAGTGCCACACAGTAAACTATAACATTGGTCCCTAAACTCTTGAAAGGGATTTATTTTGGACTCCATCTCCCAGAATCCCAGGCTATTGGCCAACGTGGCTGAGGGTTCTGGGAGCTGAAGTCCAAAAATCTCTTAAAGGGCCCAGTTTGGGGACCACTGGACTACAGTTCCCAGGATTCCTTAGCACTGAGGGCAGTTAAAGCAGTCTGGAATGGGATTATTTCTGCAGTGTGTTTTGGACTACAAACCGACTCTCAAGTCCCCACAACCACAGAGCCTAGAATGTGTATAACCAAAATACCAACCAAAAGGGTTTTGCCAAAGATAATAAATAAACAGGACAACTGTGGTCCCACTTCCCAATATTAAAAAAAACAACTTCATAAGGAATAAACAAATAACTTATCTGTGACAGTGTAATTTCTAAAAGGGTAACTACCCCACTGAGAATTGTGCAAAGAATCAAAAGCAATTGGTAAAATAATAATAATAATAATAATAATAATATATCCAAACTTCAGGCCAGATGCGTTTCGACTGAATTATTATTACCTCTTCATTTAGCAGAGTCACAGTGTGTGAGCTGAAGAACTGATTTAAATTTTTTTTATATATACAGTTAATACTTCATAGGCAGGCCACTGAGGAAGACTTTCAGTATCCAAAGACAAATGAGAGAATATGAATTTCTCTGGTGGCATCACCTGAGAACATAACTGGGTGAACGCCAATCTAATGCAGCCATCTGGGTGTCTGCAAATCCATGCTGAAATCTCCTTGCCAGGACCTGCCGTTATCCTTCGGTCATTGTGAGGGCCCGAACAGACAGGCCAAAATAAAGCTGCTTCGGGTCTCTTTGGAGGTATGCGGTTTAAATGATACACACATCTTAAGAGGCCAGAAGCTGCGCCAAAACTGCGCTCCAGTCCTTAGGACTGGAGCATGGCATTAGTGCGGCTTCCGGCCTCTTAGGATGCATGCAGCATTTAAACAGCATACCTCCAAAGAGACCCGAAGCAGCTTTATTTTGGCCTGTCTGTTCCTCTCCTATTTTGATCTGGCAGGGACAATCCCAGTTAATCCTCTTGTCATCTCACCTTTTCAACTGCTTTTAAAATGCTGAAGTTGCTTGGCCAAACATGCCCCAGTTTTTGTCTATGGACTCTTTCACATGGGAGGAATTTCTCCCAACTTCGAATGGAGCCAATGCGGATTCATGTAAATTCGCTAGTTTAGCGAATTTACATGAACCCCTGCTCCGTTCGGAAGGCATTCGGAATTACTTCCCATTACCCAAAAATAACCTCCTCCTGCCCAAAATTGCGTGCAAAGCTTTAATTCGCAATAATGTAAAACCCATGATTGCATTCGGAGTGGCTTCCCTCTTGCCCGAAATTGCGTGTGAAGATTTACTTCACAATAACGTAAAACCCATGATTGCATTCGAATTGACATTAAATTATACTTCCAATTTCCGACGTCTGAAAGAGTTCTATGAACTGTTGAAGGATTTAGGTATTCCCATGGGTATTTATGTGCTGAAGTGTTCCTCTCTTGAAAACTGCCCGGTTTCTACACATGGAAACTGAACTACGTGCATAGGTTAAATTCCCTTTTTTTTCTGGAAGATTTCATAACTCCCTCCCAATTCAAAACTTGAGTCACCCAAGCTTTAGCTGATTGACAACGGGGCACAATGTTTTGTTTTATCATCTTGAAAATAAGGCATTAAGTAGATATTCAATATCAAAATAAAAGTGCCTGTCTGCAGTCAGGTTTACAGTTTAGAAAGGGGAAGGGAAAGTAGAGGAAGAGGAGATCTGATGCTCAAAAGAGGTAGTAAGACACTCAGATATATTTCTCCATGACAAGATCATCTGCTCAGACCTCAGATGGTGTCTCTCCTCTTAATGACTGTCTCGCAGCAGTAATGGATTGGATGAGGGAAAATAGATTGAGGCTAAATCCTGACAAAACGGAGGTACTGACAGTCACCGGCCCGAAACCGGGTTGGGGAATAAAACTTCCAGTCTGGATGGAGTCACACTCTCCTCACAGGACTGTGTTCACAGTCTGGGGGTACTTCTAGACCCATTGCTTCACATGACACGTCAGGTGAATGCGACAGTCAGAAGTGCCTGTTATCAGCTTCGGCTGATACGCCAGATGCGCCCTTTCCTGGACATGAGGGACCTGGAGACTGTGGTACATGCTTTGGTCACCTCACGTTTGGACTACTGTAACACACTCTACATGGGGCTACCTTTGTGCCTAATCCGGAAACTTCAATTAGTTCAAAACATAGCAGCCAGATTAGTTACCGGTACATCGAAGAGAGAGCAGATAAGACCTGTGCTCAAATCTCTCCACTGGCTGCCGATTAGTTTCCAGGCACAGTACAAGGTGTTGGTTTTGACCTTTAAAGCCCTACATGGCTTGGGTCCAACTTATCTCAAGGACCGCCTCCTCCCATATGAGCCCCCCCTGTACACTTCGGTCCTCGGGGATGAACCTGCTGCAGCCTATTAAAGCTGTCGCAGACCTCCCAGAGGGCCTTCTCTGCCATTGCTCCCAGGCTGTGGAATAACCTGCCGGATGAGATGCTTCTTATAACAACCTTGGATAGCTTCAAAAAAGCGACCAAGACACATCTCTTCTGGCAGGCCTTTCCGGACAGTAATTAATCCCCCATTCGCCTGACGACTCCTAGATCCTTCTCTCTCCCAATGGACACCTGGCCACCTACACTGGACCTCGAGATGCTGTGCTGTTTTTAGATTTGACTTGTTTTAATTGTGATAGTTTAATCCTGTTTTCAGGGTGGGAGCTGGGTATGTGTTGTATAGATATGTATATGTTTTTAAATGTTGTACCCCGCCCCGATTGCTCGCTCAGAGGGGCGGGTTAGAAATAATAATAATAATTATTATTATTATTATTATTAAGACATTGTTTTTTAAATACTGATGGGCCACGTGTACCGCTAGGCTCCCTGCACCCTGATTCCACTCATTTACTATTTATTTAAATATTTACATCCTGTGATATATCATATGATCTTATGGTTGTACTGTATATAATAAAATTACTTTAGCCAATTTAAACAATGCAAAACAGGAAAAACAATTTAAATAGCTCCAGAGCATATTTTGCAAATTTGATAAGACCATTAAAGTCAGTTAAAACTGTTAAAATGTCCAAGTGGTGGACCATGAAGAAGTCCTAGAAGTCCATGTGGTGGTCAGTTTACCCTCTGAATGTAATTCCCTCTTTCCAGGCCGATACATTCCAGAAAAGGAGAAAAGAGTCATGAAATTGAGGAACTTTTAGTAATTATTATGTGCCTTACAGCTGTGTCTGATTTACAGCGACGCTAATATCGGTTTTATTTGGCAAGATTTGTTCAGAGAGGGTTTGCCTTTGCCTTCCTCTGAGGCTGAGAGAGTGTGGCTTGCCCAGTGGTTTTCCATGGTTGAGCAAGGATTCAAATCTTGCTCTCCACAGTCATAGTCCAACACTCACTTCTTGTTAGATACTGGCAGAACAAAGAGGAGAATGAGCACAGAGAGAGGAGAGGTATATAAGAAGGGTCCAAAAGAGTGAAGAGGCTTAAAAACATCCTCCTTTTCCAGGACATGTCCTCCATTTCAGCCTTCTGTCCAGGAGGAGGACTTTAATAATCCATTTTCTTGTTAACAGACAAGTGGTTGATTTTCTCCAGGAAAGAGGTCCCAGAGGAATTTAAAGGAAGCTGTTGAGTTGTTGAATGCTATTATCTCCAGCCTACTTCCTGGTGGATTTTCAGTCTGATCGCTTCAGAATCCATTGTATATTTCAGCCATTGAAGAGAAATATCTAGGATTTCCATTGTCTCCCAGACAATGGAATCACTACTGTTGGCTTCTGGAACTGCAACTGCAAACAAACAGATGAAAGATTATCACACGGGAACGGGATAAGGATGGGATTGCTCCCCCCTCCTTATCCTAACTTTGACTGCAATCCTGTGAAAGGCTTTTAGATCACAGCACTATTGTCCCTTCACTGAAGCAACATTGCATTAACACGAACTCCTGTTACTGCAAAATGCCAGGCAATGCTGCTTCAATGCAAGGACAATGCCAGGATCTGTGTAATATCATTTGAAAGTATTTTATGCAATTGTGGTCAATTGCGCTTTCTGGATGGGATAATGTCTGGATAAGCATGACATCATATAAAAATCTTCTTGCGGTCGCACTATAAGAACAGGAAAAGGACGGGACAAAGATGTTTCATCCCCTGTCTGATAATCTCCTGTGGACTCTTTCATACAAGGCTAAATTGGAAGTATAATTTAAGGTCAATTCGAATGCAATCATGGGTTTTATGTTATTGCAAATTAACTCTTCACATGCAAATTCGGGCAAGAGGGAAGCCAATTCGAATGCAATCATGGGTTTTACTTTATTGCGAATTAAAGATTCGCATGCAAATTCGGACAGGAGGGGGTTATTTTCGGGTAATGGGAAGTAATTCCGAACGGAGCAGGGGTTCATGTAAATTCGCTAAACAAGCGAATTTACATGAATCCGCATTGGCTCCATTCGGAGTTGGGAGAAATTCCTCCCCGTTTGAAAGAGTCCTGTGAGATCCACAGAAAGTGAGAGTTCAGTTGACAACAGGAGAAAAGCAAATTTATCCTCAGAGTTGGGTGGACTGTTACCAAGCTATATTTATATGTAAACAGTAAATGGATGCTTTTAGAGCTGGTTGCTTATCTCCCATGCAGCTGGTGAAATGATGAATCTATATTGGATTTAAGTTCTACAACATCATCACTCCCTTAGAAAGGAAACACGAGTAATGATGAGTACCAGAATGATCCAAAGCCCAAACTGGATCAGTGAGAAACAAAACAACAGCTTGCAGTAGTAGAAACTAAGTGCGGCAGCCTGCCCTTAAAAAGCCTAAGAATTATCAAACACGCTTAACAGTCACAATTTGTTGAATATCATTTGGAACAGAAGAGGAGAAGATTGGTGTGTTTGTGTAAATGATGGATTTAGCCACTTAAACATTAAAGTATGTTAGAAGAATATAGTCGAGAGGTGGAAAAATTGTGGCCCATGGGCCTCATGCAGCACCCCAGGGCCATAATGTCCCTCAAAAGCCCTGTCGTGGGCATATAGGGCATTTCCACCATGGTGAGAGGTCACCTTGGCCTGCCAGGAGTCAAACAAAATCCTTCCAGAAATGCTTGATTTTTTTTTTTTACCCCAAAATACCCTCTTGTGAGTGCGGAGAGCATTTCCATTACCCCCTGGTCTAAATGAACCCAGGAAGCTCCCAAAATATGGTGAAAATACCCCTCTTGTCTCTGGAGGGCATTTGGTAGCAAAGAGTTGATCGTGGCCCACCCAAAGTCTTCTGGAGGGCTAATGCACCTCCCTGCCTTTCCATATTGCTCACTGCTGTAGCCCTTAATGCCTGCCTGAAGCTCTGAACAAGAGAAGCACTCATATTGGGAGGTGAGGTTACATAGCAAATTTTTGTTATATTTCTTGATTTCCTACTGTAATAGCAAACTCAAATGATTAAGTATTGGTAGGACTGGAACCATGACAGGGCAGTATCATGTTTGGATCAGCCCGAGTTCAACATATTTAGTACAACATAAGTTGGGGTCGGAGACAAGAACGCCCATCTTTACCCCAAAGCAGCTCTATCCAGAAGAGAGCAACTGACTGTAGCAGCCTTTAGAAGCCACGAAATGGTATGTGTCAGTAACGTCAGTCATACCATTGGGCTGAGTGAAGAATTTGGCTCAAGTAACAGATTATGGGTAATAGGGAGTGGGTTTTTTTTCCTTTCTGCTGGAGGACAGAGCTTTGTCCTGCCTTTTGAACTAATCTGCTTTCCTCACATAAGATGGAGAACACTCTCTCATTGCTTGTACAGTCAGCTCTCCATATCCACAGATTCTTTATCCATGGATTCAAGCATCCATGGCTTGAAAAAATATATATAAATTGTAAAAAGGAAACCTTGATTTCACCTTTTTATGTAAGGGGCATAATTTTACTATGCTACCGCATATAATGGGACTTGAGCATCCATGAATTTTGGTATCTACGGGGAAGGGAGTGTCCTGGAACCAAACCCCAGCAGATACTAAGCGACCACTGTACGGAAGTGACTTTTCTATTACAGTAGTGAAAGATGGGATGTTGTCATGTCTTTTCCCCCAGTGAAGTGTTTGGGGCCAGCATTGTGTTCCAGCTGGGGGGAAATGGGGTGAGCAATGGGGAGAGCTGTCCTGCTACAGGTCCTGTTAAATTATGTTCTCACGAAGGCAGGCATATCTGTGTGACTGTTGCAACCCTCAAAAGGAGCAATCGTCTGCATTTTCCCAATTCTTTAACTACTTATACAGTATCTATATTGTATAGCTTATTTGGCCCTATTCTCTTATTGACGAAACATTATTAAATCTATTTTCCCTTAATGACACGCTGAACAAAATTCCAAAGAGATGCAGATGAAGTTACATGAATCAGAGAAAGGAAAGCCAGGTAATGATGGAATGGAATAAACAGTGATCAATGGGAGAGGAAGTTGGCATGAATGGTAAATTGAAAGGGGAAAAAAATGTGGAAAGTTGGTTGGAGTACATGAGAGGAGAATGAATAATAGGGAGAAGCAGAAAGGCGAAGAGTGGTAGATGTGAAAGAGGTAAGAAGAGTTTCTAGAAGGAAGGAAGAGGAAGGAGAAGAGAAAGGGAAACAAAGAGAGCAAAAGGAAGGTGAAGGGATGAGAAGAGAAGGAATAAGTAGAGGGATAAAGAAGGAAAGATTTGAAAGAATGAGGAAGGTAATAAATGACAAAGGAGATAAATTAAATGAGTTATAAATAGATAATTGTATTTTTGCTGTATGTTTGATTGATTTGCTTATAATTGGTATCTATTTGTCTTTATAGTTTTAACACGTATGTTTTAAATTGAATAAACATTTATTTTAAAAACCTTGTCTTATGATGAGCGAATGATACATTGCAACATTCTGTTCTAAATCCCACTTGTCTGTATTCAGTTTATATTTTGGAGCTGTTTCCATTTGGTTTTTATCTGCTTAAAGCCATACTAGATATTAAACAAGTGCCAGAGAGACAGATGAGGATTTTATGTTTGTAATAGGAATGTTCCGAAATTCACAAGTTTACTTTTGTGCTGCAATAAAACTATTTTGCAGCTTCACGGCTTTAGTACTGTGTGTACATCAAGTGGTCACAGTGCCAATTAAATCCATTTGTATTCCAGACTGTAACACAACAAAGTGTGGAAAAGTCAAAGGGTGTGTGTGAACCACCCTGTGGCTTTGGAAGATTTAGTAACTTGTATTGTTCACCAGAAAATTTTCCTAGACTGAACACTGGGAGTAACTGTATATATTTAGGCTGAAAAACAGTCTTTAGTGACACATGATCCTATAATAAAACCAAATAAATGTCAGAAAAATATGTGTGGAGAAAATGTTTAAAGCTGGTCAAGACTGCTAGTATTTGGTATTTTTTATTCTCTTATGCCACAATGAAAAATGTTTTCTCCCATTGGATGAGTTTGACCATTTCCCCACATTTTTTGGAATTTATTTATTTATTTAATCATTTTGGGACTGTTTTCCAAAAAGATCTTGAATGTGTCCCTTTAGCAAATAAGCTATTTTGCACAAAAGACAAAATGGAGCATTTTTGTACAGAATACAATGCTTGTTAGTGCTGCAGCTGATAGGAAAAAATGCTGGCATTTTTGCTCTCAGAAGGAGCAAAAAATAATGTTTCTCATCATGGTGAGAAAAAGTGTGAATTTGAGAATATTCTTTACATCCCTAATGATCAGCCTGGTGTTGTGTTGTGTTCTCCTGTTTGGCTGATTTTCTCTCTGGAGATTATCACATGGGGATAAGAAATGCGAGAAAAGTGCTATACTCTTGACATATGTACCTGATCGCAAGAAGATTTTCACATGACATTGTGCACATACTGTACTTGTCCCATCATCGAAGTGTCATGCTAGTGCAACTTCTCCTTAATGATAAAAAAAGCTTTAATGGCTTGCCAATAGCACTTCATTAGTGCTATTGCAAATGTGTGAAAGGCAATCATGTTTCAATAGCGCCACTGAGAATCCATCATTAAACCTCCCGGAAATAAAATAAAGTGCTGTTGGGCAGAATCACTTCCTGTGTCACACTTGTGAGTCACAGGAGAGTTCCTTAGTGGCAAGATATTGCCCATTTTTGTCTCTCCAATAACAACCCTTACTTTCGACGTGCAGAATGTAAAAGTGCTTATTTTATCATTCAGAAATCATTAATGCCCTCTTATTGCGACACCATGTGAAAGAAAATGTTGCAATTTCGCCATTGTATAGTTCTTGCTAAATAATGTTAGAATAGTGCTATTAAAGTCTAAATAGCCCTTGTGAGATCATCTCCTCTGAGCTGTTCAGATGGATGAAGCTGGAAAGCTCATTCTGTCTGCTCCCCCACAAGATCACCTCCAACATATTCCTTCCCTGATCTCCACCCAGCCCTTCTCCTAGTTTACAAGATTTATAATAGTTGATTTTTAAGAACAATAACCAGGACTCTACCTTTGAAGCATACATACCTTCAGTGAGGTATCAACTGTGTCAAGTGAAGGCTGGAAAATATTGCTTATCTCTTGGCTTCCTGGGAAGAAAAGGGGCCCACAAACAGGCAGAATTAGTTGCTGGCCAATGACCACATCTCTACCTCACCCTACTTTGGGCATCTGCAAGGTCTTCTTTGGTGGTACTCCCATGGGTTTTTTTCCCCCCACAGCAGCTCCTTGCAGAGTTGCAGACTGCTGAGTTTCCCTTGAACCAGAAAAGCAGCTTTTCAACAAAAGATGTAAGAATCTGTGATGGAAAAATATAGGCAACACGAAACACAAAAACCCTCTGAATCCTACTGGTTAGATTGGTTGAATGAATGAAGAAGTATCAACACATATAAATTCCTTTGCTTCAATAGGTCTGTTCTATGTGAGACTAACCCTGTGAATCAGGCCACTATTTCTTGATAGACCCACTATCAAGAGCTCTTTCCCATGGAGAACTGAGAGCAAGTAAAGAAAAAAATTAAAAATTGAGAGCTCAAATACATATCTAGAGACTCTGGTTGTGATTCTTTTGTGAGGCACAGGTTTGTTGTTGTTGTTAACTGCCCTTGGGTCAACCTTGACTCATGACAATCCCATGGGTGAGACATCTCCAAGACCCCCTGGCCTTCACTGTTCTGCTAAGGCCCATGGCCTCTTTGATTGAATCCAACCATCTGGTGTGCGGTCCCCCTTTCTTTCTACTGTTTTCTACCATTATTGTCTTCTCTAGTGAATCATGCGTTTTCATGATGTGGCTAAAGTACAACAGCCTCAATTTAATCAAGATGAGGGTTGGAACCCACTTATTAGTCTTCTTGGGCCCCATTCATACTAGCCCATTTGCCATGGTTAGATCCGGATCAGATCATGCATGCCATTACCGAATCTCTCCGGAAAGAAGTTCATACTACCCTTTGCCCCGATCGATGCTTCCCGGTGCATTTTACCCCACTAAAGTTCATACATGCAAAAGTAACGATTCAAGATGGAGCCTCCTAGTTGTCAATCAAATGATGTCATGGTGACATCCGACGCAGCCATTGGCTGTGCGAGTGCTCCATGCGGCGCTTCGCTTTTTTAAAATACTTTTTTACATTTGACAGATTATGCGCATGGAGCATAGGGCTGGGAGCGGTGCAGCTTGTGGGGATCCCTTCCCCCCCCCCCTCCATTTTTCTCAGCACCAGGAGTGCTTCATCGGGCACTTCTGAATTTTTATTATTATTATTTTAACAATTTGACAGATTATGCACATTCCACATGGGCTATTTAAACAAGAGAGGGAACCTCCAATCCATATATGTTAGTTAGCCCCATGTAGAATGCGCATAATCTGTCAAATTGTAAAAATAATAATTAAAAAAAATCAGAAGTGCCCGATGAAGCACACCTGCTGCAAAAAAGACAGCACCGGATCAAAGCCGGTGGTTGCAGGGAGAGGAGGCATGTTTCGCCCCCTGGCCTTTACCCCTCCCCTGAACTTAACCAGATCATGATTGGAGCCAAGTTCACATTCAATTGAACCGTTTTTTTCCGAAAAGAAACGGTAAATGCCATGCTTTCAGAAAACCCGGGTTTAGGGGGATTTGCGCCGCAACGGGTGTGCAAGATCTGGATTCCCTAGTGAAAAAAACGACAGCAGTATGAACTTCTCGTTTGTAATCCAGGTTACAAACTTGTTTATATGGCCATCCACTGTATCCTTAGCACTCTTCACTAGCAACACATCTCAAATGAGTTTCTTTTCTTTCTATTGGTTTTCTTCACTGTCCAGCTCTCACATCGGTACATGGTGATGGAGAACACAACGGCTTGTACAGTCTTCACTTTTGTGTTCAGAGTTATATATCTACACTTTGGGATCTTGCCCATTTCTTTCATAGCTGCCCTTCCCAATCCTAGCCTTCTTCTAATTACTTTACTTCAGTCTCTGTTTTCATTAATGTTTGATCTAAGATACGGGAACTCTTTGACTATTTCCATTTTTTTTTTCATTATCTGGGATGAATTCTTGTACATTTTCTGTGGTCGTTTCAACATTAAGCCTACCTGACCTTCTTCAGTAATTGTTTCAGTTCTTTGTTGGTTTCTGCTAGTAGTATTGTGTCATCTGCTTATCTGAGGTATTTAATGTGCTTTCCTCCATCTTCACTCCTCCTCCCTGTGAGTCTAAGCTGGCTGTGTGTATATCATTTTCTGCATACAGGTTGAATTATTAAGATGATAGTATGCAGCCTTGCTGACCCCTTTGCTGGTTAGGAACCATTCTGTTTCTCCATATTCAGTCTGAAGGCAGCCTCTTGTTCTGAGTACATCAGGACAATCAAATGTAGTGGTACTCCCATTTCTTTGAAAGCATTCCATACAAATTAAATTATTTCCTTACAGTAAGAGTCAAGTGCTGAAGGTTGGCACTGTTAAGAGTTTCCAGGCCCAAGCTCCAAAATGTAAGCCCGGGTTCATGGTTAGCAAAGCCATTTGCCATATCACAACCCCTACCCCACCCCATTGTATTCATAATAAATCTTTACCATCCCAAGATGCTGCTGCCTCATTTATGAAGCTCAGACCTCCAGAGGGTGTCCACGCTTCCTCTTCTTCCTCTTCATACCAAATATTAACATCATCAGACAAGCTACAAAAACAAAAAAGATATGTGATTATAAGAGTCCAAAGGCAAAGAAAAGGATATTTTCTGTGAAGTCGATCTGCTCTCCCCACCCCCTATCTATGCCATTTTATGTTGCACCTCAATATAATTGTTTGATTATGAAATAACTTTTGCCTCCTCTTCCCCTCTGACTAAATTCAGAAATTTAGCCTTGCTACACCCTTCCCCCACTCAAACACACACAATCCTGCACAGAAATCTCAGGGAAATCTATCTTACCATTTTGTGTTCAGAAACATCAGACTTAGGCCATCCATACCTACATTCTGCTTTGAGCAGCCTCCCCCCCCCCCCCTTACCTAGTCGATGGAGACTGCCTCCGTTTGGCTCTGAAGAGGAAGATGGCCAGGATGGTGATGATCGTCAAAAGGGCAGCCAGCGCAAGGCCAAAGCCAAAGTCCTTCTTATGGATTCGTGTCTGACACTGACTGCTTGTGTACCAAAACATATCCAGATCATTGCAGCTATGGGAAAGAGTTAGAGGTGGATTAGAAGACTTCCCTTGTTCCCCTAAAAACCCTATGATACCTTTGTGTTGTGTTCTGCAAGCAGATTTTTGGTGAGGTGAGGAGAGCCAGGAGCACATGTCAGGGAAGGGTCTTTTTACTTGTATGTGTACTTTCCCAAATTCCTCATCACACCAGACAGGAAACAGCAGGGACAATTAGGGTATTCATGAGGATGAGAGAAAGGAAGAGAAATAACTTTGGCAACATAGAAAACATAGCGGGCCCCTGGCTTACCTTCCAAGAATTTGGAAGGATGTGAAGGTAATTGATTTCACCAGGTTGTGTGCACCTTGCCTGGCATCTCTCTCTTTCTCTCTCTTGCCTGGTGGAAGATACCTATATATCTATACCTATATCTGTCTATCTATCTATCTATCTATCTATCTATCTATCTTGTTTTCATAGGTAATCAATTCACATATATTAGACCTAACAGGTAAAGGATCGTAGGTAATAGGCACTGTGTTACTGAACACTAATAGAGAAGTTGTATTTCAAGGGAAAAGGCCCTGGTCTAGCTATTCCCCTGATGTCTGAGTTCAGTGGCATCCCTAGGGTTGGTGACACCCAGTGTGGTAACTCATGGTTTCACACACATCCAATTGACCTCCTCCACACAAAATCCTTAGTAATTTTTTTTTTTGCGCAGATGTGGTATAAACAACATAAACAACAAGCAAGATTAAAATTATAACTTCAAATTACAATATCATATCCACAACCTACTACAGACGATCTACACAAATTTAATCTAGATAATGAGGAAATGGAAATGGTTAAAGAGTTCCTGTAACTAGGATCAAACATTGATCAGAATGGGGACTGTAGTCAAGAAATAAGAAATTTAGGGATGGGAAGGGCAACTGTGAAAGTACTAGACGGGATCCTAAGGAGCAAAGATATACAACTGAGCACCAAAATCAGAATCGTCCAAACCATGGCATTTGTCATCCCCATATTTGGATGCAAGAACTGGACAGCAAAGAAGGTAGATATGAGGAGTCAACGCATTTGAAAAGTTGTGCTGGAGAAGAGGATACCATGGACAGCCAAAAAGACAAACAAATGGGTCCTTGAGCAGATAAAGCCAGAAATTTCCTTGGAAGCCAAGATGATCAAATTAAGACCATCATACTTTGGCCACATCATGAGAAAGCATGACTCATTAGAAAAGACAATAAGGCTAGGAAAGATAGAGGGCAACAGAAAGAGAGGAAGACCTCAGGCGAGATGGATAGACTCAATCATAGAGGTGATGGGCATGGATTTGCAGGAACTAAGCAGAGTAATAGAGGACAGGAGGTACTGGAGATGTCTCATCCACAGTGTCGCCATGAGTAGGGGCCAGCTTGGGGGCAGTCAACAACAACAACAGAAATGTAACTTGGATATGTGGTTTAAGAAATACAGTTGCCCCTCCTAACTCACAGATCTGAGATCTGTGCCCTTGAATATCCGCAGAGGGGTGACCTCCACTATTTTCAATGGCCCATGCACCCGGGCAACATAAACGGGGGGGGGGGGCATTCAAGCCTATGGGGCTTGAATATGTGCAGGCCTCCGTTTTCGTGGGGGAGTCCGGAACGGGTCCCCTGCAAAAACGGAGGGCCAACTGTATTCTATAGCTTGAGTGTTTCCAGTTAGGTGGAGGATGTCATAAAGGTAGTTATTTTGTTTGTGCATTTTATATTTTTTGTAGAGGGAGTTATGTTTTTGTTATGTTGTAGTTGCTATTTTTCCATGTATTTTAAAAATTATTTTATAGTTTTTATTATATTAATATTTACCGTATTATGTTATTTTAAATATGTATTTGAAATTATGTGTTGAATAAGATTTTTTTTTTTAAAAAAGGATAATCTCAGACACTAGATTAACGAATTAATAAAAATTGAACACCAAGGGACAGCCTCTCATGGGGGTAGGCCTTAGTGTTTTCGCCACTGTTGCTCACACCTTCTTATTCGAACATACCAATGTGTACAAATCACATATTTTTCTGCTTGGAAATTACGACAATAGTACAGAAGAGGGGAATTCAATGTGGTGATATTAGATAGAATTTAGGATATAGAAAAGATGGTTGTCCCCTAGACACTAGAGTGTGATGGGAGCTGCAGTCCAACAAGATGCGAAAGGCTATATCCCAAGCCAGGACAACAAGCAAAAGCATCTCTGCATCTGCTTCACACAAGCACCCGCCCCACTCCCCTCCCAAATCTCACACTGAAGGTTTTGGGGGAGATGAGAATTCATGGATAGACAAAATTGGAAAGAATCCCAAAAACAATCCAGTCCAACCTCTTGCTAATGATTCAGGAAATCCACAGCTAAAATATGTGTCATCTTTAGAGAAAAACCCGTAAGTTAAAATAAACCCATCAACACATTAGTATGAAATAAAATTAAAATGCATCTGTTTTCGCACACTCTCATACACACACATCTACCTCAATTAGGGCATAGGGGCATGAGTTCCAATCTAAAAGATGGAAAAGGTAACGTTCCACACACACTAACCAAAAATTATTTCTAATGTTAATATGATACATTATTTTCATATACCAGTCACCTCTCAATGTATCTCACAGCAGGGGTTGTAGATGCTAAAAGAACTGATTCAGCCTCAGTCCTTTGCACTCTTTGTTTGTCCCACCACCACATAACTCACTGCAAGCACCTAATACACATTTATTTTCACAAAAAAATTGCAAACCTCATCTCCCCTACAAAAAAATTCAAATCACCAATTTCCCTTCTTCTTTCTATTCCATCCACATTCTCCTTCATGAGAAATTATTAATGTAGTCATAAGCACTAACTTGCTCGGTCTCGCCATTCTTGCGGGTACCAGCCAGTACAAAACCCATCCATCCCTCTATCATCACCATCACATTTGTAGCACACCATACAGCATCCCACCATCACTCTTGTTGCCTCACTACCCAAACTTTCCAATCCTTTCTCTTCACCTGATACTCCCTTAACACTTGTCCAAGTTAAATAAATATTTTTGTGTTTGTTTTTTATAAGGTACCTCTCTCCTAGTTTTCTTCTATGACTACAGTGCGTGTTGTGAGGTCTCGCACTCACTCTCCTCTGAGCCCAGTGTCTGCAGCCCTTTGGCTCATTGAAGTTCTCCTCTAACTGATCCAGCCAGGGCTTCATCTGCTTGCTTAGGCTGAGGCTCATGGCTCTACTTGTCTCACACATGTGCTCTGCTTTCCTTTAAAATATCTTATCAGTCTAATACTTGCTGCATGCAATCTCCTTGCAGAACTCAGCACAACCGGTTTTTCCTCTTCTGAGAGGTGCCCCAGAGTGATTTGCAAAATAAAACAGTCGCAAGACAGGGAGCATCAATTTGACCTCATCTTCAGCTAACCTGACCCAAGCTTTGTAAACTTCAATTGTTGACCTCCCCTCCTTTATTTGTTCAGGACAGCTGGCATGGATCGGAATTCCTCTACCTTATAAAATGAGACACTGGAAATTGTTCATACCTGTAGCTATTTTTTTCCCTTCTGTGTCAGCATTTCCTTGGTAATATTGTTTGTCCCTTTTCTTTGGCTGCCTAAACTGTTTCTAGATGGTCAGATTAAATTTTTAATTGTTGCAATGCTAGAAGTTTAGGGACTAAAGGAAAATTTTATTTGATGGGCAGAATTCTTATGGGAGGGGCATGTTATCTTCTATTCTCATTCTTAATGTTTTAAATTGTTGTTTTATTCATTTAGTTCATGCAATTGTCCTAGAATACCATATCTTAGAAAAAATATTTAACAAATTAATAGATTTAGATCAGGGGATCTTCTGTTTACTTACTTGCACTGGGGGCCATGTTCAGAGAGACGACAAACTCCATAGTAGCAGTTAATGTGCTGGGCACTATTCTTGGAGCACCTAGACATACAATACAAGGTGCCTGTTGTTGTATTGGGGTAATAGTAGGCGCCTTTTGATTTGCAAAACTCTGAGAGAGGGGGAAAAAAGACGACTGGTCAATGCAATGTGCGCTGTTTATGCTGGACAATGAACTGTGCTCCTAGTGGGAAGTCAATCATGGATCTGAAAGGCCACCAACTGAAAAATGCCAATATGCAACCGGAACCCCAAAACAAAAGAAGCTCAGAAGTCTCAACTGAGCACCTACAGCCATTTAACATATCACCACCACCTAATTTTTTTTTTCATGTTGTACTTATCTTGTATCAGAGACCCACATGATACACCAAACTCCATGTTGTGCCAAACTATCCTACAATGAAAGGGAAGCTAAGGGGACTGAGAATGCCAAGCACACAACTGAACATTTAGGAGTTTATCACATGGGAGGAATTTCTCTCAATTTCGAAAGAAATGAAAGTGGGGCCAGTTCGGAAATGAGTGGATTCACTAGGTCAGCAAATTTACATGATAGCGTATTGACGCTGCATCACGTTCGGAATGACTTTCCATTGCCCGAAACTGCCCGACATTGTGTGTGATAGTTTCTCACTCAATAACGTGAAACCCCATGATTGCGTTCGGACTGCCATTGGATTATGCTTCCAATTTCTGTTATCTGATAAACTCCTTAGAGTATGTAGACTCTCTTAGTTTATATCAAGGATGGGCAAGTGTCACCCTCCAGGTGTTTTTGGAGTGCAGGTTCCATAATCATTCATCATTGGGGCAGACTTCTGGGAGTTGTAGGCTAAAAATATCTGGACAACTGCAGTTGCCCACCTTGGTTTGGACTGAGTCACCATGCAGGGTGTTTTCAGAAGACAACCATGGACCTTATTGCTCAGGTAAATAACCAGGCATTAACCCAGCGGGATGCAGCCGGGACACAGGAAGCAATCGGGAATTACTGCACTGTAAATAGCTGCTCATTCTTCCGGGTGCCAGCATCCCAGGTCCCAGCCATGCTCAGATGACCCTTTTTTGAAAACAAAAGCTCCCTGAGTTTTAAAACTGGCAGCTGACCATGGCTGGGACCTGGGATGCTGGCGCCCAGCAGAATCGACAGTGTGGTAATTCCTGCATACCATGTCCCAGCTGCATCCTGTTAGGCTGATGCTGGGTTATTTGTCTGAGCGATAAGAAATGGCTGGCTTTTAAACATTTTCACTAGATAAGATCTGGGGATAAAAGGAAATGGAAAGACCATCTCTCTTTATGGACTCACCTTCTACTGAAAAGTTTGTACTTGCACTTTGTAGTTGCGGGTCAGAAAAACACAATGCTGGGGAAAAAAAATAAGAAGATGGTTATATCAAATCATTTTTACTTATATTTCCCCCATCAGATATTCTTCTGTACTCTTCAGTCAAAATATACCAGTGTTAATCAGGCTCTGTTAATTCCTCAAAAGATCTTAAAATGAGAACTCTGAAAATTACTTTTCTATATTCTTCCAAACACCTGTATCAAGATGCTGTTACAACTACAGTTTTCACAAAGTAGTTTTTCACTCTGACATTTCTCAAAAGTAGGTAAAATTCACAGCCTTCAGTTACTTTTTTAAAATGAGGTTGATAATCAGCTGCTGGTCTATAGTATAGAACACATTCTTTCACTGGCCTCCTCAACATCCACAGCAGAACATAAAACAACACTCAAGCCATCTGATAATTGCTCTCCCAACCATTGTAAGGAAAATCCTCTACAAATATAAAAATAATGTAAAGGCTACCTCTCGCCTCAAATGTAGTTGCCTCTCATCAAATTACAATGGAAATGCAACCTGTAGGCCTAAATACCCTAAAGGTACAAATCCCATCTGATTGTGGAAGCGAAGCAGGGTCAGCTCTGCTTAGTACTTGGATCGAAGACTACCAAATGAATACCAAGTTCTGTAGGCTATACTTCAGAGGAAGGAACTTGCAAAATCACCTCTGAGCATTACTTGCCTAAGAAAACCCTGTGAAATTAATGGGGTTGCAATAAGCCGACAGGTGACTTGAAAGCACATGCAAACTGTTTATTACTTGCAACAAGTTACTGTATTTCAAGCTTGATGTGTATATGCATATAGAATACACAATCACAAAGTTTTTTTTAAAAAAAAGAGATGAATAATAATCTTCTATGTTAAAATGAAAAGATTCACATTAGAGCATATGTAGGAATGGTGTGTCATAAATGCCCTTCTGAAAGAGACAGTCCTGGTAAAATACTCTGTGCAATATTGTCAGTAAAGATTAAAAAAAAAACCCATTGGGTGATTTTAATGGCTTCCAAGGAATCTATGTCTTTGTACCATATTTTTAATTCTATTTTGGCTATTCTGGAGTCCATCCCTCCTCTCCTATGTGGGGCTATAGACATGTCACTGCCCAATTGTGTTGTAACAGCTGTCATGAGTTAAAGTTAACATAGAGCAAAACACTTCTGAAGCTGAATCAATTCTTCAGGCCTGCGCATGGTATCTTGCCCCTGCTTCTGACCCAAGTCAGTCCTAGGGCTGGCATGTTAATGTTTACATACATCACACCAGTGTTTACATGCTGCCTGCCATCACACCATGGATCTGCTGCTGTTGTGTGCCCCTTACTTGCTGCCACCACCACATCTTCCCTGAAGCTGGATCATAAGAGCATAAATGGGGTGCCCCACTACACCCATGTGGCCAGGTGCCCCCTTCTGACAGAGGTCACAGTGGGGGCTTTTAGGGAAGATGTGGTGATGGCAGCAGGTAAGGGTGCCACACAGCGCCATCTTGTCTGCTGGCTATTGCCACGGAGTTTCTTGGAAACTCTTTGGTAAACAGCCAGCCTTTTCAGATCAGATTAAGCCACCTTTGGGCTGAGACCACCAGATTGGCATCTAGACTTGCTAATTCTGGACCTGGACAACATGAGCATTCCCAGAAAATTGTGTGTGTGTGTAATAGCAGATAGATTAATAAAATCATAGGGTTGGAAGAGACCACAAGGGCCACCCAGTCCAACCCCCTACCATGCAGTAACTCACAAAGTACCCCGACAGATGGCCATCCAGCCTCTGTTTAAAAACCTCCAAAGAAGAGTCCACCACTCTCCAAGGGAGTGTGTTCCACTGTCGAACAGCCCTTACTATCAGGAAGTTCCTCCTAATGTTGAGGTGGCATCTCTTTTCCTGCAGTTTACATCCATTGTTCCGCGTTCTAGTCTCTGGAGCAGCAGAAAACAAGCTCACTCCCTCCTCAATATGACACCCCTTCAAATACTTAAAGAGGGCTATCATATCACCTCTTAGCCTTCTCTTCTCCAGGCTAAACATCCCCAGTTCCCTAAGGGGGTCCTCATAAGGCATTTCTTCCAGACCCTTCACCATCTTAGCTGCCTTCCTTTGGACACGCTCCAGTTTCTCCACATCCTTTTTGAATTGTGGTGCCCAGAACTGGACACAATATTCCAGGTGGGGCCTGACCAAAGCAGGATAGAGCAGCACTATTACTTCCCTTGATTGAGACACTATACTTCTATTGATGCAGCCTAAAATTGCATTGGCCTTTTTAGCTGCTGCATCGCACTGTTGACTCATGTTCAACTTATGGTCTACTTGGACTCCTAGATCTCTTTCGCACGTACTTTCATTCAGCCAGGTGTCCCCATCCTATATCTGTGCATTTCATTTTTCCGTCCTAAGTGCAGTACCTTACATTTCTCTGTGTTGAATTTCATTTTCTTAGCTTTGGCCCAGCTTTCTAGTCTATTCAGGTCATTTTGAATTTTGATCCTGTCTTCTGGTATTAGCTACTCCTCCTAGTTTAGTGTCATCTGCAAATCTGATGAGTATGCTCCCAATTCTGTTATCCAAGTCATTGATAACGATGTTGAATAGCACTGGGCCAAGGACAGAATCCTGTGGCACCCCACTGGTCACTTCTCTCCAGGATGAAAATGAACCATTGCTGAGCATCTTTTGGGTTCGGCCAGTCAACCAATTACAGATCCACCTAACAGTTGCCTTGTCTAGCCCACATTTTACAAGCTTGTTTGCAAGAATGTCATGGGGAACTTTGTTAAAGGCCTTATTGAAATCAAGATATACTATATCCACAGCGATAATTGTTGGGATCCTCTTTTTTTCCCTTTTTGAAGATGGGGACAACGTTTGCCCTCCTCCAGTCTGCAGGGACTTCTCCTGTTCTCCAGGAGTTCTCAAAGATTATTGCCAATGGTTTCGATATTACATTTGCCAGTTCTTTTAGTACCCTTGAATGTAGTTCATCTGGTCCTAGAGACTTATATTCATTTAGATTAACCAGGTATTCCTGTACTATCTCTTTACTTATTCTGTGCTGAAATTCCCTTATTCTGTCCTCTGCTCTGTTGTCCTCAGCTTGAGCACCCTTTGCCTTTTCTGAGAAGACTGAAGCAAAGAAGTTGTTGAGTAATACTGCCTTTTCTCTGTCCCCTGTTGCATTTTGCCATCTTCTGCACGCAGTGGCCCTACCATTTCCTTCTTCTTCCTTTTGCTGCGGACATACCCAAAAAAGCCCTTTTTGTTGTTCTTAACCTCTCTAGCAAGCCTGAGTTCATCTGCGCTTTAGCTTTTCTGACTTTACCCCTACATGTGCTGGCTATTTGTTTGAATTCCGCTGTTCATTTGGACAGTCCCTTCATCTAGCTCCTTTCATGGAGGTATGAACCACACTGGCGGGGGCTCACGCATAAACAGCTTTAAAAAGAGAAAGGTCATAACACTTTCTAGCTCCTAGTTACTGAAGAGATTTCTCAGGCGTGCCCGATACTGTACTTACTTGTGTTATTTGTACAGTTCCCTTGTGTAGAGTTGATGGTAGCCACTGACAGCCGCACTGCCTCTGTCACATTCTGAAGAATTGTACTGATGTTGTTGATATTGTTATTTATTTCAGCGTCAATGTTGATTTTGTGGTCCACAATAATACTGCCAGGCCTTTGAGAACAACAACAAAGGGGCACAATTTTTCAACTGCTGCTAAGCCACCATTTTCTTGCAAGAAAGAACATTGCAGGGAAGGGAGTATTTAACAAGGAAAATGAAGAAACTGAGTTGTAGGGATGCACATGAGACCATTGCTAAATTGTGTTTCTGTTAGTGAGCCCTTTCTAGATTGTGATGATGAATGCAAAATGATCTCTTTCAGTTTAGGGAATCATTATTACTACCTTGGGAATTGGAATATATCAGTAGTTTGGACCAGTAAATGGACCATTCCTCAGTCCTTGAACAATCCTTGGTTTCACTCTAGGTAGTCAATCTACCAAAGTGATATGATAATAAGAGAGATCTAATCATCAGATTAAAAAAATAATAATGGAAGAGAACCATAGAACTGTGTAAATTTACAGCGATACATAAATAAAGGTTAATAATAATAATAATAATAATAATTAGAATAACTGGGAGCTAGGATAAGCAAAGGTTAGTTTTCCTGCATTTTCTTTAGGGGAGAATGGGCTCTAAGTGGATTCAGGAGAACTGGAAGCTAGCACTTTTTTACTGGGCTGCTGTGAGACATGAATGGGCCACTGAGGAACAAGCAGGGAATTGATAACCAAGCATCTTATGATAACTGGGGCACTCACCTCAGACTGAGAATCTCCACATCACGGTATCCAGGAACATCTTTATAAACAGTGTTCATCTAAAAGATGCAGAAGAAACACAATGTGCCCATAAACCAGCCGAAAACATGCAGTGGGAGGGGAGTAGATAGACAGAAAAATCTGTATGACAAAGCAGGGTGCTGGAGGGTGGTGAATTACCTGGGTCTGAAAATCTTTCTCCAGCATCTTGTATTCTTCTGAACTTGTGTTCTTGAGTTCATCAGTGTATTCCTTGTTAGTGATCTTTACATTGACTTCAACTGATACAGGCATAGTTTCTAAAACAGGATAAAGGGGTTGGAGCATATTCCTTGTGAGAGAAGGACAGAGTCTTTGGGAGCAATTTAATGGTAGGGGGAAGATCAGATATAGGAAGGTTGGTAGAAAAGGGTTAATGCACTTAGTTAATAATTCATAACATTAAAAATCTAATTCAATTACTTTTATGTTCGAAGAAGGAAAATTTTAAGTAACATATCTGTGTTATATACCTGTGCCCGGTTAAATTGCCATTTAAGTGTGCCCTAAAAACTGTACCAGAATGAAGCTGGAAAATACCATTTGTGATTTTATCTCACCTTCCCATTGTCCCTGGCTTGATTAGTTCAAAAATCCCATTTCTCATCCATGTTACTCAAAATTCATTCTAAGAAGTGTGCAGTTAATGGAATACAGTGGGACCTTGGTATCCACTGAGGATCCAATCCAGACACTCCCCACAGATAACAAAAGCCACAAGACCTCAAGTCCCATTGTCCTTAATGGTGGAGTGATCCTGTGCATGCACTGCTACCACTAGGACACTCAGTGCCCCTCTCCTGGCAGGAACCCTCACCTGCCTGCCCACTTGCCAGCACCTCTCCCAGCCAGCACCCTTGTTTGTCCACCTAATTGCTCATGCCCCTCTCCCAGCAGGCACTCTTGCCTGCCCACTGACTTGCTCGGGCCCTCCTGTGCCCGGCAAAGGCTCCCTCAGGGCGGCACGTTCCTACCTGGCCAATCCAGTGCTGCCTGCTGATCCTGGGCTTCCTCCTCCCATGGGTGCAACCGAGAATGCAGTCCCAATGGCAGTGCAGCAGGGAAACATGGGGTTGTCCCTAAGGATGGTGTGGCAATAGGTTGTCCATTGGGGACAACTGGGGGCTTGCCATCCACAGACGGTGGAATCTGCAGAAGGCAAATCCACAGATAAGGAGGGCCCACTGTTTTAGGGATTTCCTAACCAGTAATCTGTTACGTCCTCCCTTACACAGATCATTTTATGACCGGACAAGCCCGAAACATATAAAAAACATCAAAATTTAAAGCCTAGCACTTCAAAACTTCACACACATTTCTCAAGTGCTGAGAATCACTGTACAATCACTGTTGAGAATCTGAATTAAATATAGAACTAGATTTTGTTCTAAAATACCATTGTGGTGAAGCCTTATATATAAGAGAAAAGAAAATTAAAGACAAATTGATTGTGTATCTAGATCATTTGAAATCAGAAAACAGTCAAATCACTATGAAAACAATAGAAGACCTGGAATAACAGGATATTAATTTGCAATTGTACATCTATAGACAATTGTTTGAGAGGATTAAAATTGATAAGAACTTATTTGGTTTTGAAATGACAAAATTAGAATTCAAATTACAATTGTGCTCAAATGATGAAAAGTTGATAACGAAAATGTTATGTTACTATTGAAAATAGAAATGGAAAAGGAACAAGTGAAAGATTGCATGGTTAAATGGGCACAAAATATGTGTCATAATATACAAGTAGAAGAATATGTGGAAAAAATATTAAAGTTTACTTTAAGTCATGATCTTAAAGAAAAACTTTTACAAGATAATCTATCAGTGGTATTTAATTCCAGAAACAATTTCCAAAATGTATAAAGGCTCTTTGAATATCTATTGGAAATGAAAAAATAAAGAATGGACTTTTTATCATATGTGATGGAACTGTGAGATGGCAAAACAGAAAAACAAAACAAAACAAAAAACCCACAATACCTAGATGCAAATACATGCTACAATGTAAATTTACAGCGCTATATAAATAAAGGTTAATAATAATAATAATAATAATAATAATAGGAGAGATTTTAAAATTCAAACTTCATCTAAAGCCTGAACTCTTATTTTGGATTGTTGAGTGAGAATTTAGAGAAAGAGCACAAAAGAATCATGCATCGTATGATAACAACAGCAAGATTGGTCTACGCACAGAGATGGAAAGAACCACTAATCCCAACACACCAATATTTGTTGTTAAAACTATATGAACTTGCAGAAATGGACAACTGATTACTTTAATTAAAGTAAAAAGCAATAGATTCGTTTTTTAAAAAATGAGAAAGTATAATGGAGTTTGCAAAGAAGATCCCAAGATCTTCTTCATTTTAAACCTCGCAAGAAAAATTCAGAACTTGCCCCACTATCCCAATTCCACTTATCCACATGAATCTCTTTATGTGGGTAATGTATTAGTTTAGGATTTGAAATACAGTAGAATGAATCCCTAAGTAGAAATGTGGCTTTGGAGTAATTATTAGCAGAAACATGTAGAATCCTACTCCCTCTAATTATTAAGAATTAGAGGGAGTAGGATTATGACATAATTATAACCGCACATTAGTCAATTGGAAACCACACATTCCCTTGAATGTATTTTTATGTTTTGTTTGTGTTTTAGGGTTTTGTAGTTTAGTTGGGAGGTGAAGGGCTTATATGTTTGTTATCCTTGTATGTTGTTTTAGGTTAAAAACTTTGCTATATACGAATTAAAAACACATTTCAATTGTGCACATGAGAAAATAGCAGGGCCTGTGTCTCTTCAAAGTGCTGGAGCTCAACAGAAGAGATGGTTTTAGTAGGGAGAGGATCAGTGGGAAGAGAAAGGAGAGGCCTCAGGGTTCTTGTTCGTTTTTTAAAAATTACAAGATGATGTGCCATTGGTATTTAATAGTGACACAATGAGTTACTGTACTGGGTAACACCAACCCTAGTGAGACCACTGACTTGAAAGGAAGCCACAGAGGTCTGAGAGAGAGAGACTGAGGAGATGGACTAACCTACACGGACTGTTTTTGCTTTAGTTTACAAGGGGAAAATCCACCAGCGCGATGGAAAGAGATTGAAAAATTCAGAACTTGTCCCATACCCCAATTCCACTTACCCACATGAATCTCTTCCACAGGATACTCACACCTTGGCCCATAGAATAAATTGTCAAGGCACACACATTTAATCCCATCAAAATGTCCTTTATTCTCGCACTCTGGAAGAGAGCAATTACCCCATGTAATTTGATAAATGGCACAAATGCAGAAAAGAACAGTGGTGATGACAACCCTACTCACACTGGATAGTCCAAGCAACCAAGTACCATAAATGTCAAAAGCATCATCATCTAAGAAGATTGTAAAGAAAAGCCATGGAACGAGCCCATTCCAGATCTTTTGAGTGTCTTCCTTGCTTTTCATGCCCTTGCTACCGCCACCCCCAGTATATGCAGATAGACAATGAATTAAGTATTAGTCGATATTTTAATCTAAAATAACTAGTCTTGGTTCAGTAAGTATCTTCTCATATCACACACCCTCACTTTTCTGTGACTGATGAAAAATACACCAGAATAATATCCTGCCGATAAAATATTCCCATTCAATAACATCAGGTGTCTCCAAAATTTTGGTTCCATTGGCACCTTAGGAAATTTGAGAAAGTTTGTTGAACATGCCATTAAAATAGTTCCTATTGTGGGGAAAGTGGATATGGATGTAGTGGCCACAGAAGGACATCAGGGTTACTCAACTAGTCCTTTGCAACTTTCTACACCTTTTGACAGAACTCAGACTTATCCCATGCATATTTACACAGAAATAAGTGCCAGTGGAATTGATGCCATGCAAGTATGCTTAGGACTGAGCCTAAGAAGTTTTAAGAAACATGCCTAATACAGTTTACATTTTTAAAAACACCTTAGAACATATCACCAACCATTCTGACAATTTATAATAGAATTGCACGTAGCAAGATTTTGTAAACTGACATGTTGGGTCAAACTCAGCCAAGAAAACACACCAGCATAAATGGGAGAAGACAGTCCCATTGTTAGCAGACCTGCCACCAAAGTATTGATCCCAACTGCCTCAGGACTGAAAAGAAGCGCCATAGATGTTTTAAAGAAAAGTTCATATAATGAGGAATTCAAAGATATAGCCATGTTAGTCTGTAAAATCAGTAGGTAGATCAGTTTTGTAGTACCTTGGAGACTAACTGAAAGAAATAAGTTGGCAACATGAGCTTTTGTAGACTTGAGTCTGCTTCCTCAGATGCATTTGAAGAAGCAGACTTAAGTCTATGAAAGCTCATGCTTTACACTTCATATAATGAACTCATTCCAGATTCCTTAAAAGTGTTGAGCCTACAGCCCTTCTATACCCACCATGAGAAATAAGACCTGTCCATTAATATCTGTGAATCCTTCCCGGTTAATTCAGCGTTTGCTGAAAATTACCCAGATTTCCCAGATTCATATACTGATCATATCAAATTTGTCTTAGCCTGTAAATGAAACACTAAGTTATGAGGAGACAAGGAGCAGAAGCAAAAAAGCAAAAACTCATTAAAGGTTCCATCATGGAAAAATAAATGGGACTCAGAGCCTTTGTTAAGAAGTTGCATCTTATAGCATGTTCACGTTACATCTGCTTGGTATCTAGCCCTTCATAAAGAATATACCTTGGATGACAACACAGGGAGGTAATAGCTATGTGAGGCAGTCATATGACATTTTAAAAAAAAAAACCTTCACAGAATGTGTGAAAGAGAAGGAAGATTCAATCCTCCCAAAGGCAATAAAAATCTAGAACAGGGACATTTTTTTCAACTGGCTCCTTATTAAAGCCAGGCGCTTGACTCTATAACTAAGAATCAATGGCCATTACAATACTTTTCCTGAAAACTAGGATAGGTGCAATAAAATCAAAATCTTGCATTAAGATAACAGATTCAGATTTGTTTCCAACTTGGGAAAATGAATTACTGTGGGCCTCACAGAAGGGTTTATTAAAAGAAGCAATACTCACCAACAGTAGTTGAAGTTTGGGTGGTGACTGCTGACGTTGTGGTCGTTGTCGTGGTACTTTGTTGTGTGGTAGTGGTGCTACTGGTGGTAGTTGAGGCAGTGGACGTTGTCGAAGAGCTGCTAGCTGTTGATGTGGAAGTAGTAATAGGCTCAGTAGTGGTTGGTGTTGATGGTGTCGCTGGCTGTACTGAAGTAATGCTAGAGCTACTGCTTGGTGCTGCTGAAATGGTGGAGCTGCTGGCACTGATGGGAGTTGATGACATTATGGAAGGCCTAATAGTGCTCAATGTTGTAAAGGACGGAGCCACCACTGTGGTGCTAGTGTCGGATGGAGAGATAGTACTGTCCTGTGGAGAACTACTCGTCAAAGCAGACACAGTGGAAATTTCCGGCATGTTTGTTCCAATGTTGGTAGCAGCCTCACTTGTCTCTTCAGATGTTCGGCTTGTGAACTCTGAGCTTGTGAAAATCTCACCCATTGTAGTGCTTGTGTGTGGTGGGGAGATGCTTGTGTCTGCTGGTGATTTACTAGTGAAGAGTGAGGCAGTACTCCAGTCTGGTATGTTGGTCCCGATGGTAGCAGTAGCATTAGTGGTCTCTGCAGAGGCAGTGCCGGTGAAAACGGAGGTGGGAAAGACTGGAGTGAAGGTTGTAGTGGCAGCATGTGATGGAGAGGTCACTACTGTAGTGCTGCTAGCTAGTGGGGAGCTGTTTATTTCTCCTGCGGGAGTGGTTGTGAAAGTTGGGTCACTAGAGCTGTCATCCATTGGGCTGCTGGTGCTAAATAGTGGGCTACTTGTGGTTCCCAAGGAGGTGATTGTGAAAGGTGGGCTCATAGTGCTCTCATCCATTGTGGTGCTTGTGTCTAATGGTGAGCTACTTGTGTCTCCTGAAGGGGTGGTTGTGAAAGGTGGGTTCACAGTGCTATCATTCATTGGGGTACTGCTTCCTAATGGTGAGCTACTTGTGTCTCCTGAGGGAAATGATGTGAAAGATGGGCTCATAGTGCTCTCGTCCATTGTGGTGCTTGTGTCTAATGGTGAGCTACTTGTGTCTCCTGAGGGAAAGGATGTGAAAGGTGGGCTCATAGTGCTCTCGTCCATTGTGGTGCTTGTGTCTAACGATGAGCTACTTGTGTCTCCTGAAGGGGTGGTTGTGAAAAATGAATTCACAGTGCTGTCATCCATTGGAGTACTGCTTTCTAATGGTGAGCTACTTGTGTCTCCTGAAGGGGTGGTTGTGAAAAATGAGTTCACAGTGCTGTCATCCATTGGAGTACTGCTTTCTAATGGTGAGCTACTTGTGTCTCCTGAGGGAAAGGATGTGAAAGATGGGCTCATAGTGCTCTCGTCCATTGTGGTGCTTGTGTCTAATGGTGAGCTACTTGTGTCTCCTGAAGGGGTGGTTGTGAAAAATGAGTTCACAGTGCTGTCATCCATTGGAGTACTGCTTTCTAATGGTGAGCTACTTGTGTCTCCTGAGGGAAAGGATGTGAAAGATGGGCTCATAGTGCTCTCGTCCATTGTGGTGCTTGTGTCTAATGGTGAGCTACTTGTGTCTCCTGAAGGGGTGGTTGTGAAAAGTGAGCTCACAGTGCTGTCATCCATTGGAGTACTGTTTTCTAATGGTGAGCTACTTGTGTCTCCTGAAGGGGTGGTTGTGAAAAATGAGTTCACAGTGCTGTCATCCATTGGAGTACTGCTTTCTAATGGTGAGCTACTTGTGTCTCCTGAGGGAAAGGATGTGAAAGTTGGGTCCATAGTGCTCTCGTCCATTGTGGTGCTTGTGTCTAATGGTGAGCTACTTGTGTCTCCTGAAGGGGTGGTTGTCAAAAATGAGTTCACAGTGCTGTCATCCATTGGAGTACTGCTTTCTAATGGTGAGCTACTTGTGTCTCCTGAGGGAAAGGATGTGAAAGGTAGGCTCATAGTGCTCTCGTCCATTGTGGTGCTTGTGTCTAATGGTGAGCTACTTGTGTCTCCTGAGGGAAAGGATGTGAAAGGTGGGCTCATAGTGCTGTCATCCATTGTGGTGCTTGTGTCTAATGATGAGCTACTTGTGTCTCCTGAAGGGGTGGTTGTGAAAAATGAGTTCACAGTGCTGTCATCCATTGGAGTACTGCTTTCTAATGGTGAGCTACTTGTGTCTCCTGAGGGAAAGGATGTGAAAGTTGGGTCCATAGTGCTCTCGTCCATTGTGGTGCTTGTGTCTAATGGTGAGCTACTTGTGTCTCCTGAAGGGGTGGTTGTGAAAAATGAGTTCACAGTGCTGTCATCCATTGGAGTACTGCTTTCTAATGGTGAGCTACTTGTGTCTCCTGAGGGAAAGGATGTGAAAGGTGGGCTCATAGTGCTCTCATCCATTGTGGTGCTTGTGTCTAATGATGAGCTACTTGTGTCTCCTGAAGGGGTGGTTGTGAAAAATGAATTCACAGTGCTGTCATCCATTGGAGTACTGCTTTCTAATGGTGAGCTACTTGTGTCTCCTGAAGGGGTGGTTGTGAAAAATGAGTTCACAGTGCTGTCATCCATTGGAGTACTGCTTTCTAATGGTGAGCTACTTGTGTCTCCTGAGGGAAAGGATGTGAAAGATGGGCTCATAGTGCTCTCATCCATTGTGGTGCTTGTGTCTAATGATGAGCTACTTGTGTCTCCTGAAGGGGTGGTCGTGAAAAATGAATTCACAGTGCTGTCATCCATTGGAGTACTGCTTTCTAATGGTGAGCTACTTGTGTCTCCTGAAGGGGTGGTTGTGAAAAATGAGTTCACAGTGCTGTCATCCATTGGAGTACTGCTTTCTAATGGTGAGCTACTTGTGTCTCCTGAGGGAAAGGATGTGAAAGATGGGCTCATAGTGCTCTCGTCCATTGTGGTGCTTGTGTCTAATGGTGAGCTACTTGTGTCTCCTGAGGGAAAGGATGTGAAAGGGGGGCTCATAGTGCTCTCGTCCATTGTGGTGCTTGTGTCTAATGGTGAGCTACTTGTGTCTCCTGAAGGGGTGGTTGTGAAAAGTGAGTTGACAGTGCTGTCATCCATTGGAGTACTGTTTTCTAATGGTGAGCTACTTGTGTCTCCTGAAGGGGTGGTTGTGAAAAATGAGTTCACAGTGCTGTCATCCATTGGAGTACTGCTTTCTAATGGTGAGCTACTTGTGTCTCCTGAGGGAAAGGATGTGAAAGTTGGGTCCATAGTGCTCTCGTCCATTGTGGTGCTTGTGTCTAATGGTGAGCTACTTGTGTCTCCTGAAGGGGTGGTTGTCAAAAATGAGTTCACAGTGCTGTCATCCATTGGAGTACTGCTTTCTAATGGTGAGCTACTTGTGTCTCCTGAGGGAAAGGATGTGAAAGGTGGGCTCATAGTGCTCTCGTCCATTGTGGTGCTTGTGTCTAATGGTGAGCTACTTGTGTCTCCTGAAGGGGTGGTTGTGAAAAGTGAGTTCACAGTGCTGTCATCCATTGGAGTACTGTTTTCTAATGGTGAGTTACTTGTGTCTCCTGAAGGGGTGGTTGTGAAAAATGAGTTCACAGTGCTGTCATCCATTGGAGTACTGCTTTCTAATTGTGAGCTACTTGTGTCTCCTGAGGGAAAGGATGTGAAAGATGGGCTCATAGTGCTCTCGTCCATTGTGCTGCTTGTGTCTAATGGTGAGCTACTTGTGTCTCCTGAGGGAAAGGATGTGAAAGTTGGGTCCATAGTGCTCTCGTCCATTGTGGTGCTTGTGTCTAATGGTGAGCTACTTGTGTCTCCTGAGGGAAAGGATGTGAAAGATGGGCTCATAGTGCTCTCGTCCATTGTGGTGCTTGTGTCTAATGGTGAGCTACTTGTGTCTCCTGAGGGAAAGGATGTGAAAGGTGGGCTCATATTGCTCTCGTCCATTGTGGTGCTTGTGTCTAATGGTGAGCTACTTGTGTCTCCTGAGGGAAAGGATGTGAAAGGTGGGCTCATAGTGCTCTCGTCCATTGTGGTGCTTGTGTCTAATGGTGAGCTACTTGTGTCTCCTGAAGGGGTGGTTGTGAAAAATGAGTTCACAGTGCTGTCATCCATTGGAGTACTGCTTTCTAATGGTGAGCTACTTGTGTCTCCTGAGGGAAAGGATGTGAAATATGGGCTCATAGTGCTCTCGTCCATTGTGGTGCTTGTGTCTAATGGTGAGCTACTTGTGTCTCCTGAAGGGGTGGTTGTGAAAAATGAGTTCACAGTGCTGTCATCCATTGGAGTACTGCTTTCTAATGGTGAGCTACTTGTGTCTCCTGAGGGAAAGGATGTGAAAGGTGGGCTCATAGTGCTCTCGTCCATTGTGGTGCTTGTGTCTAATGGTGAGCTACTTGTGTCTCCTGAGGGAAAGGATGTGAAAGATGGGCTCATAGTGCTCTCGTCCATTGTGGTGCTTGTGTCTAATGGTGAGCTACTTGTGTCTCCTGAGGGAAAGGATGTGAAAGGTGGGCTCATAGTGCTCTCGTCCATTGTGGTGCTTGTGTCTAATGGTGAGCTACTTGTGTCTCCTGAAGGGGTGGTTGTGAAAAGTGAGTTCACAGTGCTGTCATCCATTGGAGTACTGTTTTCTAATGGTGAGCTACTTGTGTCTCCTGAAGGGGTGGTTGTGAAAAATGAGTTCACAGTGCTGTCATCCATTGGAGTACTGCTTTCTAATGGTGAGCTACTTGTGTCTCCTGAGGGAAAGGATGTGAAAGGTGGGCTCATAGTGCTCTCGTCCATTGTGGTGCTTGTGTCTAATGGTGAGCTACTTGTGTCTCCTGAAGGGGTGGTTGTGAAAAGTGAGTTCACAGTGCTGTCATCCATTGGAGTACTGTTTTCTAATGGTGAGCTACTTGTGTCTCCTGAAGGGGTGGTTGTGAAAAATGAGTTCACAGTGCTGTCATCCATTGGAGTACTGCTTTCTAATGGTGAGCTACTTGTGTCTCCTGAGGGAAAGGATGTGAAAGTTGGGTCCATAGTGCTCTCGTCCATTGTGGTGCTTGTGTCTAATGGTGAGCTGCTTGTGTCTCCTGAAGGGGTGGTTGTCAAAAATGAGTTCACAGTGCTGTCATCCATTGGAGTACTGCTTTCTAATGGTGAGCTACTTGTGTCTCCTGAGGGAAAGGATGTGAAAGGTGGGCTCATAGTGCTCTCGTCCATTGTGGTGCTTGTGTCTAATGGTGAGCTACTTGTGTCTCCTGAGGGAAAGGTTGTGAAAGGTGGGCTCATAGTGCTCTCATCCATTGTGGTGCTTGTGTCTAATGGTGAGCTACTTGTGTCTCCTGAAGGGGTGGTTGTGAAAAGTGAGTTCACAGTGCTGTCATCCATTGGAGTACTGTTTTCTAATGGTGAGTTACTTGTGTCTCCTGAAGGGGTGGTTGTGAAAAATGAGTTCACAGTGCTGTCATCCATTGGAGTACTGCTTTCTAATGGTGAGCTACTTGTGTCTCCTGAGGGAAAGGATGTGAAAGTTGGGTCCATAGTGCTCTCGTCCATTGTGGTTCTTGTGTCTAATGGTGAGCTACTTGTGTCTCCTGAGGGAAAGGATGTGAAAGATGGGCTCATAGTGCTCTCGTCCATTGTGGTGCTTGTGTCTAATGGTGAGCTACTTGTGTCTCCTGAGGGAAAGGATGTGAAAGGTGGGCTCATAGTGCTCTCGTCCATTGTGGTGCTTGTGTCTAATGGTGAGCTACTTGTGTCTCCTGAAGGGGTGGTTGTGAAAAGTGAGTTCACAGTGCTGTCATCCATTGGAGTACTGCTTTCTAATGGTGAGCTACTTGTGTCTCCTGAGGGAAAGGATGTGAAAGTTGGGTCCATAGTGCTCTCGTCCATTGTGGTTCTTGTGTCTAATGGTGAGCTACTTGTGTCTCCTGAGGGAAAGGATGTGAAAGATGGGCTCATAGTGCTCTCGTCCATTGTGGTGCTTGTGTCTAATGGTGAGCTACTTGTGTCTCCTGAGGGAAAGGATGTGAAAGGTGGGCTCATAGTGCTCTCGTCCATTGTGGTGCTTGTGTCTAATGGTGAGCTACTTGTGTCTCCTGAAGGGGTGGTTGTGAAAAGTGAGTTCACAGTGCTGTCATCCATTGGAGTACTGCTTTCTAATGGTGAGCTACTTGTGTCTCCTGAGGGAAAGGATGTGAAAATTGGGTCCATAGTGCTCTCGTCCATTGTGGTGCTTGTGTCTAATGGTGAGCTACTTGTGTCTCCTGAGGGAAAGGATGTGAAAGATGGGCTCATAGTGCTCTCGTCCATTGTGGTGCTTGTGTCTAATGGTGAGCTACTTGTGTCTCCTGAGGGAAAGGATGTGAAAGGTGGGCTCATAGTGCTCTCGTCCATTGTGGTGCTTGTGTCTAATGGTGAGCTACTTGTGTCTCCTGAAGGGGTGGTTGTGAAAAGTGAGTTCATAGTGCTGTCATCCATTGGAGTACTGTTTTCTAATGGTGAGCTACTTGTGTCTCCTGAAGGGGTGGTTGTGAAAAGTGAGTTCACAGTGCTGTCATCCATTGGAGTACTGCTTTCTAATGGTGAGCTACTTGTGTCTCCTGAGGGAAAGGATGTGAAAGTTGGGTCCATAGTGCTCTCGTCCATTGTGGTGCTTGTGTCTAATGGTGAGCTACTTGTGTCTCCTGAAGGAGTGGTTGTGAAAAATGAGTTCACAGTACTGTCATCCATTGGAGTACTGCTTTCTAATGGTGAGCTACTAGTGTCTCCTGAGGGAAAGGATGTGAAAGATGGGCTCATAGTGCTCTCGTCCATTGTGGTGCTTGTGTCTAATGGTGAGCTACTTGTGTCTCCTGAGGGAAAGGATGTGAAAGATGGGCTCATAGTGCTCTCGTCCATTGTGGTGCTTGTGTCTAATGGTGAGCTACTTGTTTCTCCTGAAGGAGTGGTTGTGAAAAATGAGTTCACAGTACTGTCATCCATTGGAGTACTGCTTTCTAATGGTGAGCTACTTGTGTCTCCTGAGGGAAAGGATGTGAAAGGTGGGCTCATAGTGCTCTCGTCCATTGTGGTGCTTGTGTCTAATGGTGAGCTACTTGTGTCTCCTGAGGGAAAGGATGTGAAAGATGGGCTCATAGTGCTCTCGTCCTTTGTGGTGCTTGTGTCTAATGGTGAGCTACTAGTGTCTCCTGAGGGAAAGGATGTGAAAGATGGGCTCATAGTGCTCTCGTCCATTGTGGTGCTTGTGTCTAATGGTGAGCTACTTGTGTGTCCTGAAGGGGTGGTTGTGAAATGTGAGTTCACAGTGGTATCATCCATTGCAGTACTGCTTTCTAATGGTGAGCTACTTGTGTCCCCTGAGGGAAAGGATGTGAAAGGTGGGCTCTTAGTGCTCTCGTCCATTGTGGTGCTTGTGTCTAATGGTGAGCTACTTGTGTCTCCTGAAGTGGTGATTGTGAAAAGTTGGTGCATAGTGCTGTTATCCATCGGGGCACTCGTACCTTCTGAGGAAATGGATGAATTGACAATGCTGTCGTACATTGAGGTGCCAATTTCTAATTGTGCGATATCTCTGTCTCCTGAATGAGTGGTAACATGTGGATTCATTTTGCTTTCCCCTATTATGGGGCTGGTGGAAGGCATGGTCCTTTCGTCATTTCTTGGCCATCTTGAGTTATTTACAGCTATGTGACCCCTTTCATTTCCACCTTCTTCCACCAGCAATTCTTCTTTTTTAAGATAGTGAGTCCAAATTGTCTCATCTCTGAATCCACCTATGGGAAAGGCAAGGACAACATTGACAAGGTGCCATTTCTACAGCTTGCAGTAGCAATGGCGGGATACCTTAAAATCATACTTTCTCAGCCTCAGAGGAAGCAAAACGCAACCACACCACACACACCCCGTTAAAAACGTTTGCCAAGAAAACCCCGCCAGGACTTCCATAACTCAGAAATGACCTGATAGCATGCAACAACAATAACATTTTTCTAGCCAGAAAGTGGATGCAGAGCAGAGCAGAAGGTGAGCTATAGAAGGAGGAAGATAACTAAGTAAATATGCAGTCCATCTTTGCAGGTTAGAGCAAAAAATGAATTACGCCTTAGAAATTGAGGCAATCTGATGTTCTCCTAGCTTTGTTGAAGGTTTACTCACAGCTCTTTCCTCATGCCTAGAGATGTTTCCTGAAAACTGGAGATTCAGGGCCAGGTCCTGAGATCTTACAACCCTAACTGCCACCAATATAGAGGCAGACGTCTACAGGAATACAGAAAAGTAAAGCATCACCCAAAGTGCTGAGCTCCACATTAAACCAATGTCCTCCTCTCTTTGCATTTGAAGCAAACCTTATTTGCTGCTTGAAGATTAGTAATGGAAAGAATTTTCAAAAATATTTCAAAAATGTTGAAGAAACACATTTCTTGAGTGTCACGAGACCCTGATGAGGAGAATCCTGGATTATGAAAATTTTAATAGTTCTGGACTTATTCTGAGAAAAATTCACAGTGTATGTGTGTGTGTGTGTGTGTGTGCAGAAATTAATGCTGTTTGCTTTGTGAAAACAAAACCACTTGCAAATGTTGTGCAGAACAATTCCTCAACTATATCCTGGATCTCAAAGGAAGTACCTTTTTGTGTTGCTAATGGAATTTAAATTTTATTTCCTGGACTTTACAATGTCGTCTCCCAATCCCACATGGGCATAAGGAGGGGTGGCCTGCCTAGATAGAATTCTCTCTATGCCATCTTAACTTAGAACAACACCAGCAACATCTTGCCAAAATGCAGGCCTGTGACTAATATTGTCATATTTCCACCATCCGCGTGATTACTGTGTTTCCCTGAAAATAAGACAGGGTCTTATATTAATTTTTGCTCCCAAAGATGCACTAGGTCTTATTTTCAGGGGATGTACAATTTTTCCACGAAGAAGAATTCACATTTATTGTTGAACAAAAAATGAACATATATTACATACTATATATATATATACACACACACACACACACACACACACACACACAAAAACTTCACTAGGTCTTAATTTCAGGGGAGGCCATATATTTAGCAATTCAGCAAAACTTCTACAGTACTTGGTCTTATTTTCTGAGGATGGCTTATTTTCAGGGAAACAGGGTATTAGCACTTTTGTCTGATGAAGAAGCCAGTGGAGCTTTGAAAGCTTGCAACTCGTATTTTGAGCATTTTCGTTGCCCCAATTAAAAATATCAGAAAGAAGAAGAAAAAAAAGGAAAATTTAGAATGGTGGAAAGGAAGAAAGGAGGAAAAGAAAAGAATGAAGGTATAGAAATTGAGTAGAAAATAATTAAAATGAAATGATAAGATTTAGTAGGAAAGATGGTACATAAGAAAGGGAGAAATTAGGGAAAGAATAACATATTATGTGGATGGTTAACAATTAAATTAATATTTTGGCAGGATTTAGTATGAAATAACATGGAAGATGTTTGAAATAATGATGTTGAGAATGGGAAATCTATGATATAAGTAAAGAACATAAAAGAAAGCCTAAGATGTCAATGGAAATATGTATGTTGAATGCTTGATATTTGTTTGTTTTAATAATGAACTTTATTTTTTAAAAAAATATCACTGTTTTGTGGGTTTGGGGTGTAACTATACTTTGTTATATGGCCAACATGGCTACCCCTGTATATGATCCCCAACTAAAAACAATGGTTCTTCGGTGGGGGGGGGGGGGAATGTTGCACCGAATAATTGTTGAATTATAGGCAATCCTTAAAAACTATGGAGTTTTCAAAGAAGTTTTTCAGAATGGGAAGAAAACTGATAAATTGCTCATTGCTTCCTCGTTCGAGATGGGTCCTTCAATTGTAGGCACTTTGAGTTGACTTCCCCATGAGGAAGAGTAATTCTCTATCTCAGGCAGTTCTGTAGAAAAGGTGGTGAAGAACCTTCCACCCCCACTGGACCCTTGGCACCATAGTAGGTACTCCAAAAAAACCACCTTGGTCTGTGTCGCAAAAACAGTAGCGGGAGAGAGGGGCTAATGTGGTTTCCCAGTGAAGCAGACCATCTTTCTTTCCACCCTGAAGCCTCCTTCAGAATAAGAAAGAGGACAGTGGTGTGGTCCCTGCAAAAGCAGTCTGACATCTATCAGGAGACCTGAGAGCAAAATAGCGGGTGGGCATCTACAAGACAGTAATAACAGTAAATTGCCTCGGCACACATGTTGCCTAGGATGGACTTTTAATGCCTTTCAAGGGGTCTATGTTGACTTTTAATGAATTTTTAGGGTTTTTTTAAAAATTAAAACATCAAAATCATGGTTTATTTTAAAACTAATTTTATATGTATACTTGTACTGAAGCTTTTGTATAGTTTTAATCTGTATTGTTTTAAAATATTTTTAGATGCCTTGAGTCTCTTTGTTGAGAGAAAGGTGGGATATAAATGAACCATGGTTATTATCTGTACTTGTAAGAAAGTACGGGTGATGTGTTAAGTCACTGTATCTTCCATTTGCCTAGAAAAATATATTCTTTATGATCTTCCAGGCTGAACATTTAAACAGTCTCCTTCGAAGTCCACAGTTTACAGTTGTTGTTGTATATCTTCAGATCATTTCCAACTTATGGTAACCCTAAAGTGATCCTGTCATGGGTTTTCTTGGTATGATTTGTTCAAAGAAGGTGTGCCATTGCCTTTCTTTGAGGCTGAGAGTGTGTGACTTGCCCAATGGGTTTCATGGCCAAGTGGGGAATCAACCCCTGGTCTCCAAAATTATAGTCGAACACTCAAACCACTACATCACACTGGCTCACTATGATAAATTATTAATCAGTTTAATATTAGTAATAATACAGTGACTGAAGTTTGCTTTTCCTGAAAACCAGGAAGTATTATTCAATACTACAGCACTTTGATGAAAACAGTCACACCGCCATGACAAAATTACTCAGGGTATTGCATTTTTAGTTCTTTGCCTGAAATACGTAACACCGCATTTGTATTAAACATTCATTCAAACCTTTATTTAACAACCTGGGATAGGACTCATATGCCTTCCTTACACAGTTATCAATATGGATTGTATATATACAGCAATGTTACATAAAAGAATTTTTAAAAATTTTCTTGTTATGTAACGTATATAATAGAGGTTTTCTGACAAATTCCAGTGGGGTGTTTCCAGTGATATTTCTCCAATATCTGGAGATCTAATGACTATCTTGTGTATTTAATGTCATGTACTGTAATTCAGAGTATTAGTTAACACAAACCTCAAATCCTCTCACTTTCTCTCGCCTCCTGTTTTCCATTCTGCTACAAATTCTGCTTTCCAAATCTGGTTCAAATCTATCAACTCCTCCTTCACTGATCATGGTCACATCACATACACAGATACAGTACATAGTTGTGGATGTGTGTCTTTGCCTATCTTATTTATTATCTTCAAAATACAGAACAACAAAGCAGTATTTTAACTTTAACATTTCAACAATTCATACAGAACTACACAACATCCTCCGCTACTTTTCACATCAGAGGAGCCAGCACCAAAAATACCTTACCCCTTGACAGCCACCTAGCTCACCTTAGAAGGAGTACTTTATGTACAGTGAAAGCATTATTGTCTATTAACGAATACGTGGCAGCTGATTCTGAGAGTGTTAGTACTGAAAAAACAACACTCTGCACATGGCCAAAGGTACACACTTCTATAACTATCGTAGATAATCTAGGATAGATTGAAATGAGCTTTTCAGTAAAGGCTAAACACGCAGATGGGTGAGAAGGAAAAAAGATAATCCTGGTTTTTGTACAACTTTATCCTTCTAACATGAAGCTGAATGCTGACATTCCTGAAAAAGGAGACAAAAGCTAATACGGACACTGCTGCAATCTTTGCAGGGTCTTTGAAGACTAACCGAAGGCCTTAGCGCTACTTACCGTTTTCAGAACTGAAAGTGACACAATGGAAGATGAAGAAAAGGAGGCCGATGGAGGAAAGATCCTTTCCCATCACTTGGCCTCAGAAGGTTCTGAGGCAACCCAACTCAGTTGCATTGAAGCTGGACTCCGTCGCTGTCGTGAACTGTGATTTGGTTTCTGAAGAAAGAGAACGGGAACCTTGGACTCTTGAAAGGAGGAGGAGAAAAGATGATCTTGCAGTTGGCTCATAATATTTTTCTGGCATTAAGATCATATGTGCCAGGTGGAGAGCAATAAAGACAGGCAGGAAATTTGCAAGTCAAAGTGAAGGCCAAATTAAAAAAAAAGGAAGTTCAGGTGGGCCAGTTGGATGGCTTTGGTCAGTTCTTCCTTCTTAGTTCAGTGAAAGAAAGAAATACTCTGTGTATCAATGACAGTAAGAGCAATAACCAATAATTCCCAAAGGCAGCTAACAGATTTTGTGTTGTGGGTGTGTGTGTCAGAGAGAGAGAGAGCAGATCAGTCCATATCCGGCCACTAATCTATATGGTCCAAAGGGAAACACACACAGACACACACACACTTACTTTTGCCTCCTTCTCTTCCACATTTTGATAAGCCCAGTCCCTGCAGTACCGTAGTTAAAATTCTAGCCTTAGGTACAGACTAACTTTGATAATTGATTTCGGCAAACTGTCTTCTGGTTTCCAGTTTCAGTTTCTGCATCTTCCATGTGAAGGTTATGACTGTGGACCCTCACTAGGTGGCCTTAAGAATTAAAGAGATAAAGAAGAACCAAATAATTTCCCCTATAAAACCATCTATATCTACAGTGATGTTATTCTCCTCTTTCCATGCTTAATTACCAAATTAAAGTACAATTCTTGCTGGGGGAGGGGGCAGGATCCAGCATCAGGCATTTGGGGAACTGTTAAGCTTTTGTCAATATTCTCTTTTCTTTCAGTAATTTTGATTCGCTCTTTTGCCATTTTTCTCCTGTCTGATGTGGCCCCCACTTGGAGGACAACCCCACATACACTTACATAGCAGTACATCCCATTGAACTCAGCGAGGTACTTCTGAGTAGGTATACAGTAACAGGAAGGTTTGCACTGATAGTCAGCTATCTCCCAAGGGTGGGGAAATTCCTTTCAATGCATTTGGGACTACGCCTCAGGGCAAAGAACACCGAGAACAACAAATCATAATTCAGCCTCCAATGAAATAAATAAAAATCTTGAAGGGATCAAAATAATGCTGATAATAACACTAGGAGCATGTACACACAAAAAGATCATCTTTTCTCCTCTTCCTCCTTTCAAGAGTCCAAGGTTCCCATTCTCTTTCTTCATAAACCAAATTACAGTTCACGACACAAACACACATCTTAACTTATTCCATAAATTCCTCTGTCATTAAGTCCTTAAATGATGAGATGAAGATGGCCATGCATCTAATTCCTGAAAAGGGAAATTAGGGCTATCAGAAAACAGAAAAAAGTGAGCTACAACAAGATGCACATATTTGCAGTATTGTTTGTTGCTGTTGTTGGGTGCCTTCAAGTCATTACCGATTTATGGCAAATCTAAGGCAAACCTATCATGGGGTTTTCTTCGCAAGATTTGTTCAGAGGTTCGCCATTGCCTTCTCCTGAGGCTGAGAGCCCAAGGTCACCCAGTGGGTTTTATGGCTGAGCTGGGAATTGAACTCTGGTCTCCAGAGTCGGAGACCCACACTCAAACCACTGCGCAACACTACGAAATACTTTTTAATCTCATTTCTTCCAAGAAACTGTGTTACATTTTGCTATTATCTAAACCCTGTAGGGTAGGTAAAAGTTTAGACATTGTGATTTGCCTAAAGGGCCATGCACTGATTTGCACAGCTGAGGAGGAAATCGAACTTGACATGTGTGCACAAAACAATATGGCAATAATTCTGGTTTATTAATCCAGAATGTGAATGAGCCATGTGCTGATCACATGGCCCTTTGAATAAGCAAGGAAACAAACCAGATAGGGATAGCTAAGTATGATGACCAAACTAAGATTATGTTGCCTCTTTTAATTTATAAACTATGGCTTCTTGGCCAGAATAAAGTATAATTTCAGATGACAATAAGACTAAATTGATTTTGCCTTATTTGTTGGTTTTTTTTATGATAAGGAAGAAGCAAGTGTGAATAAACAGAGTCCATGTACAAGCACGTAGTTCATTCTCATAAAGGATTAAACCAGGATTTAGGATTTATCATTGCATGAAACATGACCAGTGTGAAAGTAGACATAATGTGAGTGGAGATAGGGCTGTGCAAAGTTGCCCATAGTAGTATGTACTGCGACTGTATATCTGATCATTGCTGATCTTTATGAAAGCTCTAGAACAGAAACCAGGTCCCCATTCACACTACAGAATTATAACATTATTATTCCCCTTTAACTGCCATGGTCCCGTCTTATGAAATCCTGGGATTTGAAGTTTGGTGAGGAACTAGGGGAGCTATCTGGCTGCAAATTCTTAATGCTTCTCCATAAACTGCCAACCCCAGGTTTTCATAAGATGGAACTATGGCAGTGGAATAATAGGGCTATAATTCTGTAGTGTGAACGGGCCTCAGATGTACAGAGCACTGATTGGGTGGTGGTTGGTAATATCTCAAATTCACTACCTTCCCTGCTTTATCCCTATACCTTCACTTGCCTTTCTAAAAACAAAATGGTGAATGAACTTTCACATGTCTGAACATGTAAGTGGGACTTTGAAAACATTTGAGGAGCAACCTAATTCAAGCATGGGGGGTGGGGATTACTTGAAAAAACAAATTCAACCAGTTCTTAAGACAAGGAATGGTACATTTGACTAATGGAGATGGCATGAAGGAAATAAGCTCATTCAATGGCATAAAAAACTACTTCCAGGCCCACTCAGTTTCTCATGGCCAAGATGAGTTTGAGGAGTATCTCAGTTTAATGCCAGAACCAGTTCCATTTTACCTTCCCATACATAGATTGCCTTGTTCCTGAAAAGAGCACCCTTTCTCAGAGTAGGCCGCCTTGGTTTTCTGTACTTTTGCCCCCAGTTCTTTGCCAGCATCAGACTTGTCTCACTGAAACAGTACTAAAATGCACTTCTGAACAAAAAGGACTTTTCCGGTGGTGGGGCTTAAATGGTTTAAGATGAAACATTGAGCCTATTCATATTTAAAACAAAATATGTAAATCATAGGAGTTTATCAAATGACAGAAATTGGAAGCATAATCCAATAGCAGTCCGAACGCAATAATGGGATTTCATGTTATTGCGCGACAGACTACCACATGCGTTTTCGGGCAATGGGAAGTTCTTCCAAATGCAATCATGGGGTTTCATGTTATTGCGTGAGAAACTATCACACGCAATTTCGGGCAATTTTGGACAATGGGAAGTCATTCCGAACATGATGCAGCGTCAATACGCAATCGCGTAAATTCGCTGAATTAACGAATTCACTCATTTCCGAACTGTCCCCACTTTCATTTCTTTCGAAATTGAGAGAAATTCCTCCCGTGTGATAAACTCCATAGAGGACTTCCTCAAGCCGGGTATACTGATAAAGAAAAAGAGATGCTTATATCCCACAGGGAATATCTCTCCATTATCCCAGCTGTCTGCAGGTGAAGAATGAGTGATTTACCAAAGACTACAGAAATAATCTGGGACAAAGGATGAGCCAAAATTTCTGCATAGTTCTGCATGGAATCACGGAAAGCTCTGTGTAATTTCAGTGTGAGGAGTTATGCTTTTGCGCCCTCAAGTCTGAGATGTCATACAGAAACTATGTCGGTTGTTTGTGCCATGCCTCTCAGATGAGGAAGAATTATGGATGGCAGTCCAGAGATCAGATTCCACGCTTATCTTCAGTGCCAGTAATTTCAGTTGTGAGCTTTGCCCTTTCGTTTACCATCAGGTTTTATTCTGAGCTCTGGCTTACAATGGAACCTACGTCATGACTTGGAATCACAAATTTGTCATTGATTTGAAAATTTGGTACAGTGACTGATGATAACATTGCCATCATCAAAGTAACAGGGTGAGACCTATTCCTAAACAGGGTGTGCATATTATTCTCTCTGTTGTAGCAACACACCTGCACCATATTCAGGAGGGTTTAACTTGCCCTCGCCTCTCCCCTGTTATAGATGTTGAACATTTTACATCTGTGTGATAGAATTAAATTGATGAAGCAATGCAGTGTTAGCAAAAATCACAACAGGATTGGGAATCTATTAGATCTGGGGGAGGGGGGATCTTCCAGCAAAAAAGGGGGCAGAGAGAGTCTGTAGTTGTGCGAATTGGTTGGCAAAGTCGTTTGTGTGAACTGGACATCATAGAAATGGTGTCTTCCACTTATCATGGTTTGTCGGCTCTCACCATACTCATTGTCAGATATTTCCCGTCTTTACATATCTTCACTGAACCATCCATCTCTTCTGAATGCATCTCTGACAGAACACTTTTGAGGCGGTACAAACTAGATCTCCCAATGCATGGTAAGTTTTAATCTAGTCTACAGCATGACCAAAGGAGCTATCCATAGTACTGAACTTTATACAGTCCTGAATCTTTGGGGAGGTGCATTTAGAATCTGATCCAGAGAGCGTTAGTGCCTCACCATCAAACTACAAATCCTAGAATTCCATAGGATGTTGTCATGGTAATTAAAATGGAATCATAGTGCTATAACCCATGATCATGGCTCTCCTGTGCCTCAGGAAAAATAGGTTTTTAAAGGAGAGGGTATCTCTTTCCAGAACAAATGAGCAAACTGTAATGGTTTTATAATTTCCTCCATCAATTGTATAATTTGGCAAGAAATGAAAATTCATACTGGCTACTGTGTGTTCACTTAAGTTCTTGGAAAAGGGTGATAATGTATATCTCCTTTATGATTGACAGGAGACACTATTTTCCTGTATACGTTGCCATTATGGGTTTATAAGACAGGCACATGTATAAAGTTCTAGAATTAAACATTTTTCTTTCCTTCTTGTAATAAATATTTTTTTCAATTAAAAAAAGAAACAATGACAAAGCAGACAGAACAAAACAGAAACAAAACCACTCATAAGAAAGCCTATACTAAGCAAATACCCTTAAACACATTTTTAAAAGACTTCCAACTTATACCAACTGAAAGAATATAGCTCTATAGATCATTATTACTCCCTCTCACTTAAACAAGCATACCCTTTTCAATGAATGATTTCTAAACTCTAAAACCACTATAAATGCCACCTAGGTATCAGTAAAATTATATTTATATCTATGTACAAAACAAAATATAATAAATATACGTCTGCTCAATCCTTATAATCAGCTACCTTAACTCTCATTCCTCAAAACCCTATGCACTTTAAATTCCCTTCTGTTCTTTTCAGATACTCCACATATAAGTTCCAACCACTCGAAAAAAAGTATCTGGTGAATCCCTTAATAAATATGCTAATTTATCCATTTCTTTTTAAAACCAATCTTCACCATGAAACCCATAACTGTTGAGGGAACAACTGACTAATGGTGAATGCTGCATCTGGGTTATCTAGAGCTGGACTGGAGGAGTGACTTCGGTGTCAGGGCCCTGAGCTGCTGTTTTTCCTATAGGATTGAGATTGTGCTGCCTGCTGTGGAAGATCTTAGGAGCTCATTTTAAACATCTGTCCCTTCTTTTTCAAAGCTTCACCTTCCTGGGGAGGAAGGATAAATAAAAGCAAAGGCAGATATTGGCAGTGGGTCGCCAGTGGCAGGTCACCCCTGTGGGGTTGACCTCAAAGGGGTTACACAAAGGAGGTCATTCCTTTGCATGCCCACTCAAGGGAAACACAGGGCCAAATGTTTTTATTTATTTAATTATTTGATTATTTTAAATTGTGTAACTTGCTTTAATGCTTTTTATAACCTGTGCAGAGATTTTGAAATAAATAAAATAAATAAAGTGCAAAGGCAGATGTACTGCTGAACATTAAAAAAAAAACAAAAAAAAAAACAAAAACAAAAATAATTACCATGGAGCAGCTACATAAATTCAACCTAGACCTATGTACTTCCATCCTGAAAATGGTTAAAGTGTTGGCATCCTTGAAAAGCAAGCAAATTTCCTAATGATTATCACACATAGGGCACAACAAAGGGTTAAAAGCATATTACTTTGGGAAGAAAGTGGGTAGAAAGCATATTTGGGTTTCAGACGAATGAGGACAAATCTCCTTAAAAGCTTGGAAATAACTTTTTTGCGTATGCTTCAAACTGTCATTTCCACAAGTACACACACACACATGCTCCAGAGAGGGAAGGGAAACAGGGAGGGAAATCCTTTTTACCCCAGAGGCTGTTTCAGAGGAAGGAAGGCTGAGGTTTCCCTTTGCAAACTCCCATAAAACCACACACAAACACACACACACATACACACACTAGAAAGAAAGAGGAGGTGGACCATAAACCTGCCTGATTCCAGCAAGGGCTGGAACTCCCAGATGCCCTCCTTTTCTAGGGCCTGTTCTCCATTTTTCCCTCCCATACAGGAGGAGTTCCAAAACATCCCCCGCTTTCCCACTAGCTGTTCCCTTAAGAGGCTGCAAAAAGAGGAGAGCAGCTGCACAAGGGAAAGAGGAGTGTGTGTGTTAAGAATAAGGCTACCTTCCTCTCCTGAGCACAGCAAAGAACCCTGAAAATCTGGGGAAAGGGAGAATTTGGGACTTGGTTTTCAGACTGCTGCAATTATGTGAAGAGAGCAAATTAGTGAATGAACTGGACATGAAAACATGGTACTTTTGCAAACATGCTTATTTTCTGATTCACCTCCCTTTCTGTCTGGATTCTGACCAGTTTGAGTGCAGCGTCATCTGAAAAACAATTGCAAAAATTTCCCTAATGCCCTGGATGACCAGTTTAACCTTCCAATTTTCTCCATGTGATAAAGTCCAATGAGGAAATAGAAATAGCAAAAGAGTTCCCATACCTTGGATCAAATATTGACCAGAACAAGGACTGCAGCTAAGAAACCAGAAGGAGACTAAGAATGGGAAGGGCAGTTATGAAAGAACTAGACAAGATCCTAAAGAGTAAAGGTATACAACGGAGCACTAAAGTTAGAATAGTCCGAGCCATTATATTCTCCATCACCATGTACGAATGCAAAAGCTAGACAGCAGGGAAAGTATATACCTGTAAAAGGAAAACCAACTCATGAGATGTGGTGCCGGAGAAGAGTGCTAAGGATACCACGGACACCAAAAAGACAAACAAATGGGTCCTAGAACAAATCAAGTGAGAAATCTCCCTGGAAGCCATGATGATTAAACTAAGGCTGTCTTATTTTGGCTACGTCATTGGAAAAGACAATAATGCTAGGAAAGGTGGAGGGATGTAGGGGCTGTGCAGACTGGCCATTAAGGCCAGCCTGGGGGCAGAGTTGGGACATGGCATCCATACAATGCATGCTCTGACTCTGCCCCCATGGCAGTGTGATGCCACAAGCTGCCCCACATGGCGTGCAACATTACAGCTCTCCTCTGGTGAATCATCCACATAATGCAGCACCAAAGGAGCACCTTAAAGCTGCGGTGCCATGGCTAGCACGCCCTTTCCAGGGTGCAAAAAAATGTGTGGCTTCTTTTCGTGCCCTAGGAAGGCCAGATCGGGGCTGCAGCATGCAGTTGTGTACAGCCCCTTAGTTTCAAAGATGCTACAAGATCCCCTTTGCATATTGAGTACAACTGTTTCTCCCCCATCCCATGGGGATATTTCACACTATACAACTATAGCATTATGATTCAAGTTTAACTGCTGTGGTTGTATTCTATAGAATCCTTGAGGTTGTAGTTTGGAGAAGCAGTGTAGGAGTCCTCTGGCTGAGAATTCCAAATATCCCTCCCTAAACTTGCAATCCCAGGAGTCCAGAGGATGTTGATGTTGATGGACCTCACCCCCTTTCCCATCACTTTCCCCCCTTTCCTTTTGTGTTGTCTCTTTTAGACTGTAAGCCTGAGGACAGGGATCCGTCTAATTTAAGATTGTATGTACAACACTGTGTAAATTTACAGTGCTATATAAATAAAGGAATAATAATAATAATAATAATGTGGCAGTTAAAGAGGAATTATAATACTATAGTGCAGATGATGATGATGATGATGACGACGACGATGGTGGCAGCTTATGATGGCACCAGTCCCTGGGTTGCCACTTTGAGTAGCACTGGTTTGATTACTACTCTCACAGACAGATATAGGCCCCATTCCCACTACATTTGGATTCAAAGTGTGACGCGGGCTATATGACCCTCGTTCACACTCGAATCGACTTCCGATCCTCATCAGATCGATTAGTGGAGGAAAGGACCGGGTTAAAAGCAAATTCCCCGGGCTTTCCTGACACTAGTTTTAAAGTGGTCTTTTTTCAGAAAACACAATTCTGAAGCGTTTCCAGTAAGTGGGAACGCTGGTCAGAATCGTGGTTGGGGTTTTTTTTGTTTTGTTTTTTTTTAGGAGGGTATTGATCACAAAATCGATCTTGTGCATCTCTGATCTTGTGCATTTGCGATCTTGCACATCTGCGATCAGTACAATGAAGAAAAAGAAAAAACACACACACACACTTGCTCCTGGGGTCCTTCCTTCCTTCCTTCCCCTCTTCCTTCCCTTTTTTTCTCTTTTTCTTCATTATACTGATCACAAATGCACAGGATCACAAATGCACAAGATCACAAATGCACAAGACTGCATTTGTGATCTTATGCATTTGTGATCAGTATAATGAAGAAAATGAGAAAAAAAAGAAGGAAGGAAGGAAGGAAGGAAGGAAGGATCCCCCAGGAGCAAGTGTGTGTTTATTTTCTTCATTATACTGATCACAAATGCACAAGATCACAAATGCACAAGATTGCATTTGTGATCTTGTGCATTTATGATCAGTATAATGAGGAAAAAGAGAAAAAAGGAAGGAAGGAAGGAAGGAAGGAAGGAAGGAAGGACCCCCAGGTATGTGTGTGTATGTTGTTGTTTTTTTCTTCATTATACTGATCGCAAATGCACAAGATCACAAATGCACAGGATCACAAATGCACAAGATTGATTTTGCGATCAATTACCCCCCCAATAAAAAAAATTCCCCTGCGGGAAGGGGATGGAGCGTTAAGGGCTGTCACCTTACATGGCAGCTCCAGTGGGAACAACATGTGTTCCCGGCTAAGAAAGCGGTTCCAAACAAGGTCCCTTTTCATAGTGTGAATGAGGGGCCTTTTGGAATCGCTTTCATAAGTGGAGCACAGCCCGGTTCCAATGCGGGGTTTTCCACAAGTGGGAATGGGCCCATACTCATCAGGATCAAGTCCTTCTACTAAGATTCTTTTTCAGTCGCCTCAAATTTGGAGACCCTGGACATTTGGGAATGGGTTGTTCACTCACTAACTGGTTGTGAAAAGCAGGGGCCTTGTTTATAGACATGAGGATGGCATGGGATACCACTAGAGGGAGAAAAGATATGTGTGGGCTGCCCTGTCTTTAAAGTGATGGTTGCAGAGGACCATAGCTCATTCCTGCTCTAAACAAGACAGAACAAAAATGCTCTATAAATTTATTTATCAAACACCAGAGGGCCCTGTTGTTTTCACCAGGTACACCAGTTTTCTGTTTTTACACAAAGGGCGAAAAAAAGTGGAGGTACTAAGAACGCTTAGTGGAATTTTTGTTTTGACAATATAAATACACAGCTCATACTCACATTTTTATTGCTGTTATTGTGTGCCTTCAAGTTATTTTTCACTAATGGCAACTCTAAAGCAACCCTATCGTGGAGTTTTCTTGGCAAGTTTCTTTGGAGAAGGTTCACCATTGCCATCCTCTGAGGCTGAGAGAATGTGACTTGCCCAAGCTCATGTTTTACACAATCAATCAAGTTATCTTTTTCTGGTGCACGTTTGCTGAATGAATGGTGCAACTCTGTTGAGGAGAAAGGGGGATTTTTCATGCAATAAAATACATTGTGTCCAAAAATTACAATGTCAGTTGTCACCCACTGGAATATCTCCAGAATAGAAATTAAATTGTAAAGATAATTTTTTGGACACCCTGTATAACAACCACCAGCACCTTCAGCAAAACAGAAGCAAAACAGCAATGTATAGAAAATGGAAGGTGGGGCAAGAAATCACCAAGACAGAGTAAAACAAAAACAAGTCTTAAAAAGAGAGAATATTTGTAGGAAAGAAGAGGATGTAAAACTCAGGACCAAAAGCTCAGGCGTACAGGAAAGATTGCAAATAGTAAAGGGAGGGTTTTATCTATAGCTGGAGCAAGAGGAAGAAGGAAAAAGCAGCAGGTCAGCTCCACAGAGAGGATGGAGATAATCCAGTTAGTGACAGAGAGAAGGCAGATCTGTTTGACTCCTACTTTGGTTTCATTTTTCCAACTTTTGTTCAACCTGGTGAAAGCAGAATCAATGATACATTGAGAGGACTGCAGTCCAAGTTAAGCAAATAGCTGGTATGGAGCACCTATATACTTTAAATGAATTCAAGGCTCCTGGGCTGGATGAGTTGCATCGAAGAGTACTAAAGGAACTTGCACATGTAATCTCAGGTCTTTTTCTATCAGCTTTGAAAATCCTAGAAGTGGTGAAGTTGTGGTAGGTGTTTATCAAATGGGAGGAATTTCTTTTTATTTCAAATGGAGCCAATTGGAGCCAATTCGAATCCACGTGAATTCGTTAGTTTAGCAAATTTATGTGAATTCCAATTGCATTCGGAATAAGTTCAGAATGACTTCCTATTACCCGAAAACGACTGCCATTGCCCAAAATTGCGTGAGATGCTTTAATACGAAATAACGTAAAACCCATGATTGCGTTCAGAATGACTTCCCTTTTGCCCAAAATTGTGTGAGATACTTTAATACGCAAAACATGAAACCCCATGATTGCGTTCGGATTGCCGTTGGATTATACTTCCAATTTCTGTTGTCTGATAAACTCTATAGACTGAAAGTGGGCAAATACTATCTCCATTTTCAAATAAGGAAGAAAAAAAGATAAGGGTTAGTACCAACTGGGCAGCTTAACTTGAATACCAGTAAAGGGTATTGAACAGATAATTACACAGTCTATTCATGAGAACTTAAAGAAGAACATAATGGGGCTTTCTAGATTGGCAGGAAAGGGAGACATGAAGTTGCCTTTTCCTTAATGCTTAGCAGCTACACTGCAAGCCCCAGGTGTGTAATAAAAAGGTATAGGGCAGCTACACTGAGGGGGTGTGGGGACGACTTATCTGAAGTCTTTTCTGTCGCTCAGCAACTACATTGGAAGCTGTCAGGATGCTAGAAACACAGGTGGAGCAGATGCATGGGTGGCAATGAACGGGGCTTTTGGCCGCACTGAACCTTTAATTTTGTTGTTGTTGTTGTTCTTGTTGCCGGCTGCGAACTGCGCAGTTGCACTGCTACATCATACAGGCAATTGTATTGCCAGCTGCGAACTGCGCAGTTGTGCAGGTACATCACACATGTACTGTGCAGTGATGAAGATCTGTCAAATTGCCATTGTGGTTTTGCTTCCCTTTTTTAAGTGTGCAGTTGCATCAGTACACCATGAATGAACCCCTTTATTTTATAATAATAGTTATTATTATTATTATTATTACCCCACCCCTTTGAGATCAATTGAGGTGGCTTACACATTAAAATACTATTACATCAATAAACAAACTGCATCCCTCCCCCCCTTAAAAAGATATTAAATCTGTTACAATTTAAGTTTATGAATAAACTTCTTTATTTTATGAATGAATTGACATTTTATGCACAGTGGCATAACAGTTACAGCATCCCAGAGTCCCTACTGCCCATGTCTAGGTTCATCTACAAATTAAACTAATCTAGGTTCGGATTAGGGCTGGAGCTAGGGTTTGGGAGCTTTAAAAAACTGCACAGTTGCACTGCAGCATTTAGACACAGCTGCACTGTTACACCCTTTTTAAAAAGAAGCTGGGAAAAGCAGGTCCTTTTTAAAGCTGCTTTTTCCCCACTAAAATGCAAAAGAAGTGTGTTCATGCCAAACTTTCAGTGTGGGTCATCTAAAGGCTACACTTTCATGCAGGTATGAACACACTCCTTTTTGCCAGTCTAGATCAGCCCAATGATTATGGCTTGCTCAAAAATAAATAATACCAGACTAATTTTTAGATAGATAGATAATAGATAGATAGATGATAGATAGATAGATAGATAGATAGATAGAAGCTTGGTGGATCAGACAAATGTTATGTGTGTAGTGTAGCCTGATTTTAGCAGTGGTTTTGACAAGGTTCCTTTTCATATTAGTCTCATAGACAGATTGGTAAAATGTGGCCAATGATGTTATTATTATGTGGATTTGTAGATTGTTGATATGTATATCCAAAGAGTGCTCACAAATTATTCCTTATGATTCTGGAGAAAAGTAATAAGTACGGAACTACCAGATTCTGTCGTAGGATGCAGGAGTAGAGTGGTTATTCACCAAGCTTCCATGCAAACAGAAACCTCTCCTTTTCAAACATAGCATTTCCTGTGTGAGAAAAGCACTGATGAAGAGGCCTGCCCTGGATCCCAAACTATAAATTCTGAATTTATAGTGAATGCTTCAGTAATTCATTATTAATTAACATAATGCTGAAAATCAAATTTAAGTAAATCCAATAACTTTAATCCATTACAGTAGAAATACGTTTGTTATCCCTTTTTGTTAATTTTTTTCTATCTTAATTGATAATTTCAGTTAGTTCCAAAGACTGTTCTGTGCTCATATGCAATTTTATATATCTGCATTGGTTGTCCCTGTGTTCACTTTATAATGTCATAAGTCTTTGCTCTCTTTCTTCCCAGAATCACTTCTGTTTGCATTAACTGGGTGCTATTGAGAACAAGGTACAACCGCCTTTCCTTTACTCCTCAGTGGTTTTTTAACCGTCACAGCATGTAGCTTTCCATATTGTCCTGAAAGATCTGAGCCAATACTATTCCATGCTTAGAGAGGAAGGAAGAAAGGAACCACCCATCCTGTGTGGAATAAACTGGAAACAAAGGGAGTCAGGACCGAGGAGAGGCAGTTTTAGAGTGTGTTCCTTCCTCTCATCAAAATCACTTAGCACACGGAGCCCCTTGATGGAAATATTTCCAATATAATTAATGATGACGAGCGACACAACTTCTTTGCCCACTTTGTGAACCTTCTGTTTTAGAAATAATACTTGGAAGCAACTTTATTTTTCTTGAAATAAGTGTCACTAAGATTCTATCTTTGTCACATTTTTAAACAAAACAAAACAAATTGGCTAACAGAAGCATCTCTGTCACCCCTGGACATACCCAGGTCAGTCTACTCTTTCACATGGGAGGAATTTCTCCCAACTTCGAATGGAGCCAATGCGAATTCAGGTGAATTCGCTAATTTAGCGAATTCACGTGAATCCCCATTGTGTTTGGAGTGCGTTCAGAGTAATGTTCCATTACCTGAAAATGACCCCCCATTGCCTGAAATTGCGTGTGAAGCTTTAATTCGCAATAACGTGAAACCCATGATTGCGTTCGGGATGACTTCCCTTTTGCCCAAAATTGTGTGCAAAGATTTAATTCGCAATAATGTGAAACCCCATGATTACGTTTGGATTGCCCTTGGATTATACTTCCAATTTCCCATGTCTGAAAGAGTCCAGAGAAGTTTTAAGATTTTTCCCCTTATTTTTGAGCGTATGCCCTCCTCTTGTATGACTCTGTAATAGTAGCACACACTGTCCATCTTTTAAAACCATTGCAGTCAATCGCAGCCTCTGTTAAGGAGAGTGTAGCACTTGGAAATGTCCTTTTTAATTAAAAATCCCCAACAGTCCTGAAATTATACACTACTCCTTGAAATAAGGACTTCCTGTGCTTGTTTGCAGTATACTTCTTTGAATAGCTGGTGGTTTTTTGCACAGCTGACTATTAAAAACAAAGAGATGCTTGAACAACCATTTGCGAAATTTTCCCACAAGTGCTGCTCAGTAATTAAGCTTGGGCAGGCTTTGCTTGGAAATGCAATATAGAAATAAATAATAAATAGTATATTTCAGTGGGTTATACAGTGCGACCTTGGTATCCACTGCAGGTTAGTGCCAGGACTCCTGTGGATATCAAAACTTTTGTAAGCTCAAGTCTCATAAAATACAATGGCATAATAAAATGATGTATAAATGGCAAAACAAGGTATGCTTTTTGGAATTTTTTTTTTGAATATTTTCAAGCTGTTAATGGTTGAATCCATGGACAAATAATCCATAGATATGGAGGACCAACTGTAGATACATTTTAGAAAAAAGTTAACAATGCAATCCTTTATATATGTGCTTAAATCCCACTGTGTTCATTGGGCTTCCTTTCCTCCCAGGAAAGTTTGCAAAGGATTGCCCCCTAGGTTCAGATAGCAGTTGCTTTCAATGATCAAGTAAAATCGATCTGTCCAAAACAGACAACTGTAACATGTTAAGTGATAAGGAACTGTTCCTCTATGATCAAGTGAAAGTAGAATTAAAACAATAGAACATGTAGACAGAGAGACAGATGCACATACACACACATATAAGTTATTGGATATATTTATAAATCACCCTCTGCTCATTGGGTATTCAAGTTAATATACAGAATTTAGGGAGCGGGGACAATAAAACATAATTAAAAGACATAGCTGTGTTAGTCTGAAAAATCAGTATGCGAAGCAATATTGTAGCACCTTGGGAGTTTATCACACAAAGGGAATTGGAAGTATAATCCAATGGCAATCTGAATGTAATCATGGGTTTTCGCATGATTGCGTGAAAGTTGATCACACACATTTTTGGGCAAAGGGAAGTCCTTCCGAACGCAATCATGAGGTTTCACATGATTGCGTAAGAAACTATCACACACAATTTCGGGCACTGGGAGGCAATTTCGGGCAGTTCTCAAAGCAATGCAGTGTCAATATGCAATCACGTAAATTCGCTGAACTAGCAAATTTACTCAGTTTTGAGTTGGCCTCACTTCCATTTCTTTTGAAATTGAGAGAAATTCCTCCCGTGTGATAAACTCCTATGAGACTAATTGAAAGAAAGAAGCTGATAACATGAACATTCATAGACTTGAGCCTACCTCCTCAGATGCACTTCTCAAGTCTATGAAAGTTCAGCCTCTTTCTTTCAGTTAGTCTCAAAGGTGCTACAAGATCCCTTTACATAATAATTAAAAGAATACATCATCATAATAACATAAAACAATAGCCAATTTAGTACAATAAAATCAGAAAATGACTTTAGAAATTGTTAAAAGTTCAACTGAACAAAATAGTCTTTACTCATTGTCTAAGATAGCATAGAATTTGTTATTTTTTTAAAATGAGCTAGTATGGAACACCTTAGGAGTAAATTTCTACAGATAAGGTGCTACATTATCAGTAATTAATGTCTGCATGGCTAAGTTCTTCTTTGAGTAGAATTTCTCATTCAGCAAGGCTCACCTACGTACTTAATTAGGAGCTTCCTTCTTATAGCTTTTCCTGTTTCTTGTTTCTTGTCCACTATAATAAAGTATTGTGCCTCTATTACATATGAACTTATCCTTTCCTTTTGCTCACTGGGGAACTTGGTATACTTTTTTTTTCTTTTTTCATTATATTATTCATAACAAAATAACACTGCTTTATTATAGACAAAGAAAATTAGCAAGTAAGACAGGAACTCAGTAATTAAATATTACTTCCCTTTGGAGAAACAGGACAAACAAATTACAGCGCGATAAGAGGGTATTCATCAATAATGCCACTGTTATACTGAACTGGAAACAATGAAAAGGGCATAAGGAACAATACAAGAGACTAGGCTACAAGGAGAGTGTGTTGTGTTGCTGTGTGCCTTCAAGTTGTTTCTGTCTTATGGGGACCCTAATCCAAATTTATCACAGGCATTTCTTGGTAGAATTTATTCAGAGGGGATCTGTCTTTGCCTTCCTCTGAGGCTGAGAGAGTGTCACCAGTGAGCTTCCATGGCTGAGCAGGGATTCAAATCTTGATCTCTAGAGTCCAACACTCAAACCACTACACCACGCTGAATCTTCACAAGGAGGGTGCTAGTAATGAAAGGCACAATTGCTCTGGAAATTCTCAATAACACTTTGCTGATCCTCACTAGACACACTGATGCTGCACTCAGCAACAACCAAACAAATCTCCATAAAACATGTCTGAAAACAACACACAAATGCAACAAGCTGTCGTTGAGCTTGTCTGTATGGAGTGCTTATGAAAATTCAGACACTTTCAGATATAGTTTAGAAGTCGTCTTTTTTTGCTTTTTCTGCACACTGTTCAGTTTAGACATTCCCACCTGTTAAAAGTTAATCCCTGCTTTTTCAGGGGACCTATCTCAGCAATGAAACCAAAAGATTATAGAAGGTGAAATTTCCAATCATCAAGAGGCAGTTGTAAGTGGAGGGCAAATGCTCTTTTGCTTCCTTAGAGGATTTACACAAGGGAAGCCAGATTTGTTCAAAACACTCTGAGATTTTCCATAGAACAAGCATGCCCAATAACTAAATTTAAATGAAAAGGGAGGAAACAAATAGCCACATAAGCCCATGACTTGTATGAAAAAACAATGCTTGTTTCCATGGAATGGGACAGGGAGTTGATAGGCATCTCAATATAATGAGCTGTGGGAGCTAGAAAGGAAGACACTAGCCTACAGAGAAAAGCATTCACAATTTTGCTTGTCAAAAGAAGAATTCGCATATGTTTGGCCAACTCATATCTATGATCCTTTACTTATTGTGGCTTATCTGCACAGACTTCTAGACAACAATTCTGTAAGGAGTCTAGGAGTTTTCACCAAGAATGTTGAGCATTTTCCACAATTCCATCAGAATCAGGTATGGCAGTTAAAGTTGTATCAAACTGGCTCAAGTCTACTATGTACATATGCCCACATTTACTTCTGTGCCAGAAGTCTGGCTTTATTCATTCTATGCCACCACATGTGGTGCACATCAACATTTTTAGCATGCACAGTCTCAAGCTTAAGTCTCCGGAACAGTGGTTCACACCAGAGTGTGCTTCTGGAACAAGAGTGAAGGCTAGTCCCATGATGGCCAAGAAGAGATGAGGACTGCAACAGCATTGAAAGGTGCTAGACCACAAGGGTACTACAAAATTGCTATATGAAGGTCAAGACTCGTGCCTGTGTTTCGCCATCCTTGCTCTTCAGCACCACCAGAGTGACCAAGAAAGGAATGAGGCAGATGGGGGTTATGATGAGGGGCAACAAAACATTTTCTGGGGGGTCCAGGAGGGGTGGGTGCTCCAGGGTGCAGTTGAGGAAGTATAGGCGGTGGCTGAAGATGATGTACTCCTCGGCCACGACATTGGGGAAGCTGCAGTTCAGTCGATCAGCATTGCTTTCCAAGCAACTTCGCAACCAAGAATATGGCCTGTGGAATTGATAAAGGGAGGAAGAAACAGAGGATGATTACCAGGGGAACATAAGATGGAAACTATCTATAAAGGAAAAGTTAGTTCTTTGTCTTTAGTGGAAGGAAACCTTGCCCTGGAAAATTTAATTGAACTTTCTAACTTCAGGGAACACATTTCTTGGCAATCTCATTGCCACAGCATCCTTTTCTTAAACCAATTCTGCTAGCCAAAATAACTGCTTTATGTTCTCCCACTTATGAATAACACTTCCCAATGCAAATTCCTTTCTCAAAAGTGTTCAGATAAACAGGGGGCAAAGCAGAGGTGACAACTGTGCAGCCCTCCAAATGTTGCTGAAATACAACTCCCAGCATTCCACTTGGGAAGTAATTCTTTGATAATTTCATTCTTGAAAGAAGCAACAAATAATTTTACCAATGCTATTTCCACTGTGAGAGTCTTCAAAATCTATGAACAGTTTGGGTGTATTCTGCGAAAAGTTCATATAGGGCTATTTTGCATAGAAAGCAGCAAAGATTGAGGGAAGTAATAGTAATATTTTGCTCTGCTTTGGTCAGGCCTCGCCTGAAATACTATGTCCAGTTCTGGGCACCATAGTTCAAAAAAAAAATGATGAGAAGCTGGAGCATATCCAGAGGAGAGTGATCAAAATGGTGAAAGGTCTGGAAACCATGCTTTATGAAGAGAGACGTGATATGATAGCCCTGTTTAAATATTTGAAAGGGTGTCATATTAAGGACGGAACAAGCTTGTTTTCTGCAGCTCCAGGACCTAGAGCAATGGATGGAAGATACAGGAAAAGAGATTCCACCTCAACATTAGGAGGAACTTCCTGAAAAAAAGAACTGTTTGACAGTAGAATATGCTGCCTCAGAGTGTGGTGGAGTCTCCTTCTTTGGAGGGTTTTAAACAGTAACTAGATGGCCATCTGTCACGGGTGTTTTGATTGTGTATTCCTGCATGGGAGGCAGTTAGACTGGATGGCCCTTGTGGCCTCTTCCAATGTTATGATTCTATTATTCTATTTTCTGCACAGAATATACAGTTGCTATATAGAGATATTAATTTCTGCACAGAAAATACAGTTTTCTGCACAAAACAATGACATCACAAACTGGGGGGGAAAATTACTCCAAGATTCTCCTTGTCACGATTTTCAGCACTGAAAAAACGCATTTTAACCATTTTAAATATATTTTTGGATATTCTTTCCAACCCTGCCTTCATCACCATTAACTATGCTGGCTAGGGCTGCCACCAGCTGCAGTTCAACAACATCTGGAAGGCCATGCACTTCCTAACTTTGGGGTAAAAACTACTGACTTTGGCAAATTAGTATACTATCACCTGGATCATTTTATCAAAATGAATGAAGTGGTGGGTCTTTATTTTATTTTACTTTTTTCAAAACTAGGTGAATGTTGAATTTAGCTATTCAGATTTGAGAATAGATTTTAAAAAAAAAAATAGGGGGTATATCTAATTTGTGTAAAAGTGTCCAAGCTTTTGCTTAATGCAGTGTAACACAACTCTATGCCCAGTACAAGGTTTAACTCTGCATTACCTGCTAATGGCCCTCCATTCACACCAGTGATCTTTGCTGACATTGGACATCTGGTGGACAAAATGCACCCAGCACCATTCTGCAATGTAACTGTAGAAAGTATCTAGAGAAGAAAAGAAACAAAATATATTTGGCAATAACTCTCATTTTCCCCATAGTGACAGCTAGGCCTTTCCCAGAGATATGCTTTATAATTCACAATACCTTGGGTAAAATTCACTTGTTTCCCATTTATCTTCAAATTCAAATTCAAATTCAAGAAGTAGATTTTGACATGAAGCACCCATGCTTCAGAAATAATCCCATTTCACAACATTTTAACAGCCATAGCTCAATGCTATGGAATTCTGGGAACTTTAATTTGTTGTGGCACCAGAGCTCTCTGACAGAGACGGCTAGATATCTCGCAAAACTGCAGTTTCCAGCACTTCATAGCATTGAGCCATGGCAGCTAAAGTGGTGTCAGACTGGACTATTTCTGCAATGTGGATGCAGCCTGAGTTCAGGATGTCTGAAGGACTGCCTCTTTCTTTATGAAGCCATTTGTAATTTATGAATAACATCAGAACTCATATTATATGCCCCATCACCTGGACGCTGGCTTGGTAGGGACTTGAAACATTTCCATGCCAACAAACTGTTAGAAAATTTTTGCATTCTTTTCCCCCCTACTTATAAGGATTTCCTCCATGCAATCTTTCCTCTCTCTCATTCAAACTAACCATGTGATTTAGGTCACTCTTCTTTTGGGAAGGGCGACTAACACTCTAACACACTCAGGCAAAGATTTTCTCATGAAATGTTGGTTTTCCATCATCCTCATCTATCAACTTTCTTTGGAAAGATGGTGTGATGAAGATTTCTTTTTACCTGAACTATTCATTAGCAAGATTAGGATATAGCATTTCTGTATATATATATAGATTAAAGCCATTAGTAAACTTTTGTCTGAACTAAAGAGCTACTTGTTTTTGGAGTTTTTGTTTTGGAGTTTAGGGAAGCATTGGGGCTTTCTAGATTGGCAAAAAGAAGTGTGTTCATGGCTGCATGAAAGTCTAGCCTTTAGATGAGAAAAAGGGAAAGTGTGCCATGAAAACGCGCTTTTTTTTTTTTTTTTTTTTTTTTTGCATTTTAGGGGAGAAGAAGCGCCTTTAAAAAGGTGCTGGTTTTCCCAGCTTCTTTTTTAAAGACTGCGGAACAACGCAGCTCCATCTAAAGGCTGTGGTGCAGCTGCTAAGCATTAAGGAAAAGGCAACTTCATGTCACACTTTCCTGCCAATCTAGAAAGCCCCATACTGTAGTTAGATAAGAAAGATCACATTTCTTCTACTCTGCTGATTAAAAGCTGGACCCTTGGCTTGAATGTTTTTGATATTTAAATATATTTGTTTCTTTATCAAAGACAAATTACCTTACACAAACCAAGTGTGGCACCCCCTCATTCCTTATAGTTCTTTTTGTTGTTGTCATGTGCCTTCTATTCACCTCTTGACTTTATGACCCTATTAAAGTGTTTTCTTAAGAATTTATCACACAGAGGAAATCCCATGCAGAAACAGGGGGTTAAATCAGGGTGGGGGGGGGGGAACCTGCAAAAGTGGGTTGATTTTCATACAACGTTGATGTTAAAGTGGTATTAACCCGAATGGAAAGTAGACAGAAAGTAGACAAAAGCCACTCCTTTCTATTTTCAAAAAATCCTGAAAGTAAAAAGGAGTGGCTTTTGTTTACTTTCCATTCAGGTTAACACCAGTTTAACAACCACGTGGGTGAAAATCAACCCACTTTTGTGGGTTTTTTCCCAGCTTTTAAATCTTGGTTTTGCATGGGATTTTCCCAGTGTGATAAACTCCTCGGTAAGCATTATTGAGACAGGATTTGACACTGCCTTCTCTAAGGCTGAGAGAATATGGACTCCATCACACGAGGGACTTACCGTGCAGTAATCATAGTCCAAACGTTGCCCAGATGCTCCAGACGTGTGGAGGTGGGATCGTCCTTTGCACTTCTGAAACATAATTGAGGCATTCCGCTGTTCTTCTGTCAACCAATCGTTCGCAGAGAAGCCATTTTTTAGTAACAGAAGATCCCGTTATTACAAAAATGGCTTCTCCGTGAACAATTGGTCGAAAGAAGAACAACGAGAACGCTTCAGTGACGTTTGAGAAGTGTGACAGACGATCCCACCTCCACGCTTTTGGAGCGTCTGGGCAACGTTTGGACTATGATTACTGCATGGTAAGTCCCTTGTGTGATAGAGTCCATATTCTCTCAGCCTTAGAGAAGACAGTGTCAAATCCTGTCTCAATAATGCTTCTGGAGAATTTGGGCAACGTTTGGGCTACGATTGTCACACTGTAAGTCCCTCATGTGATAAGGGCCTATGACTTGCCCGAGGTCATGCAGGAGGTTTCCATGGCTGAGCAAGGATTTGATCTCTGGTCTCCTGGAGACCTAGCCCCACTACACACCACTGGCTCCACTTATTTTGCTTCATACAGATAGTCATCAAAATGTGCAGTGTTAGTGTATGAATTCAAACATATAGCCATGTTAGTCTGTAGAATCAGTATGTAGATAATTGTACCACCTTTGAGACTAACTGAAAGAAAGAAGTAAGTTGGCAGCATGAGCTTTCATAGACTTCAATCTCCTTCCTCAGTAAGTCCACTTTTGCCACTGTCAGCAGAACACATCTGTCGCATTATAGTGAATAATTTGTGTAGCACAACTTGTACATACGTATCTCACTTACAAAATGCCAGCTAAAGTCTTGCATAAAAAATGAAATAAGGACAGAAGAAAATGCAAGTGGGAGTTGAAAAAGCTGAAAGTCTTTAATATCCCAGCCTAAAAATCCTTCTCCTAAAAACTCGTTCTTTGGAATAGTTCCGACTCTTGCAAGTTTAAAATATGAAGTTCTTGCCAAGTTTTCAGGGTTTGGCACTATAACGGTCACTCAAATGCATTCCCTCCCTGCTTCCTGCGTGGAATTGTATTAAAGGCTGTTGTTTCTTTTAATTTACAGTCAAAAGTAGTTTGTCAGACAAAAGCAACAACTTTGCCAATATACTGGTCCTGACCCATTCCAAGATGTATCTTTTCATCAATTGATCTTTTTCATTTGCTTCTAAAGCTTCCTGAAGTGCTACTTGGAACTACCTCTCCCTACACACAAGTATTATTATTCCTTAGAATCTCCTGTTTTAAAGGAGGAAAAACAGCATTCTGGGTTATATTTTCATGGTAGCTCTAGCTAAGAACATGACAAGTGAAAACTTACATTTATAGCCGTAATATACATCTGATTACCCAAGTTTGGAGGACTAGGCTCAGTCTCTTGCCCCTACTGTACATTTTCCAGGACCAACTGAAGCTGAATCAGCACTGCAGAAATAATCCAAATTGACACCACTCTAACTGCCATCACTTGATGCTATGCAATTCTGGGTAACTTTGTGAGACATTTAGCCTTCTCTGTCAGACACTGGTGCCACAACAAACTACAATTCCCAGGACTTCACAACATTGAGTTATGGCAGTTAGAATATTGTCAACCTGGGTTATTTCTGCAGTGCAGAAGCAGCATGACAGGATTTTACCAAAAAAATAATGTGCTATTTGAGCAAATGGTCCGACCAAATGGTAATTCCTGTTTTCCCATAATGATAATGTAAAAGATGGAGAGGAAATACACGCTGTACATATTAATAGGTACCAGAATCCCCAAACCAACAACACGCAAGATCTCATTTCATAGAGAGCTGTGCTGGATCAAACCAAAGGGAGGTTTAGACCAGCATTCTGTTCCCACTATGAATAATGTGATGCTTCTACCAAGTACCGAAACAGGACAAGAGTGCACTTTCATCTCCCATATTCTTCAGCAACGATTACTAAGGATTACACTGGAAGTAATATTGAACACATAGGCATCTTCAGTGGTTGCCACTGGTAATCTCATCCATCATTTTTATTTTGTCTCTTCTATAGTCAGCCAAATGTGTGGCCATAACCACATCTTGCTGTAATAAATTCCATTGTGTAATGATGCAGTGTATGAAGTAGTACTTCCATTTGCCCAACCTAATCCCCCCCCCCAATTAATTTACAATGAATGACCCTAGAATACTAGTTTTTTGAAATAAAGTGAAAACTTTCTTTATATTATGCATAACAGAACTCACCAATATCGATTGTTGTGTTTATGTTCCTTTCATGGTCTGGAGCTGTACCATTTAGTTGTACTTCCAAAAAGAAGCTGACATTGCTGGGAGATACCGTTGTCCCAGAATAAGCATCAAGCCTCATAGTCACTGTAGATAACAGAAGGAAGAGAAATGAAATTGAAGGATTTTTGCTATTGAAAATGTATAATTTTTGAAATGAGATTAGAATATTTGAAGCGAACGATGTGGGAAACAGCTAAACACTTTGAGAATTAGGAATTTATACTACATATTGAAAGTATGATTTTATGAATGACAAATAATGAAATGAGGAGAAAATATATAGGAGGAAGCGATTTTGTATTGAAGAAATAAATATAACATAGAATATTATTACGGTTGGTACTAATTAGAGAATATAAGGATGAAAAATTTAGATAATAATTGAAGTGTTTTGTATATAATGTTTTTGTTATTGCTATAATTAATAAAAATTATATGGGGGGGGGGATAAAGTGTGTAATTTTAAACCAGATTGCCTTTGTGGGAGCACAGAATCCAAAACCAAAAGGATTTGTCCTAATAATAATAATAATAATAATAAAGATTTTGAATCTCTGGGGTGGGCTACTAGGTAGGGATGGAAAGAATAGTCACAGTTACTCATTACTAGGTCAAGAAATGGGTTTCCCTAATAGCCAGGAACTTCCATTGGGAAGACCAGCAAGAATTTTACACAATTTTCACTTGTTCGTCAACATTTTGAAAACTTTTTGAAATTATTTAATTGGTTTTTTTAATTTTGTATTTTTAAGGTTTTGTATTGTTTTAACTTGGACTGTTTTAAATTTTGTTAACTGCCTTGAGTCCCTGTACTGGGAGAAAGGCAGGATATTAATAATAATAACAACAACAACAACAACAATAACTACAACAACAACATTTCACAATGTTGATCATGAATTATTCTGCAAGACAACCCACCACCCTTAGTTCAGCAAAAAAATATTTTCTGTGCAGGAACAGATTTTGTGTGTAAATGCAAGAAAACACATATTTGCACTCCGAGACACTGGAATAAAGGGAGTATACTGTAGAGTATTCTCCCATGGTGGGGTGAAAACTGTTGTTATTCATCCTGGCAGATTAGACGTGCAGTTTGAAATCGGGAAGTTAAACAATCTTCTTTCCACCCATATCTGTGCCAGATTTCACCTCTCTTAAGCTCAAACATTTCCCTTTACATTCAGTGGTTTACTGGTTAAAGTGCTTAGGACTGTGACTCAGGCTCAAGTTCTCACTCAATCGCACAAGAAGGTTCATTAGGTGGCCTGGTGCCAGTCGGTATCTCTTAGCCTTACCTAACTCACACCAAGAAAGGAGGGATATAAACATAACAATAGTATGTTATGCAATAGTAAGCAAGCAAGCTGATTTTTTTTTTTTAAAGAAGAGATTTGGATCTCCTCCTATGTGTATTTACTGATAACATATCTTCAACCATTTTTTTTTTTATTTCAAGAATTTAACTACTTTCGGATCCATGAACAAGGAGTACCTTCAAGAGCCAATCACATACCCCCCAACTATCCCAATGAATTTTCTGTCATCTTACTTTTCAGTTGCTTTTAAAATGTCCTAGTTTATCTTTCCTAGGAGTTTATCACATGGGAGGAATTTCTCCCAATTTTGAATGGAGTCAATTCAAATTCACGTAAATTCGCTAGTTTAGCGAATTTACGTGAGTTCTAGTTGCGTTCGGAATGCGTTCAGAGTGACTTCCCATTCCCCAAAAATAACCCCCCATTGCCCGAAATTGCGTGAGATATTATGCAATTACGTGAAACCCCATGATTGCATTCAGAATGACTTCTCATTGCCCGAAATTGCGTGAGATAAATTATCACACAATAAAGTGAAACCCCATGATTGTGTTCAGATTGCCTTTGGAGTATACCCCCAAATTCCCTTGTGTGATAAACTCCCTACTTCCCTCCTTCGTCTTCAACTTAGGCTGCATCCGCACTGCAGAAATAATCCAGTTCGACATCACTTTAACTGCCATGGCTCAACGCTATGGCATTTTGTGAAACATTTAGCCTTCTCCGTCAGAGACTACAGGTGCCACAACAAACTACAACTCCAACAATTCCACAGCATTGTGCCATGGCAGCTAAAGTGGTGTCCTACTGGATTAATTATTTCTGCAGTGTCGATGCAGCCTTATTCAGTTGCTGCAAACTGAATTCAAAGTGCAAAAGTAGTTTGCATTCAACTGACTCAGTGGGGAGAGAGGAGAGGAAGGAGCAGACTCTTGCCCTTCCCAGTAGTCTCAGGCAAAAGCAAACTGCTACAGTCTCTTCTGGCTTGTATGTTCTTCCTCATGAAAAACTTTTGCTAGCTTGAGCACATTCTCATGTTGCTTGACCATATTTGTCCCAATTTTTAGCTGCGAAATGTTGGAGGGTATAACCTCATCCTCTTGTCTGCCTTCACCTCTACTCTCCTTTCTAATCTTTTTCCTTGCCCTCTTTCCTGCGTTGACCATACTCTGACCACATGTGTCCAGGTTTTCATCTACAAGAAATGTTGGCAGCTATGCTCTCGGATCCACAAACAGGCAGTAAGAATCAATCAGACACAAAATTGCAGGCAAGCTTTTGAGATCGCCACATCTTTTCATCATGCAAGATATTACAAAAAGCAGAAGGAAGGGCTGGAAAGATATGGGGAGCATAAAGCCTGATTTGATGCTGACGTAATGAAATCTGCATTGACAGATGCACTTTTACGATGGAGTGGAGGGTGAGCTGCAAACTTAAATGGGTTAGTCTACTGTGGGTCTCATGCAGATTTCTGTTTACACCTTGGACTGTTTGGAAAAATTGACATGTACAAGCCTCCAGGCAGGAATGTACAATTTACAGCAGTGAAGAAAGATGTTGATCCAACCTCTGTTTAAAAATTGATCCAAGACAAGAGTCATAATTCACTGAAGTACTCAGCGTCAAAAGGGACAAGACTCATTGCCACTAAAAAACTCTATGGGGATTACACCAGGACCAGTCACAGTAGGTCTACTGTGACTTAACTATCACCAGAAGCCTCATAGGTGACCATTCCATTGGCAATGAGGGAGAAAAACAGTACCTAGTATCACCTTTCTGGTTAACATAAAAGGAGTTATTTGCGGGGTTGAAACTTTTTTTGGGAGGGGGGCTAAACATTTCAGCACCACAGATTGCTCTTTTAAATCTTGGGCTAAAATCCAGAGCAGAATCTCTGCTCCACAGAAAATGGGAATTACCAGCAACCACAGTTTTCCAGAAGTGGCTTTCATTATGCAATTGATTGTTCTTCAAAGAATTGTACAGGCATTTTGCTACCACTTGGTTTGTCATTTTATTACAAACTTCTGACTTCACTTCTGAGCCTAAACCATTTAAATCCTAATCCCTTCTCCCTTGCTTGCATTTTAAGACTCTTCTCAGTTCATATCAAAATATATAGCTAGCCCATGCTCATGTTGTATTCTCTCTCTCTCTCTCTCTCTCTTTCTTTCTCCTTTTCTTTGTAATCATTTTTAAAGAATTCAATTAATTAGGCCTTTACATTTCTTCAGCTCTTCTCCCCTGCTGCCTGTCTGCAGCCTGGTTTTGTTTTGTTGAATATCTTCTGTGGTTCCAAAAGATTACCCACAATTGTGGGCACATTTGCTTGGTCCTAATGAAGATACTGTCTGCACTTTTTGGAATTTTTCTTATGAGCCAATATGGCTTACTTTGTTTTACCTAATCGATCTGTTGCAGCTCATTGGGGCAGGAAGGGTTCCTCCCACACAGATTTCCTCTGGAGCTTGAAGAACTGTTACACCCAGCGACCGGATGCTACAGGGCACAGATATGTAGGCTTTGCTTTAACCAGCTCAGTGAATGTACTTTAAATACCCTTCCCGTTGGCTTCATGGCTTCCATGCCAGTATTCTCTGAAGATGCCAGCCACAGATGCTGGTGAAACATCAAGAATAAACTCTTTCACAACATGGCCACATAGCCCGAAAAACACACAAAAAACTATGGATGCTGGCCATGAAAGCCTTCGACTTCACCCTTCTCTTTGTTGTTATGTAACTTCAACTTTGATTTGTGGTGACTCTACCGCAAGGTTTTCTTGGTAAGCTATGTTCAAAGGAGGGTTTGCCATTGCCTTCCTCTGAAATAAAGCCTAGCCAGCATGGCATAGTGGTTTGTGTGTTGCACTACAATTCCAGAGACCAGAATTGGATTCCTTACTAGCCATGAAACCCATTGGGTGGCCTTGAGCAAGTCACATACTCTCAGCCTCAAGGGAAGGCGATGACAAACCTCCTCTGAACAAATCTTGCCAAGAAAACCCCACAACAGGGTCACCTTGGGGTTGCCATAAGTCAGAAACGACTTGAAGGCACACAACAACAATAACAACAACAACCTAGTGTTTGCTGGCAATGTCTCTTTCAGGTACTAATCATACTTGACCCTGCTTAGCTTCCAAAATGAGAATCTGGTGCCTTCAGGGTATTTAGGCAGAAAAAACCACAGGCCATGTCTAATTTCCTTATCTGAGATTGGAAAGACATTTTATGACTCAGACTCTTTCCCCTGGAAGCATAATTGCTCTGTGCCACATGTGGGTTTTGGATTACTTGCTTGGGTCATTCTGAATATATTTGCTTTATAACTAAAATTCCCAGTGCCAAATTATCTCATAAAATGCCCACCCAAAAGACTGTGGTGCATACGTTTGAAGAGATGATCACACAAGTGCTCATCCTGTTCAGAAGATGTTGCACTGAACCTGAAAGATGAACAAAGCAGCCAAAGCACACCAGAAGACAAAGATTGTCCTTTTTATCCCAGGCTCAGATGGGATCAGCGTACCAAGGGTTTACAAAATCCTCCCAAAAACCTTTGTGTAAAACTGGACCATTGGTCAAATCCACTTGGCACAGGGAAGGAAGTCACACTTGGGATGGAGAAACGGCAGCAAAACTGGATTAGATGAAGAATTGGGAAGCTAGTCTTTCTTTGACTAGTCTCAGTGGGGCCTCAGTGCACAGTTAGTGAAGAACGCAGGATGCTCCAGGCTTGCCGTGAATGTGCCAGCAGGAGAAATATTGCAAGATTCAGAAAAAGAAGTGCGTGATGCGCATGCAGAGGCCATAAAATGGTGTTAGAAAGACAGCAAGGACTGAGAGTTTCATTTTAAATAAGAAACAGGGTCATCCAAAGAACTGAATGTTGGGCTCAAAAATCTAGCTATCTTGCAAAGTCTTTAACAAGTTGCCATCCATAGTTTTTTGTGGGTTTTTCAGGCTATGTGGCCATGTTCTAGAAGAGTTTATTCCTGATGTTTCACCAGCATCTGTGGCTGGCATCATCAGAGAATGTTGGTCTGGAAGAGAGTGGAGAGAGTTGGTCTGGAATGATTTGCATGTTGGGTATTAAACTTGTCTTAATCTTGCTGTTTTTCAGTACTCAGGTTAAGACTCAGCAAATGCAGTTGAGAAACCACCCAGGGTCAGGAGTTTCCCAGCAGACAATGGTCACTAATCAAGCAGGCACTAATCCTCTTTGCATATCCTCCCACCCTGTGGTCTGCCATTAGGAAGAGAACAATACACAGATCAACATGCAAATCACTCCTCCCTACCCAGGGTCACACAGTATATATATATACCCAACTCTCTTCCAGACCAACATTCTCTGAAGATGCCAGCCACAGATGTTGGCGTTATGTCAGGAATAAACTCTTATAGGACATGGCCACATAGCCCGAAAAACCCACAAAAAAACTATGGATGCTGGCCATGAAAGCCTTCGATTTCACAAGCTGCCATCCCTTTGCCTACTGCAGACAACCTGACCAGGGTAAGGATCAGCTCCATTCTCCCCACCTAAAGAAGCAGAGCCACTCTCAGCTGTCAAGCAAAAGCTCCCCAAAGCTAGCTCCTTCGTCCCCGCCATCCCCTGACAAAGTATGTACTTACCTGTAAAGACCAGCAGAAGTAGCTGCAAAGACAGGCACTGGCCTTCCATCTTTGCTCACCCTGCCCCTCTGCTCTACAGCTGCCTGCTCCCTCCTGTGTCCAGCTTGAGATTTGAATCGGAATAACAGGAAGCGCCTCCTTTCCTCTGACAGAGCTGGTAGCGAGAGTGCAGCAGACATGTGAAAAATGAGATTCGGGATCAAGCCCTGCTCCCAGCGAGGCTCAAGTCTCCTCCCTGGCTCCCCACACCCATCCAGAGTCACCAAGACCTCTGTAACCCTGGGGCGGCCACCTCAGGTCACCCTGCCTAGCAGCCAGAGCACACTGTTCTTCACGGCACATCCACTTTACAAGGCCCAGGGTGGCTTTTGCTCAAGTAATGTCCTCTTCAGTTCTGTCTGCTTGGTTGTGAAATTCAAGAGAGAGAAAGGGAGAGGAAATGCAAACCGGGCAGTCTGGGCAAAGGGAAGAAAGGCCAACGCCAAGCCTGTGGAAACAGACATGGCCTCTTCCCCACATGCACACACACACACAGACACACACACAGCTGCCACCACCTCTTGTGAAAAAAACCAGACATCATGGGAGAGACAGCCCTGGGGCTCCACTGACATCTGCACAGTTCATCTGCCTGGTGCCTGGAAAGGAGTTAAAAAGACGCAATGAACACATGCGATGCAAAAAGTGCTTCGAAGTATGACATCAGTGAAGATTGGAAGGGGGGATTGCTAGGCCTTAGTGGAGTATCTTTTTTCATACGTCCCCGGATCAGAGCCCCGACTATCAATTGATGCCAATGAAAGACACCCCCACCCCCCACTCTGCTTCATAAACATTCAGGGGATAATTTTCAAATGGATGGTTTGCTTGCAAATAAGGCGGAAAAGAGCAAACCATCCCATCTCCATATGTGGGGACCTCCCAGTTCTCCTGCCCTCCATGGCAATTAAGATGAGGGGCAAGACAATTGGGGCCCTTGGAAGCTTTTTAAAAAGCTTCCTTGTGTTGAGTGGGGACAGTTTTCCCTTTGGAAGGAATGTGAAGAGGAGTGGGGAGGGAGGGAAGGAAGGAGAGAGGCCGAAGAGATAAGAGGGAAAGAGGAAAAATGTGTTTATTGCTCTCCTCAAAAATGTAAACAGGTTGGCAGGGGTTCCTCATTCAAGTACTCTGTGTGTGTGTTTATCTGTCTGTCTGATAGTGCTACCCATCCTATCTTGTGACACACAGAGAAGTGGTATTAAGTGCTAAGCTTCCTTGACTACTCTCCTTGGCTGCATCCCCACTGGAGAGTAATTCGGGTTGACACCATTTAACTGCCAGGGATCAAGGCTATGGAATTCTGAAAATGGTTGTTTGTTGTGACCTCAGAGCAAAGCAAATCCCATGTATGATGAAGCCCCATTCATTTGAATGGGGTATGCCCCCACACCGCACCGTGCAGCACACACACCATTCACCATATTAGGGCTCGCCATCTGCATAAACTCAAATCCATCTATGCTGAGCCATATGGTGCAGGCGCGCTGTACTTCATTTGCTACAATCTGAATTCAAAGTGCAAAAGTATTTTACTTTTAGTTAACTTAGTAATGGACTTTATCACACGGGGGGAAATAGGGGGGAAAACAGGGGTTTAAACAGACATTATCCCGTGAAAATAGTGTGATTGCATTGAAGATTTCACACACCTCACCATTAAAGAGGACTTCCTGATTTTCCTCCTTTCCCTTTTTTCCCTACTCTTCTTCAGCTTTCATTTCTCCCACCAAACAATTTAGCATTTTGAACCTACACACCCAATTGAACTATGCATCAATCTATTTTATCTTGGATATAATTTATAATTGATCAATAGCTCATTAATTTAAGGGGAACAGTTTTAATTTGTAGCAGGATTTGGCCAATTAATTGACTTCCTTTTTGGATTAGCAAACGATGAAATTTTGGAAACCTGATTCTGTGGCAAAAATTGCCATTTCTAGATAAGTATATGAGAGACAGAGAGGAAACTCAGGGAGGGGGATTAATAGCCACTCATTTTTTAGAAAAAGAGAGTAAGAGAGAGATTTTACATTACTGAAGATTAACTGAATCCGTTTCAGTCTGGTTTTAGGCCAGGGTATAGCACCGAATCAGCCTGAGTCCCTCTGACAGACAAATTACTCCACATGAAAGATTTGGGCAGTGCTATCCTGTTGATCTGCCTGGATTTCTCATTGGCTTTTCATACCATTGATCGTGGTATCTTACTGGACCAGCTCTATCAGAAGAGAGTAGGAGGTATTGTGTGACAGTGGTTCTGTATCTGTGAGGTCGGCTATTAAACTGTTGGGGGGTCATAGGTTTCCATTTTGTCTCTCGTGCTGTTCAACATCTGTATGAAGTCATAAGAGGGTTTGGGATGAGATGCGATCAGTATTCTGATGACACCCAGTTCTGTTTCTCCGTGTCATTGCAGTTGACTGAGGCTCTGCAGGTGCTGGATCAATGCTGAATGAATTCCGACAAACTGAAGCTGCATCCTGATAAATGGTGGGTCTATGGACTGGTGATTCTCAAGTCTAGGAATTGGGTGGGATTGGACTCCTCAGTTTTGCCCATCTGTAAATCTCCATAGATTCTAGTGATCTAACTGGTGTGCCAGCTATGATCTTTCCTGGGTAGGGATAAGTTACCCATAGTAGTCCCTGCACCAGTAACTTTCTGATTAGACTACTGCAACACACTCTACATAGGCCGTTTTTGAAGATGACACAGAAGCTACAGCTGCTATTTATTCATTACAAAATGCAGCAGCAAGTTTGCTGACCTGAGTACCATATAGACAACATATAACACTGGTCTTAAAGGAGTTGCTTGTTATTGTTGTATGCCTTCAAGACGTTTCCAGTTTATGATGAACCTATCGAGGGTTTTTCTTGGCAAGATTTGCTCAGAAGAGGTTTGCCACTGACTTCCCCTGAAGCTGAGAGAGTGTGACTTTCTCAAGGTCACCCAGGGGGTTCATGGACAAGTGGGGGATCAAATCCTGCTCTCCAGAGTCATAGTCCAGCGCTCAAACCACTATGCCATGCTGGCTTTCTGCTGGCTACCAGTTTGCTTCAGTCTAAATTCAAGATACTGGTGATGACATTTAGAACTGTAACTGGCTTGGTACTTTGATACTTCCCAGCTGCGGTGTCCCAATTATGGAATGTCCTTCCTTTGTCAGTCCAACTGATGCTAGTTTTCTAAAGCCCTGCATTTTCTTTGGAAGTCAAAGACAATGTTTCCAACGTGCCAAGTCCAGTTCTGAACCTCAAAAACTACAAAACATCCCTGCCCTGGCATCTCTTGCTCTAAGGACTGACTGAGTACCTGCTCAGGGAAAAATAAATCCAAATTGAAGCTGTTTTATTTGGACAAGCATCCCATGAGTAGGGGAGGAGTGGGCAGAATCTCTTACGAGTGAATGTTTTGTGCGGTGTTGCTTTGTTTGGTTTTCTGAGCTCAGAGTTTTGATTAGTTGTTTCTTATGTTGCTACTGGCTTTAAGCCGCTGGGAATAGGATGGGATAAGAATCAAATTAAATATATATGTGTGTGACCCAGCTCCTAACACCCATGTTTAGTCATCCCATCCCTGCCAGATGCCTCACAGAGTTCACAGTTTTTTTAAAGATGCAAAACATTTTAGAGAGAAGCCTTGGTTACATCTGTTTTTATCCTATCCAATCCCTCCCCTCATTTTATAGGTTAGGAACTCCAAGGGCAAAAGAAAAAAAATACAACAAATGTGCTGTCCAAGCAAGATTTTTGAACCCAGAGTTTTGGAAACTTTGGATTCCAGCTCCCAGAAACCCACAGCCAGGCTAGGAGGATGCTAGAAGGTGTAATTCAAAAAAGTAACTTTTCCTAAACTCTGCTTGAAACTAAGGCTCCCAGATCCAGGTATGACCGTACCCGCTGCATCACACTGGTTCTTACCTCCACAAGCTACCCGTTGTTATCCCAGTTTGGGCCTCTCTGAGTTTGAAATGAAAGCAGTCATTGGGTCACCCTGAAGCTTTTTGGACAAAATGAAGAAGAGAGCCAAACAGAACCGAACTCTGCCCAGGTCTGTTAGGGATGGAGAGAGCAGCTCTGTCCAATCCAAGTGTTTTTCAGCTCCCTTCCCTTCCCCGCGCATGTGTGTGTGTGTGAGATTTATGAGTCAGAAACCACCCAGCAAGATGGCTCTCTCCCATCCCCATCACCCCAAAGCACTTTGTGTTTTCAGAGGGGTGTGTGTGTGTGTGAAACGATTTTGCTCAGACCGTGTAAGCAGGCTGCTCTCCCTCCCACTTTCTCGGCCACATCTGGAATGGATCATAGGTTGGATGGAGTCCAGACCTGTCAGCACCTTTGATGCTGCTTGCTGAGGTCACGGCGGCTGGATCGAAGCCTTCATTTAAACACTTGCCAGCCACAAACACACCCACTAAAATCAGAACATCCTTCAGATTTGAAAAGGCCCATTAGCCCATACCAGCCCTTTCTGGCAGATTCAGCTGGACCTGCAGAAGCTATCCCTCCCTCTTGCAGCATTTGCCTCCATGCCTTGGCTCCCAAGCAATCATTGGAAAAACAAAGAAGTTGTGAACAAACTTGGCCTCAGCATTTCTTTCAAAATGTACCCTACATCCTTCCTGGTTCGAGTGAAGGATCACAAGACTCAGACAGGGAAATGTAAATTACTGAGGCTACTTCAGCTCGCAAGCAAACAAAAAAAGTGCGATAATAGTTTTACTGTCAGCCCTCTGTATCCATGAATTCAAGCATCCATGGTTTGAAAATGTTCAAAAAATATATAAAGTCCAAAAGGCAAACCTTGATTTTTGCCATTTTATATAAGAGACACCATTTTACTATCCACTGTATTTAATGGGACTTGAACACCAATGGATTTTGTTATCCATGGGGTTTTTGGAACCAGCCTCAATGGATACCAAAGGTCCATTGTACTTCATTCGGATTAAAATCTCACATTTCTAAATCTTAGTAAATTGGATCTTTGATTTATTCCCTGTCCTAGTTCCTCACTGCTGAAACAAGCTGTGTAATAATTGCTGCTCACAAAATCACTGAAATAATTAAAGAACTAGCTGCCAAACATTTCAGCTTGTTTAATATCATCCCCAAGAGAATGTATTCTCTACTATCCTTGGATTTCGCCACTGCAATATCATTCAACTATGGCCCAAAGATTCAACTCATGAGAGTTATTCTGAGTTAAACAGTTACAACAAAGAATGATTTTTTTCTTACTAGCCTCCATTACTCTAATATAGCAAATATAGCAAAAAATGAAATCTATAATAAAAAAATGTGCTTGTCTATCAGAGCCATAAGGTCCAAGACAATGGAATCTAGGCATCTGAAACATGATATGGATATGGTGTGCTCCCTGGGCATTATTTTCTTTTTAAATGCATTTGTGTGGACTCTTTCACACTGGAGGAATTTCTCCCAACTTCGAATGCAGCCAATGCAAATTCACGTGAATTCGCTTGTTTAGCGAATTTACGTGAATCCCCATTGCATTCGGAAGGCATTCGGAATGACTTCCCATTACCCGAAAATGACCCCTCCTTGCCCGAAATTGCGTGAGATGCTTTAATTCGCAATAACGTGAAACCTATGATTGCATTCGGAGTGACTTCCCTTTGGCCCGAAATTGCGTGAGAAGCTCTAATTCGTAATAACGTGAAACCCCATGATTGCGTTTGGATTGCCCTTGGATTATACTTCCAATTTCCCACGTCTGAAAGAGTCCTGTGTGGCCCACGATACCATATCAAATCATTAGGTGGCAGACTTTCCTAACCTATGGATAGGTTTCAAGCCTACAGAGTTTGAAGCACACATCTGTTGTGAGACAGTCCACTGTTCACAAGCATGTAATAAACAGACCACCCCCGGGGCCCCAAATATATACCATGCCAGTGTGAACGACTAGGAATCCCGGTGGCTGTGGCTTCATTCACACAAAGCAGACACACGCTGTGTTCAGCTCTGACATAAAGGCATAAAGTTGCTTTACGAATTTAAGTGTATTAAACTCAGGCCTATCCTGCCCCATACAAAACTGGATACTTTCTTTCATTGGTCAAGAAATGAAACAAGACAAGTTGTTGTTATTTTTAAAATAAAACGTATTTATCAAGTACAGTCTGGTACTAAACTACAAAACGAAGAGGCAAACAATTTCTATTTCATAAGCTTGTGCATAAAGATAGAAAACAGAAATTGGATAAGTTCTGCTGTCCACTCAAATATATACATACATCTTGAGCATTTCAATGCATATGCCATTTCTCATCTTGATAACTAGAAATTTCTTTTTTTTATTTCAGGTTCAACAATTTGGACCTAACTAGGGTGCAAGCAGTGGCTAGCAGCTTCCCTGTTAGTGGGGCAGTGGATCCATTCTAGCTTTAACCCTGAACTTTAAAGGAAATGTTCAAGATCCTAGACCATATCCCACTGAATACATTTACTTCTTTTAAGATTTGGACTAAAACACAAAGAAGATCCACTACCTTTCTGGAAAGGAAGCTATCACTGGCAGAATGGCAACTGTCCTTTAGTGAGGATGGGTGTTTTGAGAAATTGGAAACCTAGGAACCACATCTCAACAGCCAGAATCCAGTTTGGGAAGGGTCTTGAGAGATGCATTATATCAGCAGGCAAGATTGCATATACAGTGTGGGATCAAAGTGAAATAGATGGGTCTAGATGTAATTCTAGACATTTCTATAGTCAGCATAAAAAGCAAAGTAGGAGGCGCTTATGGCTGTAGGCTCCCTATCCTTGTAGTAATTAGAATGTCTGTTCAGTCCAACTTCTGTTTCAAGATGAAGGACCAGAAGCATGGAGGGCTGTGGCCTTGAATATATGCCTAGAATAAGTAAAGGATGAAATGATACTAAAGCTAAAGCTTTAAAAGCATAATTAAACAGTTATGAGAGTGGGATAGGATACAGAAAGATGCAAATCATGACCCTGATCCTTCAAAGAGACGTGTGATGTTGTGCAGGTGTCCAAGTCTTTAAAGTCATCAGTACTGGCATATGAAAGCAATAAATCTACTTGCCAAAACTGAACAACTCAGTGTACAAAAGTTTTATTCTGAGCTTTAGGTTGGATTGGATTGGGTTATTTAATTGGTTGTTCTTCAAAATTTGGGATTCCCTAGAACATGTCTATATCTTCCTCTTGCTTCTCCGAGGCCCATTTCTGATCGAAGCAACCACCTGAGTTTGCAATTTAAGGGAGGGATTATGCAATTTGAGGTTTTTAAAAACACACACGTTCAACAGAATATAACACATTGAGAAGTCACATGAAGAAAGGAGTGCAAGGGAAAAAGAACAGTGGAGAGGCCACAGTCTATCTAAAATCTGTTCCAGAAAATACTGTGCACTTGTAAATAACCTTTAGGAAGACCTTAAATTTCAACAAAGTAGCTAAACTAAATGATGTGCCTAGGGTATGGACTCTCTATGGAGTTTATCACACGGGGGCTAATCTCAGCATTAAAGAGGGATTAAAGCACATTTAAAGCACCCCGCCAATAAAGTGATATCAGAAATCCACTGTCGCTGAAATCCTGAAAATAAAAAGATGCATGTTAATGCTTCTTTATGACCACTTTAATGGCAAGTTTTGTGCGATGTCCTTTGGAATCATTTCATGCAATGACATGATTTTTCCAGGATATTCACAAGATAAACTCCCTATCTTCTTCGTGTGATAGACTCCTATGTTCCTACTTGGTCTCATTACTATTGTATGAGAAAGAAACCAAATAGGGGCTGTGTTCACACTGGAGAAATAAACCGGTTTAATTGCCATGGCTCAATGCTGTGAAATTCTGGGAATTGTAGTTTGTTGTGGGGTCCAGAGCGGAGCTCCGCTCTGGGCCTCACAACAAACTACAATTCCCAGAATTTCACAGCATTGAGCCATGGCAATTAAACCGGTTTATTTCTCCAGTGTGAACACAGCTACAGTCTGATCAAATTAAATCTGTTCTGAGGAACATGCTTCCAGACCGGAAAAGGGCAGAAAATCCTTAATATTATTTAAATGGATCATGGTGTGTGTGTGTGTGTGCGCGCGCGCATGCACAAATGCATTTTCTTCAAAATTAAACACTGGCTCCATTGTACAATTTACCCAGTCATCCTGACAGCTAAAGTCTTACATGTGAATCTGGTTGTTACTGTTCATCTTCTAGGTAAAACATATGACTTCCCACTTCCTTCTCTCAGCATAAGCAGTACCAGTCCATTTCTAAGGGTTTTCCACATTAAAGCAGTTTGCAGTGCAGATTCAGCCCTTCAGGCCTTGCGGAGTACGAGCGCAACAGAGATGGGCACCAGGCAGACAGTAAAGGAAGTCAAGATGATGACAGTTCCTAAGGGTGGCTGGAGGGCAGTGGCATTTGGGGGCAAGGAGCAGCTGGCAAAGTATTCAGCATGTATTCTTACAAAGAAGGCATCCAGGGTGGGGCTGGACATGGGGCAGCCCATACCTTCAGCCAGCAGCCCAGTACAGAGAGCAAGTTCGCCATACATACTGTAGAAAGAGAAAACAGAAGAATTGTGAAGGGGGGCACAGGCAAATGCTGCTCAGGTTAAGCAAGGCCCCTTGGGTCAAGCTGCTATTTACATCTGGAAAAGATCTCTTCTCCTTATCGATTTTCTCATTGGCATCTATTAGTTCTGCAAAACCTTTTCTGAACCCAAGCAATTAATGTATTTATAAAGATTTCTTTTGAAGCCAGATACTTGGACTCAGGTCTGATTGTAAGCCACACCTGACAAAAAAGGCCTGCAACCCAAATGCAGGTGTACACAGCAAGATGTGGTTACTGGGTAATTCAAAGGAAATTCAAACAGCCTCCAATTATAATTGATATAAAGCATTTTAAATTGACATATCTAAAATATTTATAATTGAAAAGGCATTCTTGATTAATGGATCAGAAAATCTTGGTGTTTTTTTAAAAATGATCAATATGACTGCATTTACCAGACACCATATTAAAGGAGTCACCTATGCAAAATGGAAGCCATCTTTTAAGATGGCACCTATTATGACATGCACGCTCATCTTGTGCTTTTTCTACAAAAGTGTTCTTGTCTAATTCAGATGTCAATGGACACATGTTTAACCAGATGTGTTTTAACCATTTATTTGTTTTACTAATGTTCACAGGAATTCTTACCTATTTAACTTGGTCATGACATTTAGGACCAGAACACGTTCTAGGGTGGAGCTCTGGTGAGTGATGGCCCAAATTAAACCATACCCCAATATGTCCTGTTGCTTCAAATCTATCTCCTTTCTTCCCTCTATTGCACCTCCATGACCCAGTTCCATGACACAGAGGTCTACTCTAGACTAACTGCTTTATCACACTAGGGGGCAAACAGGATTTAAACGAGAGTTAAACGAGAGTTAAACAGGAAATGTCCTGTGATAAACGTGGAGCATTTCCTGTTTAACTCTCGTTTAACTCTCGTTTAAATCCTGTTTGCCCCCTAGTGTCATAAAGCAGTATGAGACTGGTCTAAAGAAGCATGGGCTCCGGATGTAGAGATCTCTTGGATCTGCATTGCTCTCACCCTCTGGGGAAGGCAATGGCAAAACTCCTCTGAACAAATCTTGCCAAGAAAACCCCAAGCTGGATCTTTGTTCTTTTTTAATTGGAATATAGTTTGCTGAGTTGGGGTATGTTCCTGTGGTTTGAAGGACAATTTTTTCCTCTTTGAATTAAAAATAAACTTATAGCGTAGGAAGCAAAAGCCCTAATTTAATAATGCCCCATTCACTACAGTGCTATTGCTCCCCTACAGCCTTATTCCCAGTACGTTTCAATGGTGCTAGTGTACTCCTTTGGGTCTTTTAATACAAACTGATGAACTAGAGGAGTATGTGATCTAAATAAACACAGCAATCGTACCATTACAGTACCAATAGTACCAACAGTACCGTTACAACTTTATCACTATACCTCAAGGTTATTTTTAAAAATTAATGAAAAAATTAGGAGGCACTGAGGGAGAAACAGAAGAGCATGTGAAAAAGGCAACAATCTGGAAACAAATCTGGGGCATTTGAGTGAGGCTGGGACACATCCCCATCTAACATCACAATTCACGTCACGGACAAGTCACTCACAAATGAAACCTTTCTGTTGAAGGTTTGATTTGTTTTTGAAAGTCAGGAGAGTATCCAGATAGGAAAGGATCAAAAAGTATCAACCAGCGACTTTACAGTGGCACAAATCATGACTCTCAATAAGCTCTTAATTAGGGAATATATTATATTCAATGTTGTTGTTTGTGGTTATGTGTTTTCAAGATACAGTAACTCTGATTTACGGCAATCTTATCTTAGGGCCTTGTTGGGAAGATTTATTTAGAGGTGGTTTGCACTGCCTTCCTTTGAGAGTGTGTGACTTGCCCACAACCACCCGGTGGGTTTCCATGGCTAAACAGGGATTTTAACTCTGGTATCCTAGAATCCTAATATTTTTTTAAAAAACACCACCACTTAAACCACCACACTATAAAGGATAGATATGGGAGGCATTTTCAATGCTCCATGAATGTCTATTATGTGTCTCAAATAGATGCAGACATATCCTATGCTTTTCTTGTTGTACAGAGATAAGTAGATACTGAATTTATTGCATGGTGTTTTCTTAAGGATATAGACCAGCCTCTCGTTTCTGCCCCTCTCACTGTCACTCTTTTCTTTGGGCAAAACAACATGTTATTTTTTCCCTCTCCTTCTTTTACTCCAAAGTAAATGTGGGATTCTCATCTGTATTGAGATCCTAGCATGGGGACAGGAGGCTCTGACCTGCATCAGTGCGTGTGTGTGTGTGTATGAGAGAGAGAGAGAGAGAGAGAGATTGAGATTTCCCTGCAATGTGCATTGCCCCCAAGTGATCCATTTCCTTTAAGAGATTACTATTGATACCAATTGAAAACATAGGAGCTTATTGCATTGGCTATTAAATACATTTACCTCTTCCCAATTTAAATCGTAATTTTGGGAGGCATCCTGATGTTATTGCAAAGTGTTTGCTGCCAAATTTTCTTCCTCAATATATTCCAGGTGCATCCCCACTTCCATGAGCTCTCTGATGGCCATTTTCTTAACTCAAAAAACTCCCAGATCCAAAAAGAGCCGTAAGGAGTGCTCTTGGAAGCGGGGATGGACCCGGGATGTATTCAGGCAGCAGATTCAGTGGCAAAAACTGTCTGATAACATCAGGATGCCACCCGATTTAGGATTTAAGACGGGGAGAGGTAAATCGATTTAATAGCCAATGCGATAAGCTCCTCAGTATCTGTGTGTGATTTGGATCAGAAGTGCAACAGGGAGGAAAGAGTTAAGGGCTTGTCGTCCGCACCCTATGCTACGGTCCTGATCTGGACCTGAAGGACCCTGCACATTCTTCAGAGTAATAACATAAAAAAAGACATTCAGGTTATCTTTACTTTAGCCTGACTAGAAATATGCTGCAGGTCTGGAAAGCAAGGAAGTGAGCTCTTGGTTTTTCTAAATTCAGCATATTTCTCCAGATGTGCTATGTGAGCAAAAGAAAACAGAAACACATTAAAAACTTATTGCAGAGTGGACTTTCCACTTGTGACTTGCATACATATGTGTGTGTGTATGTGTGTGTGTGTCCATCTTTTGGGGAACATATGGAACATTCTATGGAGTTTATCACATTAGCGAGATCTTGCAGGCAAACGGGATTTAAACTAGAGTTAAATTAGAGAAAACCTGGAAATGCCTGAAGTTTATCACACGACGTCACAGTTAATGGGAAATAACGCGAAAGTAAACCACAGTTAAAGTGGAGAAAAATGACAGCTTTTTATGTTTGGAACATCCCGAAAGTAAAAAGCTGCCGCTTTTCTCCACTTTAACTGCAGTTTAAATTTGCATTATTTCATTTTAGAAGCCATTTGATGTGATAAACTCCCCGAATTTGCAAGTTTTGTTTAAATTCAAATGTACTTTAAATCACATTTAAATCCCAGTTTCCTGCAGGATCTCACTAGTGTGATAAACTCCTATGTCAGATTAAAGGCCTATTTAGTCCAAACTTCTGTTTTCACTGTGGCCAACCAGATGGGAAAATCACAAACAGGGCATGAGGACAACCCACCCCACTTATCCTGGGCATAAAATGCTGTTTGAAAGCACTGAAATTCTGGACCATGCCAACAACTACCATGTCAGAATGCACAGGGAGGCCATTGAATTCCATAAACACCTGGACAATTTCAACAGGAAAGAGGAAACCCTGAGAGTAAACAAGGCTTGGCTCCCAGTCTTGAAGGACAGCAAGGTCAAGAGTCAACCTATGCAAATGAGAAAAAGCCTAAGGCCAGGGGAATCCCAGCAGACAATGAGCACCAGTAAGCAGACATTCATCCTTGTTTTGCATATCCTCCCACCCTGAGGACTGCCATTAGCAACAGAACAATACATTTGCAAATTACTCCTTCCTTCCCAGGGTCACACAGGATATATATCTCCATCCTTTTCCAGGCTATCATTCTCTGAAGATGCCAGCCACAGATGCTGGCAAAACGTCAGAAAAGAACTCTTCCAGAACATGGCCATATAGCCCGAAAGCTCCACAAAAAAACTATGGATGTCGGCCATGAAAGCCTTCGACTCCCCACCCCACTTACATTCCCCAGCAACTGGTATTATGGAAAAGAGTTCATCTTTGTCCACATAAAGTAATTCCAAATGTGACTAAAATGCTCAGCAATAATAAAGAAACTCCCCCCAGAGCTAGTACATATGTAGAATTCGTGTATACGATGCCTAAAGCTTTTTGTAGGAAAAAAAAAGCGTCCAAGAAATTGAAGTAATGGTTAATATTATAATAGTCGCCGTCATAATTATAATTGATTATCAATTACACAAACATATATACATGCATGCATATATACATATTAAATAAACCATAAATAAACAACTAAAATTATCAGTAGCGTGTGTGACTCCTCTTTCTTTTTGATAATTTAAGATTTGCTCCTTCATCTATTTTATTTGATTCTTTTCCATTTGTGTAATCTCAACAAACAAACAAACAAACCTTTTTTAAAACAATGAAAGCCTCTTTGAAATCAGGAAGCAAGCTTACCCCTCCAATGCCTCTTACCTTCCAACTGTTTCCCAGAGGCACCGGCTATTCTCCTCTGTAGCCACAATGGCAGCATGAAACTTAGGCCAGCAATACAAAGCTATCCAATCATAGTAGGCATCTCCACAGTCATTGACCTGGTCCTCCTCTTCAAAAGGCTCTAGCAAGAGAAGGGAAGGTCAGTCTCAGGAAAACGGAAAGAAGTTAGAACGCTTTGGGTGGCCCACCGCTTTGAGACAATGCCTCTTTTGTAGAGTTCCTGCTTCTGATGACCAGCCTAGAAAAACTAGGATGCCAACTCAGTATATTATGTCTCTATATATATCTTTACATGTGACATTCAAATTACTTTTGATCCCTTCTTTCATTAACAACACTAGACAGCATTTTGGGATGAATGTAGAACACAGGTCTCAACTCCATTTTGGGCTATTTCTGCTTGAGTTTGACTCCTCTAAAGCCACACACATTGTTTTTAATCCAATTTAGAACCAAGACAACAAGCCTCCATCACAAAGCTGGTCAATTAGCTTAAATGGGTTTATTCACTGTGGTCATGTGTCGGCTACATCAGATTATTTTGCTGACATTGGACTGGAACTTGTGGCAGCCACAATGTATTGATTTATTGGTTTCCGACTTGCATGTGCTTATCCACATACAGTATCTGCAGGGCTATCAAAACATCAGTTAAAGGCAAGTAAGCAATTGTGGGCGTGCAGAATTGTGGATGCATGGAGATTCAAAGCGTTGCAGATATCTGATATGAAAACAAAACAAAAAATGGTGCGGGCTTTCTGCCACTATAGATTCCAAACAGATGCATGATCTCATTTGGCAGGAATGATCAGTTGACCCACCAATGATCTCACAAAGGTGGCCCACCACCTGACACTATTCATTCATTCATCCCTATTCATTCCTTCAGCCTCTCCCCCTAATTTGACGCCATCCCAAACCAAGTGGCAAGATGCACAAAATAATCCAGGTCTTCTCCGAAAACATAGAGTAAGGATCAACATTTTAAAACTCATATTTTTGTTCTCAGGCATGGAAAAGACGTAGGTCAAAGATACTCATCAGAACTGGGTGAATATCATGTGCCACACTAGAACTGACATCAGGGTAAGGCTGCATTATTTTCTCGTGGATTATTCAGCCCTAGTTTTAGATCCTAATAAATGCAAGCATTATATTTGGACAGGACACACAGAAAGATCTAAATCATTCTATCAGATCCTCTAACCACATTCAGCATATATGCTTGTCTGTTTCCACTGGCTAATTTATGCTTGGGTAAATAGGGGCAACAGGACCTGTTCTCACATGTGATATTATTTCCTGCTTCCTTTAAATGTCAGCAGCATTTAATGTGGCAAACTGAATACTGCAGATAGTACAAAGCATGAGATAGCATCTCTCGTAGCGTTTAAGTTATACTGTATCTACCATTTGTTGAAGCAGGAGAGAATTCCAACACAAATTCTAGCAAGTTTAGGTTTTAAACTGGCATAATTTAAAGGACATAATGAAGAACAATGTGTGCAAATTCACCAAAATAAACCATTTGGATACTTTGTGCCCTGTGTGGAAAAAAATCATAATAGAATAGAGGAGCCACAGAGCTTGCAAATTTTATTTTTAAATGTAATTCATTATGTTTTTCATTAAAGTGTCACCACCAAAATTATGTACTGTCATTAATTTTGCAAAAATTGGAAACAGTAACTTGTTTTGTTACTCACTAAATTGTTTATTGCTCCTTCATTTCTTGGATTGGTGACTTAATAAGAAAGTCAGATGCATGTGAAAAATTCTGCTGAAATGATTTTTAAAATTCCCTTTAAAATTAACAAGAAAACATTGTTTGCTACATCAAAAAAGTGAAGGTATTCCTATATTCCTACCAGCTGTTATTTTGTAACTGTAACTTTATATATCCTTATTAGCCAAAACAAAGTAATTCATTACAGGTAACTGTCCTGCTTGTAATTTGTTCTTTGCAAGTTAAGCACAGGTGGAGATGAAATAAAGGCTTAACAGACAATTTTGGAATACAGTTCTCATAAGCCATCAGTCAATAGCATATAAATAGGATTGGTGTCCAATATTAGGGTTCTTATGCAAAACTCTTAAGGTAAGACGTGGGAAGAGAAGATTATTACTCACCTTCTTCATCCGGATATAAGTAGGAAACTAGAAGAGGAAGACAAATGTTAGTCTGTGAAGGGCAGAGGATGTGTTAACAGTAATAGAGCTGACTTAGGAACAGACTCTTTATCTCAACTTTTCTTTTCTTTAGGAAAAAGTATGGTTAATTTAAAGGAGATGGAGAAACTGTCAGGCTTGTTTATCTCCTTTGTATACTCACTGTAGGTTAAGTTTAGGTTACTTACTCATGGCTAAAAATTTCATTTATTTTAGTCATCATACTAGGGATTATCCTGGCTCAGATTTAAAGTCTGCAGGGACAAACATCTCAGGGGCAAGGTGCAATCTGAAAATTCAGGAATCTGAAAAAACTGTTAAAATCATTCAAGTTAGTGGCCATCGGGAGAACTTGAGCTAATAAGCTCTGCATTTATTTTACATGTTGTGCAACTGAATTTTTTCCTTTTCTTCCTTTCTGGGGAAAAAAAAGCAAATGTGCATCTACCCTCCTCCACAGTGCTTAGAGAGTAATTTATAAAAATCTATTCCTCCTCTCATATATTTGTGTAAAGGAAGAAGCCAAGCAATTACCTTCCTTCCCAAGGCAAATACCCCATGGTTGTTTCATACTACGCAATTATAGGGCTATGGACTTTATCACACCGGCAAAAAAGACAGAAGCTTAGCAGGATGCTCCCATCAATGTCGTGCGATCACAGGATATTATCACGTCATGCAACATTGCAATTATCCTGTGAATAAAGAAGAATTATAGCGCCACTTTTTATTCAAGAGATTTTCCATGAATAAAAAAGCAGCACTAGCATTTCTCTTTATTCACAGGATAATCATGGGATAATCGCGACATCATGTGACACCATGTGATAGTCATCCCGTGATCGCACAATATTGATGGGAGCATCCCGCCATGCTGTTATCTTTTTTGCAGGTGTGATAAAGTCCTGTGACTCTACTCCAACTGTCACAGCAACAACCTACAGTACCTTAGGATTTGCAGTTTAGGGAGGGGTAGCATGGCATAGTGGCTGGAGTTTCAATTCCCAGCTCGGCCATGATACCCGCTGGGTGACCCTGGGCAAGTCTTGTGCTCTCAGCCTCAGGGGAAGGCAATGACAAACTTCCTCTGAAGAAAACCTCATGATATTGGTAAAATATCTTAGCATTGCCATAAACTGGAAATGACTTGAAGACACATAACAAATTTAGAATTCTCAGCCAGAAAACAGTAGTCCCTCGCCAAACTACAAACCCATGATTCCATAGGATGTTACCTTGGCAATTATGTGGAATCTATATAATCTTTAATGCTATAATCTATAATGCTGTAACTTTGTCAAAGGGACTGAATTTTAAACCACAGCTAGTTCTGGCATCCTTTGCCATTTAAGAAGCAGGGGTTGGGCATGCACAAACAGGACACTGAAACATTTCCCCTGCTCCTTACTCAAAGTCCCTATTAGGAATCTATTGTTTTCTTAGGTGGTGTAATAGTACTACATTTTTTGTGTCTTTCACAGCTCCTTAGCAGGTAGAAATTCAATAAGTGAAGCCTCTATTCCGGAGACAACAAAAATACTGTACCTGCTGAACTGCTTGCAGTACAGTTTGTGTCTTTGGTCATTCATTATCTCAGTTTATATTCTGCTTTTCCATAATAGAGTGCAGTTATATTATATTATAAAATTATAGCCTTTTGCCAACACACACTCAAACGTGCACACATACGTACCCCTCCAAGCCTTGCCTGTGTCACCTCTATCATGTCACAAGGGCCCATTTTAAAGCTGTGGATTAAAGCCAGATTGTGGGACCCTGGAGCAGTGGTATGTATAGGGTCCTTTTTGTGCTATTTGCAAAGCCCAAGCGTAGAAATTAGAGAAGTGAATCAACCGTAAATAAAGTACAAAGTGCAACAGTTGTTTTTGCAACAGACAGCAGCACAAAAGTCTCATGGTTAAATCCATTTTTGGGTTCTGCAACATTGGTGAGACTAACAGCCTGATTCCATATTTTTAAACCCAGTTATTCAAATAAGACATAAAATGCTGGTAATAGCAGGAAATTCTGGAAACAACTGGGGAAGAGACGGAAGCAGGCCATTGAGGACCTGGTGCAAAAGCTCAAATTGAGCCACTGATCCTCTGGCCCACAGGAGTTTATCATACGACGGAATTTGGGGGTATAATGCAATGGCAATCTGAAAGCAATCATGGGGTTTCACATAATTGTGTATTAGAATATCTCACACAATTTTGGGCAATGGGGGGTCATTTTCAGGAAATGGGAAGTCATTCTGAACGCATTCCAAATGCAATCAGATTTCACCTAAATTCGCTAAACTTGCGAATTCACGTAATTGCGAATTGGCTCCATTCGCAATTGAGAGAAATTCCTCCCGTGTGATAAACTCCAGAGATGTCACATTAACTTAAGAGTTGGGAGAATACCTCAGAGAAAAAGAAGGAAAAGCAGTAGTATACATTCAACACAGTCCTGCCTTACTGGTTCCTAAAGTAGAAATATATGTTTTTCTTTCTTTCTTACTTTCGTCTTCAAGGTCACCGTAGGTGAGGTCTGTGCATCCTGAAGAAAAGAAGGTTTGGAGCAATGAGAATGAAAGAAGTTTACATGCACACACAAAGCTTACTTGAGGCTCTCCCACTAGGATCCCTGCCAATTCATAACAGTTCAGGGTGTTCCTTCCTTGTGGATGTTTGTGCAGCTGCTGGAAGGGCAAGGGGCTCTCTTCCTCCCCTTTGTTTGGGTTGCTTTGAAGCCTGCTCCAGGGCTTCCTTGCCCTTCACTCTGCCCGACTTGTGACCCCAGCCCCATAGCAAATGAAATGATCCCCCAGGCTAAGCCGGAAGGTGGTGGTGGCATCCCCCAGGTGTCTATAAGCACAAGGGGTTCCATCCTGAAACCAAGGTGATTGTAGTGATCTAATACAATTGGATCCAGAAATAGGAAAACCGATCGTAAAAGTATCGGTGCCAAGTAAAAGAGCCTGGCAGATGTCAATCCAATCCCAAAAGATAAATAAAATGACTTTACAAACCACCATTCTCTATGTTTGTTGTTATTATTATTATGTTTCTTTATATCCCACCTTCCTCCCAGTACAGGGACTCAAGGCGGCTTACAAATCGAAAACAGTCCAAGTTAAAACACTATAACAACATGCAAAAGCAATTAAACAATTCCAACAATTCAAAACATTACATTATTAAAAGTTAAAGTTTAAAACGCTTTAAAACAAAAACAAAAAAGCATTCCTGTCATGTAAAAACCTGGCGGCATCGTGTATGGGCAATTCAGGTTCACACATTCAAATATGGGAAACCTCCATTGAAGAAAACATTTCCAGAGTCATTTGTTCCAAATGTGTGCTACTTTGGAATCAAAGCTAATGACTTTGTAGGTTTCCAATCATACAATTTTAATTTAATACATATCGTATATAAGTTTCCTAAGTATCACAAACCTAGAGACTCATTAAAAAGACCTTCTTTTCTTTGTTCCACACCCAACCAGCATCGCTCAACCTGATGCCTGCTAAATGTGTTGGATCACAACGCCAGTTATTCTCAGCCAACCTGGTCGGGAGTTATGGAAGGCTGTTTTAGAAACTTCTTCTTGTTGCTACCATTATCAGTCACCCAAAATCAGAAAGACAGTCAGATGCAAATGTGTTTTTGTGTGCATATGTGTGTGTGTGGATAGGTGGGTCAACACTGGCAAACAAGTCACAATCAGTTTTGCCTACTCTCAGGTATGTTTATACAAAACAATGAAAACCAACACAATGCATTAAAACAAAAATCTTGTCACCCAAGTGAAGATGGTGACAATCTGAGTAGCATAAATAGAATCATAGAATCATAGAGTTGGAAGAGACCACAAGGGCCATCTAGTCCAACCCCCTGCCATGCAGGAACTCCAAGTCAAAGCATCCCTGACAGATGGCCATCCAGCCTCTGCTTAAAGACCCCTAAGGAAGGAGACTCCACTATAATTATCATTTATATGTACTATATATATTATACTTTTGATAATTCCTGGGGGTGCTTAACTACATAAGGAGTTTTATCAGACGACAAATTGGAAGCATAATCCAATGATAGTCCGAACGCAATCATGGGGTTTCAAGTTATTGCGTGAGAGACTACCACATGCATTTTTGGGCAATGGGAAGTCCTTCCGAACGCAATTGTGAGGTTTCACGTTATTGCGTGCGAAACTATCACACACAATTTCGCATAATTTCGGGCATTGGGAAGTCCTTTGGAACGCGATGCAGCATCAATACGCAATCACGTAAATTAGCTGAACTAGTCTATTCACTCATTTCTGAACCTGCCCCACTTTCATTTCTTTTGAAATTGAGAGAAATTCCTCCCATGTGATAATCTCCACAGTAGTTGTGGTGGTTGAATTCTGCCAGATTATTTCAAGAGGTTCGGTCCCCATGCCTAATCTCAACAGGAGCCTGAAAGAACGCTCCCTTCCAAGCACCCAAATACACACAAAAAACGTATGAGGCTATCTATAACTTACAGTAGAATTCAAAGATATAGCCGTGTTCATCTGTAGAATCAGTACGTAGAGAGATCTTTTAGCGCCACAGAAAGTGTCTCTATGTGCTTTCATAGACGTCAGTCTACTTCCTCAGATGCATTTGAGAAAGTACTACTTTCAAAGTACACTGAAGTCTACGAAAGCTCATGCTGCCAATTTCTTTCTTTCAGTTCGTCTCAAAGGTGCTGCAAGATCTCTCGAAGTACATATAACTTACAGTGTTTACCTCCATTCAAAAGAAAATATGAGTATTACTTAATTGACTAAATATTGTAGTTTGTAAGAACCACAGGACCTTTGCTGTCTTTTCTGCAGCAAAGGCGGGGTGAGGACTTAAGACATTCAAAAGAAACCTAGGATTTGCCTCCATTACCCAGCATTATACATTAGCCATACTTGCCCAGTCCAACAAGAAACATATTTGGACCCTACACAATCATTAGGTGAGGCAGCAGAACTAGAAACAGAGGCTGCGTTCACACTGGAGAAATAAACCGGTTTAAGTGCCATGGCTCAATGCTGTGAAATTCTGGGAATTGCAGTTTGTTGTGGGGCCCAGAGCGGAGCGGAGCTCCGCTCTGGACCCCACAACAAACTGCAATTCCCAGAATTTCACAGCATTGAGCCATGGCACTTAAACCGGTTTATTTCTCCAGTGTGAACGCAGCCAAAGAAGTGCATACTTTTCGAAGGGAACAAAACCATCAGAGTGCAAGGGGAGTTTGGCTTACCTGGGTAGAAAAGTAAAACTATGGTAGAAAACAAGAGAGGATACTGGCGTGTAAAAGGCATTCTTATCATCAGTGCTCTCTCTCTCTCTCTCTCTCATATATATATATATATATATATATGGCTGTCTGAGACCCCTATGACCTGCATGTTTTAGTTAGGCATTTGGCAATGCTTCAACCAATAAGAGGGGATTTTGCATCCTTGGATGTGGGTCGTATGAAAACAAGACCATTTGTTGTACACTTGAGAAATGTACCTACAGGTTGCGTCTTCCTGACCCAAAACGCTTAGGACCAGAAGTATTTTGAAATGTCCATGTACTGTAATTAATCAATCAATTAATTAATTAATTATTCCAGAATACATGTATTTGCATTTATGTACATGAGATATTTTTCAGACGGGATTCAGGTACAGAACAAAAAAAAAAAAAAAAGAAAAAAAAGAAATCATGTATGTTTCTTATATACCTCATACATATAACCTGAAAATAATTTTAAATAACATTTAAAAATATTTTTGTAAATGAAAGCAAAGGTTTGGCTATCTCAGCCACCCACGAAAAAAAGTGTTGGTTTTGGGAATATTTAGGTTTTCCAAATAAGGGAGACTCAACCTGTATTGTAAAATAACAAGCAAATGGCATGAATGAATGAATGGGTGTAAGCGAGGGAGAGATTGTGTGTAAACATATATAATTTATATATGTATGTATATAGATAGATCTACCCCCCCCCCCTTAAAGTCACAATTAAATCAAAAATACATTAAAATACCCAAATAATATAAAAGATTGAAATAATTGTGAACTGCTTTGTGACATTATTATCAGAACTTTAATAAGTAACATTATTATTAGCATGAGAAACATTATTAGCTGTACGTTTAGTATAAAAAAACAATTATTAGCATTTTAGGAGTTTAAAAGTAAGAATCTATAGAAAGACAAGGGTAGTCTCACAGTGAAAGAAAGAAACATATCTTATTAGATATATTTAATTAATGAATGAAATTAATTAATTAAATGTGATTTAGTTTAATATATTATATTTAAATATGTTCATATTTTTATATTTCTCTTTGATATTTGTTGTTTGTCCAGTGCTGTGTTTCCACATTTCTTGTGTATTTTCCTTTATTGAGGTTTCAATGTCAAGGTGGGCGATATATATATATGCATGTATAAGTATCTCTCCATCTATCTCTGTAGATAAACACATATTTATTGAAAGGCCGAGAGCTTCCTCCCCGTAAAAGTTTCGGGGGCGTCCCGGGCTCCGTCCCAGGCCCGTCTCCCGGCTCGGCCACGAGCCCCACCCGATGGCCCTGCGAGACTCGGAGGAAGGCGACCATCGCCAGGCCATGCGGTGGCTCCCGCAGCCCAACCGGGACTCGAACCCGGAGCCGCCAGGGACGCAGCCGGCGCTTACACCGCTACGCCACGGAACGCCCCTCTGACAGGCCCCGCCTCCGCGCCCTCTTTATATAGCCGCAGGAGGGGCGGGGCAGGCGCTGGAGCAGGAGGACCAATCACCGCCTGGAGACCCTGTGACGTCACGACAAGCCACGCCCCGCCTCCTAGCGCTCCGACTGATCTACCTTCCTTCTTAAACTGGGTCACGTGACCCAATGTGACTGACGCATTAGATTCCTCCTGGAGCGCTTGGAGGCGGGGCTGAGCTTGGCCTCGTGACGTCACAGAGGCTCCTGGCGCTGATTGGTCCGCCTGCTCCAGCGTCTGCCTCGCCCCTTCGGCGGCTAATAATAATAATAATAATAATAATAATAATAATGGCAATGGCTTTGGTTTATTCCACTGAGCCCCGAGGACAACCTAGTCCTCCACTACCATAGATTTGAACCATAGAGTTGAACTAAAACAGCCGGAAGTAGCCTTTTTACCAATATGGGGACTTCCGGTGAGAGCCTTTTTTGCGCCTACTTCCGGTCTAAGGCCCGTCGCTGTCAATTGGACTTCATTTCCCAGCAGGCTCAGCCGATGCGGCCAACGGCGAGGGATTATGGGAAATGGAGTCCAAATAGGGCCAAAGTGGGTTGTTTAGGCCTGCTAAGCCTCAGTGACTTTTGTGAGGCAATTTTTTTACCATTTCTCTGCAAACTACAGATCCCAGGAGTCCCGTGCAATGGCTCTGCTCTGTGGGAACCCTGGGATTTGTAGTTTTGCAGGACACGCACTTTTCTACTCCATCATCCACTATATTATGACAAAAAACATTGTGTATAAAATTACCTTCAGGCTAAGCGAATAAAGTGTATACGAAACATTAAATGAATAAATAAGCAAATAAAATGAATTTCCATCTCATCCTGTATTTGCAAATATTACATAAATATACTCCAAATATTCCAAAATTTCCCAGGAATTTCACAAAATAAGGGAGACCCAACCTATACGTGAAACATAAATAAATTAATAAGCAAATAAAATTAATTTTCACGTTTAGATTTGGCTCCCGTCTCCGAGATTTCTCATTATGTTTTCGCAGATATTCCATATATCTATATATCCATAGATAAATAGATAGATAGATGATACATAGATAAATAGATAGATGATAGATAGATAGATAGATAGATAGATGATAGATAGAGAATGGCAAGACCTTGAATTGCGTGGGATGACTTTGTGTGTGTATATATATACATATTTATGTGTTTGTGTGTGTGTGTAGTATGGACCTGTAACAGTATTCCTCCGAGGGGTCGTCTGCGAATACATACAAATTATTATTATTATTATTATTATTATTAACCTTTATTTATATAGCGCTGTAGGTTTACACAGCGCTGTACATATAAACTTATAATGTGCCCTTCCTCCGCTCGCGATTGGTTTGGCTCCTCTGTTCGGAAAAATCCGGAACTAATAACGTTTATCGGTCAACCATAAAATCCAATCCGAAATCCAAAGCGAGGTCAAGCGAGCCGATTGGTCAGAACAGGAGGGGTGTGTGAATGCAGCCCCTGTCAATCAACCTCCTCGCCTGCCAATCATCCGGCCTTTAGGCCTGTCGAGTTTCCGTTCCTCCCTCGGATTGTTCTCCGCCTTCTAGAACCCACTCTAGAACCCGGGTGAGGTTCTGTGGCTGTTACTGTGGCAGTTGCCGGCCGGATCCCGCTCTTCGGGTCCACGTCGGTGTGTCTTTCGGAGCCACGATGCCTGGACTGAGAGCGATCGGAGGAGAGGTCAAGCGATGGGTCATCTCCTGCGGCCGCAGGTGCAGGAAAGTGGCCGGGAGGATCGTACCTTGCCGAAGATGCCCAAAAGTGACCGACGGAGAACCGGAGCCAACGGTCAGGTCAGAGACCCATTTTGCAGGAAGCGAGTGGGAGGCTTTCATGGCCGGCATCGGTAGCCTTTTATGGGGGTTTTCAAGCTATGGGGCTGTGGTTTAGGTTTCGTCAGAATAGCAAGGGACCACTGTCATAATAATAATGATAATAATAGTAATACTCTCCTTTTCCTGCTCCGCTGCAGACTCCCAGAAACCAAGAAGGAGATGGATGCGGAGGAAGGTCCATCATCAGCCTTTCGAGAGGAAGAGACACAGAAGAACTCAGTAGGAAAATAAATATTTACATGCCATGGTTTATATATCTATATATTATATATATATAGCCTAATACGTTTATTTGGGAATAAATACATTACGAGTGTTCGTTTTCTTTCTCTTTAGGGAGTCTTCTTTATAAGGTGAAGTGATGAAATAGGAAAGAGAAATAAAAAGTTCAAGAATATGCTTCTTCTCACGTCTGAATCCGATTTTATTTGTAGGATTTCGAAGATGGCGTCTTGGAGGAAGAGGAGGAGGAAGAGGAGGAGGAAAGGAGGAAGGAGGAAGAACCAGAGTAAGCCCCCATTTTTTTGGGAAGTCAAAGGCTTTTATATATACATATATCCACACACATACTGTGTGAATCTGGGTTTGGAGGAGAGAACCAAAGATAGATAAATAGATAGATAGATAGAGATGGATAGATAAAAGACGGATAGCGTGATAGTGGATACGTAAAGGGCCGATGATCAATAGATAGCAAATATTGAGATCAAACATGGATAGAAACGGGGAAACCAGAAGGAGGTTAAGAACGGGAAAGGACGGCTACGGAGGAACTGGAGAAGACCCTAAAATGCAAAGATTTGTTTGTTTTCCCTGCCCCGTGATTTCAGGATCCCAGGACTCAGGCGGATCCTTGTGAAGGAAGCACCGCCTCCGGAGGTACGTGAAGCGTCCCGGGAAGCGAGACGGCGCATACATTCGGGGCGTCCTCCCTGATTCTGTTTGTCCGACGGAGGACGGACGTCCCAACGGACTCTCCTTTCTGTCTTCATAGAAACGCCGGAAGGAGCCGCGGGAGCCTTTCGTGTTAGGATTCGGAGACCGGGCCCCGCAAAGGTAATTTTTCCACTTGCGTATCGCCTTGCGCACCCGGGAGCCATTTCTTGGGGACGCAAAGCGTGGCGCATAAGGACGCCCCTGTCACGTTGGGCCGCGTTGGGGGACAGGAGGGACGGTCCCTTTTTGTGCCTCCATTATTTCAGAGCGCCAAAGCCGGATCCAGAGGCTCCTGCAAAGGTCATCGCCCTCCAGACCCTCTTTTCAGATACGGAAGCCATTGCGCCCTTAAAGCCGGAAGGCGCCGCTGCTACAAAGGATGCCGCGACGCAGACCCTGGCCTCGGATCTAGGTCCGGATCGCCGTTTCTTGGTAAGGAAAGGGAGGCTTGCTGCTGAACCAGAGGGCGGCCATCTTGTCCCTTCCTGCAGCGGGGTGTAAATACCATAAAGAAATCGTAAATAATACTGACGTGTTTCACTTTTTCTCTCCCGTTTATCGATAGGAAGACTTGGAGAAGGTGGAGCGCAAGACAGAAGGAGGCGGCGACGACGAGGCCATTGCGCAAAAGCATGCCGCTTTCGAGGCGAAGCTTCGCTCTCCCTCCGTAAGGAACTGCGCTTTTGCGAGGCTTCTCAAGTACAGCAAATAATGGTTGTTGCCTCATTTCTCCCTTTTTCTGTCCCTTTCCCTTCTCCTTGCATAGGGACTGCGGTACCTGCACAGCGTTTGCCAAGTTATGGAGTACCTCGACCTGGACTTGGCCACGGAGATGGCGGACATCCTGGCGCGGCGTCATTTCAAAATGGTGTTGGCGCATTACTTGGACGCCTGGAACGAGTGAGTCTTTCTCGTATTCTCCCCCGTCGCCCACCATCCCGGCGAGGAGGAGGAGGAGGAGGATGCAACTTGCCTTTTCTCCCGTTTGCAGGGACTGCGCCAAACTGATGTATGCCGTTGTCTTGTCGCCAAAAGGCGACCTGGACGCTGCGTTGAATTCCTTCCTCTCCGTGGCGGACCAGCGCGATTCCCTGCTCCAGGTGAGGAAGGGACCCCAGCGGTCGGATGGCGATCTTCGTGGGTCCTCCGTCCGCAGCCCGGGGTCACCATCTCTCCCTCCGTCTCCAGGCGAAGGCCCTGAGGGCCATAGAGGTCATTATTAAGGAGCACAAAAACGTCCGCAAGATCCGGCGCTGGCTCCCGTTGCTCCAGAACACACTCAGCAAGGCCCTCCTGGTGGAGTTGCGCAACCGGAAGGAAGGGGAGGCGAACTACATCTCCCAAAAGTAAGCGTGGCTTCCTCTTTCAAGAGGTTATGATAAAATGGGCGAAAGATATTGGTCATCCTATACAACTAGAACAATGGGAGAAAATATGGAAAAAGGGATTAAAATATACAGTATCCCAAAACCTAAAAGAAAGTTGGCATAAAATCTTTTATAGGTGGTATTTAACACCTGATAAACTAGCAAAAATGTTTAAAAAGACGGCAAATAATTGCTGGAAATGTGGGAAAGCACCAGGAACACTGTTTCATTGTTGGTGGGAATGTAGAGCTGCAAAAAAATACTGGAATATGATTAATAAACTAATCAACAGAATGTTAAATGTTAAAATAGAAATGAAACCGGAGATTTATTTACTAGGAATCCTAGAAGATGATTTAGAAAAAAAAATTAGGTAGAATTCTTTTTTATCTGATTACAATAGCCAGAATAATATATGCATAGAATTGGAAAAAAGAAAACATTCCTACCAAAGCAGATTGGACATGGAAAATTTACGATATAATGGAAGCAGATAAATTGACACAGCTATTAAGAGATGAATCACTCGAACTTTTTTATAAAACATGGAAACCGGCAATCGAATTTCTTAGAGAGGAATGGAGAGATATAGCAACTTGAGGATTGACAGAAAAATAATAGTTAATATCATGTTGATAAATAATGTAAAGGAGGTTATAGCAATAATCAAATTGGTAAAGAACAAATTAGCGGATGTTAGTGGATAATTATTAATATTTGTTACTATGATAACAAAAAATATAGAAATGAAGTATAACATCAAAAAGGGAACAGGTAAAACTAGGGAGACGGAAAAATACGATTTGAGATAGAAATTCAAAAGTGAGGAAACTCAAGTAACTGATGTAAGTCTATGTTTTGCTTTGTTTTTTGGGGGGGGGGGGGTTCCTTTATTATTGGTTTGTTTTGTTTTTTTGTTTTTTTTGTTTTTGTTTTGTTTTTTGTTTTGTTTTTGTTTTTGTTTTTTGTTTTTTTGTTTTTGTTTTTTTGTTCTTTTTTGGATATGCTAAATTGGTAAGATTAGATGTAAGAAGTAGTAGAAGGTACGAGTAAGTAGATATATATAAGTAAGGAAAATAAGGTAGATAAAGAAAATTAGGTGAATGTTAGAAGGAGTGTATAGATAAAGAAATTAAGAGAACAATAGATAAAGTTAAATAAGTGGGGAGAGAATGAAAGAAGAGGAAGGAAATGAGAAAGGGGAAACAGAAGATAGAAGAAAGAAGACTGAAAGAAGATGGAGAAGAAGAAGTTGGATTCGATTTATATCTTATGTTATGTGTTATGATTTATTTTTGACTCATTTGGGTTCTATGGGTGTGTTTCCTGTGTTTTTATTTATTTGTCTTTTGAAAAAACAATAAAAATTAAAAAAAAACCCACAAAAGTCAGCGTGGCCTCTGGCCACTTGGCGAGGCTTGCAATGCCCACAGCTTAACGCCTGGCCCGGGTTCGAGTTTCCGTCCGGCTCTGGAGCCACACTGTCACAGCCTCCAGTTGGGTTTGGAGAGGACGTTGTTGCTCTGGAGGGCTGTTTTGCTTATTTTATGCTTATTTTTTAATTTTAATTTATTATTTATTATTATTTATTCGTTATTATTCATTATTATTATTACTTATTATTTAATTATTTATTATTCACTATCATTTTATATATTATTATTTATTTATTATTTGTTATTATTTATTACTATTATTTATTATCATTTATTGCTTATTTATTATTTATTTATTATTACTTATTGTTTAATTATTTATTATTTACAATCATTTTATATAATATTATTTATTTATTATTTGTTGTTATTTATTACTATTATTTATTATCATTTATTGCTTACTTATTATTAATTTATTATTTATGTATTCATTTATTATTTGCTATTATTATTCATTATTAATTATTTTTTATTATTTGTATTATTATTTGTATTATTTATTTATTGTTTTTTATTTATTTATTGTTATTTTTGTTATTATTTATTTATTATGTATTATGCATTATTTTATTTTTATTATTTTATTTTTTTATTTCTTTTTTTGCTTATATTTATTTGCTATTTATCCATTATTATTATTTATTTATCATATATTTATTATTGCTGTTTGTTATTATTTACTGCTCTTTTTATTTTATTATTTATTATTTATTATTTATTGATATAATTATTTGCAAGTGTTATTTGTTATCTGTTGTAATTTATTTTATAATGTATTTATTTATTATATATTACGCATTTATGTATTTTATTTTTATTATTTTCATGCTAATTTTATTTTATATAAGGGACAATGTCCAGAGAGGTGACCCTGGCTTTCTCTTCTCGGCAGGGAAATCCTGGAGATTGTCCGAGCCCTGATGGACCGGATGGACCTGATGACCTTCGACCTTTGCAACATGGACGCCCCGCTGTGAACTCTGACGATCGCACAAATTCTTCCACGCTTTCCCTCGGAAGGCCTTGGGGGTCTCCTTCCTCGGAGGTCCTTAAGCAGAAGGAGAGCTTCAACGGGGAGTTCCTGCATGTCAGAAGGGGCTTGAAGAGAAGAGCCCTCCCTCCGTGCAACACCATCTGGCCCAGGAGGGAGTGAAAGGAGAGGGTTCCATGCTTTCCCTCGGAGGGCCTTGGGGTCTCCTTCCTCGGAGGTCCTTAAGCAGAAGCTGGAGGGGGGCTTCGACGGGGAGTTCCTGCATGTCCGAAGGGTCTTGGCCCGGCTGTGGCCCTTCGTGAGGGTCTCTTCCATCCCTTCCAGACCTCAGCCACTCTTGGGCCACCCTCGAGGGCCCTGACCCCCTTCCTGGACGGGGGGCACCCCTTCTCTCCTCCTCGACCCCGGGACCCCCCTCCCTCCGCCCCACGCCGGACCCTGCGCCCCCTTCCTTTCGGCCTTCCTCCTTCTTTCCTCCCTTCCTTCTTTCCTTCCTTTATCTTCCTTCTTTCCTTCCATCCTTTTCCTTCCTCTCTTCCTTCTTTTCTTCCTTCCTCCATCCTTCCTCCCCTTATTTTCCTTCCTTCCTTTCTTTTCCTTCCCTTCCTACTTCCTTCCTTCTTTCTTTATTTCCTTCCTTCCTCTCTTCTCAATGTTTCTGTTCTCCTTCCTTTCTGCCTTCCTCCTTCTTTCCTTCTTCCTTCCCTATCATCCTCCCTTCCTTTTTCCTTCCTTCCTTCCTTCCTTCCTTAATCTCTTCCTCCCTTCTTTTCTTCCTTCCTTCCTTCTTCCATCTTTCCTTCCCTTACATTCCTTCCTTCTTTCCTTTATTCCCTTCCTATTCCTTCCTTCCTCCCTCCCTCCCTTCCTTCCTTCCTTCCTTCCTTCCTCAATCTCTCTGTTCTCCTTCGTTCTTTCCTTTTTTTCTTTCTTCTTCCCTCCCTTCTTCCTTCCTCTCTTCTCAATCTCTCTCTTTTCCTTCCTTCCTTCTTTTCTTTTCCTTCCTCCCATCCTTCCTTTTCCTTGCTTCCTTCTTTATTCGCTTCCTTACTTCCTTTTTTCTTTCTTCTTTCCTTCCTTCTTCCCTTATAGGTAATAGATCAATATCCCGATGGATAGGAACATAGATAGATATTTGGATTAGACAGATGACAGATAGAGACAGATGAATAATAGTTTAGAGAGTTGTTTTATATATATATATATATATATATATATATATAAATCAATCACTGTCACTCACTGTCAATCACTGTCACTCGCTGTCAATCACTGTCACTCGCTCTCAGGACACTCTTCTTCTCTGGGTCTCCGCCGGTCGCAAAACACACCAAAAAGTTTGGGGGACAACGGCGAACGCCTGCGAAAGGAGACCGAGGAGAGAGCAGCGGGTCACAGCGGGCAGTTTTATTATTGTATATAATATATGTATATTGATTTACTTGTTTTCCATAATTGCAATCGTTAAATAGAATAATAATTTAGATGGCTGGAATTTGTTACGCTATTTTATTCTATATACCTATATATATTATATAGGTATAATATATAGATATAGATATATCTTTGTATTTAATACATATTTTCTGTGTAGAATAAAATTTGGAACTGTTTACTCTCTTTCATATGCTATTTGAGTTATTTCCCCTCCATTTTGAACTTGGCTTTCCTCCAGTCTTTTAAATACTTCTATTAGTCTAGAATCGCATTGGCCTTTTTAGCTGCTGCATCACACTCTTGACTCATGTTGAACTTGGGGTCAATTTCGACCCCTAGATCCCTTTCACACTTAGAAGTCTTGTTAAGCCAGGTGTACCCCATCCTATATCTATGCATTCCCCCCAAAAAAGCTACACACCCCACCGGTCACTTCTCTCCGGACGAAGAAGATGAGGAGCCACGGCCTGACCCCAATGGACACCCCACCGGTTTCCCCAACGTTTTACTGTTATTATTTAAAGTTCTGTACCTTTAAATAAATGAGTGTTATTTGCATAGATAGATAGATAGATAGATATTCATATATATATATATATATATTGTCCACCTTTACTTTCAGTCTCAATAAAATAAAATACACAAGAACTGTGGAAACACAGCATTGGACAAACAACAAATATCAAACAGAAATATAAAAAATATTAATATTTTTAATAATACCAAATTTACGCATAATTTTTCTTATGCTAATAATAATTTTCTTGTACTGTACTAAATATACTGATAATAAAGTTTCTTATGCTAATAATAATGTTTCTTATTAATATTAAAATAATAATAATAATAATAATAATAATAATAATAAGGTTCCCCCCCTTATTATTTGTATTATTATTTATTTACGGTATTTATACCCTGCCCTTCAGGTTTAAAGGCTCTCAGAGGAGTTTACAATTATTTGAATATTTTAATATATGTATGATTTCACTGTTACTTTAAGGGGGGGGGGGGTAGATCTATCTATCTATATACATACACATATACATTATATATATTTACATACACACACACAAATGGGAAAATAAGCAAAACTTGGTCTTTGCCATTTTATAGAGGGGATGCCATTCTAGTACCTAATGTACAGAATATATACTTATAAAATATACATGCACACACACATAAATTTCTACCCTGCAGAAATAATGCAGTATAACACACCACTGTAATTGCTGTGCTTTCATCTTACGGGATCCTTGGATTTGTAGTTTTACAAGGTCTTTTACGAAAACCGCCTTGAGTCCTTGTACTGGGAGGAAAGCAGGATATAAATAATAATGATAATGTTAGCCTTCTCCACCAAACTACGCATCCCAGGACTCCGCCAGATGGGGCCAGGGAAGTTAAAGTGGTGTCAAACTGTGTTGTTTCTGCAGTTTAGATGCACCCTAAGGCCTTCTCCCCAAACTACAAATCCCAGGAATCCATTGAATGGACCCACGGCAGTTAAACATACTGTGAAACTATTGCCAATGATCGATGGTGTGCATTTCGTTTTGGTGTGAGGAACTGTGGATTTTAGTGGAATCATTTGATTATTGACCAAGGTGGCTGGGGCTTCTGGAAGTTGTGGTGGCTGCGCAGTTGTGGTGAATAGCAGACAGTAACACTGCCCTCCCAAAGGCTGATTCACCTCTTGCTCTGGTGCCCAACCTGTAATGTTTGATAAAAGTCACTGGTTGGGACCAGACGGCAGCCTTGCAGACATCCTCCAAAGAGACCCCAGTCAGAAAAGCGGAGGATGCTGCTACCACCCTCGTTGCATGTGCCCTGACCCTGGCAGGGAGAGTTCTACCCGACAGTTCATAACAGAGGTGGAAGGTACCAGCCACCCATTTGGAAATCCTCTGAGCAGTCACAGGTAGTCCCTTCTTTGGCTCTGAATAGCACTGGAAGCGTCTCTCAGAGTGGCTTGAACTCGAAGTCCTGTTCAAATAGAAGGCCAAGGCCCTCTGAACGTGCAAAGAGTGCAAACGACGCTAGGTATCAGTGGTTGGGTTTGGGGCCAGGGTCGGGAGCACAATGTCTTGGCACATGTGGAAAGCAGACACTACCTTAGGCAAAAAGGTAATGTCAGTACGGAGGACAACCTGATCCTTATGGAACCTAAGGAAAGGCTGGTCCCTCTGCAAGGCACAAAGCTCGCCTGCACGGCGGGCAGAAGTGATGGCTACCAGAAAGCCTGTTTTCCAAGTAACCAGCCTTAGGTCCGCAGCAGCCATGTTTTTATATAGGATGCATTTAAAACTTCCTGACATTTCTGAGGACTTTTTCATACAAGGCTAAATTGGAAGTATAATTTAAGGTCAATTCGAATGCAATCATGGGTTTTATGTTATTGCAAATTAACTCTTCACATGCAAATTCAGGCAGGAGGGAAGCCAATTCGAATGCAATCATGGGTTTTACCTTATTGCGAATTAAAGCTTCGCATGCAAATTCGGGCAGGAGGGGGTTAATTTCGGGTAATGGGAAGTAATTCCGAACGGAGCAGGGGTTCATGTAAATTCGCTAAACAAGCGAATTTACATAAATCCGCATTGGCTCCATTCGGAGTTGGGAGAAATTCCTCCCCGTTTGAAAGAGTCCTGAGTGTTTTGTGCAATTTTAAAATGGATGCAAACTGCTTTCATTTTTTCCCTATTATTATTTAGTTAGTTTGAAGAATACAAGGTGAAACAATAACTACAAAAGTAAAAATAAATAAAGCTAATAGCTGCTACATCTATTTGAACACCATCCAAATCTTTTCAATGTTACTACAGTGGTCCCCCGGGATACGAATCCCCCGCCTAACAAAAACCCCGGGATACGAAGAAGCCGGGGCTGAAAAAATGGCCCCGGCTTGCGAAAGTATCCCCGGGTTACGAAAATCAAATGGCGCGAATTTTGAAAGTTGCAAAGTGCTGCTATTGGCCAAGAGGCTGGCTGGTTAAAGGGGATTGGTTACGAAACGCAAACGGCGCGAAATTTAAAAGTTGCAAAGTGCTACTATTGGCTAAGGGGCTGTTTAAAGGGGATTGGTTAACGTTCAGCTTTGGCGCAAATTTTGAACTTGGTTTAGCAATCTGATTGGCTTGCGAAAGCAATCTGATTGGCTAATGAATGGGGGGGGGGTGGCTTCAGAAATAAAAGCCAGGTCCCAGTGCTGGGACCCCTTGTTCGGCCTTTGTGAACTGGTGAGATAGAGTTGATTCTCTTGGCTCCAGTGAAGGTCTGAACTTCTTCGACTGGATTTGTCTGGCTGACTTCTGCCTGGCACCTTACTGTACAGTACTGTACCTGTGCATCTACGCCTGCTCTTTGCATCAAGACCTGCGGTGAATCCCTGGAACTGCAGGAACAGTATGGATTTTTTACTTCTTCTTGTGGGTGAATGATGTGCATGATGTGGCCTTCTGCAGTGAATGGCTTTTGAAACTTTGGTTTTTTGGTTCTTTGAAATTGGGTTGAGAGAGTGATCACAGTGCATTGCCTTGCAGTTTCAAATGTTTCTTGGGGGGGGGGTCTTCTGCTTCCAATGTGCCCATGGGCCTTGGCATAGCCTGTGCAGTGGATGGATTTTTCAACTTTGGTTTTTTGAAATTGGGTTGAGAGAGTGATCACAGTGCATTGCCTTGCAGTTTCAAATGTTTCTGGGGGGGGGGGGGGTCTTCTGCTTCCAATGTGCCCATGGGCCTTGGCATAGCCTGTGCAGTGGATGGCTTTTGAAACTTTGGTTTTTTGGTTTTTTGAAATTGGGTTGAGAGAGTGATCACAGTGCATTGCCTTGCAGTTTCAAATGTTTCTGGGGGGGGGGGTCTTCTGCTTCCAATGTGCCCATGGGCCTTGGCATAGCCTGTGCAGTGGATGGATTTTTCAACTTTGGTTTTTTGGTTTTTTGAAATTGGGTTGAGAGAGTGATCACAGTGCATTGCCTTGCAGTTTCAAATGTTTCGGGGGGGGGGGGTCTTCTGCTTCCAATGTGCCCATGGGCCTTGGCATAGCCTGTGCAGTGGATGGATTTTTCAACTTTGGTTTTTTGGTTTTTTGAAATTGGATTGAGAGAGTGATCACAGTGCATTGCCTTGCAGTTTCAAATGTTTCGGGGGGGGGGGGGTCTTCTGCTTCCAATGTGCCCATGGGCCTTGGCATAGCCTGTGCAGTGGATGGCTTTTGAAACTTTGGTTTTTTGGTTTTTTTGAAATTGGGTTGAGAGAGTGATCACAGTGCATTGCCTTGCAGTTTCAAATGTTTCTGGGAGGGGGTCTTCTGCTTCCAATGTGCCCATGGGCCTTGGCATAGCCTGTGCAGTGGATGGATTTTTCAACTTTGGTTTTTTGGTTCTTTGAAATTGGGTTGAGAGAGTGATCACAGTGCATCGGAGGGGGGGGATTTTGAGCATGGGGGGGTTGGGTGGGAAAGGGTGGCCTGTGAATGGGTTTTGCTCAGTGCCTGTTTCTTTTGCCCTTTTTAGGCTTCGACTATGGCCCCCAAGAAAGCCAGTGGGGAGGAGAAGAAGAAGAGGCTTCCCTTGTCCTTGGAGGACAAGAAGGACATTATTGCAAAACACGAGAGGGGAGTGCGCTTGGTGGACATTGCGAAGGAGTACGGCCGGAACCCTTCAAACATCGGCACTGTCCTCAAGCAGAAGGAGGTGATCAAAGGCGTTGTGGCTCCAGCGAAGGGCGTCACCACCATCGCCAAGCAGAGGACACCTGTGCACGACGAGATGGAGCGCCTGCTGCTCCTCTGGATTAGAGAGAAGGAGAGAGCTGGGGACACCATCAGCACATCTGTCATTTGCGAGAAGGACACAGCCATCTTCGAGGACCTGGCCAGCAAGGAGGGAGGCGAAGGAAGTTCTTCGCAGGAGCAGCAAGCCACCCTGGAATTCAAGGCCTCGCATGGGTGGTTTGACCGCTTCAGGAAGAGGACTGGCACGGGGAGGCGTCCAGCGCAGACCGCCAGGCCACCGAAGAATTTGTCCAGCGGTTCAAGGACATGGTGGAGGAGGAAGGCTACGTCCCAGGACAAGTCTTCAACTGCGACGAGACGGGCCTGTTCTGGAAGAAGATGCCTCATCGCACCTTCATCACCCAGGAGGAGAAGACATTGCCAGGCCACAAGCCGATGAAGGACAGGTTCACTCTTGCGCTGTGTGCCAACGCCAGCGGGGACTGCAAGGTCAAGCCCCTGCTGATTTACCACTCCGAGAACCCCAGAGCCTTCAAGGCACACAAGGTGCAGAAGGACAGACTGCCTGTGATGTGGCGTGCCAATGCCCGGGCATGGGTCACACGCCTCTTCTTCGTGGAGTGGGTCAACGGTGTCTTCGGCCCTGCTGTCAAGCGGTACCTGGAGGACAACGATCTCCCCCAGAAGTGCCTCCTCATCTTGGACAATGCTCCTGCGCACCCGCCCGGCCTGGAAGAAGACATCTTGGACGAGTTCTCCTTCATCAAGGTCCTGTTCCTGCCTCCCAACACGACCTCCATCCTTCAGCCCATGGACCAGCAAGTCATTGCGAACTTCAAAAAACTCTACACAAAGCACCTGTTCAAGAGGTGTTTTGACGTGACGGAGAACACCCAGCTGACCCTGCGAGAGTTTTGGAGACAGCACTTCGACATCTTCGTGTGCTTGCGGATGGTGGACTTGGCCTGGCAGGAGGTCACCAGGCGCACCCTCAATGCAGCCTGGAAGAAGCTGTGGCCTGCTGCTGTTGCGTCGGAAGGGTCAGAGGCCGAAGTTGAAGATCCCGGTGAGGCAGAGGTTGCGGAAATCCTCTCCCTGGCACACAGCATGGGACTGGTCGTCGACGCGGAGGACATTGACGAACTCATCGAGGAGCACAACGAGGAGCTCTTGACGGAGGACCTGAAGGCGTTGGCAGCCATGCAGCACTCGGCCATGGAGGAGGAGTTGTTCGGGGCAGAGACAGCTCAGGAGGAGGGGGAGGCGGCCGCATCAATTGGCACTTCGGAAATCAAAGACATTTTGCGGCAGTTCCAGACTGTTGCTGATTTTGTGGAGAAGCATCACCCTGAGAAGGTGTTCACCAGCCGCGCAATTGCGCATTTTGATGATGTCTGCCTTAGCCATTTTAGGAACCTGGTTAAGAGCCGGCAAAAGCAGACATCCTTGGACCGGTTCTTCCCGAAACTCGGAGAACCGCCATCCAAGAAGGGCAAAGGTGCTGGTGACTCTTAAAAAGCCCAAAAAATTTTTTAGAAAAAATTTGTTAAAATGGTTAACTTTGTTAAATTTGTTGAATTGGTTAAAGTTGGTTGAATTGGTTCAAATTGGTTGAATTGATTGATTGGGTTTAAATTTGGGTGTTTTGGGTGGCCTCCTCCTCCTCCTGTCTCACTCAAGTTTGCCATGACCAGCAAAGGTAAGAAAAAAAAATTTTTTTTAATTCTTTAGATTCTGCTTGCAAGGTGCCCATGGCCCTTGGCAAGGCCTGTGCAGTGGATGGATTTTGAATCTTTGGTTCTTTGGTTCTTTGCAAAGTGGGCTGAGACAGTGTTCAGAGTGCATGGCCTTGCAGTTTGAAAGCTTTCTGGGGTCTGTTGTGCTTGCAAGGTGCCCATGGCCCTTGGCAAGGCCTGTGCAGTGGATGGATTTTGAATCTTTGGTTCTTTGGTTCTTTGCAAAGTGGGCTGAGACAGTGTTCAGAGTGCATGGCCTTGCAGTTTGAAAGCTTTCTGGGGTCTGTTGTGCTTGCAAGGTGCCCATGGCCCTTGGCAAGGCCTGTGCAGTGAATGGCTTTTGAAACTTTGGTTCTTTGGTTCTTTGCAAATCTTTTTTTTTTTCTTTAGATTGGCCCTGCAAGTCATTCTTAAGTTCTTCAGTGCCTTAGGCAAGTTTCTATTAGAGTGTATTGTAGGGTACTTAAGGAAATAGGCCTCTATTGTAAGCTTCCATTGACTTGCAGGGTCAATCTGGGGTCATGGAACGGATTAGTTATTTTCAATGGGAAATAGGCCCTGGGTTACGAAATTTTCGGCTTACGAAAAAGGTGCTGGAACGAATTAATTTCGTAACCCGGGGGACCACTGTATTGCCTTGCAACTCCCAAGGTGGCCATGGTGGCTTGGGATTCTGGTTAGGGTTGCCAGATCTCAGGGCCTAGCCCCAATTTTCCAGTTTTTATGGGTCATCTCCAGGTAGCAGAGGAAGGTGTGAATTCATCAGTTTTGCAGGGCTCAGCTCTAGTCACGAAGAATGGACTGTGTGCAAATCTCCAGCTCACTGAGATGAGCAGCTTGTGCCACCATTTGCAAAGTTTGATTGATACGGTGCTGCAGCTTGCAAAGATTTTCTCTTTTTATTTAGTTAGTTTCTTCCTTTCCTTGTGGTGCCAGGGTTCACCTTCCACTTAACTTGAGATATCTGATACAGTTTCGTGCCCCCCCCCAACTTTTCCTCAAAGATCAGCATCGGCAGTGTGAATAAGCCTTCAAATCGATTCAGATCACTTTGTATCATTCCTTCCTTAAAAAAAGGAGTGGCTGCGTCAGCAGGGGCGGCACATTCAAAATGGCAGCTCCATTTTAACCTGAACTACTGGCATGTGTGAATAACGCAGGGTTAAACTGAATGAAAGAGATTCGCGAAACCAAAACAAAAAGGGAAAAAGAAAACCCGATATGCATTGCTGCGGCGATGCGGATATCCTAGAGAAAAAAACCAAGCATGTGAATGGCACCTGAGTTTCCTCTGAGTATCATGGCAGGTGAGATGTTGGACTTTGTTGATGGTCTCCACAATGAGGAGACTGGCTCTTTTTGGCTGCTGGACTCCTTCACTTGGTTCTGGCCCTAAACACCAGAGAAGGTAGACCTTGCTCAGGTAGATGGGATGACTCCATTCAAGCTACGCTGCATAGACTTCCCTTCATAAGAGGAAAATGTGAAGAGGTAAATGCTCAGTGGTGTCAGACTTCATCAGATTGCTGTGGCTGCACAGCTACGTAGTTATATTTCCAATGATCGAATAATTGATTTATCATTGTAAAATTTCAGATACTTCCAGATGAGTGCTTTTAGCAGTCCTTATGGACACATAAACAACACTGCAAGACCTTCAGCCAAGCAATCGCCAGGTACGACTTTTGTAAGAATGATTTTTTTTAACCCAAAGCTTCTAATACCTCTCAGAGGAATTCCCTTTATTTCAGTCATTTAATGATTGATTGATCACTGTATTATCTTGCAGTTTTCAATGACAAATTTCATCAGCCAGATGTCTAGAAGAAGACAAGACCAGCCAAGCCTGAAAGACAACAAAGAGCCTTTAAAAAACCCACTGAGGTATTCTTACACCTCCTCCTCCTCCCGCTTGACTTTATATCCTTCACTTTCTCTTGTAGTCACTTTTGCTTGTAAGCCTCCATCGTCTTTCCTATCTTGACTTTGCAGCATCCAGTTGGATCTTCACAAAAATTCAAAGTATGAAGTCATTCGTAAGGAAAGCTGTAGCTGAGGAAGGAAGACATGAATGAAATAGCCAGCCAGAAAAAGGAACCACATCATCCCAATTCAGGCCTCCTAAATTTCCATCTGGAGCAAGGAACATATCTGTAGCCCCCACTACTTTTGCTGCTGAAGGAAGAAAGGAAGGAAGGAAGGAAGGAGGAAGGAAGGAAGGAAGGAAGGAAGGAGCTCTGGTCAAGTCTCTAAGCACCAGGGCCAGGAAGGGAAGCCTTGGCAGGATCTCTTCTTCTCATCTCTTCCCATGTAATCGCCCAGCAACAGGTAACATTGAAGAAGACTGCTCCATTCAAAGCGAAAAAGTAGCCGGAGAGAATTAAAACACATGTGAGTATTCCTCCCCCTCCCCCCACCGTTGGATTACTGCAAGAGCCATGCTTGATTTGTCATTCACAATGTCATAGTGAAAACCCGTGAAATCATATAAACACCTTTACAGAATAAATCTTCAAAAGACACTATCACAATGGAAGCAATATACAGAAATGAACCCTGTGAATGCAGAACATTTGAGAATGCCGGACAACATCTCAGCAGAAGTTAACTTCAAGGAAACTGTCGCAAGGCGAGTGATTTCCAGAAATAAATCCTGTGGAGGATAAAAGAAGGAATGAGAACGTCTCAGAGGAAATCCAAAAACCCATGTACCAACATCTGGAGGAACACGGAGAGAGCTTTTTTCCATGGATGAAATGCATCAGGAAGATGTTTAGGAGAAGAGAGAAACAGCTAGGCCTTAAAAGGCATCAAAGAGCCTTTTAAAAACCCACTGAGGTATTGTTATCCCTCCTCCTTCCTGATTGTTTCTTCATCCCTTTCCCTTGTAGTCACTTTTATTTGTAAGACTGAAGTAAACTTCAATGTCTATCCTTTCTTTGCTTTGCAAAATCCAGTACGATCTTCAAAAGGATGCAAATGATACAGACATTCCTAAGCAAAGTTGGAGGTGAAGATGGAAGATTGAAGCCCGCCAAGAAAACAAGCCACATCCTCCTTCACCCACAACTTCAAAGTTTCCATCTGGCATGAGGTCTACATCCAGAGCCCACTTATGCTGAAGAAAGGATGGAGGGAATTGGGAAAGTCTCAGAGGAAAGACAAAAACCCATGGACAAATACCTTGAGTAATATGGCGACAACTTCTTTCCATGGATGAAATGCATCAGGAAGATGTCTAGGAGAAGAGAGAAGCAGCTAGGCCTTAAAAGGCATCAAAGAGTCTTTTAAAAACGCACCAAGGTATTCTTACACCTCATCCTTCCTGACTGTTTCTCTGTCCCTTTCCCTTGTAGTCACTTTTATTTGTAAGACTGAAATAAACTTCAGTGTCTATCCTTTCTTTGCTTTGCAGCATCCAGTGCGATTTTCAAAACAATGCAAATGATATAGACATTCCTAAGTAAATTTGGAGCTGAAGATGGAAGACTTGAAGCCGGCCAGAAAAAGAAGCCACATCCTCCTCAACCCAAACTGCCTAAGCTTCCATCTGGCATGAGTTCCACATCCATAGCCCACATGTTGAAGAAAGGAAGGAGGGAATTGAGAATGTTTCAGAAGAAAGTCAAAAACCCATTGACCAACACCTGGAGGAATATGGCGGCAACTTCTTTCCATGGATGAAATGCATCAGGAGGATGTTTAGGAGAAGAGAGCAGTAGCTAGGCCTTAAAAGGCATCAAAGAGCCTTTTAAAAATCCACCAAGGTATTCTTACACCTCCTTCTTCCTGACTTTCTTCATCCATTCCCTTTGTAGTCACTTTTACTTGTAAGACTGAACTAAACTTCAATGTCTATCCTTTCTTTGCTTTGCAGCATCCAGTGCGATCTTCAAAACAATGCAAAGGATACAGACATTCCTAAGTAAATTTGGAGCTGAAGATGGAAGACTTGAAGCTGGCCAGGAAAAGAAGCCACATCCTCCTCAATCCAGACCTCCTAAGCTTCCATCTGCCATGAGGTCCACATCCAGAGCCCATTTATGCTGAAGAAAGGAAGGAGGGAACTCTGGTCAGGTCTGTGTCATCTCAGATCACAAAGGCCGGGAAGGGAAGCCTTTGGTAAGTGAAGTCCGGAAATGAACCCTGTGGATGCAGAAAAGGGCTTATTCTGTGAGCCTTTAGGTAAGAAGGAATGGGTTTGGGCAGAATAAGAGCTGGCAGGTTGGTGGTCTGTGGTCCTTGCTGACATGCCCAGGGTAGCACTGGCTGCCACTTTTGGGGTCGGGAAGGAATTTTCCTCCAGGGCAGATTGGCCAGAGATCCTGGAGGTTTTTCGCCTTCCTCTGGGCCTCCAACAGCGTCCACCTGTTAGGATGTTTGGAAAATTAATGTATTTTGTTACTCTTGTTAATTGACTTCAAGTTGACTTTGACTCTGAAAGAAAATTAATAATTGATATACAGAGGGAATATTTTAAATATGCAGCCCACTTTCAAAAGAAGAAATGCTACAAGGTCTCCAGAGATATGAATAAAAAAACTCTTATCATTTGTAAATGGGGTATAGCAAGATTCAGAAGATTGCTCGCTGCAAAATGATACTCCAGTAAGAATTTGCTGATCTATTTTTAAAAAATTCTGCTTGTTGAAATATCATTAGATATAATAGCAGCACTGTTTTACTAAATTTAAAATAAAATTCAGGAGCAAAATCATGCTGTCAAGACAGAATGGCTTTCCCTGGATGATGAAGATGGACCCTGGAAGATGCCGGCATGTCTTCTACATGGAGATATGGAAGGAGGGAGCTTCACCATTTGCTTGCAAAAGGATGGCTCTTGTCGCCATGCCCAGGGTAGCACTAGCTGCCACTTTTGGGGTCGGGAAGGAATTTTCCTCCAGGGCAGATTGGCCGGAGACCCTGGAGGTTTTTCGCCTTCTTCTGGGCATCTGGCTGGAATCACCTGTTAGGCTGCTTGAGAGATTTAGAAGAATTCAATGAAACTTATTTGCGAGACCGAACCTGGCAAATAGATATAACAACCGTATAACAACTGTAAGGCCAAATCAATAAAAATCAGAACCTTAGAAATAGTTCTGTTTCTTTTTCTTTTGTTTCTTCATTTTTGTGTTTAAAAATACAGTTGGTTGTGCTTCTCTTCAGAGTATCAGCAGTTCAGAGAGAACATTTGCCCTCCTTTTAGGTGAAATTTTGCGTCGCTTCAGAAACCATAGGGCTCTCCATTTGTTAATTTTTTAAAAAAATGAGGAGGCAGTCATTCCTAGATAAAAACCTGTAGATGAACATAGTTGGGGTGTTTAATCTCTTCATCCATTCACTTGGATCCCTTTCACACTACACAGTCACAATACTATGATTCCACAGCAATTGCATGGCTCCAAACAATGGAGTATTATTTTTGCCTGCTGAGGATTGCTCCAGTGGATGAACTAGAAAGGGATGAATCCAGGGGGGAAGGAAAGTTTCTTCACCCTCATGGCGCCAGGTTAACAAGATTTATGCAGAGGGCTGGGCAAACGGATGCCCTTGTTGTGGGGAGGGAGGGCACTCTGGATACCTAGAGCTGGAACCTTAAAAGCCAATGATTTGACACTCCAGGCAGCAGCTCTTCCAATTTCCCTGCTTCTTAGCAGAATAGGTATTCCAGACATAAGAGTGGAAGAAGATGATTTCATATGAGTTCATCACACAGGATGAAACCCGTGCAGAAGCTAAATTTAAACTAACACACACACACACACATTTTCAGGTTGTTTTTCAAATGATGTTTGAGGTTAATCTGAACAGAAAGTTGGGAAAAACCTGCATTTACGGGATGTTTTTCTACATGACATTTGCATGAAAGAGAAATGATACGAAAATAACCCAAAGTCGTCAAAACCGGCTCCTTTTTACTTTTGATAAATTCCGAAAGTACAAATGAGCTTTCTGTTTGGATTATTTTCATGTTATTTCTCTTTCATGCCAACACATCTGACAAATGACACCTGGATTTTAAAATCCTGTTTCTGCATGGGTTTGTACCAGATCGCCCTCTGTGTGATAAACTCCATAGTTGTTTATTAAATAATATCCTTAATATGCCCTTCGGTTGTAGTGGTACCTTGACCATCTTCTCAGAAACCTCCAGGGAAGACAGCCAAGGATGTGCATCACTTTGGTGCCCGCTGCTTTGCCAGAGATGCCACAGAGGCAATTTTGGTAATGGATGAAGGAAACAAAGATGATATGCACCGGCAAACAATAAAGTCCACTCTCAGGGCAACTTTCCAAAACCAGTTCTGATCATGGCTCAAAGTCTTCTCATTGGCATAAAAAGCAGAATGCTGCCTATGAAAGCATTCTGTCCATGGTGTCCTATGTAGCCTGTTTTTGGGTGCCATCCAGTGATCATGCTTTGAATCAGTGGCTGCGTTCACACTGGAGAAATAAACCGGTTTAAGTGCCATGGCTCAATGCTGTGAAATTCTGGGAATTGTAGTTTGTTGTGGGGCCCAGAGCGGAACAACGGTCATATAACCCGATCTGGAATTAACTTTAAATCATAGTGGGAACAAGGTCTTTATGAATTAGAGACCTCCAAGTCACTATCCTCAACTGCGGCTTTCTATTCTTGGTTGATTCTATCGATCTGTAATGCCACCTTCCTCTTTTCCTACATTGCCAAGTATGACAGTCTCGGTTTAGTCATCTTGGCTGCTAGGGAGAGTTTGATTTATTATTATTATATAAATAATAAACTGATATGTTTGCCTTTTCAGCAGTCCACAATATCCGTAGATCTCTGCTCCAGCGCCACGTCTCAAATGAGGTGGTTCTGCTCCTATCCGCTTTCTTCACTGTCCATTTTTCACAGCCGTACATTCTTTTGAATCACCCTGTACAACGGCATGGACAATCCCAATGAAAAATGTCCGATTTCATAGTGGGAACGACGGACCTTTTGGAATCAATTCACCCACACGGAGCTAAGGAGAATCGCGAACTGGTGTAAATGTCAGTGGAAATGGGGCCTTAATGTTCAACTGTGAACCTGCCTTTGCACTTTCTGACTTGACTTTCTTCAGTAATTCTTCCAAATCAATACCTCAATAAAGATATTGAGAAACTGGAGCCGTGTGTCCAAAGGAGGGCGACTAAAATGGTGAAGGGTCTGGAAACCATGCCTTATGAGGAACGACTTAGGGAGCTGGGGATGCTTAGCCTGGAGAAGGTTCAGAAGTGATATGATAGCCCTGTTTGAATACTTGAAAGGGAGTCATATTGAGGAGGGAGCGAGCTTTTTTTCTGCTGCTCCAGAGACTAGGACCCGGAACAATGGATGCAAGCTTGAGGAAAAGAGATCAGGAGGAGCTTCCTGAGAGTAAGGGCTGTTCGATGGTGGAAAACACTCCCTCGGAGAGTAATGGAGTCTCCTTCCTTAGAGGCCTTTAAGCAGAGGCTGGATGGCCATCTGTCAATGGGGATGCTTTGATTGGGAGTTCCTGCATGGCAGGAGGGGGTTGGACTGGATGGCCCTTTTTGGGGTCTCTTCCAACTCTAGGATTCTATGAAATCTTTGGTAGTTTCTGTTAGCATGGTGTCGCCTGTGTCTCTTAAACTGTTGAAATACCCCAGTTTATTTAATTAATAATATTAATGTTTTATTTATAGCCTTTTTATTTATTTATTTATATAAGGTTTATTTTTTTTATAGTTTATTTCCTAGATTTCATGGAATCCTAGAGTTGGAAGAGACGTCAAGGGCCATCCAGTCAAGACCCTTTCTGAATTATTTTATTTATTATTTCTGCTGCAGGCATGATCTGCTCCTCATTCACCTCAGAGCGATGCCATGCAGCCTGGCTCCCTCATCCCTGGCCAACCTAAAACCCTTCCATTTCTCGGGATTCTGTCCTGAGGGGAGTAGTTTCCAGGGAAAGGGCAGATGAGCCTGGCCATAGCAACAGGCAGACACGGGCCAGCGGCCTTCAGCCAATGGGATGCTGCGGACAGAGAAGGGCCTGCCTAGTAACAACCAATAGGAAGAGAGCTGGTGCCAGCCAATCACAGCCAAAGTCACTGAGAGGTATGTATGTAAAAAACATTTATTTTTTAAAAATGTCTGGGAGCGTCCCGGACTCCGTCCCTGAGCGGCCCAGGCCCGTCTGCCACCTCGGCCACGATCCGAGGCTCGAACCCGGAGCCGTCAGGGACGCAGCCGACGCTTATACCGCTACGCCACGGAACGCCCCACTGACAGGCTCCGCCTCCGCGCCCTCTTTATATAGCCGCCGGAGGGGCGGGAGATGCTGGAGCAGGAGGACCAATCAGCGCCAGGAGCCTCTGTGACGTCACGAGGCGAAGCTCAGCCCCGCCTCCAAGCAATCCGACTGATCTCCCTCCTCTGCGTCACGTGAGCCCTCGTCTCTCACGTCATATGACCCAATGTGACTAACGCATTAGATTCCGGGAGCGCTTGGAGGCGGGGCTGAGCTTGTCCACGTGACGTCACGGGGTCTCCTGGCGCTGATTAGTCCGCCTGCTCCAGCGCCTGCCCCGCCCCTCCTGCGGCTATATAAAGAGGGCGCGGAGGCGGGGCCTGTCAGAGGGGCGTTCCGTGGCGTAGCGGTGTAAGCGCCGGCTGCGTCCCTGGCGGCTCCGGGTTCGAGTCCCGGTTGGGCTGCGGGAGCCACCGCATGGCCTGGCGATGGTCGCCTTCCTCCGAGTCTCGCAGGGCCATCGGGTGGGGCTCGTGGCCGAGCCGGGAGACGGGCCTGGGACGGAGCCCGGGACGCCCCCGAAACTTTTACGGGGAGGAAGCTCTCGGCCTTTCAATCAATGAGTGTTTATCTACAGAGATAGATATATTGATACTTATACATGCATATATATATATCGCCCACCTTGACATTGAAACCTCAATAAAGGAAAATACACAAGAACTGTGGAAACACAGCACTGGACAAACAACAAACATAAATATAAAAAATAGTAATTTATTTAAATATAATATATTTAAATAAATTATATTTCAATCATTAATTAAATTAGTTAAGTGTAACATATTTAATAAAATATATTTCTTTCACTGTGAGACTACCCTTGTCTTCTATAGATTATTACTTTTAAACTCCTAAAATGCTAATAATTGTTTTTTATACTAAATATACAGATAATAATTTTTCTTCTGCTAATAATAGTGTTTCTTATTAAAATGCTGAAAATAATAATTTCACAGAGCAGCTCACAATTTTTTCAATCTTTTATATTATTTGGATATTTTAATGTATTTGTGATTTAATTGTTACTCTAAGGGGGGGGGGTAGATCTATCTATCACATATATATTATATATATTTACATACACAGAGATGGGAAAATAAGCAAAACATGGTCTTTCCCATTTTATAGAAGGGATGCCATTCTAGTATCCAATGTACACAGTATATATATATATATATATATATATATTAGTATTCAATATAGAGAATATATACGTATAAAATATATACGCGCACACACATAAATTTCTACACAGCAGAAATAATGCAGCATAACACCACTGTAATTGCTTTGGTTCCATCCTACGGGATCCTGGGATTTGTAGTTTTACAAGGTCTTTTACATAAACCGCCTTGAGTCCTTGTACTGGGAGGAAGGCGGGATAGAAATAATAATAATAATGAAAATTTTAGCCTTCTCCGCCAAACTACAGATCCCAGGACTTTCCAAGATGGGAAGTTAAAGTGGTGTCAAACTGCGTTGTTTCTGCAGTTTAGATGCACCCTAAGGCCTTCTCCCCAAACTACAAATCCCAGGAGTCTGTTGGATGAACTCACGGCGGTTAAACATTTTGTCAAGCTGCATTTTACTTCTACAGTCTAGATGCAATGTAAGAGTAAGACCTTCCCCTCGAACTACAGATCCCAGGGTTTTGTAGGCTGGAGCTGTGGCAGTAAAAGTCCAGTGGGCCCTTGTTATGTGCTGGGTTTGGTTCCAGGATTACTCTGTAGATAACAAAATCTGTGGATGCTCAGGTCGCATTAAATGCAATGACATTGCAAAATGGTGCCCCTGGTATAAAACTGAATTCATGTATTTTAAACATGTTTTCAAACTGTGAATGCTTTAATCTATGGATAAAGAAATTTATAGATTCAGAAGGCCGACTGCACTGTCAAACTCCATTATTTCTACAGTTCAGACGCACGTTTCCTGAAGAATGGAGCCTTGTGCAAGGACTTTATCATACGGATGCAAACTGGAGGCAAACTAGTTAATTCCTTGGAAAGTATTCATGATCATCATAGTATAGTTGCAGGTTTATTTGTTTGAGATTTGGAAATTGTGTGTCTGCATGTGAGGGAGAGATGAAAACAGGGGCGCACATGCCTCTTTCCCTTGTTCTTCTTGTTCTCCGTGACAACACCATCTGGCCTAGGAAGGAGTGAAAGGAGAGGCCTAGCAACACCATTGGGCCTGGCCTCAGGTTAAAGAACCTTCTCTTTATGACAACACCATCTGGTCTAGGAGGGAGTGAATCATAGAATCATAGAATCATAGAGTTGGAAGAGACCACCAGGGCCATCCAGTCCAACCCCCTGCCATGCAGGAAATCCAAATCAAAGCACCCCTGACAGATGGCCATCCAGCCTCTGTTTAAAGACCTCCAAGGAAGGAGACTCTATCACCTTCCGAGGAAGTGCGTTCCACTGTTGAACAGCCCTTACTGTCAGGAAGTTCTTCCTAATGTTCAGGTGGAATCTCTTTTCCTGTATCTTGCATCCATTGTTCCGGGTCCTGTTCTCTGGAGCAGCAGAAAACAAGCTTGCTCCCTCCTCAATATGACATCCTTTCAAATATTTAAACAGGGCTATCATATCACCTCTTAACCTTCTTTTCTCCAGGCTAAACATCCCCAGCTCCCTAAGTCGTTCCTCATAGGGCATGGTTTCCAGACCCTTCACCATTTTTGTCGCCCTCCTTTGGACACACTCCAGTTTCTCAATGTCCTTTCTGAATTGTGGCGCCCAGAACTGGACACAATATTCTAGGTGGGGCCTGACCAAAGCAGAATACAGTGGCACTATTACTTCTCTTGATCTAGACACTATACTTCTATTAATGCAGCCCAAAATAGCATTGGCCTTTTTAGCTGCCGCATCACACTGTTGACTCATGTTCAACTTGTGGTCTACTTGGACTCCTAGATCCCTTTCACACGTAGTTTCATTCAGCCAGGTGTCACCCATCCTATATCTGTGCATTTTATTTTTCCGCCCTAAGTGCAATACCTTACATTTCTCTGTATTGAATTTCATTTTGTTAGCTTTGGCCCAGCTTTCTAGTCTATTCAGGTCACTTTGAATCTTGATCCTGTCCTCTGGGGTATTAGCTATTCCCCCTAATTTGGTGTCATCTGCAAATTTGATAAGTATGCTCCCAATTCTGTCATCCAGGTCATTGATAAAGATGTTGAATAGCACTGGGCCGAGGACAGAGCCCTGTGGGACCCCACTGGTCACTTCTCTCCAGGATGAAAAGGAGCCATTGTTGAGCACCCTTTGGGTTCGGCCATTCAACCAATTACAGATCCATTTAACAGTTCCTTTGTCTAGCCCACATTTTACAAGCTTGTTTGCAAGAATGTCATGGGGAACCTTGTCAAAGGCCTTACTGAAATCAAGATATACTATATCCACAGCATTCCCTTCATCTACCAAGCTGGTAATTTTATCAAAGAAAGAGATTAGATTTGTCTGGCATGACTTGTTTCTCTGAAACCCGTGTTGAGTTTTTGTGATTATGGCATTACCATCTAGATGTTCACAGACTCTCTGTTTAATGATCTGCTCCAGAATCTTTCCTAGAACTGATGTCAGACTAACTGGACGATAATTGTTGGGATCCTCTTTTTTCCCCTTTTTGAAGATGGGGACAACGTTTGCCCTTCGCCAGTCTGCTGGGATCTCTCCTGTTCTCCAGGAGTTTTCAAATATGATCGCCAATGGCTCTGATATTACTTTTGCCAGTTCTTTTAATACCCTTGGATGGAGTTCATCTGGTCCCGGAGACTTAAATTCATTTAGATTAACAAGGTGTTCCTCTACTATCTCTTTACTTATTCTGTGCTGAAATTCCCCAATTCTGTTCTCTGCTCCATTATCCTCAGGTTGAGCACCCTTTGCCTTTTCTGAGAAGACTGAGGCAAAGAAGGTGTTGAGTAATTCTGCCTTTTCTCTGTCCCCTGTTAGCATTTTGCCATCTTCTCCACGCAGTGGCCCTACCGTTTCCTTCTTCTTCCTCTTGCTGCGGACATATCCAAAAAAGCCCTTTTTATTGTTCATAACCTCTCTAGCAAGCCTGAGTTCATTCTGCGCTTTAGCTTTTCTGACTTTACCCCTACACATGCCTGCTATTTCTTTGAATTCCTTTTTCGTGATTTCCCCCTTTTTCCATTTCTTATACATGTTCCGTTTCAAACTTAGCTCGGTTGAAAGTTCCTTAGTCATCCATCCTGGTTTCTTGAGACACTTCCCGTTTTTCTTTCTCACTGGAACTGTTTGAAATTGTGCCTTCAGTATCTCCCTTTTGAGAAAGTCCCATCCGTCCTGAACTCCTTTATCTTTTAGTATTTCTGACCATGGAATCGCCCTCAATACTTCTCTAAGTTTACTGAAATCCGCTCTCCTAAAGTCTAGGATGCGTGTCTGACTCTGCCTGGCTTCTCCTTTCCACTGTATTACAAACTCCAGGAGAACATGGTCACTTCCACCTAATGATCCCACCACTTGCACCCCATTAACCAAGTCCTCCTTGTTGGTTAGGATCAGATCTAAAATAGCTGACCCCCTTGTTGCCTCTTCCACCTTTTGGACCATGAAATTGTCTTCCAGGCAAGTGAGGAATTTGCTAGACCTTGAGGATTTTGCTGAGTTAGACTTCCAGCAAATATCAGGATAGTTGAAGTCGCCTATCACTACTACATCTCTCTTTTCTGACTGTGTGGTCATCTGTTCTAGAAAGATATCATCCAATTCCTCAGTCTGACTTGGGGGTCTGTAGTAGACTCCCACCGTAACACCCTTGTTGTTTCCCTCCCCTTTAATTCTTATCCAGATGCTCTCCACCTGGCTTCCATGATTGATGTCCAGGATCTCTTCACTGGTGTAAATATCTCTGACATATAGTGCTATTCCTCCTCCTTTCCTGTTTGGCCTATTTCTCTTAATAAGGTTATACCCCTCTATTTCCACATTCCAATCATGAGACTCATCCCACCAGGTTTCAGTGATGCCTATTATATCATATTTGCCTTGTTGTACTAGGAGTTCGAGTTCATCTTGCTTATTTCCCATGCTCTGTGCATTAGTGTAGAGACATCGCAGACCATGGTTCCCTTTTACTTGCTGCCTGTGCAAGTTTTTTTGCCTCCCACTGTTGGGTCCTTGCACTGTTTGCCTTGTTTCCTCTATGTCAGTTTGACTATTTACGCCATCCCTTTTGCGTTCCTTAATATTGTCTCCCTTCCCCTCGGAACTCAGTTTAAAGCTCTCCTGATCAAGTTCTTGAGACTGTTGGCAAAAACATTTCTTCCAACTGGCGTGAGATGCAACCCGTCTGTTGCAAGAAGTCCCTCCTCATGGAACCGCAGCCCATGATCCAAGAATCCAAATCCTTCTCGGCGGCACCATCTGCGAAGCCAGTTGTTCACCTCTGCTATTTTCCTCTCCCTTCCTGGACCATGCCCTTCAACTGGCAGAAGAGACGAGATGACAACCTGTACATCCGTTCCTTTCAGCTTCCTACCAAGCGCCTCGTAATCCCTTTTGATGTTCTGAATGCTATGTCTTGCAGTATCATTACTCCCAAGGGCAGGCCCAGCAACACAGCAATTACAGTGGCGTTATACTGCATTATTTCTGCAGGGTAGAAATTTGTGCGTGTGCGTATAAATATTTTATATGTATATATTCTGCCATGGCCAACTTAAATAGCTAAGAATTCATGTGAACATCTGCAACATGTACTTCAGTGGCATCTCTTTTTAAAACCTTATTAAAATAAACAGTTTTCACAGTTCTTGTGTATTTTATTTTATTGAGGTTTCAATGTAAAGGTGGGTGATATCTTGCGAGTGTGCACCCAGTCAGAGTGCAAACGACGCTCGGTATCGGTGGTCGGGTTCAGAGCCAGGGTCGGGAGCACAATGTCCTGGCACATGTGGAAAGCAGACACTACCTTAGGCAAAAAGGTAATGTCGGTATGGAGGACAACCTGATCCTTATGCAACCTGAGGAAAGGCTGGTCCCTTCGCAAGGCACAAATCTTGCCTGCACGGTGGGCAGAAGTGATGGCTACCAGAAAGGCTGTTTTCCAAGTAACCAGCATTAGGTCCTCAGTAGCCATGGGCTCAAAGGGTTTGAATCCCAAACAAGACAAAACAACCTCAAGGTTCCAGGCCGGTGTCAGTACGGAGACCGGCGGGTGCAAGTTGTTCAAGCCCTTCAAAAACCCCTTCACCAGGGGGTCCTTGAAGAAGGACGGTTTCCCTTGAAACTGAAAATGGGAATAGCAGGCAAATAACACTTGATGGAATTAAGGCAAAGCCCCTCTTCCACCAGTTTCATCAGGAACTCCCAACACGATCACTGTCGACACCCTGGATAGTGAGAGGTTCCTCGAAGCCAGGAATTGGAGAAACCTCTTCCACTTGCAGGAGTAGGACCTCTTGGTAGCTGGTTTCTGGGATGCCAGGTTCACTCGCTGAACTGAAGCTGGAAGGGCCTCTAGGGCTGGGGTCTCCAAGCCACCTACGGCAGGTCGTCGATGTCCAGATGTCAAACCAGACCTTCCTGAAGAGTGAGGAAATTGGGCCTCGGCTCAATCTGAAGAAACCGATACCGAGGCTGCTGGCGCCTGCCAGAGGAGGAAGAGGATTTCGATGGGAACCTCTGCCTCTGGTCCTGCTGCCAGAATGGGCGCTTTTGTGAAAAAGAATGTTGTCCGAAGCCGAAGAAGGACTGTTGACCACTGAACTTCCGGCGGGAGGCAGCCTGTCGGATGGAGGACATGCCATGCTTCTTGGCGGCGGACTTCATTCTGTATTTGTAGTTGAGCCGCTCGTCAGCGTCGTTATTGAAGAGACCTTCGGTATCGAAGGGCATGTCCTTGACTGTCGCCTTCGCATACGTGGTCAGGTCCGATGCCCGAAGCCAAGCGTGCCTTCTGAGGGCGATGACAGCTGCCTTTGACTTCGCAGAGCAGTTGGTACTGTGCCTGGCAGAAGTGATGAAGAGGCCTCCGATCACGTGTGCCTCCTCACACGGTTGGGAGCAGGCAGCTTGTCATCAGGGAGCTCTGCCAGGAGAGGGGACATTCACTCCATCAAATATTGCATGTAGTGCATTGTAGTTGGTGACTTTGAGGCCAAGCACCGAAGCAACGAACGACTTCTTCGCCAGCCCGTCCACCTTCTTGGCCTTTCAGTCAGTTGGTGAAGTAGAGGTCTTTGGAGTGAAAACCTGTTGAGAGCCCTCAACGATCGGCGAGTTTTGTACCGGATGCGAATGCAGCCACGGTGTGGATGTAGCGGCAATCTGGTACAGACCGTCTATCTTCCTAGAGGTGGATGGGATGGAAGCCAGAGTCTATCAAGAGTGCTTGGCGATTCGCTCCAATGACGGGGAAAAAGGGATAGCGGCCGAAGCAGCCTCGTCCTCCGAGCGGGTGACCTCCAACTCCAAGGTGTTAGCCATTTTTCTCACATGTTCCCTGAAGAAGTGGGCATTGTCAGATGGCAAGACAGGCCCTAGTTGATAAAACTCTTGCGGGGAATGACACATCTCCCAAGCCAAGTCCAAGTTACCATCATGAAACGAGGCTTGTCCTTCCTGGTCGGAGTCCTCCGGTAAATCTTCCTCTCCAAGGAAGACGACAGACTCTTATGGAGATTGCCCCATCTGGGGGGCAATGTCTCCCTTCGGAGAGGCCTCTCTGGTCGGGACTGAGGCTCCAACCGAGACATCCAAGGCGACCCAACGATGGTCTCGACGTCTCCCAGGGGTGGATCGATCCTGATGCCTCTCAAGTGTGGACGGGTCCACAGCGACATAATACCATCCGGTGTCACTGTCATAGCAATAGTCTGGGTCCGGCTCGGACTCGTGAGAGGAGACAGACCTTGCCATCGGGGTCAAGAATCGACAGCCACGCAGAGATCGACGCTCCAGGGTCAGCCTCAGTATGGAGACGTCCTCCTGCATGGGGCATGGACCAATTTGAAGGGAAAGGAGACTCCCGCCGTACCGAAGGCCTCCCCGGTACGGGCTGCGACCACCTCTCCACGTGAAGTCCTGTCCACACAGGCCGTTGTGAAGGGAGTTCCCTTCACAACGGCCTGTGTGGACAGGACTTCACGTGGAGAGGTGGTCGCAGCCCGTACCGGGGAGGCCTTCGGTACGGCGGGAGTCTCCTTTCCCTCCACACAACGGCCTGTGTGGACAGGACTTCACGTGGAGAGGTGGTCGCAGCCCGTACCGGGGAGGCCTTCGGTACGGCGGGAGTCTCCTTTCCCTCCACACAACGGCCTGTGTGGACAGGACTTCACGTGGAGAGGTGGTCGCAGCCCGTACCGGGGAGGCCTTCGGTACGGCGGGAGTCTCCTTTCCCTCCACACAACGGCCTGTGTGGACAGGACTTCACGTGGAGAGGTGGTCGCAGCCCGTACCGGGGAGGCCTTCGGTACGGCGGGAGTCTCCTTTCCCTCCACACAACGGCCTGTGTGGACAGGACTTCACGTGGAGAGGTGGTCGCAGCCCGTACCGGGGAGGCCTTCGGTACGGCGGGAGTCTCCTTTCCCTTCAAATTCCTACGGCGAGCATGAGATCCCTGTTTCGAGCCGGAGTGGGCTTTTTTACAGAGGGATTTGGCCCCAGAGGAATGCTTCCCCTTTGCAGTGGCTTTGGAAACCGTCTCCACCTGGGAAGAAGCGCCATCTGCAGAGCCTTTACAAGGTTTCCCCTTTTGTCTCCCCCCATCATCCCTCCGGTCTGAGCCCGACTTGGGCTTGTCTTTTTTGGAGGACTTGGACTTAACCTTCTCACCTGATTTTTCCGCTGGAGGGGCCTCCTTCTCTCAGGGAGATGAAGAGGTTGGACCAGTAGGGAAAGAGTGGCCTGAGGGGCCCTAGCTGCGGAATGGTTCACTTTGCCATTTTATTGTTGATCAAGAAATGCCCTTTGTTTTCATTTTACAACTGTTGTCATAACACTCCCTCCGCCACTGACCTAAGCTTGCTAGTCTAACCCATTTGTATGATTTGCAGAGACCACAAAGGAGGAGGACAGGTTGCTTACCTGTAACAGTATTTCTTCGAGTGGTCATCTGCAAATACATACAAATCCCGCCCTTCCTCCCCTCAGTGTCCTGCTCATAATTGGTTCTGCTCCTCTGTCGCTTTGCGGCGGAAAAATTCGGAACTGGGGAAAAGAGCAGGAAAGGCATTATATAAATGAATAAAATAATAAAAATTGGGGAGGAGGAGGAGGAGGAGGAAACAATTACTAAAAAGTTTCCAAAAGGCATGGGCAGAGCAAACGAGAAAAGGCCAACATGAGTGATCCCATGAGCAAAATCATTATAAAATATTGTGTGCAAAATTACCTTCAGGATTTGTGCACACATAAATGGGAACCAAAGTATTCAGTTCTTTTGCTCATTTTACTTGCCATAGTGCTAAATTCCAAATCTTTTTATATCACAGGTCTAAACTGAGTGCTATCAAATTCTTCCAGTTGCTAGCAATAACCTGCCTCACCACTAATAATAGAAAGGAAAGCAAGTAATTTATTTTTATATAAACCAAATTAATGAGGAAAGAGATGATATGCCATCGACCCATGGTTCCGTTTGGAAAGGATTGATTCAAAAGAACAAATAACTGCACTCGTATTTTAAGATCATGATAACCTAACTCATGCCCTATGTTTTATGTAAGGATTATCAATGTTATTATACTGTTGTACTATTTTTTCATGTTAATTTTGGGACCTGCCCTTTCATTCCCTCTGAGGCCAGATGGTGTTGTCATGGAGGGAGGGCTCTTCAACTTGAGGCCAGGCCCAATGGTGTTGCTAGGCCTCTCCTTTCACTCCTTCTTAGGCCAGATGGTGTTGTCACGGAGAACAAGAACAAGGGAAAGATGCATGTGTCTACGGTCTTCATCTCTCCCTCACATGCAGACACACAATTTCCAAATCTCAAACAAACAAACCTGCAACTATACCATGATGAACATGAACACTTTCCAAGGAATTAACTAGTTTGCTTCCAATTTGCATCCATAGGATAAAGTCCTTAGACAAGGGTCCATTCTGCAGGAAAGGTGCGTCTGAACTGTAGAAATAATGCAGTTTGACAGTGCAGTCAGCCTTCTGCATCTATACATTTCTTTATCTACAAAGCATCTGCGGTTTGAAAATATGTTAAAAATACATAAATTCAGTTTTATACCAGGGGCACCATTTTGTAATGTCATTGCATTTAATGCGACTTGAGCATCCACAGATTTTGTTATCTACAGAGTAATCCTGGAACCAAACCCAGCACATAACAAGGGCCCACTGGACTTTTACTGCCACAGCTCCAGCCTACAAAACCCTGGGATGTGTAGTTTGGGGGAGGGTCTTACTCTTACATTGCATCTAGTCTGTAGACGGAAAATGCAGTTTGACAAAATGTTTAACCGCTGTGAGTCCATCCAACAGACTCCTGGGATTTGGAGTTTGGGGAGAAGGCCTTAGATTGCATCTACACTGCAGAAACAAAGCAGTTTGACACCACTTTAACTTCCCTGGCCCCATCCTGCAGAGTCCTGGGATTTGTAGTTTGGCGGAGAAGGCTAAAATTTTCATTATTATTATTATCCCGCCTTCCTCCCAGTAAAAAGACTCAAGGCAGTTTTCGTAAAAGACCTTGTAAAACTACAAATCCCAGGATCCCATAGGATGAAACCACAGCAATTACAGTGGCGTTATACTGCATTATTTCTGCAGGGTAGAAATTTGTGTGTGTATGTGTATATATTTTTATGTATATATTCTGTACATTTGGTACTTATATATATATATACAGTATATATATATATATATGATGTGTATATTGAATACTAGAATGGCTTCCCTTCTAGAAAACAGGAAAGACCATGTTTTGCTTATTTTCCCATTTATGTGTATGTGTGTGTACACACATATATATAATTTATATTTGTATGTATATATAGATAGATTTATTTTGTACATTGGGTACTATATATTCTGCATATTGGGTACTACAATGGTACCCTGTCTGTAAAATGGCAGAGACCAAGTTTTGCTTCTTTTCCCATTTGTGTGTGTGTATGTATCTACACTGGAGAAATAACCCGGTTTGGCACGGCTTTTAAGGTATAATAATAATAATAATAATATTAATAACAACAACTTATTTATATCCGTCCTACTCTGCCTAGGACCAAGGCGGCTTAAAGGAAAACAGTCCAATACAGAGCAAAATATCAATATACAACAATCCTGAATTCTATTCTTCCCCCTTAAACAACAAAATTAAAATCACAAATACATTAAAATATTCAAATAATGTAAAAGATTCAAATAATTGTGAGCTGCTCTGAGAGCCTTTAAACCTGAAGGGCAAGGTATAAATACCGTAAATAAATAATAATACAAATAATAAGGGGGGACATTATTATTATTATTAGCATTTTAATAAGAAAAATTATTATTAGCAGAAAAAAAAACATTATCATCAGTATATTTAGTAAATTATTATTAGTATAAGAAATATTATCAGTATATTTAGCATAAAAAAACAATTATTAGCATTTTAGGAATTTAAAAGTAAGAATCCATAGAGACAAGGGTAGTCTAACAGTGAAAGAAAGGAATTTATTTTATTATATTATATTTAACTAATTATATTATATTATATTATTATATTAATATTTTTATATTAATATTTTTTATATTTCTGTTTGATATTTGTTGTTTGTCCAGTGCTGTGTTTCCACATTTCTTGTGTATTTTCCTTTATTGAGGCTTCAATGTCAAGGTGGGCGATATATATATATATATGCATGTATAAGTATCTCTCTCTCTATCTCTGTAGATAAACACTCATTGATTGAAACGCCGAGAGCTTCCTCCCCGTAAAAGTTTCGGGGGCGTCCCGGGCTCCGTCCCAGGCCCGTCTCCCGGCTCGGCCACGAGCCCCACCCGATGGCCCTGCGAGACTCGGAGGAAGGCGACCATCGCCAGGCCATGCGGTGGCTCCCGCAGCCCAACCGGGACTCGAACCCGGAGCCGCCAGGGACGCAGCCGGCGCTTACACCGCTACGCCACGGAACGCCCCTCTGACAGGCCCCGCCTCCGCGCCCTCTTTATATAGCCGCAGGAGGGGCGGGGCAGGCGCTGGAGCAGGCGGACTAATCAGCGCCAGGAGACCCCGTGACGTCACGTGGACAAGCTCAGCCCCGCCTCCAAGCGCTCCCGGAATCTAATGCGTTAGTCACATTGGGTCATATGACGTGAGAGACGAGGGCTCACGTGACGCAGAGGAGGGAGATCAGTCGGATTGCTTGGAGGCGGGGCTGAGCTTCGCCTCGTGACGTCACAGAGGCTCCTGGCGCTGATTGGTCCTCCTGCTCCAGCATCTCCCGCCCCTCCGGCGGCTATATAAAGAGGGCGCGGAGGCGGAGCCTGTCAGTGGGGCGTTCCGTGGCGTAGCGGTATAAGCGTCGGCTGCGTCCCTGACGGCTCCGGGTTCGAGCCTCGGATCGTGGCCGAGGTGGCAGACGGGCCTGGGCCGCTCAGGGACGGAGTCCGGGACGCTCCCAGACATTTTTAAAAAATAAATGTTTTTTACATACATACCTCTCAGTGACTTTGGCTGTGATTGGCTGGCACCAGCTCTCTTCCTATTGGTTGTTACTAGGCAGGCCCTTCTCTGTCCGCAGCATCCCATTGGCTGAAGGCCGCTGGCCCGTGTCTGCCTGTTGCTATGGCCAGGCTCATCTGCCCTTTCCCTGGAAACTACTCCCCTCAGGACAGAATCCCGAGAAATGGAAGGGTTTTAGGTTGGCCAGGGATGAGGGAGCCAGGCTGCATGGCATCGCTCTGAGGTGAATGAGGAGCAGATCATGCCTGCAGCAGAAATAATTAACACTGTAAATAAATAAAACTTTAGTTAAATATAGAAATAAAAAGGCTATAAATAAAACATTAATATCATTAATTAAACTAAGGGGGATTTCAACAATTTAAGATATGCAGGTGACACCATACTCACTAGCAGAAAGTGCCAAAGGTTTCATAGAATCCTAGAGTTGGAAGAGACCCCAAAAAGGGCCATCCAGTCCAACCCCCTCCTGCCATGCAGGAACTCTCCATCAAAGCATCCCCATTGACAGATGGCCATCCAGCCTCTGCTTAAAGACCTCCAAGGACGGAGACTCCACTACACTCCGAGGGAGAGTGTTCCACTGTCAAACAGCCCTTACTCTCAGGATGTTTCTCCTAACGTTGAGGTGGAATCTCTTTTCCTGGAGCTTGCATCCATTGTTCTGTGTCCTAGTCTCTGGAGCAGCAGAAAACAAGCTTGCTCCCTCCTCAATGTGACTCCCTTTCAAGTATTTAAACAGGGCTGTCATATCACCTCTGAACCTTCTCTTCTCCAGGCTAAGCATCCCCAGCTCCCTAAGTCGCTCCTCATAAGGCATGGTTTCCAGACCCTTCACCATTTTAGTCGCCCTCCTTTGGACACACGGCTCCAGTTTCTCAATATCTTTATTGAGGTATTGATTTGGAAGAATTACTGAAGAAAGTCAAGTCAGAAAGTGCAAAGGCAGGTTCACAGTTGAACGTTAAGGCCCCATTTCCACTGACATTTACACCAGTTCGCAATTCTCCTTAGCTCCGTGTGGGTGAATTGATTCCAAAAGGTCCGTCGTTCCCACTATGAAATCGGACATTTTTCATTGGGATTGTCCATGCCGTTGTACAGGGTGATTCAAAAGAATGTACGGCTGTGAAAAATGGACAGTGAAGAAAGCGGATAGGAGCAGAACCACCTCATTTGAGACGTGGCGCTGGAGCAGAGATCTACGGATATTGTGGACTGCTGAAAAGGCAAACATACCCGTTTATTATTTATATAATAATAATAAATCAAACTCTCCCTATCAGCCAAGATGACTAAACCGAGACTGTCACACTTGGCAATGTCGGAAAAGAGGAAGAAGGCATTACAGATGGATAAAACCAACCAAGGATAGAAAGCTACAGTTCAGGATAGTGACTTGGAGGTCTCTAATTCATAAAGGACATGTTCCCACTATGATTTAAAGTTAATTCCAGATCGGGTTGTATGACCGTCATTCCCATTTTAAACCGGTTCCCATCCTACTGTGATCGGTTTCAATCACAATGAAACAAGACAAACGCTAAAAAACCCGCTCTTTCCTGACACTAGTTCTTTGGCAGTTCTTTTGAAAATAATCAATTCCGAAACATGTTCAATGATTGGGAACAACAGATCTGAATTGCATCATTCTGGAGAGGAGGGACTAATGGCAGAGGGGCGTTTGCCATCCCTCCTCTGTTTTTGGTAGATCCACCATTTTGCACTGCCTTTGTGCTTGTGGTGTGACCTATGGGCACATAATTTTTAAAAAATAAAATAGATAGAAGATTCAATTAATTTATTTTGCAACTACTAACAATAGGTGAGGCAAGTACTGTAGTTGCAATCATTTCCAGAGCCCTTGTATGCTCCAGTTGTGGCTCCCTGGGCCATAAAACAGCTCCCCAATCCCCATTTTAAGACCTGAGGAGTGCAGGGAAAGATAACAGCTCTGTGGCAGAGCACAGGTGTTGCATGCAGACCTGTGTAAAACAAGGGGATAAAGGATTAAATGGTAGGTGACCGGAGAGGCCAGAGTTGTGTTGTGTTTTCTGACAGCCAACATGGTGGCTCAGGATTCTGGAAGTAGTAGTCCAAAAATAGATTGCCCCTCTCCCCCCCAAAAAACCTCTGGGAAGGAACTCTTTTCAAGATAGTAATAAAGGACAGATGAAATCCCTGATATGCAAGATTGCTCCATCCTTAATATGGCATCCTTTCCAATGTTTAAACATGGCTATCATGTCACCTCTTAATCTTTTCTTCTCCAGGATAAAGATATCCAGCTCCCTAAGTCGCTCCTCATAAGGCTTCAAGGTTTCCAGAGCCTTCACCATTTTGGTCCCCCTCCTCTGGACACACTCCAGCTTGTCCGGACCCTCCTTGAACTGGAGTACCCAGAACACAGTATTCAAGGTGAAGTACTATGACTCCTCTCGGTCTAGACACTATACTCTTATGGATGCAGCCTGGAATTGCATTGGCTTTTTTAGCTGCCACATTGCATTGCAGACTCATGTTCAGCCTTTGGTCCAGTAAGACTCCAAGGGCTCATTCCCACTTCCCAATTAAACTGGTTTGCTATGAGGTTTCAATCCATATTGTTGATCCGATTCCACTGCAGCATTGCTTTCCCACTACGAAACAGGATCTTTTGCATTTGGTTGTTGTTTTTTGGACGCTGCTGTTGTCCCCGCTTGTATTTGCACCGCAACGTCCCTCTCTTTTTAAAGAATGCCAATCAAGGTGATGGCATCGTTGCGTCATTGGTGACATGGCCAGGCATAATTTTGGCACAGCCAGATATAATTTCGGCTACATGAGGATACTTTGTGGTGCTCCCCCACATCGACTTTCTTTATTTCACTTCACTTTTTAGCCTCGTAGCTGCATGGCCATGATTGGAAAGGCCTTGCTCATTAAGGAAAGCCCTTACTCACTTTGGTGCTTCTATGGGACAATGAGAAATCGCATTTCCAATTCAAAAAATTATTTAAAAAATACCACACAAACACACTACAGATCCCCCTCAAAAGAAAAGCAAAAAATACACTTAACCTCTTACAGTGGAGAAACAATCATGGCTAGATTCGGAAGGAATCGATCAATGTAAAGACAGAAAAATAAAAAGCCGCCACACGCGCTGGTCGACAAAGGGCAGCGCTCAAAAAATGGCGGATGAAGTAGATGGCCCTCGGGGTCTCTTTCAGCTCTATGATTCTAATAATCTTATCAGCTATTACTTTTATATATATATATACACACACACACACACTGTATATATATATACAGTGGTCCCCCGCCTTACGAATCCCCCAGGTTATGAAAACCCCGGGATCCGAAGGCAGCGGGACCGCCATTGTATCCCCCGGGATCCGAAGGATCCCCCGGGATCCGAAAAAAAAGCGGGGAAAAAGCCGCGTGGCCCCTTTAAATGGCTGCGCGGTCCATCTGCGAAAGCGGTCCCCCGGGTTACGAACGACTTCCGGGTTACGAAGGTAATCCCGGAACGGATTACCTTCGTAACCCAGGGGACCAGTGTATATGAAAACTATCTGTTGGGAATGCTTTGGTTGAGAGTTCCTGCATGGCAGAATGGGGCTGCACTGGATAGCCCTTGGGGACTCTTCCAACTCCATGATTCTATGAATCTGTCTGCCATTAGTTTAATACACACAGTACTGTATATATATATATATATATATATATACACACACACACAGAGAGAAACCCCATGTGTTGGGAATGCTTTGATTGAGAGTTCCTGCATGGCAGAATGGGGATGAAGTGGATGGCCCCTGAGGTACCTTCCAACTCTATGATTCTATGAATCTATCTACCATTAGTTTAATATATATATATATATACACACACTCACACACAGTGTATATATATATATATATATATATGAAAACTATCTGTTGGGAATGTATTGATTGAGAGTTCCTGCATGGCAGAATGGGGCTGTACTGGATAGCCCTTGGGGTCTCTTCCAACTCCATGATTCTATGAATCTGTCTGCCATTAGTTTAATACATACAGTATATGCACGCACACACATAGAAAAGCCATCCATCTGTTGGTTATGCTTTGATTGAGAGTTCCTGCATGGCAGCTCTATGACTCTGAGTGGTTTTTAGAAGGCTGAAAAAATGTGAGGTGAATAATGTGTTTACTTCAGGGGCAGATTACAAGGGCTTCTTCTTCTTCCCATTTCCCATTCCCCAGGATTCCACCGCAGGGAGCCAACCAGGGCAGTGAAAGCGGTGTCAAAACGGATCATTCTTCCTCCAGTGTGAATAATAATAATAATAACAAACACAAACAACAGACAGAGCCAGGAAAACCACGCGCGCCTCTAGACTTTTTCCTAAGTCTATATGCTCGCTCTGCTCTCTGCAGCGAAAGGGGCGTGGCTTCAGATGAGGGAGGAGCTTAGACTGAGATTGACGCATGTGTGGCTCCTCTTTGGCGCATGCGCGGCTGTGAGGCGTGGTGGAACACAACAGGGGCGGGGGCTGAATGGAATCTTGTTGTCGTCGCTGTAGGTCAGACTCATCCTCGTCTCTTGAGCAGGATGTCTCAGGAGTAAGTGTCGGAGGGGTTTTAAAGGGGCCTTAAAGGGGTGGGGGGAAAAATGGAATTCTGTGGAGATTTATGGAGAAAGAGAAAAGGCCTGGCTGGGGCCTAGGAAGCCCCTGACTGTCTCCCTCTGCTCTGGGCTGGGCTTAGAGGGGGGAAAGGGAAGGGGAGAGTGCTGGGCTGCATCCACACTGGGGGAATAACCCGGTTTGGCACCGCTTTAACTCTTTGTCTGACTCACTTGCTATGGAATTCTGGGAATTGGAGTTTGTTGTGGGGCCCATGGGGCCCCACAACAAACTCCAATTCCCAGAATTCCATAGCAAGTGAGTCAGACAAAGAGTTATAGCGGTGCCAAACCGGGTTACTCCACCAGTGTGGATGCAGCCTTTGCCTTCCTCAACACACTGTACAAAATCATCATCATCATCCTGCTTACTGTCCTGGCTCACTGCTAGGGAATCCTGGGAATTGTAGTTGGTTCTGGCACCAGGCAAAGGTTTCTCAGTGTCTCACACAGTGTTGATCTTGTAGCACCTTTTTTGAGAGGAACTGAAGGAAAGAAGTTGGCAGCATGAGCTTTGCTAGACTTCAGGCTACTTCCTCAGATGCATTTATTGTTATTGTTGATGAGAGAGATCTTGTAGCACCTGTGAGACTCACTGAAGGAAAGAAGTTGGCAGCAGGAGCTTTCCTAGACTTTACTTCCTCCAAATGAATCTGAGGAAGTAGACTTAAGTCTAGGAAAGCTCATCCTTCTGTCAACTTCTTTCTTTCACTTAGTCTCAAAGTTGCTACAAGATCTCTCTTCATACTGATTCTACAGACAAACACAGCTATACCTTTGAATTCTACTATTGTTTCACAAAACTACAGTTCCCAGAATTCCCTACCATTGGTCCAGGACTGTTAAAGCGGTCTCAAACTGGACTATTTCTGCAGTGTGTTTTGGACCCTTGACTCAGAAAAAGGAGGAGTAAAGAAAGGAGGATGACATATCAACGGTCTAAGATAAGCGGATGACACCGTACTTCTAGCAGAAACATCACAGGCTTGGAACAGTTATTAAGTTAGCAGTTATTATTTTTCAGGTTTTATGGTGTTTTAACTTGACAGTTTTAGATTTGTTAGCCCCCTTGTCCCTGTACTGGGAGTAAGGCGGGATATAAATAGACATAATAAATAAACAAATAAATAAGGAAGGTCAAAGGAGAAAGTGCAAAGGCAGGCTTAGTGCTGGGGATAAAGAAAACAAAAATAATGACCCTGTAGGACGTACGTACATTCAACCTAAACAATGAGAAAATCGTCATAGTTAAAGAGCTCCTGTATCTTGGTTCAAACATCCATCAGAAAGGAGACTGCAGTCAAGGAACCAGAAGAAGATTAGGAATGGGAAGGGCAGCCATGAAAGAACTAGAAAAAGTCCTAAAGTGTAACTATATGCAACTGAGCACTAAAGTTAGAATTGTCCATGCCATTGTATTTCCCATGGATTTGAGATCTGGACAGTGAAGAAAGCAGATAAGAAGAAAATTTGTTTATTTGTGCTGGAGAAGAGTGCTGAGGATACTATGGATGGCCAAAAAGATAGACAAATGAATTCTTGAAGAGACCAAGCCTGAAGTCTCCCTGGAAGTCAGGATGATCAGACCAAGCTGTTGTACCTTGGACACATCATGGGAAGGCGTGAATCACTAGAAAGGCAATAATTCTGGGAAATGTGGAAGGAGGTAGAAAAAGAGGAAGACTGCAGGCAAGATGGATAGACTCAATTCAGGAGGTCAAGGGTATGGATTTGCAGAGCAGTGGAGGGCAGGAGGTCTTGGAAATGTCTTGTCCACAGGTTGCCATGACTCGGGGTCAATTCAAAGGCAGTTAACAACAACATCCCATGATGTTTGGGACTGTGAGGTGCAGCCCTCCAGAGCCAAAGAAGTGGGTGATGGGGAGGCTTTTGGCAGGGTTGCTCCCAGACAGTCAGTGGGGCCAGATTTTTGTTGCATTTCTCATGCCAGTCCTACAAATTTGTAAGGTACGCAGGTTTAAAATGGCTCACCTGGCTTTCAGATCCGCAGCAAAAACATACTCAGAAATGGAGTTTGTGTGTGTAAACTTTCTTATTAGGGTCATGACAACATAGGTCCAAAACACACTGCAGGAATAATCCATCTTGAGACTGCTTTACTGCCCTGGCTCAGTGGTAGGGGATTCTGGAAACCGTAGTTTTGTGAGACATTGAGCCTTCTCTATCAGAGAGAGAGAGCAATGGTGCCACAATAAACTACAATTTCCTGGATTCCCTAGCACTGAGCCAGGGCAGTTAAAGCGGTCTGACACTAGATTATTTCTGCAGTGTGTTTTGGACCATAGTTTGTCTGGAAGGCAGAGGGTCAACTGTAAGAGTGATTTACAGCAAGATGACCAATAGATATGAGGTACCCTCTGTTTTGGTTGGAACCTTAACTGAAACAGACCCTGTAATTTGTAACCTCATGGAAAGGTCCTAATGGAAAATACCTTAAAACACAGGAGTATTTTCAAGTGGGATGGTTGCACTTGTTTGGTCTTTACACGTTGTGCCTGTCTTGCTGACTATGACTTTTCATAGTTCTTCCGGAAAAGAATAGAGAGAGATCCTTCTTGACCCTTCTTGCTCTGAAAGTCATGATTAGATGTACAGCGGTTTTTGCCATTGGGAGGGCCATAGTGCGTCCCTGTGGCATTCTTGTCCATTGGGAACATGGAGTTATTGCCTCCTTGCTTTATTCTACTGTAGAGAAATGAATAACCACATCATCTCCTTAAATTAGTCTTTAATCACATGCATCCATTACATGAAAACTGTAAAGGTAACACCTAATTCTGATTGCACCCTAGAATTCCCATGTACTTCAAATATGTTTTTTCTCTCTCTCTGTTTCAGTGACGTTGATGATTGTGGTCCTGGATTAATGGCTCATCCAGTGTAAGATAATGCTTTCTCAGCTTCACTGTAATAATACAAGCTGCTATAAATACTGTAGGCCACATCGTGATAATGCAAAATTTGGGGGCGGGGGTTAAAATTTAAAAATAATTAGGTAAGATGATTGAAGTAGGAACAAGGCCTCATAAAATGTGAAAAAGCATTGACCAAAATACTTAGTGTTTAGGTCTTTGAAGATAATTCCCTCCCCTTTACCTACGATTAGCAGGACAGTCAAGTAGACTAACATTCCTAAGTGATACTGGTCACAAAATGTAGTTTTTTCTTCAGTAGTAGGCCTGGTTATTATTTTTTTAAAGCTGAGTTCACATAACCTGATTAACGTCTATGATTCACACAGTTCATCTTCTTTCTCTCCAGGAAAGTAGAGCTTCCAGCCCCACCAACATCAAAATGTATCCATTACTGGAAAAGGAAAGTCAAGTCAGAATACATGCGCCTTAGGCAGCTCAAGAGACTTCAGGCAAACATGGGAGCCAAGGTAAAATATAATTGAAATACTGCCTGTAAGGGATGGGCAAGTAGGTTCTGAGGCCCAAAACAGATGGGCTTAAAGAGACAGTTTCCTCACAGCTTGGGGGCATGACGTTTAGATGATGCATGTCCCCACCCCTTGCAGAAGCTACGCTGGGGCTGCTCCCGGGCTGCCTAAGATGACCCTAACCTGCCCCCAAATCTTTTCCACTCCTTACTGCGGTTCATTTGGGATTGCAGCATGGGCTAGCATCGGGACTGTGGCATGTGGTTGCCGCAGTCCCGTGGCTCTCTGGATGGAGAAGGTCTCTGGCCATGCCTTCTTGCTGTCTCACCACCACCACCACCACTGGTGACTGAAATGTCTACCTTACAGTTTGCTTTCTTTTCTTCGTGGAGGGTAAAGAAGCTTAATAAACTTTGGAAGAGCAATTGAGCTATCCTTCCCCTACTGTCATGCCTAGTTATCAGTGATTCAAATAGTGGTTGAGATATATCTGGTAGAACAAAATCAGCCCTAGACAATTTCCATCTGAAACAAAGGACAAAATAAATACCTGCCTGTTATACTACAGTAGCCTGTTGCACTGGTGGTTGACTCTTACTTCAATACTAGGGGTTTATGCCATAAATTCTTAGCATTCAGTATGTTAGAATACTCCTGGCTCAATCTACAGAGATAGATTTAGGTAATGCACAATCAAAACAGAGCTTCAGGGAAGGTGACTTGAAAAACAGAATGTAATATCCCCATATGAAATAAAACCAAACTGATTTCCTAATGGGAGTGCAGGTGGATCTCTTGGTTGTTTAGCCCAGCATGTTAGATAACTTCTGATGAAGAGGCAAACACTTGGTAGTATAGACTGTTTTGATATAGGTGGGATGAATCTAAGATGAACCAGCACAAAAATACTCTAAATTGCATCTTTGAAAATCTGCCTGTGTGAATGCAGAAGATTATTAATACTCCTTTCTCAGATTGGGGGACAACTTCTGTTTGCTGAATTCTTTAAACATGCTTCAAGATGAAAAGAAGCGCTTAAACTTAGAATTGTGAGAATGGTGGTTCACATATTTTTTCTCTTCCCCCCTCCCATAGGCTTTGTTTATATCTAACTACGCAAAGGTTCAAGAAAAGATAAACATTCTTAACGATGATTGGAAGAAGCTTAGAGTTCAACCTATTCAGTCAATGAAGCTAGTTGGTGGAAATCCTTTTCTTAAACAGGTATGTGAAGAAGGAGACCTATTGATCTATACAGGGACTCAAGGCAGCTAACATAAGTTTTAAAACAGTACCATTTAATGACAATACAATAGCAGTAAAAAGTATAATTGCAAAATTTAAAAAACAAATGGTTTAAAAAGTTAAAATAATTACACATCAAAAATATTAAAATGTATTAAAAACAATATGCAGACCTTGACATCTAACTTGCAGAGCATTTGAAAGCTCAACCCTCATCAGTTTAAAAATCCTGGTGGCAGAAAAATGTTTTTACCTATGAAAAAAAAGGGCATGGGTGGCGTCATACTAGCCTTTCTAGGGTGGGTGTTCCAGATCCTGGAAGCAGCCACTGAGAAGGTCCTTCCCACCAAATGAGTCTGAGACAGAGGCCTCTGCAGATGACCTTAACACTCTAGTAGACTCATAAAGGGAGATACGGTCCTTCAAATATATGGTCCGTTGGTGGGCTGTACTGTATACTCTTTTTACAGTAGGTTGGAAAAAGGGTTGTAGAAACTTGGAGTGCATCCGCGCTGCAGAAATAATCCATCTTGACACCACTTTTACTGCCATGGCTCAGTGCTAAGGAATTATTGGATGTGTAGTTTGTTGAGACACCAGAGCTTTCTGACAGAGAAGGCTAAATGTCTCACAAAACTATAGTCCCCAGAATTCCATAGCATTGAGTCCTGACTGGTAAAGTGGTGTCAACCTAGATTATTTCTCCAGCGCGTATACAGCCTCAATTAGTATATTTTGTCTCAGATACACAAAATACTGGCCCAGAGAGAATCTTAGACTAAATTTATTTCAGTTACTAGCCCTACAAATGAAGAAAAAAAAATTCAGATCTGGCTTTTGATATTTATATATTTATTTACATCTCACACACACACCTCCAAATTGAAACTTGAGGTGACATACAAAAGCTCACCCCTCTCATGAAATGGTGATATAGATAACAGATCATCTTTAAAACACATTGAATTTTTTCTTTTTTTAAAAATAAGACTCAGGAGCAGCTTTTAGGTTTATAGCAGTCTGGCAAGCAGCAGTAGCATAAATTAACAGAAGGACTTTCCATCCTGTACTCAACCAGAGCTTTCATCTTTTGCAACTTCCTCTTTCCATAGTAGTCCCATTGTGTGTATACATTTCTCTTGCCTTTTGTCCCACTGTTTTCATTAAAACAGAGTGAGGGAAAGTCTATGGACTGTATACAGACTGCAGGGTCGTTTTGAGGACTCTGAGGAAAAGTCTATAGACTGTATACAGACTGCAGGGTCATTTTGGGGACTACAAGCCCACTTATGGCCTTCTGCAAAAAATATATGAGATGGGGGGACACAGAATTGTCTTTTTTAAGAGGGGGCAGTTTTTGTATTTAAGAGGTCACAGCTACTCCCCTCCACTTGAAAAATCAATACTAGAAGTATGTCTGGATACTAATGTTTTTGATTGTTGTAATTTTTGTTCATTTGGGTTATTTTTAAAACTGATGCAAATTACAGCAGATGCTGAAGGTGAACATGGGAACCCCTGGCCTGCCAGAGTAATTCACTTCTGCACTAGAGACTTGACAATTTAAAAGAGTACCACCTAGCTCATGGATTAGGATAGGATCATAGTTTATGGCAGTATTCAGACTTGAAATCTTTCAGGTAATACAGATTAGCAGCTCTGACCATGTTAAGGGTGCCTTGCATTGGCTCCTGAATACAATACACCACTTTGATTAGGTGTGAGAGTTTGAATGCTTTCAGTGGTCTGGAGAAGTAAAGCAAGTGAATCTCATGCTCAAAGAATTCTAAAATCTGCATATCACAAGATGGCCCCCACCCTCCATACTTCATGGGGTCTTGGAGTAGGGCTCCTCGCAGTGACTATAGCATGTTGGTAGGTTTGGGTTTGTGATGATTGATCTGATATCTTGATTCCAACTTCTCAGGGCTTGAGAGGTAAGAACCAATGCTTTCAGTGTAATTGTAGAAGCAATGAATTTGAGGAGCTGATGTAATTTTAGTGTACTATCATTTAGTAAATGTTTTTTCCCCAGCAATGTGGCAGTTCATGTTCATGATGCCTCCCTGAGGAAATGGCCCCTGTGCATGACAACTAACATGCATCATGGTTGTTTGTTTGTTTGATTTATAGCCTTCCTGTCTCCCAAAATGAGATTCAAGGCAGCTTACAATAATTTAAAAAGGATACAGTTGGCTCTCGGTATCCACAGACTTGCCATCAGCAGATTGAAGCATCTTTGGGCAGCAAGCCCCTGTTGTCCCCAATGGTGGCACATGCACGTGGCCATGCTGACATTAGGGACTGCCCCTGTTGTCCTGTGGCAGTGTGTCCACATGGCCACACCGTCATTAAATCCCCTTGTCCCTAATGCAGCTGTACTGCCACTGGGGACAACTGGGGCTGTCCCTAATGGCAGAGTGACCATGTGCACATGCCACCATTGAAGCTCTGTTGTCCCTAATGGCGGTGCGGCCATGTGCACACACCACCATTAAGCACAATGAAATTTGAGCCTTCATGGATTTTGGTACCCACAGGGAGTCCATTGAAAAGAGATTAGGGAAGGGCCTGACCTGATCTCCTATGGAAGAGAGTTCCACAATTGGGGAGCACCCATGGAGAAGGCTCTCTTCTGAGTCCTCACCTACTGTGCCTGCAAAAGTCATGCTCCCATTTGGAAAATGTAATGGAAGGGACCATCATATTTAACAGAAGCAGTCCTGTTTTGGAGGGCCAGTGTGGGTATCCATCTTTTCTTACAAACTTTTCTCCCTCCTTCAGTGCACAGTTGAGAGTACGTTCCCCAACTGGAATACACAGACTTTGTTTATGAGGACACTGAACACCGTAGCCCTGGTGCCTATCATGTACTCCTGGTCTCCCCTCCAGCAAAATTTCATGGTAGGTGACCAGCTGCCGCAATTAACATCTTCAATATTAATTCTTTCTCCGAATCAGGATCTCAGGGTTTTGTGTCTAGTTGGGGATGGTGCAGAGGGGCTTGCCTGCATATTACTCCGCCTTTTTAAAAATTCTTTTTATTCCTTATTTGCTTCCTCTGCTTATGAATCTGAAATTGATAGTATCCGCCCCTCTCCCAGTGCATGTGTCTGATTATGCTGTGCTAACTGGACTGCTTTCCAGTGTAGCTGGTTGGCTAGTGTGTGTTTGTCTCTCATCCCAAGCATGGCTGTCGAAGCTGACTGTTGCCCTGCATTGGAGGTGGGTGAGTAGGGAAGGGGAAGATCCATGGGATGGCACCATGAGTTGCCACACTAGGTGACACCAATCCTGGTGACGCCATTGTATCCTAGTCAAATATCCTGCTTTCTCACAGTGGCAGTTACATAGCACTAGAAGCTAACATGTTGTTGTTGTCATTGTTATTCTACCTGTGTCCTTATTTGAGACACAAAGTGGCTTACAACAGTTAGAAATCTAAAAATATACCAAATCCAGAAGTTAAAAATATCATTAAACTGTTCACAAAATTAAAACCAGTTAAAACATAAAGAAAAAAGGACAGATAAACAAAATGCAAATACACTACAGCATAAATCTGCAAGGCTCAATTACCTAGAGCATTATTCAAATCCCTGTCAAAATAAGAAAAGTCTCAATCTGCTTGCAGAAAGATAGCAGGGAACATCCAAGTCTAACCTCTCATGGAAGAGAGTTTCAGTGAGAGCAGCTACTGAAAAGGTCCTCTCTTGTACTCCCAACAAGGGAGTGGGATAGAGAGAAGGCCTTTAAAACACAGGCAGACTCCTTTGAGAGAATACTGTTGTTCAGATAACTTTAAAAGTCATAACCAAGATGTTGAATTTTGCCCAGAAAATTACAACAATGGTGTTATGTGCTCCTTTTAGCCTGCCCCAGTTGACAGTCTGGCTGCAGCTCTTTGGACCAGCTGAAGTATCTGAATATTCTTCAAAGACATTCCCATGGAAAGTGCATTACATAACCCAAGCAGGATGTAACTAAGGTGTGTGTCACCATGGCCAGATCTGACATTTCCAGGAATGGGTGCATCTGGCACACAAGCTTACATCTTGGGAAACTAGTATTTAAAGGCATATGAACCACTGATACAAATCCTATATGTTAGTTGCAGTTGAGACATACATTACTGCTTTATTAGAGAACAAAGAAGGCAATCCCTATAAAGCATTCCTAAACTGCAGCCCTGGCAGATTAGTTTAGTTTTCCCCTCAGGGGAACTGGGAAAAGTAATGGACTGTAGGAATCGTCCTCTGCTGATGAACAAAATCTTACTCCATGGTGCCATTCTAAACCAAGACTACCTTCTTCAACTTGGTGTCCTTCAGGTATGTGAAACTACAGCTCCCATCACTAGCAGTTCTGGATGAGGATGAAGGGATTTGTAGTCCAACATATCTGGAGGGCAGTTGATTGGGAAGAGTAAGAGCAAGAAAAGTCCCTGTGGGATCTCATTAAGGAAGCCACACAATCTGCCATTTGCAGGCTCCCCTGATGAATGGACAAGGGACAACCATCTGCCTCCCTCAGGCTATATTTGCCCCATTTTCAGGTGGAAGATGAAACTGTTCTGTGCAACATCCCTTATATGGGAGATGAGGTGAAAGAGGAAGATGAAACTTTCATCGAGGAGCTCATTAACAACTATGATGGGAAAGTCCATGGAGAGGAAGGTAATGTGCATGTGCACAATTTTCTATAGCGATAGATACACGCACAGATATCTCTTTGGGAGAGTGCGGGGGCAGTCGGGGGAGACTTATGAAAGAGTCCTTAGATTCTTAGCACTTCATTTTGGAATTGTCACATTAATGGATGTTCTATGGATTTGAGTGTTGCTTTGTTAGTGTGACTTGCCATGATATAAAAGCTGTATTTCTTACCAAGACACAAGGCATTCATACCTGTTATCTCGCTGAAGCCAATTTCCCTACCCCATTAAATGAGGTCATCCTACCAATTCAGGCAGTTCTTCCTTCCAGAGATGCTCTCAGGTTCTGTCCTGATCAGTGATGCTGTGTTCCTGGAGTTGGTAGAAGCTCTGAATCAGTACTCTGAGGAAGAAGAGGAAGGACATGATGGTGTTGAAGGCAAACTGGAAGTTGGGAAGGATGAACTGCCCATCACGCGCAAGAGGAAGCGGCTTTCTATAGAAGGTAAGTCTCTTCCCTGCCTGTCATGAAGCTCTGTAACTTGTAGCACCCCAAATCTTTTCTGCTACAGGTTGAGTCTCCCTTATCTGAAATGCTTGGGACTAGAAGTATTTCAGATTTTGGAATACTTGTATTTGTATATAATGAGGCATCTTGGAGATGTGACCCTATCTAAACAAAAATTCATTTGTGGTTCATAGTCACTTTATATACATAGCCTGAAGGTAATTTTATACAATATTTTAAATAATTTTATGCATGAAACAAAGTTTGTGTACTGTACATTGAACCATCAGAAAGTAAAGGTGTCAGCCACCCATGAAAAAGATTTTGGTTTTTGGAATATTTTGGTTTTTGAATTTTTGGGTAAGGGAGACTCATCCTGTACTGTCTTATACCAGATGGTATTTATTGCCAAGCAGAGAGGCTGCATCTAAATTCCAGGTGTGTATAATTCAAGATTTTGGGAATCATATCTTTTCCCATCAGATAAGGAGAGTTTGTCATACCACTTGAAGACTGGCTGCATCTGCACTGCAGAGATAATTCGATTTGACACTGCTTTAACTGCCATGGTTCAATACTGTGGAATTCTGAGAATTGTAGAGTATTGTGGCACCAAAGTAATGTAGTCCAATCTGTGTATTTGTTGTTATTTTTACTGGTTTATGTCCTGCCTTTCTCCCAGACCTAGGATTCAAAGCAGCTTAAAAGCCTTAAATCAACTTCAGTATTACTACATATGAAGTTAGTGATTTGTGCTGCCCCTTTAATTGTCCTGATATTGCTATCTCCATTATGCACAGGTTGTAGCAAGTTAATACAAAGACCACTTGTGCTGTTGTGAACTTAAGATCACTTAGGTGGAATCCCTCTACAGACTAGTCCATACCACAGAGAGCTCTCACAAATCAATATACAGTACTAATATCTGGAAGTTAACTCTAGACCTTGTTAACTCTGAAATACTGGGATGGAATACCCTGTCCTCCTCTTCAGCAGTCCACACCTCATGGAGATTTCCCACGTGAGTGTACTGAAACCCTTAATATCTGGATGTTTATCCTAACCTTAATCTTTTTTGAATGAAAATCTACCCCTCCCTAATGCTTCTTCATAGATGGACTAGTGTGGAGAAGGAAAAGGAGGACTAGAAAAATAAAATTTACCTTCATTACTCCCAAACCCATCCCCAGGTGTGAGGTTTCACTTTCCCTTGTTCTTTGAAATAACAAAAACAATTTTTTTTAAAAAAAACGGGGCAGTTTAACCACTGCCCTTTTTCACAACCACTACTCTCACTTCTCATGAGCACAAGGCCTTGGCACACTTCTTAGCTAAATTGCAATGTCCTTGTGCCATCAGGGGTTTGAAAGCAGGAGCTGCTGCTGCTGTTGCTGAAGCAGCAGCTGCAACCAAACCACCATCATGAAGCTTGTCTCATGGTCCAGCTGTCTCAAGCAAGTGAAAATATAAAATATCTTGGCAATACCTCTGTGAGCTTGCTGGGCTGTCCTGGAGTTCCAGAGCACACAGTTTGGGAACCACTGCTGTAAACCAATCCCACTAATTCTGGGAAGAGCATTAAGTATTAGAATTTGGACATTTCCACCAGTCTTTCTTCCTTTTTTAATACAGGCAACAAGAAATGTTCAAAGAAGCACTTTCCAAATGACATGATCTTTACTGCTCTGTCATCCATGTTTCCTGAGAATGGCTTTCCAGAAGATATGAAAGAGAGGTGAGGATTATCTAGCACAAACATATTATCTTTTTGCTTTCTAGTATTAGGTTACAGAATCTGAGATATAAATTCTCAAGATCTGCAGCCAGAATGTGTTAGTTGTATGGTTTCACAATTTGTGGGCTTGGGACATTGCTTCCCATAATGGGTACAGTTTGCACACAGTTTTCCTCCTAATTTCTATAGGGAAATGATGTTAGTGTGTGTTTCACTGTAGTGGTGTTTACCCCTGCATCTGAGCCTTGGCTTCTTTGATTGCTTCATCTTGGGCAGTGTGTTTTGTAAACAACATCCTGCCATGCATCTCTTTTCTGCATGTTGCACATCTAGTAGTTGTGGGTCTTAGCAGAAGGTTGGAATACATGGCCTCTTGAACTCTGCCAATTGTGATTTTGTGATTTCACCATCTGTCCTTGTGATTAGGTCTGTGCAGATGCCTAGAAGTCCAATGAAAATTGTTCTTTTTCACTTCAGTGAAACATAACATATCCTCCTTCTAACCTGCAGCCCAGGAAACAGCATCTTTTTTTGTTTTTAAAATACATACATATATACATACATACAGAAACACATATATACATACATGTGAGCACACACAGTGGTGGCTTTTAAGTCAAAGAAAGATATAAGGTAAAAGCTATTCACCAGCCTGGATCTGGACAATCTTCCCAGTGATTGGCGTTACCATAGAAGCCCCATGTGACTTTTCTCTTCCCTCCCCTCAGATACAGAGAGCTAACAGAAGAATCTGACCCAAGTGTGCTCCCTCCCGAATGTACACCAAACATTGATGGACCATTTGCCAAATCTGTTCAACGTGAGCAGGCCCTGCACTCCTTCCACACCCTCTTTTGTAGGCGTTGCTTCAAATATGACTGTTTCCTACATCGTAAGTTCCTGACAGGATCCCAGCTTGCAAGGGAATATGGGGCATGACTGCAACAAACATTGGGGTGTCCTAAGTGTTTTCTATGCATGAGAAATGTTCCTCAAAGACCTTAGTAAATATTGTCTTATCAGGTGGCTGTTGTCTAGCAGAATCCCATTCCTCTAAATGCATGCTCTTCTACTTAGGAACTGAGAAAAGACCTATCTTGGAATTTTCCTCCTGTTACCTGTCTGTCTACTCACCTCACCTACCATAGCAACTGATGTTCGGTTACAGTTTTCTTTGATTTTCACAACTAATGATTACATATAACAGACAGCCTCAGTTTGCTTTATTAATAATAAAATGTTGCAAGACCAATTAGGAATGCAGGAAGTACACAAGCAGGTTTTTTTTAGTTTTTTGAAAAGATTCATATTCTTTCTTAAAGTCTCCCCTATCACGTTAGTGTTGTGCCAGACTGGAGATTGTTTAAATTTGGGTGTAGTTACCAAGTTTTCACCAGGTAGCAATAGCAGCAATACCTGTTACTGCAATGGTGGTTTTAGGGATGTTCTTGACAGGATAGGAGGGCTTATATTGAAGAACAGAAGCTATTTTGCTCTATCTTGCTCTAACTGAAGAAAATGGGTTCCTCTCTTTTAGCATTTCATGCTACCCCCAATGTTTACAAGCGGAAAAACAGAGAGACTAAGATTGAAATGGAACCTTGTGGGCCAGACTGCTTTTTGTGGTTGGTAAGTTTGCAAAAAATATGTAGCCTGGGGTGAAGGGAGAGGCATTAAAGGATGTTTCGGGTTGGAGCCATCATGTTCAGAATATTTAAAAGTATTCCAGAGGGATGGGTTTCCCCATTAAGATTGTAAGAGCAAAAAGGGGAACAAAAAGAAGTCCCTCAGCATCTTTAAGACTAGCAGATCTGGTGTGGTGTCCTATTTTAGAAAGACAGGTGGTAGAAATCTGTAGAAAGGTGATATTTTAATTCTATGAAACAGAAAGTTGAGTTCATTTTCATTCTTAGTGAGCTAAAGATGCTTGCTCTTATTCCTCCATGTTTCGTTTTTGACCAGCTTGGTAGCCAACCAGATGTCTGTTTGAGATCTCTTACCTCTCTATGTGCTTTTAACTGGATTTTGATTGTAGGAAGGAGCCAAGGAATTTGCCATATTACACAACCCAAGATCAAAATGCTCCGGACGGCGTCGACGCAAACACCCCACAGTCAATACCCCCTCCTCTTCCAATGCTTCAGCTTCCACAAGCACTGAAGCAAAGGAAGGTGACAGCGACAGAGATACGGGCAATGACTGGGCCTCCAGTTCTTCTGGTATGTAAGACTCCATTGACAGGTTGCCCCATTGTCTTGTGGAAACTGAGGAAGGCAAAGTTGCAGCAATCTTGATGCTTGTTAGCTTCTACTTAGGAAATGCCTGTGCTTTCATAAGTTGCTGAGCTAGTGGGTCTATAGAGAATCTAAGGCCCTGCGCAGCATCATGATGCTAGGCGCTGCACCCATATGACGCAGCTCTTAAGGAACATCATATAGCCGTGCTTCTGTGGCTATGGCACCCTTTTCAGGTCGCAAAAAGGAGCCACTTTTTGCAGCTCCTTTTCGTGCTCTGGAAAGGCTGGATGGGGCTGTGGCATGAGGTTGCCATGGCCCTGATCCAGCTAAAAAAGGGGCGGCCTGAAGAGCCCCCGAGTCTGCTTTTTTAGCATGCTCTTCCAGTGTGCCAGAGAATAGTAAAAAAAAAAATCTGTCTTCAGTGCCTTGGCTCAAGTCTGAAGTTAATGATCTTCAGCATATGCACAGTGCTTTTCTTTTACCATAGCCAGACCATACACTTTTAGAACAAGGGATAAAAACTTTGGAAGTAGATAGTGTAATCTGGCAGATACACAATTTGATTTTTGCTCTAGATCATAACTGTAGGGGTTTCAATTTTTAGGGGCATGCTTTCCCAATATTTGGATTTGTTCTCTTGTTATGCTAGAGGCTAACTCGCGTTGTCAGACTCCAACCAAGCCAAAGTTGAGCCCTGCCTCTTCACAGCCCTTTATGTCTGATATGCCGTTGGAACCTGTTGAGTGGACGGGGGCTGAAGAATCCCTTTTCCGCGTCTTCCATGGGACTTACTTCAACAACTTCTGCTCAATTGCTCGGCTTCTGGGAACCAAGACATGCAAGCAGGTATGTCCCCCTGATGTCTGGGAGGACCAACTCACCAGTGCTTGGCATTTCCTCAACGTAATGTCATTTTGCTTGAGCTGCTTGTCTCTTCTGGCAGGTCTTCCAGTTTGCAGTTAAGGAGTCCTTGATAACAAAGCTGCCAGCTAATGAGCTCTTGAATCCCTCCCAAAAAAAGAAGAGGAAGCACAGGTATGTGGCCAGGGGGACTTAACCACTGGGAAACATGTGAGGAGTTAACTCATAAACGTAATAATAATAATAATAATAATAATACAACTCTATTTGTACTGTAGCTTAGGGTGGGGAATCTTTGAAAATTCACAATTCACATTGCAGACGATGGACTGCAACTCTCATAATCCATGGCAATTGGTTGTGCTGGCTGGGGTTGATGGATTTTGGAGTACACCATCATCTGGAAAGCCACATATTCTTCTCCCCTCACTAGGATATAGACCTTGATTGTTCTTAATCAGATTATGTTTTGAGGGATGAGGGGTAGGCCATGACTGTCCAGAAAAAATGCAGCCCCATCTTCCACTCTGTCCTTCCACACAGCTTAAGGTAGAGGATCACAGTCTGATATGTAGTGGCTCCTCGCCTGTGTCTCTGAATGTTATCAAGTGAGAATAAACTAATCCTTCTGACCATGCTGTTCCTCTTCTCCCAATTTCTTTTTTGATGATAGAAGAATCTGGCAAAGAGACTAAGAAGTGAGACATTTGATTTCAGGGATTAAGAATGCTATGTTTCCTAGATTAAAATAGGCATTCTTTTTCTTTTTTTCTCTCCTCCCTATACCCCAATAAAGGCTCTGGGCTGCTCACTGTAGGAAGATACAGCTTAAAAAAGGTAAAGTATGTTCTCCCAGCACAATGCCCAAGCTCACCTTTTGTCCATCTCCTTTTGGAGAGTAGGAGTGTATGTGGGAGTCTAAACCTTACTGAGAAATTGGTGGGATGTTTCAAGCAGCTGGCAGTACCTTGTTTCTACCAAGATGTAACCTAGATGTCTATAGTACTGTTGAACTCCAATCAAGTATTCTTTCGTAATGCTAAGTACTGGAAATCAAAACCCTAAAAAAAGGAAAACCACGATTGCCAACATCTGGTATTTTGAAAGTCACTTCAGTAATCCAGGTTGACATTGTGTTTCTGCCACATTCCAGCTCTAGCTGAAGTTTGGCAAGGCCCGTTTGGCATGCGAGTCACTTTGCCATCTGCTTATGTCTGGGCCTGCACCGTATTGCAATACAGACTGAGTCTCCTTTTATCTGGAATTCTGAAATCTGAAATACTTCAAAATCCACAACTACTCTTGGGTGGCTAAGACAGTAATACCTTTGCTTTCTGATGGTTCAGTGTACACAAACTTAGTTCCATACACAGAATTATTAAAAATATTTTATATAAAATTACCTTCAAATTATGTGTCTAAGGTTTATATGAAGAATAAATTAATTTCTCGTTTAGACTTGGCTCCCATCTTTAAAACAATCTCATTATATATATACAAATATTCCAAAATTTTTGTAAAAACCCAACCGAAATCCAAAACATTTCTGGTCCCTAGCATTTTGAATAGGGGAGACTCAACCTGCACCAAACTTTCATGATAACTTGGCTCACAGCTTTTTCACTGTCCTCTTTTGGCAGACAATTCATCCACTCAGGTGTACAACTACCAGCCCTGTGACCACCCAGACCACCCTTGCGACAGCTCTTGTCCTTGCATCATGACCCAGAATTTTTGCGAGAAGTTCTGCCAGTGCAATCCTGACTGTAAGGGGCAAGGCACTAGGCCAGATTTTACAAATTTTGTCCTATGGCTTTATAGTAAGGTTGGGCACTCCTCCTTTATGTGGGTTGGTTCCATTTTTTTCAATCATGTTACAGGCAGTTCTTTTTTTTAAAGTGTCTGTTTCTCCTGCAAGGCCAAAACCGATTTCCTGGCTGTCGGTGTAAAACCCAGTGCAACACCAAGCAATGTCCCTGCTACCTGGCTGTGCGTGAATGTGACCCAGACCTCTGCCTGACATGTGGAGCCTCAGAACACTGGGACTCCAAAGTGGTCTCGTGCAAAAATTGCAGCATCCAACGAGGCCTCAAGAAGGTATGTGCAAGAAATGGGGAAAGCAGTGTCACACAGTGAGTGGGTGGAGAGGCTGGTAGTGGCTATAGGATGGTCATGAGATGTAAGTCTTCTGTGGGCAAAAGCTATCATGGAGTTATTCATTCTGCTTCTCCTCACTGGCAAAGAGCAAGGAATTATGGGATACAGTCAATCCCAGCATATTATGGGATATAGTCAATCCCACTCACTCACAAACCATAAGGTTGTGAGTTCAATACCAGCCAAGGGCTCAGGTTCGACTCAGGCTTGCATCCTTCTAAGGTCACTAAAATAAGTATCCAGCTTGTTGGGGGCAATTAGGTTACAGTTGTAAACTGCTTAGGCAGTATGAAGTGGTACAGTGGTCCCCCAGGTTACGAAGGTAATCCGTTCCGGGATTACGTTCGTAACCCGGGGGACCGCTTTCGCCAATGCACAGCGTGCCGGAAGCTGTTTTAAAGCTTCCGGGTTGCGATTTTTTTCGCAACCCGGGTTTTTTTTTTGTTGGCCGGGGGCTTTTTTTCGCCTCCGGCGGTTTCGGGTCCCGGGGATTTCGTTCCCCGGGGGATTCGGATCCCGGGGAACCACTGTATATAAATGAAGCTGCTATTGCTATTGCTGCTATTACCCTCCCTCCCTCCCTCCCTCCCTCATGTGGTACATACTACATTGCCAAACGTACTTTCAAAGCTATATGGGCTAGAAATTTATTTTTCAGACAAGATCCTCTGCAAGGTTTTACTTCATACAGTCGGCGCTCAATATCGGCCGGCTAGCCATCTGTGGATTAGAGCATCCTTGGATGGCCCTGCCCTATTATTGTCAATAGTGGCACATAAATGTGACAGCAGTCATGTCCACATCACATGTCCATTAATAATAATGACACTTCAAGTTCCACTATTTGTGGTATATGCAAGGGGTCTAGAATGGAATCCCTGTGAGGGCTGACTGCATATGTGGGACATAAAGGTATGTTGTAGTGTCCTCTTATTAATAAAAAATGGATGAGAGACATTTATCTAAAGTGCTGTAATTCAATTGTATAATGTTGGTGGGGAGATGTAGAGAAAACTGTTTCCTTCCAGCCCTGTGAGTCTCTGGGGGTTTGTGATATTTTACCTCTTTCCTGAGTGCTCAGCAGTGTTGGCTGAAGCACTTTTCTTCTCTCCTCTTCTTAGCACCTCTTATTGGCTCCATCAGATGTTGCTGGTTGGGGAACCTTCATCAAGGAGGCTGTGCAGAAGAATGAATTTATCTCTGAGTACTGTGGTGAGGTGAGTTGGGGAGGCAGTGTGCACTCTGCAAGTTACAACTTCCTCTGCAGCATCCCCCCATATCTGTTGCTGTAAAGGGGTGTGGGATGTGGACTTGGTTTCCCATTCTGCCCCTATATGGAAACCTCTGAAGAATTTGAGTTTGCAGACTGGAAAAGAGCATGGAAATCTCATGGTTTCCTTTGTCCAGACAAGAAGTAGATTTTGACCTGAAAAGTACTGGGCTGGGTTCTCTTGTTTCCCCTTGCCATGGTGATGGCAGCGGTGGTGGTGGTAATGTTTGTTTGTTTATTTCCCACCTCTCCTCATGGCTCAGTACTACAATATGTTAAAATACAAAGCACAATTTAAAAAAAAGAAAAAGAAGGAAAACACATGAAACCAACAGTTAAAATACAGTATCATAAAATCATTAAAATATACTCATTTGAGTACTGTACACTCTTTAAAATATACAAATTAAAAAGTCATGATTTAAAATTGAATGGGTAGGCCTGCTGGAAGAGATGTGTCCTTGAATGTTGTTCTAAATGCCATCAGCATTTTCAGTCGTTGTATTTCTGCCAGCAGATATTCCACAGTCTGGGGCAGCAGACAAAAAGGTCCTCTGGGAACCTGTTGCTAGTTTAGTTCTGGCCAGTTGGAGCAAACATTTCCCAGAGGGCCTGAGTGTACAGGACCGATTGTATGGGAGAAGGTGATCCTGTAGGTAACCTAGACTCAAACCATGTAGGGCTTTAAAGATACGTAATAACCAACACTGTACTTTGGTTGAAAACGAATTGGCAGCCAGTGGATTGATTAAGATCGGTGTAATATGATCATTCCTGGGTGTACCCATAATCAATGTAATTGCCACATTCTGAACCAGTTGGAGTTTCTGGACTTGGTACAAAGGTCACCCAATGAAGAGTATTGCAGAAATCCAGCTGTGAGGTTATCACCAGCCCATGCACTACTATCTTTAGAATTTAGCTCCTTCAATTCTAGGAAGGGGCACGGTTGGTGTATCAGCTGGGCACCCCTGACTGTCACATCTGTCTGAGCTGACATTTGAAGGGACGGGTCCAGGAGCACTCCTAAACTGCAAGCACAGTCTTTCAGGGGGAATGTGACCCCATACAGAACTGGTTGACACACCTCCAGGCCCAGATTAGGTCTCTGGATAGTAAACACCTCGGTCTTGTCTGGATTCAGTTTCAGTTTGTTTTTCTTCATCCAGCTGATTCCAAGCATTCATTCAGAAGAGAGAGACTATCCTTAGCTGAAGCCGTTTTTTGATACCTTCCATATTCTAGGAGAGCAAAGAACATAGGTAGAAATCACAAATCTGTTGGGATCTTTACTGTGTTGGCACGATTATTTAATGCTTTTTATTTTAGTTTATACCCCACTTTTATCTAGACAAGAGACTCAAAGGAGCTTATAAACATTGAAAACTATGTAAGTCCAGATAAAAATCTTACTCGATAAAAAATAAAAACTGCAACAATCCATTGTGTTTTAAAAGCCATAGTTAAAACAGTTTAAAGCATGTTTGCAATGTAATTGGACAATAAAAAGATAAAAGAACAGCATATCTCAATCAGAACACATTTCTGCTACATAATTCTGCCTAAATAAAAAGGTCATTGGCTGCTGGCAGAAAAAGAACAGAGAGGGGGCCAACTGAATCTCTCATGAAAAGAAGTTCCACAGTTGGGAGCAACCACTGAGAAAGCTCTCTCTTGTGTCCTCACCAGATGTACTTCACAAGTTGTGATAATGTATTGGGCCGAAAATGCAAGCCAGCTTCTATGTTGGTTATTATTCTGGCAAGTTTTCTTTGGCCATGGTGTTGGGGGAAGGGCATTCATGTTCATGTTATCGGTCAGTCTCTATAGGTCTTGCTCATACCCTGGGTTTTGAATTTACATGAGTGTCATGAACAAAACACCTTTATCTATAATTAGGTATAGGACTCAAGTCAGGTTTGCCAGATAGCTTGATAAGCCTGTAATGTCTTTGATCTACAGTATGTATAAAACAACACACTTGGTTACCAACAGGGCATCCCTAATCCACTTCTACTGTCCTGGGCAAGGTTCCTTCCAGTTGGAATGCATTCTGTCCATTCTGTTTCTTCTTCGTGGTCTCTGTGCCTCACACAATAGGGTTTGCGCCTGCGCAGAAGCTCCATTTGGAATGCTGAAAAGCTGAGCAGATTGGCGGGAGCCCCGCCCCTCCCATTCCCTGAGCATGCCCAATCCCGCCAATCTAGCTCCTCCTTCAGTTCTCTTTCGTCCGCCGCAAGAGTAACATCTCCTTCGGAGTGCTCTTCATCACGACGAAAGCTGAGTAGCTAGACTCTGTCTATTTTCTTTTATTTCTTTATTTTACTTTATTTTACTTTATTTTTGTTCTTTTTTCGTGTTCTCCCGTTTTTTCCTTGAGCTGCCCCCTTTTTGTCGGAACTCGAGGGTTTTGGTCCGGACGGGCCCCTCGCGATCGGACCGGCCTCTTATGGCCGCCCCGTTCAAGAAATGTTCCGACTGTGGCGGTAAAATCCCGGTTGTGGATGGACACTCGAAGTGCATTTTCTGCTTAGGCAGTTCCCACATCCCGGAGAAATGCAAGCATTGCAAAGCTTTTAATCCCGCCACGCTCCGCCAACGAGCAGACCGGCTCAAGGCCCACTTGTGGGAGAAGGCCCTCTCGGTTTCCCACTCCTCGGAACCGTCCACGGACCCCTTAGGACGTCTTCCCATCTCTAAGTTCCCGAGGATTCCAAAAATCAAAAGACCGACGTCGACCTCGACACCGATGGAAGGCTCCTCGGCGTCGGCCTCGACCACGACTACTATGTCTCGCCCCGAAGGGCAACACAGAGAGCACAAGAAGCGGCCTTCATCCACCGAGCTGGAGAAGCCGAAAACTAAAAAGCATAAACATAAGGAGGTCCTTCCTTCGGTTGCCTCGGCGGCTGCCCAGGCAGACCTGGCCATGTCCTTTCTTAGCCTTCGGCCATTGACCTCTCTGTCCCGGCCCCGGTCACTGTACTAGACTCGGCGCCGGAGACCTTGGAACCCGCATTTCAGCCTGCATCTAACCAGGTCCTCGCCCCTACGGGGACGGTCTCGACCTCGGTCTCGACTGTTTCGCCTATTTCGGCTCCGACCTCTGTGCCACCGAAGGAAATCCTAGCCTCTTCGGAGCGTATTTACAGGCTGCGGTTCCCATCTCCTCCACCCCGGAAGTCTCCGGAACCCTTTGAGGAGCACTACTTCGACTCGCCCCACTCGTCAGCCTCCTTTCTGGCTCGACACCGGGCTGAATCTTATTGGAGAGAGCGTCATCCATCCTACCGCTCCTACTCTCCTTCGTACCGGGATCGGTACCATGTCCGTGACCTCCACGTCGGAGACTTCTCTCGGTCTCGCTCTCGATCTCGCTCTCCTTCTCGGTCCCGAGCCGAATACAGGGCCATATCACCTCCGCCGGCCTCGACAGCTACGGTGTCGAAACCCCCGGAATCGAACGCCATTATGACCGTCTCGGCCTCAGCTACCGCTACTACTTCGATGTCGATAGTCTCCGCTCTGATCAGCTACGCAGACGCCTCGACGTCGACCTTCCTTACGGCGCCGACACAGCCCTATGTGGATCCGCAGTTGCCAGCCTCCCAGTCTACAGAGGAGTCTACGGGAGAGACGGACAACCGTCCCGACTCCCCACAGCCTGCCATTTCCTCTCCCAATGAGGAAGTTGAGGACCAGACACCTGGTTCACCTGTCGAAGACCTCCATCTCTTCACTGGAATTGTCGACAGGATGGCAAGGGCGGTAGGCCTCCAAACGGCGCAGACGGCCCAACCTCCCAGAGACCCCATCGATGGCCTCGTGGTGCGGCCCCAACAACCGGCGGTCATTCCATTCTTACCTTCTTTTTCCGACATCATGGTGGCTTCCTGGACAAGCCAGCCTCGACACCACCTGCTTCTAAGAAGCTTGACTCTTTGTATCGGGTGCAGTCGGATACAGCACCGTTCCTGTTCACCCACCCAGCCCCCAACTCTCTGGTGGTGGAATCTACCTGTAAGTCTACAGGCAAGTCCCATTCTGCCCCCGTGGACAAAGATGGCAGACGGATGGACATCTTTGGCCGTCGTTTCTACTCATCTGCGGTTCTGGCAGCAAAGGTCGCCAATATGCAGGGTTGTATCGCCGGCTATCAGAAGTTTCTGTGGGATCGTGTGGCTACTTTTATTCCCTACCTGCCTCAGGCACAACAAGAGGCGGCACAGGAATTTTACGCTGAGGCACTCTCCCTCATTGCCCAGGAGGTCCACTCAGCTAGACATGTTGTTGATTGTTCTGCGAAAGTGATGGCCGGTGCAGTGGCGCTCCGCCGTTTCGCTTGGTTGAGGTCCACTTCCCTGTCTGAGGAAGCTAAGTCCAAGATCGAAGATCTTCCCTTTGATGGTGAAGGCCTATTCGCCGCCAAGACTGACGAATCTCTGGACACCATGGCCAAGGCTCGTCTGAACGGGAAGAGACTTGGGCTGACACCTAGCAAGCCTTCATCCAGTCGTGTCTGGCGCCAAAGGCCTTACGACTCTGGCTTCACACGTTCTCGCTCGGCCCCGTCCTCCACTTATAGGACCCAGCCTTACAATAGAAGGCCTTACAGACAGCCTCAGCAGCAACAGCAGCAGCAACAGCAGCAACAGCAAAGGCAAGGCCAGCAGCGTCAGCAGCAACAGCCTTCCAGGAAACCATCCTCCAAGTCGCACTTTTGATGGGCTCTTGGAGGCGACACCCAATTTTTGTTTGCCAGTCTCCCTTTCCTCAGTCCCCAGACTTCGCTATTTTTACGAGAACTGGTCCAAGATCACCATGGACTCCTGGGTGCTTACCATCATCCGCCTGGGCTACGCCATAGAGTTCTATTCTATTCCACCAAATGGCGTTTTCTGTTCCACTCCCTCCTCTCTTCCTCTTCTCGAGGAGATTTCCTCCCTTCTCGACAAAGGAGCCATACAACGTGTTCCACCGTCCTTCAGACACCAAGGCTTCTACTCCAGGTACTTCACAGTTCCGAAGAGAGGAGGAGGTCTCCGCCCCATCTTGGACCTGAGAGGCGTCAACTCATACATCACGATTCGCAAGTTCAAGATGGTGACTCTCCAATCCATCTTGCCATTCCTGCACCAAGGGGACTGGTTTGCATCCATAGACCTAAAGGATGCTTACTTCCACATCAGCATCAGGCCACAACATTGGAAGTATCTCCGTTTCGCCATAGATGGAGATCTCTATCAATATACCGTTCTTCCTTTCGGCCTCTCTACCGCTCCTCGAGTGTTCACAAAGTGCATGGCGGTGGTCATCTCTCACCTTCGTCTTCAAGGAATAAAGATTTTCCCTTACCTCGACGACTGGCTTCTGGTGTCGTCCTCCAAGTCATGACTGTACAAAGACGTCCAGTACACTTTGGATCTGCTAGCAGACTTGGGACTCAAAGTCAACCTGCCAAAATCCATTCTCCACCCTGTGAGGGTGATAGATTATATAGGCACGTCCCTGGACTCTGTGATGGGTCGAGCCTACCTTCCCACCAGGCGGGCGGAAGCCCTCTGGGAACAGCTGCGATCCGTCCTCTACACTCATCGTCCGTCTGCAAAGGACATTCAGAGACTGCTAGGCCACCTGGCCTCAACTACAGCGGTGACCTACCTGGCTTGTCTCAGGCTCAGGCCTCTCCAAGCTTGGTTCCTGGCTTCCTTCGATCACCTGAGGGACAATCCGTCCAAGAGACTCTCGTTGCCACCTCATGTCAGAGACTCTCTCAAGTGGTGGATGTCTCCCTCCAACATCCTCAAAGGGATGCCCTTCCAAACGCCAGAACCATCCAGGATGGTCACTACAGACGCGTCCATGTCAGGATGGGGCGCACATCTCAACGGCTTGTGTGTACAAGGACTGTGGTCTGCACAGGAGGCAGAACTGCACATCAATGCCTTGGAACTGTTGGCAGTCATCAAAGCCTTCAGGGCATTCGAAAATCACCTGCTCCACAGAGTTGTGCAGGTAGTATCAGACAACACAACCACTGTCTGGTACATCAACAAGCAAGGAGGAACTCACTCTCCAGTCCTCTTGCGTCTCTCCCAGCAGCTGTGGACGTGGTGCCACCACCGATCCATTCATCCAGTGGCCATTCACTTGGCAGGAAAGGACAATGTGCTGGCAGACTCCCTCAGCAGGGACAAGGTGCTGCAGCACGAATGGACTCTGTCGAGCCCAGCCTTCGATCTCCTGACGTCTCGTTGGGGAATTCCTTCAGTAGACCTGTTTGCCACACCGGAGAACGCCCAATGCCGGGCATTTTACACCAGGGCGGGCAAAGGACGAGGTTCCATGGGGGACGCCTTCCTTTGCAGTTGGAGTCGAGATCTTCTGTATGCCTTTCCGCCCTTTCCTCTGATCTCAAGGACGGTGGCCAAGATGGCCAGGGATCGGTCCAATGCCATACTGTTGACTCCATTCTGGCCGAGACAACCCTGGTTCACTCCTCTTCTTCACTTGGCCAGGGGCCTATACTTCCACCTGCCGAAGTGGTCCGACCTTCTGTCTCACTCCAAGGGAGCGGTCCTGCATCCGGACTTGGTCAATCTACGGATGACGGCGTGGAGGATCCAGCCATAGAATCTCCTGACTTGCTCAGGGTCCTGTCTGCCTCGAGAAAGGACTCCACCAAGAGATCCTATGCATATAAGTGGAAGCGTTTCTGTGCCTTTGCGGAGGCTAGGTCTGAACCTTCCTCACCTGTGAGCCTTGGTACTGTTTTGCATTTTCTGCTGCACCTCAGGGATCAAGGCTTGGCCTTCTCTTCCCTCAAAGTCTACTCGTCGGCTATTGTAGCCAACCAGCCACCTGGCTCACGATCAGCTCGCCTCTTCACGTCACCCACGTTAAAGAGGTTCTTCAAGGGACTACATCACCTTTATCCACCATTGCCACCACTGGCTCCGGCCTGGTCTCTCTCTCTGGTGCTTACACAGCTTACGAGACCTCCATTTGAGCCTTTAGGCTCTGCTTCCTTGAGACTGCTGACACTCAAAGTGTCCTTTCTTGTGGCTATCACTTCAGCCAGACGTGCTTCTGAACTGATGGCTCTACGCTCAGATGAGCCTTACTTGACTTTTCATAGGGACAAGGTGGTCCTCAGACCGGACATTTCCTTCCTCCCTAAAGTGGTTTCTCCGTTTCACCTCTCCCAGGAGATTGTGCTTCCTAATTTTTATCCAGATCCTTCTTCGCCTCTGGAAAAGACTATGCACACCCTGGATGTTCGCCGTGCTTTGGCCTTTTATGTTCAGCGTTCTCAAGAGTTCAGATTATCCAATAAGTTATTTGTTATGGTGGTGCCAGGAAAGGCAACCCAGTTTCATCACAACGGTTTGCAAAGTGGATTGCTGAAACCATTTCTTTGGCTTATGAACTGGCTAAGCGCCCTCTCCCGGTTGGTGTACGTGCCCATTCAACCAGGGCTACAGCTTCATCTGCTGCCTTCCTCAGAAGTGTTCCCCTGCCAGAGGTCTGCAAGGCGGCCACGTGGTCACAGCCATCCATGTTTGTGAAGCATTACCGGCTGGACTCCAGGTCCCGGAGAGATGCTAGTTTTGGTCGTGCTGTCCTTTCTTCGATCTTGCAGTGACCTTCCCACCTCCATAGGTAAGCTTTTCAGTCACCCTATTGTGTGAGGCACAGAGACCACGAAGAAGAAGTACAGGTTGCTTACCTGTAACTGTGTTTCTTCGAGTGGTCATCTGTGCCCTCACACAAATCCCGCCCTACCTCCCCTCGGTCAGGTCCCTGCCTTTTTGCGGCGGACTTGAACTGAAGGAGGAGCTAGATTGGCGGGATTGGGCATGCTCAGGGAATGGGAGGGGCGGGGCTCCCGCCAATCTGCTCAGCTTTTCAGCATTCCGAATGGAGCTTCTGCGCAGGCGCAAACCCTATTGTGTGAGGGCACAGATGACCACTCGAAGAAACACAGTTACAGGTAAGCAACCTGTACTTTTCTGCACAAATTTTAGATTGGTTTTCAGGACCAAACTAATGTGGAAAGTGACCCCTGTCTATATCTGAGAAACATCCATGCATGACTTACAGAATCTGTGTTAAGAAATCTTCTGTATCTCACAACCAGCAATTGGAGAAGGGTAGCATATTTTTCTTAAACAATAATAAAACCCACCAATAGATTCTTAAAACAATTTCTGTTATATGTGATAGTTTCAAACAGGAGTTTTAATTGAGGGGGTTTAGCTTTAGGAAGCATGATCATCCATTTAGTTGAGAGGATCCGTCCATTTCCCTGTTTCATCCTGCACAGTTGTTGTAGCCAATGAACTCAAGAGAGTAAACAAAATAGGTTCTTTTGTTCACAAGCCTGTGATCAAAAGGACTACATCTAGAAAGCCATAATTGTTTCAGTTATAGGTATTGCCACTGGGAGTTGCCAGATAGTATGTATATTTTGTTGAGGTAATAAAAAAGGAAACAAGCTCACCTTTTCTGAGTACAGTGGGTCCTTGTTATCCACTGGGGTTTGTTTCCAGGATCCCCCGTGGATAATAAAATTCATGGATGATCAAGTCCCATTAAATATAATGGTATAGGCAAACAATGTCTCTTATATAAAATGGAAAATCAAGGTTTGCTATTTGGAATTTATACTCTTTTTCCCCTTGAATATATTCACACTATGGATGCTTGAATTCCGTGGATTAAAAAATTCATGGATAAGGAGGACTGACTGTAGATCCAAAATGAAAATTTCCCTGCCCTGTCCCTCTCAACCACACAAATCTGTGAACCATAGTTCTGAGTCCTGGATTATGCCAAATTACTTTTTTGACCTGCTCCATCCTAGAGTGCCAGTTGTCTTGCAGAATAGGCTTCAAGCGCTGTCCCACTGAGGAGATATGCTAGTCTTGGTTGGCTGTGGGTACTTAAGCCCTTTCACTGCCCCAGTTAAGCCCTTGATTTGCTTGGTTCACCTCTCTTTGATGACTCATTTTTCATCTGTTTCCTTCTTTCGTCCAGCTCATCTCTCAAGATGAGGCCGACCGACGTGGGAAGGTCTATGACAAGTATATGTCCAGCTTCCTCTTCAACCTCAATAATGGTAAGTGGCTGCATTGGGGCAAGATAGAGCTCCAAAATCAGCTCTGTGTCACAATCTTGAGTAATGGAAAGGAGAGTAGGAGGGGAAGCAACTTGCAGGATAACAACTAGAGGGTGGGATCCAAAACTCTCACCTCAGCTTTGGGGAGGATTTAGCTAAAGTAAATCAGTTTTTGTTGCAGGATTTTTTATTATTAGTTTTAGTTCAGCTTCTCTTCCTCTCTGGACAGATTTCGTTGTTGACGCTACTCGCAAAGGCAATAAAATCCGTTTTGCAAATCACTCTGTCAATCCCAACTGTTACGCGAAAGGTAAGGCCACTTAGCTTGGTTGTGGTAGCAGAGTCCAGAAATTGCTAGTTTTGTGTATTTGCCTTCCTTGGGTATTTTCCCCCCACCCTGAAATAGGCTTCTGAAGTGAAAACCTAATAGGATCAAGTCAATCTTCCTGTTTCAAACCTAGGCCACATGGACCGTGATGTTATATTTGGTTTTTAATGTAAAGGTCAGATGTCTTCATCATAACTATTCTCATAGCTGGTCTGTCATAGAACAGGATTTGTGGGATTCTAGGAATACAAAAACTAGGGTTTGGCATCTTGAGGTTGGGGGTGGGGTGGTGGTGGATGGGGATGAGAACCTAGATGGGATGAAGGCTCCATATGTTGTGGCTATAATCCATAATCTAGTTTGTCATACTTTCACAGCCACTGCTGGAGATGGAATGTACAGAGTGCTCAGTGAGAACTTGACAAATCCAGCATCTTGAGCTAGAATCTACAAGAATCCTGCCTTTTTGTTAATGAATGCAGGTTTCCAGTATGTTGTGAATAAGGGGGAGGGAAATATCCATTGGAGTAACCAGTCACCAGTTTCTCTACTGGTTTATCATTTTGTGTAAAAGCAGATCTCAGCTGAGCAGAGACCTAGAGTCCTCTTGAAAATTCTTCTTTCGGTGATCTGGAAATGTTTTGAACTTAGGACCATGTGTTTGGTTGATTGGTGGGTGGGTGTGAGGGCTTGGGTTATGGTGAGGCAGTTTATCACACCAGTGATGATATTGGGCAACTAATCTCACCTCTCTTGTTCCCAATACAGTGGTGATGGTGAATGGAGACCACCGTATTGGGATTTTTGCCAAGAGAGCTATCCAAGCTGGTGAAGAGCTCTTTTTTGATTACAGGTGAGTGTGTTTGAGAAGGAAGGGGAAAGGAAGTGCCAACTGCCAATGGTGCGCTCTAGAAGATTCTGAGATGCTGTTGCTGCCTAGACTCGAGGCTGCACAGAAGAACCTTGTTTGTTAATAGCTATTTTCCTTCTCCCCCAGGTACAGCCAGGCAGATGCACTCAAATATGTTGGCATAGAAAGAGAGACTGACATCATCTGACTCATCGCTATGGCACAGTGCTCCTAGCCAGCATCACCATACCCTATCCATGCTGCTTTCCTCATTGCTGTGTTTGTCGTGAGAGCTTTGTTCCACCTGGACCCCTCTTCAGAGAAGAAAATGGAGAGGCCCACTTCTCCAGTGTTTGTGAGATTCTCGTTCCAAGGCCTATAAATAATCAGCTTTGTGGGGAAGGATCTGGGATTGGTTTGAGCTGGAAAAGTCTCCACACAAGAGCAGGGAGAACCTCAACACAAGACAGTCCCACCAGCAGGGGAGGATAGACCATAAAGTGCTATGCATAGGTTCTGTGGGAGTAATGAATTTGTAGCCTGAGGTTGAAGGAAGGAGCAGGAAGGAGTTTGTATGAGACTATGTGTGATGAGCAAAAAAGAGCGAGGATAGAGGTTGAAAGTGGGCAGTAGAGGTTGAAGGAACCTGGGAGGTGGGGCCCAAAGTTGCTACCCTTCCTGTCCTCCTGGATCTTGTCTGTTTCCTCACCTCATCAATATATGGTATGGTTTGGGAAACAAGGACAAATTGCTGAAGAACTGCTGTTCTGAGACATTTCTTTTTCTTTCTGGTTGAGAGTTGCAGAATTCCTTTTACCTGGTCAGAGTAGTATTGATAATGCTCCCATTATCAACAGGGAGGCTATTTATTTTCTCTCTTGCCTGACTCCTGTGGGATTTTGGGTTTGAGTATAGTGATACCGAAGTAACATTCCCCTTTAGTTGTTGGCAAGAGCCTAATCTTTGGTTGTTACTTTAAGATTTTTTTTTTCATAAATTTTAAAACTCCTGGATATTTCTGAGTTGGACATACTGAGGGGAGATGGATGGATGTTTTCTAGGTAGATGAAGATTATAATTTGCTAGTTTCTCTCCCTAAAAACCAGGATTTTCCCCACCCAGCCATATATAAAATAAGCTATTATTATGCACTTTAGAATAATTCACTCCAGCTAGGCCAGCAGCAGGGAGCTGGACTCCGAGTTGTAGGGAGTAGAAAGGTGACTCCATCTCCAGTTCACAGTGTGGATTACTGTCGCATCTGGAAACTGAATACCTTATAAAATCCTATATGAGTTGTTTAACAAAATAATGATAAGACCTGACTTATTGCACTTTTAAAGGTATTTGCAGGTGTCAGCAATAGACTGGATCTTTGTGTCAAAGCAAGAGAGTCTCTCTCCCTCCCTCTGTGGGATAGAGCATCTGCTTTTGTCATTGTTTGAGAATGAGAGAATAAAAATAGAAGTCATATTTTATTTTACTACAGTACTTTTGAAGTAAGTAGTATGCACAACTTCACAGAAAAAGTTTAGTTGGGGCATCTGAACAATTACAAAGAACACCATTTGGCTGAGTTAAGGTCACTCCCAATCAAGATAGTTGTCCAAGTGTAAAAGTGTAAAACTTTTAGCTATTTTTTTTCTCTACAAATCACATTGTTAACTGACCGACCCCCTTCCCCTGTCCAAGCATGCATCTCTGCAACATAGGAAGCAATATTTAACAGTGACTCCAAACATGTTTGGTGTGCCTTCACTACCCTGCAACTGACACCTACTGTTTGCCATCTGAGATCAGGGGAAAGGGCTTCCAGGTGTGAGTATGCTATTGCTGAGGAGCCAAGAGCTCCTCAGCCTTTATAAGAAACCAGCCACAGAAAGAGCTAAATAAAGCTTCCCCCCGTCACTTTTGCTTTGCTACTAAATAGTTTTGGTGGAAGAAGCAGAAATCTCTCCATATAGCAGCTCACCCACTGAATCTAGTGGCAGTCAGGTGTGCATATTCATTTTCTGTTTTTTGCTGTTTTGAAGGTGAGAATGAGAAAATGGTGCCATGTTATTGCCAGTTTCTGGTCCGACTTCTTTAATATAGTCCACTAATTGAGAATTTTTGCTTGGTCTCAGCAGAGATCTCAACACACATACTCTTGTTTATTGTGACTGCCAAGACACTCCAGGTACAAATCTCAAAGGCCAGTCTGCTTTCTAACTGGAACTGTTGGACATGGATATTATCTGGAAAATTAAGTTTAAAAAAAATACAAATTCATCTTTCTTACGAAAGTACAGCACCATCTTAACAGATATGCCACTGGGCTTGTCCCCCCATCACACTGTTTTCCACTACAGGGGTCATAGAAACCCAATTCTTTTGCAGGTGACCTTTCCTTTCAGCCTTTCGTACACATAGCTTAGAGTAAGATTCAGGGTCTTCCTTGAGGCTGTGGAATTTGACCAGAAAGTGGCAACAGACTGGGGTGGGCTTGTTTTTCATTCTTAGGCCAGTTGATTGAATTGCCAAACTCTGTTTGATGAAGCCACTCTTGTCCTTTCAGGAGGTAGTCAGTGCTGAACCAGTCTGTGACCTGAAGTGATGCATGTCTAATATTTTGTCAGGGGCCAGATCTACAGTAGTGGGTGTTCTGTCTGTTTGTCTATATTTGCAAAAGTACCTTGACTCATGGAGGCATTGTTCTTGCAACTCATGGGCGTTTTAGACCTCACATCCATAGTGCATTATATTGTAATACAAGTCTGTATCGCTTGACACTTTTGAGGCACAGCGCTAGAGTTGGAGCAGGGTGGAGATACAGTCCCTTTCCATTGCTTTTAGTGACAAAGTGTGGCACATACTATAGAGCTCTTAAGAGCATGTATGGTTTTCCCCACTTGCTCTTTGTATTCTTTGTGGAATTGCTCTTATGAAATGAAAAAGGGGCTACTCTGAGCAACATGTAATCCACCCTCTCCCTCTTTGGGCTGCTTGTGACTCTGTGCTTTGCTGCTGACAAATTATGTGCACTTTATATTACAGCTTGTAAAAGTTTGTCTTAATAAAGTTGTAGTGACTGCTGAATTAGGTCTGCCTCATTTTACGGTTGCTTTCAGCACTGAGGAATAAGAATGACCATTTTGTCTACTGCTATCTGATAAACGCAAGGCCTGTATGAGAGAACAGGAAGGGACAAAGGCCTGTGCATCTGTTTCAAACAAGAGAAGCATGGTTATAGTAGTAAGATTATCATCCATTTCAGATTAGCTTTTGATGACTTATACAAAAGATTTTTCTTCAGGTTTTTGATACAACATAATTTGTGTTTGTTGGAGACTTGGAAAGCACCCCAGCAGAGCGAACCACACATCACTTCTCTAGCTGTAGCAAGCCTGTTTTCTGATGCTACAGTTCTCAGCCCTACATATTGATTCTTTGGGTAAAAGCAATGTCACTTTAAATCAGGGGCCTTGGCTGCAAAGTGAGTTTTGATCCATCCTACCATATCCATATTGATTGCAGCATGTCTGTTTTTCTGCTGGTAGCTACTGACCTGAAGGCTGCCTAGCAGACTCCCACATTGCTGGTAATTTGGATCTGAAATATTGTTTATCGCAACAGTCCTGTCTGAGAACAGCCCTGCAATAGCAGTGTGTGCCTGTCCATGATGCCAAATCAGTAACATTAGCTACAGTTGAGTAGCCTCTTTTCAGCTGGGAGCAAAAGCAAAAAGGTTTTTACCTCAAAGCAGACACAGATGTCTGTATGAACTGAATGAGAGACCATAGATAGAATCATATATTGCCCTTGTGGAACATAACATATTGTGAACTTCCTGCTACCGGAGCATTCTGCTATAGCCATATGCTTATACTTGCATGGGATCAAAGAGGACAATGTCAGCTCTCTTCTGCCTGCCTACAGATGCAAAACTGCAGCTAGACCGTGCCCAGGCATCTCCTCCTCTTCCCTGGACAAAAAAATTGCTGTAGCAGCACCCTGGGAGCAGGGGGACATCTTGTGCAGTTTCTGAAAAATAATATATGTAAGTGTAGCCCTAGTTTATGTTACCAACAGGATTCTGAGGATTGATAAAATTATTTTTAATAACACCATAACCAAATGGCTTAGATCTTAGGCACCATATCCTGTTTGATCTTGGAAGCTAGGCAGGGACAGTCCTGGTTAATACTTGGATGGGAGACCACCAATGAATACCATATGCTGTACACTCATCTCTCTGTATTCACTGGGGTTAGAGGCACAAATAACAAAAACACTATGTTTTTACCTGAGAGAACAACTTTCTAGGAATCTCTAGGTCCTCCAGTGCAACTCTAGTCAACATCAGCCAGATCTCTCTCTCTCTGGCTATTCTTCGCTAACGAAGATTCAGGAAGGACTCATCCCACACTTTCTACAAGCACGTTGATGACTAAAAAACGTGAATCTGCTTTCTGTGTTACAGAAAGCACAGCAGAAAGTCTCCAATATTAACCATAGAATTGCACTGGATGAGTTATAAATGAGTTACAAATGCCTAGTGGAATGTTCTCTCTAGGTTCTTCAGGTGACTTTTGGTTAAAGGTGACCAAAGAGTTGCACTGGAGGACCTAGATATTCCTAGAGAGAGCAGATTAATAAAATCCACAAATAATCAAAGCCACAAATGTGGAGGGACAAGTATATTTCAGAGGAAGGGGCAGACAAAACCAATGTGGAGTCTTTCTTGCCTATCAAATTCATGGGTTATCATAAGTTGACAGGCAACCTGAAGGCATACACAAAGGGCAGTGCGCCTGGCAATGTCTCATTTCAATATAAAACCGAAGGACAGATGTACCAGAACATTTCAGGAGGACACTGTCCTAGATTTCTACTTGTATGATTTGGTGTTAAGTTAAAGCTAAGTTAAAGTAAACTCCACAGTTTTTTTAAAGCCCTATTCAGGCAGTTTGCTATTGGATTTAGAATCACAATAATAAATTATGGAGGCCTTGTTAATATCCTCATAAATTCTTCATGAAATGGTATTGAAGGCCCAGGCTTGGAGGGAGGAGGAAAATCCTTCCCTTGAGGAAGATCAGGATGGATCATCATCTAGCTTCAACTGGTCAGAGTTGACATTAATTCCAATATATAAGTTGTTTTATACAATAATACCATAAAACAAGTACAGTAATAATAAACAAATACAGTAATAATGAAAGATCATCAGTCCACAAACATCTAACAGATTTCAGGAGCTTTCGGGAGGTACTGAAAGGCCCTTATCTTTATTTTTTTATTTATTTTGTTTTTTAACTCTTTATTTCATTCCTTTTCAGATCACATTCCTCTTCTGAGGAGTGAACTATAGGTATAATTTTCCTTTGTTTTACAAAAGGCATATTAGTTAGCAGAAGCAGCAGCAGGCCTTTCCTCTTCTGCCTAGCTGCCCTTAATCAAAATGGCTGCCACACCTTCAGTTCCAGCCTTGCCTCTTATTTTAAAAAAGGCAAGCACAATAAATAAATGTCTTTTTGGCCAAATTCTCCCCAAGGAGTGATTGAAGCCTTCAGACCAGGGGACAATGGGGCAGAGCAGACTCCTCGCACCTGGAAATGCTTTTGTTAATCCTCTCTGATCCCTTCAGTCTGAGTGGATCTTGGAGGAAGGAGAGGAGAAGGCAGTTGGTTTTGGAGGGAAATTCTCCATTTGAATTTCTGAAGCAACTGAAGCCTCCTTCAAAGCTGGCAATGCAAGTCAGAAACAAACCTCTGAGATAAAGCTTAAACCACAAACATAGGATTAAGGATTGAATCCTCACTCACCTCTTGAAATCTGCCTCCTCTCTCTCTCTCCCACTGTCCAAACCTCTTGCCGGGTTTGATGTCTGCAGTGGGGCACAATCTGGCCAGGGACAGGTCCTCCAGCCGTGCCAAGGTCTGTCAGGGTCTCCATCTCACCGCCCAAAACCCCTTCTGGGGCTGGTGTTCTGGCCCCCCTCAGACCATTCTCCCTCCTCAGCCTCAGAGGCAGAAGAGGACTTAGATAGACTTGGAGGGAACATCCTCATCTGAGGATTTTAACTGCAAGCATAATTTTTGCTTCTTAGCCTTAGATGGCGCTCTCCATTATGTTTATGCTTGGAGAGATAAGCCTGAAGCAGCATCGGCATGGCTCCCGCCTTTTTTAAGTTTGAATTTGTGCACCAAGGAGGAACATTTGGGTGCGAATTTGCCCTGCTCCAAATGGAGAATGGCGTCCCAGGAAGAGCAGGAGGCGGGGAGAGAAGAAGAAGAGGGTTCCCTAGGTCTCCTGGGATTGTAAAGGAGCCTGTCCCTCTGTTAGCCCGACTCCAGGGGCTGAAGGACCACTGAGCTCCCTCCAGTGAGCTTGGGGTCCATCTTGGAGGGACGACTTTCCAAGGGGAGAAGGCGTCCCTCGAGAATCTGGAGAATGAGGGAGAGGAAGATGATTCCCTGGCCCTCCTTTGTCTCTGAGTCCTTTCTGCCTCTGACCCTGACTCTTGGGAAGAATTCTCTGCCACGGCCTTAGTCTGAAAACGGGCCCCTCTCTGAGAGGAGACTGTTTGGGAGGCAATACAGGATAGCACCGGGTGTAAGGCTAGTAAGGAGGAGAAGGGAGCCGACAGTTCAGGAGGGAGAGGCTGCAGGGTACCCAAGCTGCTCACTGCAGCATTACTCACAGTTCCCTCGGCGTCCTCCTTGCTAACCGCACCCTCCCGATTTCGGGACAGGTTCCTGCTGTCTCTCGGCGTCCTCCTTGCTAACCGCACCCTCCCGATTTCGGGACAGGTTCCCGCGGTCCGGCGCCTTTGAGCGCGGAGAAAAGGGATATCCCTCCTCCGGCTGCGCCGAGCGGCCTGCAGGCCGCACCTCCCGAGTCAGGGCTAATCCACTCCTCTTGTGGAGAGCCTGCATAGCATGGCCGGGTTTCCCGGACATGCCTGGGCCCTCTAGCTCTTCGGACCTTAGTCGGCCCTCACAGAGAGAGAAGAGGTAAGGGAGTAAAAGGAGAATAAAGAAGGTTTTGTTTTGTGAGTAAAGGAGAGGTAGAAAAACACGACCTGATGGAGCGAAGGCAGGAACTAGACTGGGCAAACAAGGGGGATGGATTCCCTGGTGGACACGCCCAGAAGTCATAGTCCTGCCTGATTGGAGCAAACAGGGGGAACCAACCCTCATGAAGGATGGCTCCGCCCTCAACGCTGGAAAATTGTCACAATCTTTATAGTGATCTTGTAGCATCTATGAGACTAACAGAAAAAAAGAAGTTAGCAGTATGAGCTTTCTTAAAAGTCTGCTTCCTCAGATGCAAAGGTTTAACAAGATCTCTCTACATACTGATTCTACAGACAAACACGACCATATCTTTGAATTCTACAGCCTGTATAGCTTTGCCTGGGAACAAAACCCACTTTCTGTGTCCCATGGAAGACGTATTTTAAAAAACCTCCAAAGCATTCCAACTGCAAGAAGTGCTGCAAAGAATTGAATTAGCATTAAGTGTTCTACTGCCAATGGCTCAGCAACTTGCCATCTCTACTGACCCCAAAGATGTTTGATCACAATTGTATCACCCTGCCCTTTTTTCCTTTAGTTTATTTATTTATGGTAACCTTCACATTTTGTCTAAACAAACAGCTCTTTAGAAAAAATAAACTGCCCAGGATGAAGCCCAGACCTTTTGGATAAAATAAATGCATTTGGCCCCTGCTACAATATCTTCTCATACAAGTCACAAGTGAACTTAGCTGTCAAGGTAAGGAAAGAAGAGGGTCGGAAGTCACATGGAGCAAAACATCCTCCCCCAAAGTAGCAAACTACAGACCACAGACAACAGCACTTCACTTTAAAACAGACTTCTGCTTTTGTGTTTTTATACAAACCGATAGAATAAAAAAACTCGTCTAATAACTCACAACCAAAAAAAAAAAAAAAAGTAGAAAGAATTTAAAATTCTCAAAACCCTGATTTACGAAAAGCAGCAAGTGGTAGCAAAGTGCGAGTGATTCTTCCATGCGCTACAGCTGCACATATATACTGCAGGCAGATACCTATATTGCACATTGGGTTTCTTTCAGGGCACAATATAATGTGCCACAATCTAAATATGCTATATTGCATGGCTTGACTAATGGCTTTTTTAAAATGCTAAGCAGTTTAAGCAGGAAGACTATGTGCTAGCGAATCAACATGTGAGAAGGCCAGCATGGATATTGCATTGCATTTTCCCTTGTTCCTTAAAAATAAAAAATAAAAAGAAGAAAGTGCATTACTGACAGTCACATCTCTTCCAATTAGAAGGAGCTCTGAAGTTTAGCTAGAACAAAGTCTGACAAACTGGAAAGAAGGCTGTCGACACAGCCTGCTGCATGTCACTCCTTTGCCATCCCATCTTGCTTGAAGGAAGAAATCACACTGCCCAAAGAGGAGTGGTGTGAAGAAGTGGAGTAGAGGAGAAGAAAGACTTTGGCAGTTGCTCAGGCACCAACCAAATTCCCTCAATCATGTGAAATACATTTGGTAGGAATCAGATTATTTCAAAAAATGGGGAGGGGGAATCTTTGATTGGATGCCTCCTGGGTGGCATTGGGTCCAAGTGGGCAATGCGGCAAAACTCCGTAAGATGTGCAGGTGAGACAAGGCAAAGCACCAGGCAGGCCATCTCGCAGGGATGGGTGAGGAGATTTTGGGGAGGGGGGGAGTGGGGGAGACAGCCTCCTAGCAAGTGGCACAGTTGGCAGTTCAGGTTTGGTCCTGCCAAGAGGCTGCAGCCAGCACCGATGACTGGAGGATGAACCCTCGGGGCTCCAGTTGGCTATTCTGTTTTGGACTCCTCCAGGATCTGTGGCAAGTTTTGATCCTTTCGCGAAGCAACTGGCTTAGCTGCAGGCGTGGGAGCAGCCGGTCCTCCTCCACCACCACCTCCGCTACTGCTGCTCCCACCACCACTATTGTAGTCCTGGATGGCCTTTGGCTCATTGGTGTGATATGAGCCCTTGTAACGGTGATGGTGCAGGTACATCAAGATGAGGGCAGCCGCCAGGAGCAGAAGTAGAAAAATGAGAACTGTGGGGGGAGAGGCAAGGAAGTGCCAAAGGAAAGGAGAGAACAAAAGTAATTTAAGAACAAGGGTAGGCAACAGAACAGCCTGAGGTCAAAGTCTCATGGCATCCCATTTGACCCCCACCCATAACTGTAACTGGCCAAAGGAGTTCAAATATCACATGGCTCCTCACACAACACTCACCTCCAATGACAATCGCAACCCAGCCATCATCATGGATGTAAATGAACTCCACTAGAAGGACACAGAAGACACATGAAAGTTTGTTTTTTTAACTAGTAGAGATTTAAAATTCTGTAACATTTGCTATGCAGCATTTGACCTCATTGACTCAAGTCCATTCACACAGAGTGGTGGTATGAAGCTTCAGCTCTCCAGATGCTGCATACTACAGCTCCTATGATTTCTAGCTAGGCCTTTTGAGCACTGAAGTCCAAAACACCTGGAGATCTACCCTCCAGAGTTCCTGCTATGGCCACTGAGGTCCTGTCCTCCCACATCCAGAATGAAAGGACAGAGATAAGCTTGAGCCAAGATTCAGGCCCAAATGTATGAGCAGGACTTCATGAAGAAAGATAAAGAGCAACCCTAACTGGTTGCCTTATTACCATCCATCCTTCCTTATTCTACCTTGGTGCAATTAGAGCTCCAAGCGAGCTTAAGGCCAAATCTTTTCCACAGTGGCTCTTTCCCAAACATTCCCCGTATTAAAATGCCTTACCTGGTTCGATGTACCAGGGGTCAAGCTCAGGGGGTACTTCAATATAACTGGAAGGCATAGAGGCACAGTTAGACTCCACCAGCCGTCCCTTGATGCTATAAGGAGTTATGGGGTTGCTGCCACTGGGCCGAAAGATAGCTTTTAAGGGCACAATACTGTTGAATTTCACCCCTGAGATGCAACCAGTGAAACCTGGCGTGTTGTACCTCTGAATGTCAGGGTCGATTGTACCCGTCTCTGTGGAGCATAGAAGACAAGGATCTGTTCAGAACAGGTTCAGAAATACACACTCTTTTCTCTCCTCCTTGCCCTGCCCCAAAGGACTGCTCCAAAATAAGAACGGTGTCTTCTGATCATAACTTTAGTTCCCTTTATATTATAAACTGTTTGGGGAGACTGTGCTCTTGACACCCAACTAAGAAATATATTTTTAATAAACAAATCCATGTTCATGAGCCAGAAGACCAAGAAAGGCTGCATCCACCTACTAGGAAATCACATTTATGTTGGGAAGGTTGTAAAAGAAATTTAGAACATAAGGCGGCAGGCATGGGAGGTCCAAGGCTGCTCTTGTGCAATTTCCTTCACATCTCTGCATTACTGCAGGCTACAGCCACCCATTTATGTGATAAAGGATGCAGCCACACATGTTTTTTGCTTAAAAAAGGCTATTCTGAGGACCCTTAAAATGTATGGTTTCTATAAACTTTAAAAGCTTTAAAATGGAGAATTTCTCTGTGTGGTTGTCCAGTTTTGGGGCCAAAAAAGACTTTCACTGATGGATGACTGGGGTCTGCCACACTGAGGGCCTTAGCAGACCACATGCAACCTGTGGGCTGCACAATTCCCAACCCAAGGAAGAACACCGAAGAAACTATCAACAGGTGCTAGGTTTGGGCAAGGTCCATTGCTCTCACTCACCCATGAAACGGCCAAGATAGAGTGCCTTGGGGGAATCAAGTTTGCTGTCCACAAAAAGAGAGAACTGATGTACCATGGTAGGGTAGTAATCCAACTAGAGAGATAAAAAGAGACAGAAGAAGGATGTGACACTTCAAAACTGATCTAAATTGCAACAAAGATGTGTGGACACTTGCTTGTTGCTGCTCCAGGCCCATTTACCCATGGGCAGAAAGGCCTCCTTTAACCCAACAACAACCACAGGAATGCTCCATTTCCTTTTCCATCAAGCCCCCCACTAAATCCCCCCAAAGTTTTCTACCTGTGTGTACAAAGTTCGATTAACTCGAGTGATGTTGATCTGGTGTGGATGCCCATCGGCCACTGAGCGCGTGCTCAAGGCCACGATGTAAGGAAGTGTGCCCAGTTGATAACGGAGCTGTAGAGTGCCTGTAAGAGAAAAATAAGCAAGTACAAGGAGGCTGACTTCTGCTCCCATCACCCACAAACCTTGCATAAGAAAGGAAAGGAAAATCGTCACCAGATCATATCTCTGTTTACAAAGATAGCCTCCTAATTATATCAAATTTCTATCTAGTATACAATTTTGTTTCCAACAGTGACCAGCCAGATGTCTCTCAGAAAGCCACAAGCGAATGAGATAGAGAAGTACCATCATCCTACCATGGTTAATAGCTGTTCTCAGAATTACCATTTGCTGAAACTAATTCGTGCCTACCCGTCAACTACGTCTTACAGCCCACATGTACAGATCTATGAATATTCCTTATCCGGAATTCCAAAACCCAAAATATTCATGGTTTTTATGAACCTTTGGAAATTATCAGGAGAGTTTGTGGGACACTGATCCCTTCCAGTTTAGATATGTTGGGCCTAGGTGTAGTAAGGTGGAGAAAAGTCTTCCACTTCTCTACTGATAGCTCAAGGGAAGGGAAAGAAAGAGGCCCTGTTAAGTAATGAAATGGCTGGGTGGGTATAAGAAAGAGTCAAGAGGTGGAAGCCACAGGGAGAAAGCATCTACCCTTGATCATGCTCACCATCTTCACGAATCAAAATGGCCATATAATCACGGACAAAGGTGCTGACGTAAAGCAGGACAGCAGGAGCCGAAGAGGTGCGGAAGCTAAGCCCCACTTCCTCCCCAGTCAGGTTGTATCCAGGGAGCGGTTGAAGTGGCTGATGGAGTATGTTTGCAAACTCTCGTACTACATACAAGGGCATTGTCAGGATATCATAACGCACCCAAGTGCCTGTCTCAAAGTAAGCACCAATATCTGCCAAAAGGGAAACACAGCAGTGATTAGGACAGTCAAAAAGGAGGGCTACTTTCTTCATCTCCCACCTCTCCCTGCTTTGCTACACATTCCGAACCCCAACATATTATCCCCCAACTCTCCTTCCTTTGAATCCCATTCTTACCTTGATTGCAGAATGGTCCTTCATAGGCAGAAACAGAGCAATTACAAGTGTAGTGGCTGTAATGCTCCAGGCAAATGCCATGGTTCCGGCATGGCACCAAGGGGTTCCGGCAATGTCCAGTGCAGTTTACTAGCACCCCCTCTGTCTCATTGGCCTTCCCTTCCAAGTTGAGCGTCACCCCATTCATATGTAGGCCTCGCAAGCAGCCCAAGAAGGGACGCAGATAGTATTCAGCAGAACCTAAGTGAGGAGGATAAGAATGGTCAGATTTAAGGGAATAATACCAATTTTTCCAGCCCAGGTAGATCAGGTAAGGATCCATCTAACCTTCCATTCTGTTTCCACAAAAGGTCAACTTCTGAACAGCCCACCCCCTCCAAATGTAGAAAGATTCATCACAGCCACTATAGGTAAAAGATCTTTCATCTGATCCAATAGCTATTACTGCACCTTGTGGCAGCAAGTGTCACATGTTATGCATGTGTTGTGTGAAGAACTATTTTCTTTGGTTATGTCCTTAGTACGGTATATGGTCAATTTAATTGTGTGACTCCCCCCCTCCCCCCCCCCAGGGAAGGGTTATAACTCAGTGGTAGAACACATGTTTTGCACGCAAAGATCTGGCTCCTACTGGTTAGTATCAACTGGAGATCATGGTTTGATTTGCCACTTGTCCACAGAAACCCACTGGGTGACCTTGGTCAAGTCACACTCTTTCAGCCTTAGGAGAAGGCAAAAGGAAATCTTCTCTGAAAAAATCTTGTCAAGAAAAATCCATGATAGCCTTAGAGTTGCCATAAATTAGAAATGACTTGAAGGCACACACCAACAAAAACATGTGTGAAGTGGTGTGCTGTATTTCCCCTCCCCCTATCATTAATAATTTTGTTTTTGAAGTATTTTTAACTGTTTTTAATCATGTTTTAAAATAATATTGCCATTTTGTTTTTAATTTTTATAAAATAGGATTTTAACTTAATCTTTTTTAAAAAAAAAAAATTAAATTACTGTAATTTAAATCCTATCAGGAGAAAGGTTGTGTTTAGAAGGAAATTTTGCACACAGTTTTTTTTCCTAAAAGGAAGACCAATTATTAGAGTCATTATTGGACTGCTGATTTTTTGTTTTGTTTTGTTTTAATTAGAAAGTTATATGAATCCTATTTTGGGGTCACTGGCAATGGAATAAATTTGTAAGAGGGTGAATCTGAAACAACGTCTGTATTCACACATACTCAGAAGCTCTTACTCTCAGAACCCTTTCACATTACACAAGTATAGCACTATGGTTCCAAGAATTTAAGAATTATAGCTGCATCCTATGGAATTCTGGGCTCTGTAGTTTGGGGATGCACTAGAGCAGCTCTTTAGCAGAAAATTCTAAATATTCCTCCCTAAAATGCAAATGCCAGGATTCTGAAGGATGTTGCTAAAAATGTGATAATAGCACTATAAATTATGTAATATGAAAGGGTTCACTGTATAACTCACTCTGACACACAATCTCTTTTTTCTCACCCAGACCTCTTTTTCATCCCCCTCAGCGCTATTCATATGCTCTTGCTGTCACTCTCACTCCCACCATCTCCATAACCCTGTCCTTACTTACCCACATAGAGTGGTTTAGTGAGATTCAAGTGGATGAAGCTGTGTGGTGGGGCTGCCCGTATTACCCAGGGCCTCCTGTCAACCCGCAGCCGAGCTAGTTTGACATTGATTTCTGCCTTCACCTCATGCCACTCGTTGTCATTGAAGGGCATCTCCGAATGCACTGTCAAATTCTCATCGCCATTTCCAATGTCATAAGCAAAGACCACGTCCTGGCTCGCTAGAAGACAGTGGGAGAAGAGGGGAGTTACAGGATTGTTTCACCATTACACTGTCACCCACCAGTCTACTTGGAGGGAAGGGCTCTGTCCATTCAGACACCAGCATCAAGGCTTTAAGGGCTCTGAAAAGGCACCTTCCCATCCACCGGTTGAACAGTGATAGCCTCACAAAATGCAGGGACCTCCCCCCCCCAGGGTCACATACACCTTCCTCTGATGAGACAAATCCTCAGAGGCCTGTGGAGAAAATAGTCTAAAGATTTCCCATTTGAGCACAAACAGACCAACTTCAAAATCCCACAGCCTCCATCAGTACCACACAAGCCACTTGTTGCACAGGTTCCAGAGAACCTGCCACTTTAACCACTTTCCTTATAGAGTTTGAGCCTTAAACAACATTAAATCACATCGAGACAACATGAAGCAGGGCTGGAGAAAGTACATGCCAGGGGCTGCAAGCAAACAACTAACAGACCCTAGTAGGTTCCCCCAAACCCTGCATCGCTCTCTCACACACATATACACACAAAATATGGTTGCAGGAGTGGCTGTTTCATCCAGTATCTGGACAGAGGCTGGTTGAAACCTATCTGCTCCATTTGGATTATGGGGGGAAAAACCATGTGTATGCAAAACAGGATGGGTGGGATGCCCCAAATTTTGGGGAAAGTTAGGACAACAACAACAGGTGAAGCAGCCAGTCTTATCCTTTACTGGGTATTATAGGCTGTTCACATTTGAAACCAAAATTGGTTGTTTGGGGATCATGTAAACAGCTCTCCAAGGTCCTTTGGTGGAATGGTTCAGGCTGCCACAAACCTCTGGAATTTCAACATTTCTGTCTTAGAGTAACCCTGCCCTTAAAGAGGGCAAATCAAAATAACTGATTTCCACTTAGAAAAGTGAAAGAGAGAATAATGCCAGATAAGGTCAGATACAAAGTTCAAGGGACAGACACAGGAATATAAATAAATATTCTGCTTAGAGAAATAATTATTTCATACCAGAGACATCTGATTGCTTTCCAAGTCTACATTTTGTACATATTCTCATTGGTTAACGAAAATGGTTTAAATGCTGTGTTAGATTTTTTGTTATCTAAAGCATTATAGTTTTGCAGATGGAGTCTGATATCCCTCAGATATCAGGCAAACAAACTGGTTCTGTAAGGTGTCACATCTCCATTCCAGGAAGGAAGGTTTTGTCTTGAGGAGGAAAAAAGGAAAAGAAAAAATAGGGTAGCAGACTAAGCATTAGAAAACAAGAGGAGAAATTCTCTTTCACTGTATCTGGAAAGTGTTCAGCTGCAACACACCCTAAGAAAGTGGCAATGAGACAGGGTGCAGTGGAGAGTAACCTGGATGATCTGCTATTAATGATAAGCTAAAATACAGTACTGTAGGATCACAGAAAGCATGGGAAATATAGAAAGCATTTTTGAATTGAATTACATGCTTTTACAGTCATACAACTTTCACCAGTAAGGCAGCTCTTTTTCAAAATATGGATTCAGTGCCTTCTTTTTGACCCTTAGGTTTCAAGGACCCCAACCAAATCATTCCTCTTTAAGGCCAAGGCTTCTGAACACCTCATGGCTCAACCACAAGAATGAAAACTGAGAACAGGTGTCTGTTTCTAAAAAAATTATAAAAATGTTGGTTCTCCTTCTTCTTCATGTTCTTTAAACAATGTTTCCAACAAACCACTGTGATATTATGTAAGACATAAATTCATTAACAACTTAATTATCCAAGTCTGCTACATCCCATCCCAATAAACCTTGAATTCCATACTATTGAGCTCTACGCGGATGTAGTTCCTTGGACCAACATTTTCTAGGAAAGTGCCTGATGGAGCAGAAGTCTTGAAGAAGAAGCTAATATCAAGACTGTAGTTCAACTGGAAGGTGGGGAAGAGCAAAGCTGTTCCCCTGACGAAGGAGACTGTATTCCAGGAGTTTCCTGCAAGCCAAAAGAAAGGGCTTATGAGAAAGAATATTTGCCCATACTGTATTCCACAATCCTTCAGGTGTCCTAACCTACTCAGATAGGGCCATAGGGGAAAGGAATTCACACCCTGTGTGCTACTCACGGTCCCCATAACAACGTAATGGGCCCACGTAGAATTGAGCCTCTGAACCAGTCCGGTTTGTGTCCATCACCACAACCTGTGTGACTGGAAGATGGTCTACAAAATTCAACAGCCCTTTATCTGCCCGCCTGGAATGGAGAAGAAAGAATGTGAGAAATGGGCTCCAACAATTAATAGAGGGTATCTCCCCAATTTCAGCCCTACATCCATCCCTATCCAAGGCATTCTTGAAGGGAGGGAAGAACCATCTCTCACCACATGGCATGGTCAGCATCACAGTTACAATAGAAGCGGGGGTCAGCACAGTTTTTGTCCATGCCACACGCACAACGTCCAAGTCCTGGTGGGGACCCACCCCAGTAATAATGGCGCTCTGCATTTCGGCCCATCCAGAAACTCAGTGGCATTCCAGCTGCAGAAAAAAAAGACAGCTTGTAAATGGAGATGGGAAGAGGAGGGCCCTACAGAGATTATACTCCAGCAAAGAATTTAAGTTCAACCTATTGAATCAGATAAAATGACTCATTGAGTTTGGCATAACATTTCCCATAAAGGCCAGCAAGACATTTCCATCTTGTAACATATAAGAAAATTTGTTCTCCTGTGTTGTTCTTGCCTCCCCACCCAAAATGGTATTCATGACATACTCCAGGGGTGGGGAACTGCAAGTCCTGAAAGTAAATTGAGCTCTCCTGAGATTTTCAGACACCTATGTCCTCTTCCCAACGACATCATTACTACATGGGCTCCAGATTTTATAATCAACCCATTTTAAATTGTTGAAATGCCCTGCCTAAAGATTAGTTATTGGAAATAAAAGCTTCAAAGCAAAATATGATGGTCCTACCACTTTGGCAGGTGCCTTGACCACCATTAGATTGCAGCCAGCAAGGAACTAAATGAAATTTGAATCCTGTTTTCAGGCTGAAAATGGCTCCCCAGCCTTTGTATCCCACAATGTTGTCATGGCCAGGAATTACTGAAAGACTAATCTTCCATACATCCTTTCTCACCCATATTCTCTATATGACACAGATTTATAAAATTTTGTCAGGAGGTGGGGGATACATGGCCATCTAGATATTGTTTGATTTGATATCTGCCATCAGACACAACTAATGCAGCCAGCTAGAGATGACGGGATTTACAATCAACATAATCTGGCTGCCTGCATGTTTCCCATGCCTATTCTATCCTGACTTTCCTTAGCTGTCTTTCTTCCTCCTAAATGATAAGTCTCCAAAACTTTAGACTTTCCCTAGGGAGAATGAATTCTGATGCCCCAGTCATTTGGGCTGTGTTTTCCACATTCTTCTAGCTCTCCAATATTGTTTCTGAAAGGGGGCAATCAGAGCTGCAAACTGTAAACCAAATGCAGCCATGCTATACATAAAAGCACTAGGATACTGGTCATTTTATTTTCAGTGACTTTTCTATTTATTATTTACAAGGCATGTGCTCCATCCCCCTCACCTACTACCTTTGCACACTGAGTTAATTTCTTTATTTAGTTTACCCTTACAATCTCATTCCAGTTCATATCCCACCTGCTTTGGGAGCAGATAGAAACACCGTTAGATGAGTTTTATGACTGGTTTGGAAACCATGCTCAAACAGTCGCCATTAGTGGCTGCACTTCAAACTGGAAGGAGATCTTGAGTGGACACAAAACCAGAAGGGGTGGCTAACACATTGGAAGATAGAAACAGAATTCAAAAGGACCTTGATAAACTAGAAAATTAGGCAGAAATAAATAAAATGAAATTGAATAGATACAAATACAAAATTCTACAAAAATGCACAGATGGGGGCTAGATGGCTTAACTAAATATGATTAGGACTTTGGGATTGTTGATCATGAATGGTGGGGCCTCTCTCCTTCTCTGGACAGCTTCAAAAAGAAGCTGGACAGCTACCTGTTGTGAAAGCTTTAGTTGGAGCTCTTGCACTGTGAAGGAACTGGAGTCAATACCCTATGAGGCCGCTTTCAACTCTCTGATCCCAAAAAGAAAATCAATATAATCAAACCCAGTAAGCTGGCAGACAGAATACTCACTCTGAGTGTTCAGCAGTCGGGAAAAGTAACAGTAGAACTCAATCTGCTGCTCACAGTACTCAGAGGCATTTGCCAGGGCTGACACCTCACCCCATGATGCATTCCAGTAGTCGACAGTGCCCAGGAATGGATTTTCAGGGCTGTAGCCTGTCACTTTTGTGAGCCAGTATCGATTGTGCCGAACAATTGTCCATGCTCGATCCTCTGAAAGGGGGAAGAATATTTTAACAAAAGTTTGAAATAAATATGTATACAACATTTCTCTCTCTCTCTCTCTCTCTCTCACACACACACACACACACACACAACCCTTATAGATTGGTTAACTGGTAGCATGTCTGAAGGGAAGCAAAGGAGCTTTCTCCAGAGACTAGGATCTAGTCATTTTTCAGAGCTGCCTTGATTCCCTGTACCCAGAAGAAGTTGGGATATAAATAAATAAATAATAAAGAGCCAGCTTCCAGATTTTTAGGATAAGATCTGCTAAAGCCAATTAGAAGACACAGACCCTGCCTTGAATAATCACTTCTTTGGACCTCAGCTCTCAAACTGAGAGCTACCCAATGTGGCAGGGAGATTCTGGGAACTGTGGAAAGCAGCCATTTCAACTTCTGCCTCAACTCGAGCAAACCTCTGAATAATGAGTACTGTGCTTTGATATCGGAAAGCCCAAGACATCCATTCATTCCCACCTACCTCGAATGTCACAGTAAACAGTGAAAGGTTTCAGGGGCCCACTGCCATCAGGGTCAATGGTGTAGTTGCCAGATGTTTTACCACTGAGTCGGTAGGCATCACAGGTTTCCTTGTAAATGGCTGAGAGATGAAGGAGGAAGTGAGGAACCCAAGGCACACAGACCAGCACTTTAAGCCCTCCCCTCCCCAGGCCCTTGGCTCACGAGTGTGGCAGGTCTCCCCCTTGTAACCCGTCAAGTCACAGATGCATGTGAAGTCATCCCAGGACTGGATGCAGCGACTGCCATGTTCACACATGTTGGGAGTACACCTGGCACACACGGTAAGAGAAGCAAGTTAATGCTGGTGATAAGAACTCCGCTTCATACTTTTCCCAACAAAATCCATTATTAAAGAAGAAAAGATGGATCAGCTGCACAATTGTCTTTCAGACAATTAGAGCTGTGCACCTGAAGCAATCTAGTATTGTGCATGCATCCAGTTCGAAACTAGAAGCTGGGTGATGCCTTCTCTTCTTTTGTAGCGTTGAGGTATTTGGCTGTTTCTCATCCAGTATTTGAATTCAGCATTTTAAAAATAGCCACAAACTGTGTTATGAGAAGTTGCCTTTGCCTTAATGGTCATAAGCATTATCTCTCAGGTAAATCCTCCTACTAATTATGGTGATAATTATTTCTACATTTCATGAAGCACTTATTCATTCAGTCTGACACACTGCCCAAGATGATTAAGGATATTTAGGACCACTCTATTGCCAGGGATGCTACACTTTCAATGGCAATACCAAGTATCTTGGTATCTTCAAATGCTTTTTTTCTTCTTCTTATAGCTTATGCAGCCTCAGGGTGGGTGGAACATAAGGCTAAAGTCCAAGCTAAAGAAACAAACAAAATAATGTTCTGAGGAGAGCTTCAGGCATGCTGTTTTGATGGCTATTGGTGACTATGCAGGCTTCTATCCACATCAAAGCCAAGAGAAAAGTCATACTAATAATAGACTGCTTATTCATGTGAGTACCAATAACATGGTTAAGAACACCTTTGAAGATCGCCTTTGATTATAAAGCTTTGGGCAAGAAGCTGAAGGGGTAACCATATAATCAAATACCGACCTTGGATTACAGTAAAACTGATGTTAACAAATTCAGGAAATTACTGGGTGGAATCTGATTTATTATGTTCATTCAATAATGATCATTCAATCAATGACTTATTGACTGAACATTAGACAGTATTGACAGTAAGAGAGGTCTGGGAATAGAACCAATTGCCTAGAGAGGTAGTGGGGTCTCATTCTCTAGACTTCTTCACAAAGGGTCTGGGTAGCTACCTGCTGGGGATGCTTTAGATGGAGATCCTGCACAGTTTAGGGCCCTTTCCAACTCTATGACTTAATGCAGTATCAAGCTCAACTATATATTCTTTAACTAAGCACAGTGGAAACTATTATGTTTCCAACCATGTTTAAATAGTCTGATTTGGGACCAGCCCAATGCACAAAATACAGTCAGATTTTATATTTTAAAATACTGTAAGTATTTCCTACCAGGTGATATATCAATTTCAGCCACACTGGGCAACTAATTGTACCTACAACCATTAGCGCTCTTTGGAAAAGTCAGAAAGAGCCGATGCTCTCACAAAAGTTAATTGTATCGGAATTCTATACAGTACAATATTGCTTCTTTCCTCCATATATCATGTTAAGTAATTATTGGCCCCAAAAAGAAGCTAGAAAGCAGATCCCACCCTTCTATGTACCAAACAGACACTCCTAAAACCAGCCATTTTGGAGATTCCTCATCCTTTATAAGATATCTAGAAAATGAAATCTTAATTGTATCGTGTGACTTAAGTATTCTGACACATGCCTTGAACTATCAGTTTCAATTAACGTGCTGCACTTATAGTATTTTGGGAGAGAATAGATTTTCTCTCACCTCTCTCCATGTCATTCCTTATTCTATGAATACTGAATTAGAACATCCACAGCATATTATACCACGTATGATGCTCTTCAATTGTTCTTCCATTCTCCAAATCATTTTAGTTGCCCTTCTAAGGTTCTTGACGCTACAGAATGATCACCAGAAGTCATCAGAACTACTTCAGCAATTGACCTATAAATTTCCAGTAATGGTATCTGCTTATTTTCAGCCTGTCTCCCAAAGAATAGTAGGCATACAAAATGTAAAAGATGCACTTTCAAATCCAGAAGGAAATATTTTTCCAGCCATGCTGGAAGGAATGTCAATCCCATGTTGTAGAATATGTTTCTTCTTCAACTTTACAAGGGCAGGACCAATGAACTCAGCATTTATCTCTCTCCTTTCATCTATAGAACTCAGGGTAGATGGAGTTCCTAAATAGTCTCCCATCCACAGATTGACAATATGTAAACCATGCACTCGTCCCAGATCCTTCCTTTAAATAAACACTAGATGGCCACCTATCAAGGGTACTGTAGTGTTGGTTTCCTAAAGTGAACTAGATGGATCTTTTCAAACTCTGTGATTTTATATGCCCTCAGACCATTCTGTCCTCCATTCACCACATTACTGCTAAAGCCTTGCCCAAGTATAAAACTCTCTTCTCTCCACACATATGATTATTTACTGAGACTGGCCAAAGACACTTCGCTACTTGAGGCAAATACACACCCTATTCTTTCCATGTACAGATGCCAACTACACTGATAGTTCAGTGTTCTTTCAACATTAGTATTTGCATACCAGCCCCCATGGTATGACAGATTCTGTGACACATACAACCTGCTAAATCTGTAAGATATTTTGGGGAAGGCTTTCTCTCAGTCCCATTACCCTGGCAATCTCACCTGGTGAAGACATGAGAGAAAGACTTCTCAGTGGCTGCTCCCAACCTCTTGAATGCCCTTCTACAGGAGGTTAGGCTATGCCCCTCTCTGCTTGTATTTCGTTGGTAAGCAAAACATTTATTCAGGCAGGTTTTAAATATATAAGCATGCGATGGCTTTTATATGGGGTGTCTGTTATAGGGGGTGTGTATTGTAGTTTTTGTAATTTTATACTGTTTTTATTTGACGTTTTTAATGGTTTTTATTGTAAAGTCTTTTAAAATGTTTTTACTCATGAGCTGCCTTGGGTCCCTTTCTGGGAGAAAGGTGGCATACAATGAAAATAAATAAATGAATAATTAAATAAATAAAATACAACTTAGTTCTCCAAGAAAAAGGTATGGCCAAGGGGTTCTGATGGAAGATATGTTGCTTTATGGGGTTGTCAGCATGGCATAATCGTTTGAGTCTTGGACTATGACTCTGGAGACCAGGGTACAAATCCTGACATGTCTATGAAAACCCACTGGTGACCCCGGACAAGTCACACTCTCTCAGTCTCAGAAGATGGCAATGGCAAACCCCCTCTGAAGAAACTTGCCAAGAAAACCCTGTGATAGGGTCACCTTAGGGCCACCATAAATCATAAATGACTTGAAGGCTTACTTCAATAACAACAACTACTACAACAACAATAAAGCTCACTTTGCCCAATAGTAGCATTGGCCCTGTACCAACTCAAGTCACAACCCTGCTGAGCCAGAATCTCCCATCTGACAAACATACCTATCAGTGACGCCACATACGTTGAAGTACACTTCAAAGTACTTGCCAAGCCGATGCTGGCGGACCATGTCTAATTCAATGGGTTTCCGATCCACAGTAACCATCTGCATGCACCCATGGAAGGCTGTCTGGTTGGAGGCACAACCGGTACGTGATGCTGGTTTGGGGCAGCCTAGAAAACACAAACATCAGCCCAATAATGTGCAATGGGGAAAACAGGAAAGAATGACTGAAAGATAAGAAAACAAAGAAAGAGGCGAGGAGAGAAACACAGTGGTTGTACTTAACTTATTTGGTTCAGATTTAGTCAAACACACAGAAATCAATGAGTAACTTAACTGTCAATGCTTTCAATAAGCCTACTCTAAATTTATTTAAGTCCAAACCAATGAAACAAACAAACAAAAAATATTCTGAGGAAGAAGTGATGTAATCCACCTAAAAGGCTTTCTTGTTTCCAGAAGAATCCTTAACCAATAAATATACTGGTTAATATCCAATTCCCTGCCCAGGATACTTATCAACAAGGTATGTCACTTGACAAAGTCAAGTTGCTTTCCATTCTAAGAACACGGAAGTCTACAACTAGAAAGCAAATCACCACAAGAAGTAAAGATAGTCCCTGGTGCATGGTGCACATATAAAGATGCAAAATCCACAGTAAAATAGATTGCTTCATGGAAATTGTCTCAAACACAGTCCACTAGCCAAAGGCTGATTGCTACACAACTGACAGCAGACAGCAGCTAATGAGCAAACACAGTAACAGAGCAGCTTACAGTTCAGCACTTACTTTACTTAGCAAACACAGGCCTTAAATCCCAGAGTTCATTCCCAAGCTTCAGAGTTCAACAATATCCAAATCAAAACAATATCAAACCCTAGGGTTGGTATCACCCAGTGCAGTAGCTCATGGTGTCAACCCCCCCCCCCCCCATTGACCTCCTCCCATTTCACACCACACTTTATAATGCTTTTTTTGTATTAATGTTACTCATAAATCATAATTCCCATATAGCACTGAATGTCATGCTAATAGTTGTGATATAAACAACTAGCAAAATTAAAATTATACCTTCAAATTACAGTATCATAAGCACAAGCTAAATGTATTTACATATACATATTGAAATATTTGGTTAACATTTGATGTTTTTAAAGAAATTTTTAAAAGAATAATTTTTTAAAAATCAATTTTTTAAAAAAAGTTTAAAAAATTAAAATTTGAAATTTTAATATAAAACATTTTGAGGGTCTCTCCTCAAACTCTTCAAACTAACCCACTGAGTTTCATCCCACTCCCACCATCTCTTAAAGCATTTTAAAGGGAAGGAGATCTGGGCATCACAATTCAAAAAGAATGTGGAGAAACTGGAGCGTGTTCAAAGGAGGGGAACTAAAATGGTGAAGGGTCTGGAAACTATGCTCTAGGAGGAACGCCTTAGGGAAGTGGGGATGTTTAGCCTGGAGAAGAGAAGGTTAAGAGGTGATGTGATAGCCCTGTTTGAATACTTGAAGGGATGTCACATTGAGGAGGGTGCAAACTTGTTTTCTGCTGCTCCAGAGAACAGAACCTGGAACAATGGATGCAAGCTACAGGAAAAAAGATTCTACCCCAACATTAGGAGGAACTTTCTGACAATAAGGGCTGTTTGACAGTGGAACACACTCCCTTGGAGTGTAGTGGAGTCTCCTTCCTTGGAGGTCTTTAAGCAGAGGCTGGATGGCCATCTGTCGGGGATGCTTTGATGGAGAGTACCTGCATGGCAGGGAGTTGGGCTGGATGGCCCTTGTGGTCTCTTCCAACTCTATGATTCTATGATTCTATGAGATGAATACCACAGCCCCTTTCTGTCGCAAGGTAGGTGTTTGAGGCCCACTGGTGTACACACACCCTTAGGGTGTCCCCTGGTGTGGTCCACACACCCCGCGTCCCCCTAGTGATGCCCCTGCACAGTATCCAGAATCAACAAACACAGTCCAGGCCAAGCACAGAATTCAAGAACACAACAGGGAGCCAAGTAGGTTAGAGAATCTCCTACTTCCTCTAAATCCTCCGAGACCTCCTCAACTCTTCACTTTGTTGTCTCTACTAGGTGAAGGAAGCTAGGGGTAAGTTGTCTTCTGTATTTGAATGGGCAGGACTCTCTGCCAGAGTTGATACTGCATTCTGGTCTTTGTGGCTCTGGAACCTCCTCCTGCTCTTGTTCAGGGGGTCCCAACAGCTCCACTGCTTCAGTCTCTGAGTCAGAAGCAATGTTCTGGAAGGATGGAAGACTGGAGGTTGATTTCAGATTGTCCTATTTAAAAACCACTTCATATGCACCATTAAGCCACGATAATGCTATTACCACGTAATGTCAGTACATTATCATATTATTACCTGTAACAAATATATATATATATATATATATATATTTAAAAGTAATGCGGTGGTGGCAACGCTGTGGCCATTCTCTTTGAAGTTTGTCCTCCTCACCCAAGAACTGAAAGTAGTCTGGAGTTTCCCTGATGAAGAATTCCTTGGGAATGCCCAAAGGATGGACAACCAGATCACACTCAGACCATATGCACTAATCAGTTGTTCTCACAGTGAAGCAGAATGAAACATTTGCATTCAAACTGGCTACTAAATCTTAGTGGGAAAGGGGATCATTAGCGGATTATTTTCAGTGTAAAAGAGCCACATTCCCAACATCTATACAGCACAATAGCACCAGGAGAACCACAACATCATGCAATAAGGCTGGGACAAAAGTGGGATCAAACCACAGTGATGACAGTATAACGGCATGGTGTGATGAAGACTTCAATCATCCTCTCATTTCTTGGCCACAGGCTCTGTTGTTTTTAATGACTGGGTCATGGTTGAGATAATCTTTAATTATTTCAGAGTCTTCATCAACCCCTCTAAAGTTATGTTATGTTATTAGGTTAGTGTGTTAGTTTACTCTTTAATATTCTGTTCTCACATCTACTCATAAAGTAAACAGCAGTTTCAGGGGAGGAAAGCAGCTAGAAAAGATAAATTTTCAGTAGAAAAATAGGATGAGCCCCTGATTAGGAAATATCTGGAATGGGGTCCTGATGCTGCTGCTTTTTCATGAGACTAAAAGTGCTCAAGTTATGCACACTCGTTTGAATCTGTATTGGAAATCTGGCAGATCAGAGGGCCAGTTTTTCTACCCTAAGACCTTCTGATGCCTCAGAGAATGCCCAAAATGCCATTAAGAACTGGGGTGGGGATCAAAACAAGTGGCCAGATGTCAACATTAGGTTTTGAAAAAAAAATTTTTTTTTATAGAACAGGGGCCTGCAACAAAAGAAAAATTGTCAGATCAAATGTGGTCTCAGGGTGGCAAGGGCCATAGTAATGTCCTGGTGGTGCTATCTGTAGTCCTATGCTTCTACTTTATACATCCCTGATCAATAGATATATGTTTAAAAACTACTTCAGAGGTGGTAGAAGTGATTATTTTTCCCATTGATTATGCAGTCTTGTTCAATCCAGTCTTCTTTCTCATGCCCTTACAATTTAAACATTGCTCACATACCCTGAAACTTAAAATTTGCAAACATAAAGGGCGAACAAACTGCTTACAGCCTGAATTGAAATGGAGATTCTGAGAAGCTAGGATCTGACACAACATCATGCCTCACAGTTGTGCGGAGTGGTGGTAAACACACAACCATGCTGCTCTTCTTGCCTGGCTCCTGATCTCTAGTTTCTCGGACATCTCTCTTGTTTCCTTCAACATTTGGTCTCAAAACCATCACACCTGCAAAACTTATTTCTGACAGACACAGAATCCTTTAATCCATCCTCCTCAGAAGATTAATGGCTTCCCCTGTAATCCTTGATCAAAACAGCACCTACCTCCAAAGAAGTACTGGTTCCCAGTGCGCAGCTGAATGTCTCTGTCAACACGGAAGCTAGCATCATTCTGGTCATCAATGGTGATGACAGCTGAGATTTCACGCACTATTAAGGACACTGAATGCCAGAAGCCATCATTAAGACGGTATCCTGGGGTCAGGGAGGTTGGAAAGAAGAGACACAGGAAATTCAGCATAGTTTATATGATTTATAACAAATTTGCTGCCCCTCATTGACTGCCTCTCAGAGATCTCACCTTCATGTGCAATCCTCTAGACACATCAAAAAACCTGTGAAAGCTCTGTTCCTATGTTACTAATTATCATGGCTAAAATAATTACAAACCGTTGTTTTCATGACATGTTAAAATGCTTTTTGCCTATAGTGTCTCAAGGCCACCCACACTCACAGTTTTATCCTCACCTAGTGTAATGAAAATACCTGATTTTTCTTTACTGAGAAAGATGGCAAAGTAGTTAAATGCCTATACTGCAGCCATCCACTCACAAACTACAGGTTGTGAGTTCAGTACCAGCCAGGGGTCCAGGATTAACTCAGCCTCGCATCCTTCTAGGTTGCTAGAATGAGTACCTAGCTTGATGGGGCAATTAGCTTACACATTATAAACCACATAAATCAGTGCACTGATAAGTGGTATAAAATTACTTGCTATTGCTAACATTTTACCCCAAATAATCAGCCTATCTAAACCACATGAATTTAGGAAATGATACATAATCGGACCTTTCTTGAGCCAATTCACTTAAAGTTGGACGAGGATGCACACATTGCCCGTACCTGTATTTAGGAGGCTTTCTTGAACAGTTTGCTCTAGAAATAAGGATATGTGCTGAGGGAAGAACTATCTTATAATCTCTAACTTGGGTGGCCTTTTTTTTTTTTTTTTTGTAATATCATTTTAAATCTGTCTTAGAGAGCAGTAACAAAAGCATAAATAAATAAATAATAAAAGCAAAATCTGGAATATACAAATCAGCAGTGTCAGCACTGTGACTGTACTAGCCTCATCCTTTTGAGCTATGACACTAATTCACAACTCTTTTAGCACTGCAAAAGCTGTCTCTGGGGAAGATAATGAAAGATTAATTAGTCCTCCTCACATGCTGAAATATTTAACAACTCTACACCTGCCATGCAAGACATTTTCATTGCTGATGCTGCATTAGCTCCTTCACTTGGGTAGGTACTAAAAGAATACCCATGGACTGTTCATGTTCAGTATACTATCTAAAAAAATTACTGTTAAAATTAGTTTTAAGATCTTCCCATTCTCTCTCTTTCTCATTTATATATTTCTTCTATCTGTGGCTGAAAACCTCTACCTACAGGGTCAAACTCAGTAGAATGACAATCATACAATTAGCAATTGTGTGATTGCCTGTGCCAAGATCCCAGTCTAGCTTCCATTTCCTTAAGAAGCTGCCACTTACTATAAAAAATACAACCACACAGCTGCTAACTGCATGACTGTCACATCTAATTTTGTCTCTGAAAGCAGACAAGTCCACATCTTCCTATAGAAAAAAAACATATGTATACTTTTCTTTTCTTTTTTTTTACTATACTAACATCACATTATATTTTCTTTTTAAAAATGAAGCCTAAAGCAGGACAGGATCTAATGGGAATATTCCACCTTGCAATGGCAAACCTCCTCTGAACAAATCTTACCAAGAAAACCCCATGATAGTGTTGCCATAAGTCAGAAACAACTTGAAGGCATACAACAACGATATTATACTCCTGACATAAAAAAGCCCACATATCATAACAAATAGTTTATCATAACAAACAGGGATTTTTCACTCAATATTTGGTTACTCTTCAAATCTTAACCCAGATCAATGATTACAGATAAGAAGCTATTTAAGGATGGGAAGGTTTTCTAGTGAAATGAGCTCTTATCTGAGGCCCTAGAAAGTTTTGTATGAAACAGAAATATAATGGCTGCTGCCTCTGGGCTTATTGAAAAAGTAAGAACCTAAGATTTGTTTTTAAAAAATCTCTGGTAACATAAATGAATTAATCTTTGACTTCACTAACAATTAGCAAAATAAATTACAGTACTGGTAAGCTTTTTAAAATGAATGTGTCAAACTCTACTACTAGGGAGTCAATAATGAGGATACAGATTACTATCAAACCTAACTAGAGCAGAGAACCAGGATAGCCAAGAATGCTTCCCTACACAGATGAGAGATATAGCTTGTGAACCGAAAGTCTCGGTATCATCTTCACCCGAGCTCTCACAGGGCAATAAATTTTACGGTCCAGCCTGCAGGCAAAAGAGCAAGCCCAAACTCATCCCATGCAGTAATGGTATTACACTGCCTTCTTCAAGAAAACCAACAGAACCATCAGGGCAGCAGCCATGTCAATATTATGGAATATTTAGTTTGTTTAAGTTAAATATCTTCACCCCCAACCAATGCCATCCTACCTGCTCCAAACTCCACTTTCTTGGTTTTTGTTTTCGGCTGAGCAATGGTTACATTGATCTGCCCGTCACTCAGCACCATCTCAAGCCAGCCCAGGTCATCTGCAAAAGGTGTATACAAAAGCAGCCCCACAACGTCCCACGTACGGAAGCTGAAGCTGACCGACAGTTGATTGCGCCGGGGATACCCTGGCACTTGCAAGAAGTTATTGACTCCCGCAAAGGTGAAGGGAAACAAGAAGTTGTCCCGACAGAAAAAGCCCACATGCCCCTGAAACAAAGAATGAGTCAGTAAAGAAAATTCTCTCACAGTGGAGATGAAGCAGCATCCAGTGTAAGTCAAAAGAAAAACTGGGAAGGGGACAGGAACCAAACCAACTCTCCATCAATACAGGGCCAAGTGCATTCAGTGCTCCCACAGATGGACTGTGCAATGGCTGAATTTGTTATCAGGCACAAAACTCTATATCTTGTAAGTCTTTAAAGGATGAGGAGAGGCATTTAATTGCCATGGCTATGGGTGCAAGCTTCAGAAAATCTGGGTAAAACCTGGTGAAACTGCAGCAACAGGCAGAAATGGAGAAGGCCAAAAATATTTCCATGACATGCACTTTGATATCCCTTTAACTTACCAAAGATTCCTTCAATATCTCTTTGCCCTACCAGGGATTCCCAGAAGAACCCAATAAAATATGTAAGATAAATAAACACATATACTTTTGTTTAAAAACCAGCCATGTGAAGCTCCTCACCCAACTGTAAGTAAGCAGCATCCACTTTATCAAGGTGCAACAGAGAAAGATGGGAAACAGATCATCCCATCAACTCTGTTGAACACCCAGCTCCTCCTTCAGGTTCCTCCTTTCCCTGAACTGAACCCATTTAAGGAACAGCAGCCTTGTTTCCCAATACTGTAAGTGGGAAACTATAACAGTCACTATAAGAACTACTATTAAACTTTAAGAATTAGTGCCTGAATTTGCATTCTTCTTTCTCTTCTCATCCCCTCCTTCCTTTCATTTGTAAATCTCCAGGCACACTGCCTTATTTTTACTGCTCAGCAGCTCTTCAGATGAAGAATGAAGTAAAAACATGTTTAAATAAAATAATAAAATTATTCCAGTCTCACTGAGGGAGAAGAGAAAAATACCTCTTGATGAAAAAAAGTCCGCTTTTTGCTGCTTTTCTACATATGTGTGTTAAATCACCAGCAACTTTAGTTTTCCCCCCTCCCTCCTTGCCAAGTTAAAGTACTACCTTTATACCAGGAAGAACAATTGTGGCCTTCCAGATATTTTTTGGCCTACAACTCACATCAGTCCCAGGCAGCATAGCCAATGGAAATGGATGCTGTGAGTTATAATCCAAAAATATCTGGAGAGTCAGAGTTATCATCCCTGACTAAAGCAGATTGTGTTGGAATCCTCCCACTTGGACATTTTGTGCTTCCATATATACAGTGGTCCCCCGGGTTACGAAATTAATTCGTTCCGGCCCCTTTTTCGTAAGCCGAAAATTTCATAACCCGGGGCCTATTTCCAATAGGAAATAGGTAATCCGTTCCGGCCGGCCGGAGGGGAAGGGAAATCCCTTCCCTTCCGAAGCCTGGCCTGGCGGGGGCCTCCTGGCTGAGGAAAGGAAGGTCCGATCCGGTGGATCGGGCCTTCCATTCGTCACCCGCGGAGGCCCAGGCTGGCTGGGGAACGTTCGCTTCCCCAGCCAGCCAGGCTTGAGTCCCTTCTCCTCCGAGGCCAGGCTTCGGAGGAGAAGGGGCGGCCTTGGGTCCCTTCTCCTCCGAAGCTAGGCTTCGGAGAAGAAGGGGCGGCCTTGGGTCCCTTCTCCTCCGAAGCTAGGCTTCGGAGGACAAGGGGCGGCCTTGGGTCCCTTCTCCTCCGAAGCTAGGCTTCGGAGAAGAAGGGGCGGCCTTGGGTCCCTTCTCCTCCGAAGCTAGGCTTCGGAGGACAAGGGGCGGCCCAGGCTGGCTGCGGAACGTTCGCTTCCCCAGCCAGCCAGGCCTGGGCCTCCGCGCCTATCGAAAGGAAGGCACGATCCCATGGATCGTGGCTTCCTTTCGTTAGGCTTGCCCCCCAAGCCCGGCTAGAGAAGGGAATCCTCCCTTCTCTAGCCGTGCTTGGGGGGCAAGCCCGGCTAGAGAAGGGAAGCTTCCCTTCTCTAGCCGGGCTTGCCCCCCAAGCCTAACGAAAGCAAGGCACGATCCGATCGGATCGTGCCTTGCTTTCGCTTCGGGGCGGAGGCCCAGGCCTGACTGGCTGGGGAAGGTCCCCAGCCAGCCAAGCCTCTGGGCCTCCGCCCCGAAGGAGGCCCAGAGGCTTGGCTGGCTGGGGACCTTCCCCAGCCTGTCAAGCCTCTGGGCCTCCGCCCCGAAGAGAAAGCAAGGCACTGCCTTGCTTTCCATTCGGGGCGGAGGCCCAGAGGCTTGGCTGGCTGGGGACCTTCCCCAGCCAGTCAGGCCTGGGCCTCCGCCCCGAAGCGAAAGCAAGGCACGATCCGATCGGATCGTGCCTTGCTTTCGTTAGGCTTGGGGGGCAAGCCCGGCTAGAGAAGGGAAGCTTCCCTTCTCTAGCCGGGCTTGCCCCCCAAGCACGGCTAGAGAAGGGAGGATTCCCTTCTCTAGCCGGGCTTGCCCCCCAAGCACGGCTAGAGAAGGGAGGATTCCCTTCTCTAGCCGGGCTTGGGGGGAAAGCCTAACGAAAGGAAGCCACGATCCATGGGATCGTGCCTTCCTTTTGATAGGCGCGGAGGCCCAGGCCTGGCTGGCTGGGGAAGCGAACGTTCCGCAGCCAGCCTGGGCTGCCCCTTGTCCTCCGAAGCCTAGCTTCGGAGGAGAAGGGACCCAAGGCCGCCCCTTCTTCTCCGAAGCCTAGCTTCGGAGGAGAAGGGACCCAAGGCCGCCCCTTGTCCTCCGAAGCCTGGCCTCGGAGGAGAAGGGACTCAAGCATGGCTGGCTGGGGAAGGGAACCTTCCCCAGCCTGTCAAGCCTCTGGGCCTCCGCCCCGAAGAGAAAGCAAGGCAGTGCCTTGCTTTCTCTTCGGGGCGGAGGCCCAGAGGCTTGGCTGGCTGGGGACGTTCCCCAGCCAGTCAGGCCTGGGCCTCCGCCCCGAAGCGAAAGCAAGGCACGATCCGATCGGATCGTGCCTTGCTTGGCCTCGGAGAAGAAGGGACGGCCCCGCGATGGCCGTCCCTTCTTCTCCGAGGCCGCCGGCGGAGGAGAAGGGACAGCCATCGCGGGGCCGTCCCTTCCTCTCCGAGGCCGCCGGCGGAGGAGAAGGGACGGCCATCGCGGGGCCGTCCCTTCCTCTCCGAGGCCGCCGGCGGAGGAGAAGGGACGGCCATCGCGGGGCCGTCCCTTCTTCTCCGAGGCCGCCGGCCTTTTTTCGTATCCCGGGGATACGATCGTAAGCCGGGGCCATTTTTCCAGCCCCGGCTCTTTCGTATCCCGGGATTTTCGTAGCCCGGGGGATTCGTATCCCGGGGGAACCACTGTACATATATATATATATATATATACATACACACAAGAGCAGAAAAGTAACAAGAATGGATAGACTGCCATGGTTAATGATGGCTCTGAAGTTGAATCACTGCAAACCCTCGAAATCCTGCATGGATACTCTTGCAAGCTATCTTCACCCAGCCTCTGCCAAAATTCAGCATTAACTGGGAAGGACTCTGGAGCACACCCTACAACACAATCAGGTGTTCCTAGACAGGATCACCGCTCCACCACTGTAAATCCAAGTCAAATACCACATTCTTCTCTCACCTCAACTCGGATAGCAGGTTTACGGAGTTTTGCCATGGTGCTTATATAGACCAGATTGTAGACTATGTTTTCCATACAGCCACGAAAGTTCTGCTGATAGGCAAGGCGATGCTTCTCATGGTTCATCACGCCTCCAAAGAAGATCTGCAAAAGTCAGAACAAGAAGGCAGCAGCTCAGCTAAGGGCACGTGACTTCCCAATGCCCAGATATAGTCCAGGCTCAACCAATGGAAGAGGGGATCTAGGGCCTGGGGATCAGTGTAGGGTCTAAGCAGTCATCAGCTCCACGAGAAAAAGGAGAGGAATATTTGATCTAAGTTTAAGAAATTTCAAAACCTTCACCAGGCCATGACAAATGCAATTATAAGCTGGCCTAGCACAGGAATTCTGGGACTTGTAGTTCAAAAAAGGAATTTTTCAAAGCTCTGCCTGTAGGCCTTTCAAGTAATTCTCCACCATGCTAGCACATCACCTCTTTATCCAAGTCCAGCTGTTCAAATGCCCCATTGAGACGGAAGCGTATGACTTCCCCATCCAGGCTGAAGTTGACAAACTGTCTGTAGCGTTCAAGACGAAATTGGTGCCAGTGTTGGTCATCCAGAAGGCTTCCCAATTTCATCTTTGTCTCTCCTCCGCTGGTGTTGAGTGAGCTGTTGCCTGGGGATAGAGGCAAGTGTCAACATGTTGTTCGGAGACAGTGTCGACAGAAAAGCAAAGGAAAGTCAACCTTTTGAAAAAAAACTTTCTTATCCCATCTTCAAAATGTGGCTTTGCCTTTGGCCTAGCAAATGTGCTTCAGTAAACTAGTATATGGATGCAGATTGGAATTGTCTGTACCCATAGATGTGAATTTCCCCCCAGCATTGGAAAGCAAATGTGCTCGAAAATTATGAACACATAGCAGTAAGTTAAGAATTCTTTGGATTTTGTAGTGAAATCAAACATCAGCAGAAGAAAGGCTTCAGATAATGTTGCCTCCCAAGAAATCCACTCTGCCAAATAGTAGGAGAGAAGCAGAAGGCACTTCATTATTACTGCCACCATGACCATATTCTCTTCCTGCTCTTTGGGCAGAATGTTGTTTAATGAACATCTTTCTCCATCCTTTAATGCTGCACCCAGCAGAGAGTTTGAGGGAAGGACAGATAAGTATGCCAAAACATCTTTCCCATTTGAATTTATACATAAAATGGAAATAAAATAGAATTATCTGCAGGTGTAACAGGTACACCTAGTACATGGAGAGATCTTGTAGCACCTTTGAGACTACTTTCTGCATCTGAGTTAGCAGACTTAAGTCTACAAAAGCTCATGCTTCCAATCATGTACTGATTCTACAGACTAACATGGCTATATCTTTGAATGGGGTACACTTGCTATTTGGAGGTTTTGATGTAGAATTAGAGAAGAAATATGTAAATGTGGTGGGACCAGGGGCCAGTTTTCCAGACCAGAAACTTTCAGAGATTTTATGGACCACCAAAAATTGAAAAGAACAACACAGTTTTTTTAAAAAATCAAACAATACAGGATGATCTGCGATATATTTAAAAGATGAAATGCCACTCCTGACCCAAAGAATTGCAGTTTGGGGAGTACAGGGGTGTTGCAGGCCACAAAAAAAGCCACCAAGGCCACATGTGACCCCAAATTGCACAATGCCTACTCCAGGTGTGATTTCTGCTTTAGCAATCTGCTTGATTCTCACATAACCAAATGGTGACTCTCCTCCTTCCGACACCAAACTATTGTCTGAGTGGCTAGTTAGTGTATACTTCTTTCCCCAAGCTCACCAAGACTCATGCTAAGAACCAGCTGGGCCTGATGCAGTTCCACACGGATGTAGTCTCCCTGGGCCCCTGCCCCATACATTAGGAGGCCTTCACGTTCCATTGTCTTGAAGTTGAACCCAATTCTGTCTTGGGTAGTACGGATGGTTTTGGTGCGGAACCTGTAGGCAATGGCGTCATCACCATCAAAATACAAGATATCGGATTCTGCAGAGGAGGGGGGAAGAACAAGTGCTTGGTTATTGTATGTACTCCTATCTTTTTCTCTTTTCCTATGCAATGAAACTGCTGAAGGACGATCTATCCTAAATATATCCAGTAAACACTTTCATGTTAGTGAAATACTGAATGTTCTCCAGGTTCCAGTGCAAATTTAAAGTAGTTATAAAAGTTGCAGAACCATATCCCATAATAGATTCTACACTAGAAATTATAATTACAAGTAATTACAATTCAGACCCTTAACCAGTGCAGATTCTCTGCCCCACTGACATGGAACCTACCCCACTCCTTATCTGGCATCACTACTGGGGGGAGGGGGGCAGAAAATGAACCAGTTCTGTGCTCCAGATGTGTTTTTCTTAGTTAAGACTAGCAACCAAATCACTTACGGTAATAGCAGCCATAAAGGCCCACGCGTAAACCAATATTCCCATGTGGATTCCAAGCCACAGGAATAATGCGGAGGTAGCGAGCCAAGATGGGGTAATGCAGCTCATGACGGACTACACCACTTGCATTCACGTTGCCAAAAAATGTCTACACAAGAAAGCAAGAGAAAAGCAAGCTCTGAAGAGATACTACTCAGATTACCAGCATCAAGAGCTATGGGCTCATTGTTTCCACACAAATATGCACATCCTAGATTTCAAAACTAGGAGCAAAAGGGAAGGACACAAACCATCTAGGGACAAGAAACAATGGAGTGCAACACATCAGTAAAAGAGAATGGGTATTTCCATGTTGAAAGTCCCAGATCCGATCCCTGTCATGCCCACTATAAGGAACTCGGGTTGTAATGGATGGAAAATGTCAGTTCCCAGGACCTGGAAGACCTGTCATTGATCATAAGAAGCAATAGAGAGCTACACTAAACAGTCACAGTATGAGGCAGCTCCTTATACTCTCAGTCAACAAAGTCAACCACAATTTCTGATATAGCATGTTTTCAAATTTGTATTAACAATTGCTACAGGAAAGGAACAATACAAAAGTAATTTGCTTTGTCTAATGTGTTTTGACAGGAAGAGGGTGGAGCAAATTAAACCAGTGAGGTCCCATCTTCCAGCCAAGGGTCTTCTCTCACTGCTAAAAATCCATCCAGCACTGTTCATGTTTATTCATTCACATTGGGAACCAATAAAAGCCAGCAGCTTGGAATAAATTTGAAATGTGAGCCTAGAATTCTATATCAACTTGGAAGATATTCTGACAAAAAATATATTTATTTGCTTGTAAAAGGAAATGGGCATATGAAGAGATCTGGCTAGAAAACACATCCCCTAACGAATAACTATTTGCAAATAAAAAGAAAATTAATGTCCTACTGTATGAAGAAAAAAACTCACCAGTGAGCAAAAAGGTCCAAGAGGAGTTGACATGGTGGCATGCTTTTAGAACTAAGGGAACAATGCAAGGACTGTGCATGTTGGGAGAAGGGGTTTGGGTTATCACCAAAATACTGAACTTTCCAGATTATATACAGAAAAAGATCCATCTACAAAATAAGTCTAAGAGCACCAATCATCTCTTAGTGGTCCCAATATCAAATTCTCATTGATTAAAGAAAAAGATTATTTAAACCAGGAGTGGGAAATCTTTTTTTTTTTCTTCTTCTGTAAAATGCCACATGCCCTTACAGGTAATCTACTGGGATACAGGTTAGCAGTGGTCAAAGCAACTCCTTTCTCTTTCTCACCCCATTCTTGTCCACCTGAAAGGCTGCTAGGGAATACACAAAGGTCTGAAATGACTGCTTGCTTACATGAAATTAGGGTTGAATAAACTTAGACGGAGGAAAACAAGTTACCCTCTTCAGTTTATATTAAAACTAATAGCACTAAGGTCTATCTTTTGTCAGTTATGACAATTTGCTGTGGCCTACATCGATACACCTGCTTAACACACTTCCTTGAGGCACTAACATTTCAGCTTGTAGCAAAGCACTATAATAAACATGAGGTAGTTACCCAATAGGGAATGAAAGCTAACATTTTTCTCCCAGCAATACCCCCCCCCCCAATAAAAGTGAAGTTTGTGCAAAGCTAACAATTGAAGGCTCAGAGATCATGTTCAGCACAACCATGCATCTGTTCTACATGCCTATTCTGCAAATGATTTTCTCAGGTGCTTTCAAAAAAAAGTATGCTAAAACAGAAGTGAGTAACACACTCCATTTTGTGTGTTCACCCAAGCCTCTCCAAGGGTCTCTTCTGCCCTGCTACATCTGGTACAGCAGTTATCATGTGCTTCATGTGACTTTGCAACATGTCACATTAAAAAATGCTATGAGAGGGCTGAGCCTGATGCTAGTCTTACACTCCAGGTAGAGCTTGGAAAAGTAACTATTTTGGACTACAACTCCCAGAATCTCCCAAACAGTATATCCATTTAATCACCACATACTTGATTCCATCTGATTTTGGAAGCGAATGTTAGGCTGGTTGATACTTGGATGGAAAAAACCACTAAGGAAGATCAGGGATCTCCAGGCAGGGCTAGAAAAGTGCTCTGCCTAAATCCTAGAGAGCTGCCTCTGGTCAGTTGGCAGTGTTCAGCTAGATGAACCAAGGATTTGACTCCGTATAAAGCAGATCCCTCTTTTCCTTTAAAAAAAAAAGAGTTTCTCAAGCTCTGACCCTATGGCTTGTTGTTTGTTGTTATCTCTCGAGTTGACCCTGACCCTGTATAGGAGACATCTCCTCTATTGCTCTGCTTAGGCCCTGTAATGTATTCATGACCCTTAACTGACTCTAGCCATCCAGCATGTAGTCTTCTTTTTGTACTTCTCTCCACCTTCCCTAGCATTATTATCTTTTCTAATGAGTCAGGCCTTTTTATGATGTGGCCAAAGTACAACAGCCTCAGTTTCATCATCTGGGCTTCCAGGGAGATTTCAGGATTAATCTGTTCAAGGACCATTTGTTTGTCTTTTTGGCTGTCCTAGATAGATAGATAGATAGATAGATAGATAGATAGATCTTATCCACATTCTTCACAGTCCAGCTCTCACATCCATACATGATGATGGGGAATACAATGGCTTGGATGATTCTGACTTTAGTGTTCAGTTGTATATCTTTACTCTTTGGGATCTTTTCTTGTTCTTTCATGTCTGCCCCTCTCATTCCTAGTCTTCTTCTGATTTCTTGACCACAGTCTCCATTCTGATCGATGTTTGATCCAAAGTATGGGAATTCTTTTACTATTTCAATTTCCTCATTGTCTAGGTTGAATGTATTGTATGTAGGTCCTCCATGGTTATCATTTTGTTTTCTTTATGTTCAGCATTAAGCCCGTCTTTGGACTTTCTTCTTTGATCTTCTAACTGTTCCGTGTCTGTGAAGTTTTCTTCTAATAATATGGTGTCATCCGCTATGTTGATATTCTTCCCTCATATCTTTACTCCTCCTTTTTCCAAGTCTAAGCCTGCTTTTCATATGATATGGCTATAAAAACATAAACAATCTACGGCAGCACTGGGAAACTGCTGTAGGCTGAGGATGGAGCTGTGAAATCTTACAAGGACTATGTGGGCTGCCCAAATGCCCCACCCCATCAAACCTGGAAACAACCAGAAGTCCAACTATAGTTTAGGAAAACTTATATTTATTTATTTATTTAAAGGGCAAATATTTCAGGGGTCCCTGTGACCTGTTTAAAAGGAGGCCTCTATAAGACGCTATTCAACCCATTTTCTTTTGTCAGAAACAGTGCAGGCTGGAAGGGTCAAGGGCAGCAGAGAACTAAAATAACTAGGGTCATACTTTCCCCACTCTGGATCTACAAATAAAACAGTTTGCATCTTGCATTTTAATACCCTCCTGAACGTCATTCAAAGCTAACCTGCAAAGACCACATAACACAATATAAATGTTGGCATGAGTACCTGTTGTTTCTAAAATGTGCTGTTTTATCTCTCCAGGCACAAACACTTATGTTTTTTACTTGACTCTCTTTTTCTATACGGATAAGTAGTAAAATAAATTTGTTACATAGACTTTTAAAATTCTTCAGCAGGTGATACTTATATTTATGCCAAAAAAGACTGTCAAATGACAACACACCTGTGAGCTGTTGTTTATTTTTGGATTACCAGTTAATTGCTGAGTTTTTTAAAAAAATCTATTCATAAAGACTTCTAGATGCTTCTATTACTCATTAAAATAAGTATTTTTATGTTATTATATAGGTCTATTCATCTAGTTTCAGGCATTCAACATTGCTAATATTTTGGGACTTCATATTTTCTAATTCTTTCCTCTGTTTAATCACTGCTCACGAACATACCATGCTTAATGATCTGACATGTACAGTAGCTTGCAAGAACTGCAGTGGGAAATGTCTCAGATTAACAGGCAAAAGGGCTAAATGGGGTATTTTGCTTGAATTCCACATTATAATCCCATGTATTTCTGCACCCATGTATTTCTGACCACTACAGGTCAATCATCTGATTACAGTTTTTAATGCTGCTAAGTCTCTGTCCCTCTGTTTTTACTGATTTCTTAATTTCATTTTATTTTTCAAGTGACCGTTCTTGACTAATTTTATGTATGATCATTATTGTTGCAAGCCACCTTAAAATCCTTATTAATCTGAATTAAAATGTGAAGGGACTGATTACAAATTTAAATTGCAATCAATAATATTCATTAAAAATCTACATACCTTTTCTGCATATTTGAATCAGCACACACTATGAACATTATACACATTTGCATTATCTCATGTTACCAAAAAGTGGGACACATTTTATGGGGAATCAGTTCAAGGTTAGGCTCACAGTTCACTTACACTGGGGTGGAAAATATCGGGCCTTCCAGATGGGCCACTCAGAGGGCCAAGAGTGGATGGAGAGTTGAATTTGACTATCTGTGCTACCCATACATTTAATACATATACAGGTGCAAATTGGATTTACACCTTTGTATGTAACCAACAGGATGCCAGCCAACAATTATGCTCTTACCCAATTGCTCCCTTGTTGAAAATAAGGCTTCCAGTTACTGGGATGGTCCCCATAGAGGACAATGTACCGCGTCACCCAATTGTAGCTATTGAAGGTGCCCTGGGTGGCAATGCTTTTGATATGGGCTTTCTTCGTCAGGTCAATCTGAAGCCAGGGTTGCTTGTCATTGGGATCAGGAGACCAGCCACCAGCACCTGCACAAGAAAAGACAGACAGGATAGAAACAAGAGAAAACATCACTTTCAGTACCTTTCAAACAGTGGTAGCTGGTGGTTTCCATGTTAATAGGCCAGTAAATCTGTTCTGAGTTTCAGTCTGGACTTTAAAGGAGGCATCCAAGATGCTGAACCTATTTGGAGGAAAGGGTTCAGTACCTTCGATTGCTCCTGTATAATCCAGGGTGGATTTACCTTTCTCACTTGCACCAGTTACCACTGCTTTCAGATCCAAAATATATAAATTGCAGTCAATAGCTCACTTTCATGGCAGGGCATGCCTGTGCTACCCCAGAACAACCACAGATTAGTCCTACCCCATCAACTAAGTTCAGAGCAAACACCAAACCCTAAAACAGGGTCCTAGCCTGTATCAATTTTGCTATCTGCACTATGCTATTTTAAGCCAAATATCCACACCATGCATGCTTAGCCTATGAAATCTTTTCTTCATCAAGCTCAAAACACTAAATCTGCAGGAGATCAGTGGGTCAGCATTTAAAGACCATGAGTAATTCTGACCTGGGGAACATATTAAAAAAATAACTACAAAGGGACAGATTCCACTATCAAGCTTTGCCTGTGAACCTCCTCAGGGCAAGTGACCACTTTTGGAAGACAACCAACAGAGCTAAATAGGTCACTGGTTTAGTCTTATGTATGCTAATGCTACTGGGCCAGAAAAAGAGCATGTGGGATGAGGGTTGCTTCTTCTTACTGAACTCACCATAAATCCGAGCGAAAGTGGCAGCACGGAAGATGTTGGATCGGGAGGATGAGGCGAGATTCCACGTGTAGAGGGGGCCAACCAGTTCATAATCACAATGCCCTGGAACAGCAGGAAGAAAAGGGTGAAGAGGAGGCACCAGAAAATGTATTTTGCTCTGCAACATCCAGAATTTCCCCATCCGCTTGGCCATTAAAATGAAAGAGGGGGAAATGTTCTTTTTTTGGACATGGCCATGCTACCTGGAGGATTATTGGAATCCAAAAAAATTGGGAGAGGGGGGTCTTCCCAAACTTCTTTCAGTCCAAACTATAGTCCAAGCAAGTAATTTTTTTTTCCCAGCCTGCAGTCCCAAACCATAATTTGTTCCAGCCAAACCAGAAACAAAACACTTTGACAGGGACTCATGTTTAGGTTCATATTTGAAAGCAAAACACCTCTGGCTCTGAAATCTGCAAATGCCACATGTCTGTGGTTAACCAGCAACCAAAGGCACCTCACAAATGCTCTGAGGATAAACTCATCTCCATCAATGAGATCAGGCTCCTGGGCTGAACCTTGACAATAAGGTGGCCCTGGGCTTTCCGTTTTCTCTCACTAGACATAAATATACCCATTTCCCTACCATCACTCTACCCCAGGATTTCATATGCTCAGCTATCCTCAGGTAAGTGGCACGCTCAGCCCAGGCACCCCACATATGCTCTGAGGATAGGCTCAACTCCACCACTGAATCCAACCTTCTGGGCTAAACCTTGAACATAAGGCAGGCCTGGGCTCTCCGTTTTCTCTCAACAGCCACAAATATAAACATTTGCTTACAACATAGCCCTTGACTCTACCCCAGGATTTCATATGCTCAGCTCTCTCCAGGCAGGTGGCACACTCAGCCCAGGCACCCCACATATGCTCTGAGGATAAACTCATCTCCAGCACTGAACCTAAGCTCCTGGGCTCAAGCCTGAAACTAAGGTGGACCATTTCTTATTTTTTCTCAATAGCTACGAATATACCCATTTCTCTGTCACCACTACCACCTGAAAATTTTGGGGGCTGCAAAACTACAGGGCTGCTTAATAGCATACATACATAACTTATTACAGACCATAGATCCAAAGTCTAAACATTGAGTCAAAATATACATGTCATCAATCTCCCCGAAAAATTCTCCACACTTATACAAGAATCACGGAAGTTGCTCTGCTCCGATTGTCCCTTCATACATAAGAAGGCTCTAATCCTAGCTGCCTCAGAGAGAAATTTGGCAACTGCAAGAGTGACATTCGGGCATTTATCTTCCAATAAGAATTTTACATAAAAAGGCCTGATCTTCCTTTCATCTCACTTAATAACAGATAGATTTTTGCTTGTCGAACCTGAAAGACTACAGTGAGATAAAGAATGTATCCTAGGAGTTTATCACACTGGGGCTGATTTCATCATTAAAGAGAGATTAAAGTTCATTAAAGCATCCTGCAAATGTAGTGGAAATGGCAAGTAATTGCGAGAATGATTATCACATGCAATTGCGCAAATAAAGTGAAGTCGGAAATGCATTGTCGCTGAAATCACGGAGGTAACAAGATGGGCATTAATGCTTCCTTGAAGTTTATCACATGGGAGGAATTTCTCCCAATTTCGAATGGAGCCAATTCGAATTCACCTAAATTCGCTAGTTTAGCGAATTTACGTGAATTCTAGTTGCGTTCGGAATGCGTTCAGAATGACTTCCCATTACCCAAAAATGAACACACCCCCCCCCGTTGCCCAAAAACTGTGTGAGATAAGTTAATACGCAATAACGTGAAACCCCATAATTGCGTTCGGAACGACTTCCCGTTGCCCGAAATTGCGTGAGATACACTCATTCGCAATAACGCGAAACCCGATTGCATTCGGATCGCCTTTGGAGTATACCTCCCAAACTCCCTCGTGGGATAAAACTCCTTTGTGACCACTTTAACGGTGGGTTTTGTGCGACGTCGCATGACGTTGTTAAAACGTTAATTACGCGATTTCCCCGGGGTATTCATCGGATAAACTCCCGATCTCCTTCGTGTGATAAACTCCACTCGGTTATTACACGAGCATCGTCTCTAGACGTAAGGAACACCGGCCAATCTGCCACAAAGCAGTTCTGTAGACTAGGCATTGCCTTAATAATAACAGTGCCATCCGTGGTTCCCTAGTCCCTTCCCTCCCTTCAGGTTGTGTGCGTTTGTTGTGTATGTGTCTTCCTCCCGCCGCCTTTCCACTGCAGAGAGTGGCTGTGACACGCCCTTGCAGGCTCAGCTCCTGCCTTGTTTTTATCATCTGGAGAGCAAAGATGAGGGAAACCCTCACACGTCCTTGGCAAGGCCTAGCAATGAGACAGCAGAACAAGGTGGCCGGCAGCAAAGGAGGTGACTTTGGGAGAAAGGGGTGCTCCCAGGTTCCCTCAGGGATTCGTTTTGAGGCCCAGGACCTCAAGGGCAGAGGCAGGAGGCCTCCTCGGCCCTCCATTCCAGCCATAAAACAAACACCAGGTGCCTGCGGCCCTCTTCCCCTCAGATGTCCTAGCTGCAAAAGGGGGCAAGGCACTACAAAATGGAGGATATTGAAAGCTAAAAACACTCATAGGTTGTATCCACAGTGGAGAGATAACCCGGTTTGGCACGGCTTTAATTGCCTTGGCTCAAGGCTATGGGATTCTGGGAGTTGGAGTTTGTTGTGGGGCCCAGAGCGGAGCTTCGCTCCGCTCTGGGCCCCACAACAAACTCCAACTCCCAGAATCCCATAGCCTTGAGCCAAAGCAATTAAAGCCGTGCCAAACCGGGCTATCTCTCCAATATGGACGCCGGCCAAGAAATATAAATCCATGCTTCTAAGTCATGCTCAAAATGGAGGACCTTTTGGACTTCCTCTTGGACAAAAGGCTGAAATACATCTGGTCACACTGCATATAAATATACATCCATGCCTCATACTGCTTTATCACACTAGGGGGCAAACGGGATTTAAACGAGAGTTACACAGAAACTGCCCTATGTTTATCACGGGACGTTTCCTGTTTAACTCTTGTTTAAATCCTGTTTGCCCCCCCCCCCCCCTAGTGTGATAAAGCAGTTTTATTCATGCTTCAAAGGGAGGTCATTTAGGGATTCTTCCTGGACATAAGGTTGAAATAGAAGGCAGGTCCTGGAAAAGGAGGACGCCTGGTTATTGTATGACCTGGCTGCTTAGGTGGGAGGCTTCGGGTGGAAAGAGAGGCCCGAAACCCTCCTTGGTGGCATCCACACTGGAGAAATAATGCGGTTTGACACGGCTTTAACCGCCATGGCTTGGTTGCAGATGGAATTTATCATACGATGGAATTTGGGGGTATAATCCAATGGCAATCCGAACGCAATCATGGGGTTTCACGTAATTGCGTATTAAAGCATCTCACGCAATTTTGGGCAAAAGGGAAGTCATTCTGAATGCAATCATTGGTTTTACATTAATGCGTATTAAGTATCTCATGCAATTTCGGGCAATGGGGGGTCATTTTCGGGAAACGGGAGGTCATTCTGAACGCATTCCGAAAGCAATCAGATTTCACGTAAATTCGCTAAACTAGTTTAATTTACGTGAATTCGAATTGGCTCCATTTGAAATTGGGAGAAATTCCTCCCGTGTGATAAACTATCACATCCAAACCGGGCCCACCAAAATGCACAAATGCAGCTTTGCTCCAACTCCAGCTCCCAGAATTCCACAGCCTTGAGCCCAGGCAGTTAAAGCGGTGCCAAACCGGGTTATTTCTCCAGAGCAAAGGTCTGCTTCCACTTCCACAACTCCCATCCCCAGAATCCCTTAGCACTGAGCAATTAACTGCGGTGTCAAAGTGAATTATTCCTCCAGTGCAGAGCTTTGGGTGCCACGACCAACTCCAGTTCCCAGAATCCCACAAATATGGAGCCAGGGCAGTTGTTAAAGCGGTGTCGAAGCGGATTCTCTCTCCAGTCTCTGGAGGACGAGGGAGTCTCGCCCTAATAGCACCCACTACCAGCCCCCCAACTCTCCCCAGAGGAGCCCCAGGCCCCCCTTCCCCAAGGGCCCCTTTCTCAACCTCCCTCCTTTCTTAACTTCCCCCTTCCTTCCTTCCTTCCTCTCTTCTTTCCTTCCTTTTCTCCTCTCTACATTCCTTTCCCTTCCTTCCTTCCTTCCTTCCTTCTTTCCTCTCTTCTTTCCTTTCCATTTTCTTCCCTCCCTCCTTCCTTTTTCTCTTTTCCTTCCTTCCTTTCCCTTCCTTTCTTCTTTCCCTCCCTCCTTCCTTCCTCTTTCTCTTTCCCTTCCTTCCTTCCTTATTTCCTTCCTCCCTTCCTTCCTTCCCTCCTTCCTTCCCCTTTCTTTTCCTTTCCTTTCCTTCCCTTTCCCTTCCCTTCCTCTCTTCCTTCCCCTTCTTCCTTTCCTTTCCTTTCCTTTCCTTTCCTTTCCTTTCCCTTCCTTCCTTCCTTCCTTCCTTCCTTCCTTCCTCCCTCCCTTCCTTCCTCTTTCTCTTTTCCTTCCTTTCTTCCCCTTCCTTCTTTCTTTCCTTTCCTTTCCCTCCCTCCCTCCCTCCCTTCCCTCCTTCCTTCCTCTTTCTTTTCCTTTCCTTTCCCTTCCCTTCCTCTCTTCCTTCCCCTTCTTCCCTTCTTTTCCTTTCCCTTCCTTCCTTCCTTCCTTCTGCCGCAATGCGCCTGGTCCCGGGACAGAGAGAGAGGGAAAGAGAGAGAGAAGGAGACTCACGCCAGAACCAGTGGCCGCTGCAGAAGCGGAGGAGGAAGAAGAGCAGCAGCCAAGAGCCCCAGCGGATCAGGCCCATGCTGCGGACCAGGAGGCTCCTGAGGCTGCTGCTGCTGCTGCTGCTGGGGAAGAAGGAGGAAGGATGCTCCTCCGGAGAGGAGGGAGGGAGGGAGGGAGGCAGGGAGGACCAGCAGCAGAAGCAGAAGCAGCTGCCCAAGCGCGCCCCCGAGGAGGAGGAGGAGGAGGAGGAGGAGGAGGGAGAGGTGCTGCTGGTGGGGAGGAAGGTGGCAGCAGCAGCGGGGGCGCGCCCGCATCCACCCAAAGCCCAGCCACCAGCAGCATCCCCCTCCAGGCGGAGCCTTGGCTGCCCAGGATGCTCTCCTCCTTGGCCTCGGCTCAGTCTCCTCTTCTCTGACACAGCCAGCCCCATACTCATCATCACTTTCAATGGGGCGCCCTGGAACAAGGGACAGCACCTGCCCAGAGGGAAAGCAGACCTGGGAAGCATTGGGGAAGCCTTGCCCATAGAGGATCATTGGGGAATACTTGCCCCTAGAGAATCAAAAGGGGATCCTTGCCCATAGGGAAACATTGGAGGACACTTGCCCATAGGGAAACATTGGAGGACACTTGCCCATTGAGAATCATGGGGGATACTTGCCCCTAGAGAATCATGGGGGATACTTGCCCATAGAGGATCAAGCACTGGGTGCTTTTTTGGCTTCTGCACCTTCTCTTCCATCCACACTTCCACACACACACACACACACACACACACCATCATCGCCATCAACCCAGGCAGTCTGGATGGCTCTGAACTCTGCACACGTTCAGGGAAGAGCACTCTGCACACAGGTCAAGCAAACGTCTAGCTCTCGATACACGGAGCGCAGAATCGTATGAGTTTATCAGACGACGGAAATTGGAAGTATAATCCAATGGCAATCCGAACGCAATCATGGGGTTTCACGTTATTGCGAATTAAAGCATCTCACGCAATTTCGGGCAAAAGGGAAGTCATTCCGAACACAATCATGGGTTTTACATTATTTCGTATTAAAGCATATCATGCAATTTCAGGCAATGGGGGTCATTTTTGGGTAATGGGAAGTCACTCTGAAGGCATTCCGAACGCAATTGGAATTCATGTAAATTTGCTAAACTAGTGAATTCACATGAATTCAAATTGGCTCCAATTGGCTCCATTCGAAATAAAGAGAAATTCCTCCCGTCGGATAAACTCCATAGAAGGGTTGGAAGAGAGCACAAGGGCCATCTCCTGCCATTGCATGGGGAGGGTGGCCATGCCTCCACCTTTTCCAGGACACATCTTTCTGTCCAGGAGGAATTCCAAAAGGCCTTCCATTTGGAGCATGACTATGAAGCACAAATTTACATAAAGGGGTGTTTTTAGGTTTGATTTGGTCATGTCCTACATTTTCTTGAATGCCCTCCATTTGGTGGTGCCTTGTCCTCCTTTGCAGTTGGGGCTTCTGGTCACCCTGCTTCTGTCCCCACTTTTTCCCCCCACCATATTTTAAAGGGAGGAAGTGGTGAAACTACCTCTGAGTATTCCTTGCCTAAAAAAAACCCTCTGAAATTAATGGGGTCACAATAAGTCAACAGGCAGCTTAAAGGCACATATATCCACACATCCTGACAATATCTTTATTTGCACAAGCTTATGAAGCACACTTCAATCCAATGTACCTTCATACAATCATAGAATTGGAAGAGTCCGCCAATGCTATCCAGTCCAACCACCATCAAAGCACTCCCAACAGATGGCCATCCAGCCTCTGTTTAAAAACCTCCCAAGAAGGAGACTCCACTACACTCCGAGGGAGTGTGTTCCACTGTCGAACAGCCCTTACTGTCAGGAAATTCTTCCCAATGTTGAGGTGGAATCTCTTTTTCTGTTGTTTGAACCCATTACTCTGTGTCCTAGTCTGTGGAGCAGAAGAAAACAAGCTTGCTCCATGTTTACTATGCATAAAGGTTAAAAGGTAAAGTTAGTTTCTTGATATCAATGTCTAGTCATAATCTACTGTAACTCCATTTCTAAGCTGAAGAGCCAGCATTGTCTGAGAACTGCTCTGATGGTTATGTGGCCAGCATGACTGTATGCAACGCTGTTACCTTCCCACTGAGAAGTGGTACCTATCTATCTAATTGTATTTGCATGTTTTTGAGCTACTAGGTTGGCAGAAGCTGGGACTAGTGACAGGAGCTCACCCCAACATGCAGCACTTGGGTCTCGAACTGCCAACCTTCTGATCTTCCGATCATCAGAACTGGCATCTTAACCACTAAGCCAACACATCCTCTAAATATGACATACATTCAAGTATTTAAACAGTGCTATCATATCAGCTCCTAGCCTTCTCTTCTCCAGGTAAACATACCCAGTTCCCTAAGTCTCTCCTCATAAGGCATGGTTTCCAGACCCTTCACCATTTTAGTCACCCTCCTCTGGACTCACTCCAGCTTGTCAACATCCTTTTTGAATTGTGGTGCCCACAACTGGACACAGTATTCCAAGTGAAGCCTGACCAAAGCAGAATAGAGTGGCACTATTACTTCCCTCGATCTAGACACTGCACTCCTATTGATTCAGCCTAGAATTGCATTGGCTTTTTTAGCTGCTGCATTGTATTGCTGACTCATGTTCAGCCTGTGGTCCACTAAGACTCCTAGATCCCTTTCGCATGTACTGCCATCAAGCCAGGTTTCACCAGCCTATAGCCTATATGTGTAATATCCTACATTTCTCCCTGCTGAAATTCATTTTGATAGTTTTGGCCCAGCTTTCTAATCTATTAAGGTCATTTTGAATTTTGATCCGCTCCTCTGAGGTATTAGCTACTCCTCCTCATTTGCAAATTTGATAAGCATGCCCTCTGTTCCACTATGCAAGTCATTGATAAAGATGTTGAATAGCACTGGGCCCAGGACTGAATCTTGTTGCATCCTGCAAGTCACATCACTCCAAGATGAGGAAGAAACCATTGTTCCACAGTCTTTGGCTTTGGTTGGTCGGGGAAATGGACAGCTCCCAGCGTGAGCCAAGAAAAGGCATTATGCAGACTGTTCTGTTTTTCTACTTCTTAGTGGATTTTCTTGTGCAGAAGGCGAAAAGAGGTGGAAGGAAAGAAAGTAATAAGTGGAAAAGTAAAGCATCTGGGTACCGTGTAAACCTCTGTGAATTAAAAAGACCATCCTAAGGCATTTTCCTACCTGAGAAGATAAATAGCAAATGGCATGCCACATCTAACTCCATGGGGTTTCCAGAGGAGGACCAGAGTCCCTAAATAACTAAAACAGTGGCCACTGTGGACTCTTTCAGACGTGGGAAATTGGAAGTATAATCCAAGGGCAATCCAAACGCAATCATGGGGTTTCATGTTATTGCGAATTAGAGCTTCTCATGCAATTTCGGGCAAAAGGGGAGTCACTCCGAATGCAATCATAGGTTTCACGTTATTGCGAATTAAAGCTTCTCACGCAATTTTGGGCAAGGAGGGGTCATTTTCGGGTAATGGGAAGTCATTCCGAATGCAATGGGGATTCACGTAAATTCGCTAAACAAGTGAATTCATGTGAATTCGCATTGGCTGCATTCGAAGTTGGGAGAAATTCCTCCAGTGTGAAAGAGTCCAGTGGCTCCTGTGTCCAGTGGAGTGATAAATCCACTTTGTGTTTTATCATGAACCTTAAAGAGCTCTCCACATGATGCGAACCTAGGCCCCATCCAGACTAGCCCATTTGCCCTGGTTTGATCCAGATGAGATCGATCGTGGCAAACCGATTCTATCCAGAGAGGAGTTCATACTATCTTTTGCCCCCATTGAGGCTTCCCGGTGCATTTTACCCCAACGAAGTTCATACATGCAAAAGTACCGATTAAAGATGGAGCCTCTTGGTTGTCAATCAAATGATGTCATGGTGACGTCTGATGCGGCCATTGGCCGCGCGAGATGCTTGTGTTTTTTTTTTTAATATTTTTAAATATTTGACAGCTTATGCGCATGAAGCATTTGGCTGGGAGCGGTGCGGATTGAGGCAATCCTTTCCTCTCCTCCTCCTCCTCCTCCTCCCAGTACTTTTTAAATTATTATTTACTATATGTTTCAATATTTTTTTTTATTTTTAAATTTAATATATATTTTATATTAAATTATTACAATATTATATTATATTGTATTATTTTATTTTATTAAATAAAATATTTTATTAAATATTTTATTATATTATATTTATAATATAATATAATATTTATATATTATATTATATTTATATATTATATTATAATATATTTATATATTATATTATATTATATTTCATTGTATTATTTTATTTTATAGTTATTTCATTTATTATTTATTTCATTGTATTTTATTGTATTTCAGTGTATTTTATTGCATTTCATTTCTTAGTAATTTATTGGATTTTTTTTTGTATTTTTTTGGTATTTTTTAAAATATATTTTTTTCTTTTTTTCCCCCATTGACAGCTGTAATTCGCTTTGGCTGTTCCGTTTTTATGAATGGGGCAGAGGGGGAACCCCTGTCCATATATGGACTGGGGTTCCCTTTAAAAGGGCCCCATTCATTCCCTTCCAGTTTAAAGAATGAATGGGGCCCTGAAAGGGAACCCCTGTCCATATATGGACAGGGGTTTCCCCTCTGCCCCATTCATAAAAACGGAACAGCCAAAGCGAATTACAGCTGTCAATGGGGGAAAAAAAGAAAAAAATATATTTTAAAAAATACCAAAAAAATACAAAAAAACCCAGTAAATTACTAAGAAATGAAATGCAATAAAATACACTGAAATACAATAAAATACAATGAAATAAATAATAAATGAAATAACTATAAAATAAAATAAAATAATACAATATAATATAATATAATATATAAATATATTATAATATAATATAATAATAAAAAATACATTAAAAATATTAAAAAAAATCAGGAGTGCCCAATTTTGCCAGGAGAGGAGGCATGTCCCCCCCCCCCCTGGCTTTTTCCCCTCCCCTGAACTTGACCTGAGTCACTGTATTTTATTTTAGTATTTTTTTAAATGTTTTTTTAATTTCTTATATATTTTTTTAATTTTTTTTTTAGTTTGACAGCTTATGCGCATACTACGAGGCTCCGTTCCCATCGAATTTTATGAATGGGGAAAAAGGGAAACTCCTGTCCATATATGGATTGGGGCTCCCTTTCAATTTTTAAAGGGCCCCATGAAAGGGAACCCCAATCCATATATGGACAGGAGTTTCCCTTTTTCCCCATTCATAGAATTCGATGGGAACAGAGCCTCGTAGAATGCGCATAAGCTGTCAAACTGAAAAAAAAAATAAAAAAAAATAAGAAATTAAAAAATATTTAAAAAATACTAAAATATAATACAATTGAATGCAATTAAATTACTAATAAATAAAATACAATAAAATACAATAAATAAATAAAAAATAAAATAACTCTAAAATAAATAAAATAATAAAATAAATAATTACTTAAAAATACAGTTAAAAAATATTTTAAAAATGCTGGAGTGCCCGATTTTGCCTGGAGAGGAGGCATGTTCCTCCCCCTGGCCTTCTCCCCTCCCCTGAACTTGACCCGATCGTGATCGGAGCCAAGTTCACATTCCCCGCAAACCGGGTTTTCCCAAAAGAAACGGTAAAAAACCCGCTTTGGGAAAACCTGGGTTATGGGGGATTTACCCCGCTACGGGTGTGCAAAATCCGGATTCAGTAGTGTTAAATCCAGTTTCAGTGTGAACTTCTTGATTTTAAACCGGTTTGCTAACCGGTTTATAACGTAGTCTGAATGGGCCCCTACTGTGGGAGAGAAGCTTCAACACCATGGACAGTTCAACTAAAGTGCAGACTAAAAACTGTGGCGACATCCCATGGAGTCCTTGGATTAGCAGTTTAAGGAGTAGTATTTAGAGTTTTCTTTCCTTTGGTCTCTCACCAAACTACAAGCTACAGGATTCCTCATGGTGTTGCCATATCAGTTAAAGCAGAATCATAGTGCTATAATGGTGTAGCATGAAAAGGCCACTGAATTCTCTCCCGCCCGGCACCACATAATATTTTGTTAATGAAGAAGGGCAACCATTCATGGAGAAGCCACCCCTAAGTCAGGGTGCATAGTACCCAGAGCCAGCTAAGATATTTTTAATACATTAACTAGAAAATCTAACAGCCACCTGTTCCTATCTCAAGAAGTAAAAATACTATTTAAAATAATAAATGTACTGCCCTTTCGTGACATCCAAAATCTGTTGCCTGAGACAATTGCCTCAGTCTGCCTAATGGTAGGGCATAAACTTGTGCATGAAGCAAAGCGATTGTATACTAAAAGCTTTATCTAGAGGTACCTTTAGGCAGGAATTCAGTCATTCTAACACATGGAAGCATGCAAGCACATGCATACGCACACACTCTCTCAACCACATGTAGAAATGTCATATAATTTAAGTAACACAGAGATTACCTGATTTTAGTGATTTGTACACTAGAACAGGGGTAGAAATCATGTGGCGTTCCAGATGTAGCTGGACTGCAAGTCGCATTAGCTCCAGCCAGTACAGCCAATGATAGTGAACACCAGAGTTGTGGTCCAACAACCTCTGCAGGTTCTCTTTGAAAGCAGTGCTTGGGAAAAGTTGGCTTTGTGAACTTAAAGACTTTCATGGCCGGCATCCATACTTTTTTGTGGGTTTTTCGGGCTATGTGGCCATGTTCTAGAAGAGTTTATTCCTGACGTTTTGCCATCTCTGAAGCTGCCAGCCACAGATGCTGGCGAAACGTCAGGAAAAAACTCTTCTAGAGCATGGCCACATAGCCTGAAAAACCCACAAAATACTACAAAAGTACAATTCCTAGAATCCCCCAGTCACTGGCCATGCTGGATAGGGGAGTCTGGCAGCTGTAGTGGTTTTTAGTTGTATATATTTTTATAATGTTTTCAAGCTGTGGATGGTTGAATTTGTGGATGAGGAATCTGTGGGTACAGAGGTCTGGCTGTACAAGTCTTATCGTTTTTAGAACATTCAGGACTCTTATTCAGATTCTAATTTCACTTAATATTCCCAGCATCATAAATACTGATGGTTAAATTGGACGTTAAGGGGAATGCTTACTCCCTGCAATTCAACCTATTTTCTTCTTACAGCAAGATTTCCTTGCAAAAACTTCAATCAGACTTGCAAATTAAGCCTTCCAATGACAAAGCAAAGCATGCTCAATACAAGATATGTAGGTGAGGAAAGCAATATCTAATGGCAGACATCTTTCACCACTTGAGGGAGCAGCACCTCTTCTTAAAAAGCAGTAAGCATATTATTTGGCTTGCTAAGCGTATCATCTGGCTTGATCCCACGAAATCTCTCCATCAGGTATCTTCAATACAAACATCTGCAAAGGGCGGGCTTCACGCATACAGCAGAATGCAAGGAAACTGTGCAGATGTTCTTGCCCTACTTTCAGCCAACGGGGTGGAGCAACTTAAAATCTCTGGTATGGGAAGGAGCTACTCAGCACGACCCCTTCACTGTTGTCATGTTAGAATAACCAATATGTTAACTCCTCATTGGGGCTAGTCTCTGTAACAAATAACTGAACGTAGGCACATTCACTCTGGAAACATTATAGTTATCATTACAACACATTACAATTAGATAGGATCAGAGCTCGGAGAAATTACCCTTTTAAGCTCCAATATGCAGAATCTCCGAACCGGTATGGCCAGCGACTATGCCAGTTGAGATTCAGAGACTGAGAAAGAGAGGGAGGGAGAATTAACCACTTTGAATCTTAAAAGGAGAAACAGCCTTTTTCACAGATTAAAGGAGACAAGTGCTTAATAGGAACCTTACAGTAGTGGCACATCAGCCCTTAATGCTAATGCCAAGGTCACTGTCTAACACAGAAGGACTTTTAAGAAACAGTGTAGCTGCATGAAGGATTTTGCATTCTGAACCTCCAACTCCCCTTTTTAGAACGTAACCGATGAACAGGATGCAGCTTTGCACTCTCCGTGGGTGCAGAAAAGGGAAAGAAATGGGGAACGGCAAGGTCTGCGCAAGAAATGTTGATGCCTGTTGTAGCAAATCCAAACAGCCACATGCATCTCACAGATCGAGGCACAATCCACAGGGAAGTTTTAAAAAATAATAAGCTGCTCAGACTACTACTGTGGGGCAGAGAGCCTATAGGGGTTAAAAATAGGGGGCATGCTGACCCGAGCCTTTGAGAAATGAGACCGACTCTGCATGCTGTGACAGATGTGTGGCTGGTTTGCAATCAACCAGCAGATTAAGCCTTGGGGGAGTTTAGGGGCTTCTGTTCTGATTATCAGCTCAAGCACTGAAAGCTACACAGAATTGATTCCCTTTCTAGATCCTCTTGTTTTCGTTTTCACACAAACACATACACCCCACTGAGCGGCAGGGGGATGACAACCACTGCATGGCCTAAAAAACAGCCCCCAGCCCTGCTGCCCTCCAACAACACCAAGGTCAACGGCTGTCCTGGGAAGGACATAAAGAGTAGGGCAGAGAAAAATTAAAGAAATGTGAGCAGCAGCATTGGCTGAGCAGCATGGGAATCTGACAGATGAGAATTTGGAGCATGGTCATCCCCTTAGATTGTTTCCTTGGCCATTTATGATCAATTAAATTGATTACTTAATTAGATTGATTAAATGCTCTCTGTATTCACATCCTTTATCAGCACACAGAGTGAGTGATTATTTCACAATGGGCCTTTAGTTCTTCAGTTCATCTTTGCTCATTTGTTATAGCCAACCTTTCTTCCTAACAGGTTCAAAGTGGTGTGCCTGGCTTGCCTCCACCTTACTTTCTTGTCACAACACCCCTGCGAGGTAGGCTAAACAGAGAGGATGTCTGGCCCAAAGATCACCAAGTGAGGTTCATGACTCAGTGGGAATTGTTATCTTGATCTCTCAAGTCCCAGTCCAACACTTAAACGTTATACTACACTGGTAACCTGCAGAAATAACACTAGATTATTATATTATTAACATTTATGCCTAAAGCCTATTACGAACAGAACATCTTCCCTATCCTTTTATAGCAAGTATTGCTGAGCTTTAATGTCACAACTAATTCCCCACAAAGATGCATCCCCCATTTCCATCATGGATCCTTTGTATTCCGGAAGTGCTTTATGTAGCCCAAATTCTGCTTTATGTAGCCCAAGACCAGGTGATGTAATATAGAGTAATGTAGGCATGTCTCAAGTGTTTTTCCATTCCACTGAGTAACCACCACAAGCTCCTTCCCATTGAGATAGTAAGGACCTGCCCTCTAAGCCAATCCAGTATCAAGGTATTAAGGATTAGTCATTCATGTCTAGGATCATGACTACACTTTGTGTTGGAACTCTTAAGTTTAGAGTAAGGCTGTTCTTACCAAGAATCTGTGTGATGTATAATTGAAGAATGCCTGGGTGAATGTACTGTGAATCAGTGACATGTAGATAAGAGGTGTTGATCTGCTCAGATGCTGGAAAAACCTGGATCTAGTTTGAACTAAATGAGCCATGTGCTGGAACTCACAGGAAACTGTAAGAAAAAAAGATGTGGTGGATAAAGGACTGTCATTTTGCATATGTGTGTGTCTGGAAGCGATGGTAACACACCAGATGGCCTAGTGATCCAGTTTCAATTTGTAAATTAAGTAAACATCCCAATTTGTTCCATAATACAGAAACACCTCTGCTCTCATACGGATGCTTACAATATTTCTTCGAGCAACGTTTATCACTTGTACAGTGGGCCATCAATATCTGCTGAGGTTTGGTTCCAGGACCTCCATGGAAACCAAAATCTGTGGATGCTCAAGTCTCATTATATACAATGGTGTAATCAAATGGCATCCTTTAAACAAAACAGCAAAATGAAGGTTAACTTTTAGGAACTTTTTGTGTGTGACTATTTTCAAACCATGGCTGGTTGAATCCATGGATGCAGAATCTGTGGATATGGAGGACAGACTGTACTACAAGTAAGGTTGCAGAATTAAAACTGGAGAGGGTTCCTTACCTTTAATGGTTGGTTAAAAGAGGGAATTTCTGCACGTGCGGCTAGTTATCTGATTGCATGACAAGCAAAACCTGCTGAAATTCCTTCTTGTACCCAACCAGGAGCCCTCTCCAGTTTTAACTCTGGCAACCCTAACTACCAATGTACTGGATGGAATATTCTGAGAGTAGTAGTACCAAGTAGTAACGTTTCCAAGCTCTGGCTGAAGCAGAGGTAGGCAAAGTGAGACCCTCCAGATATTACTGATATTACCATCATCCTGCTCCACTGGTTATGCTAGCTACTTGCATTCCAACAACATTGTGGCAGGATAAGCCAAAGGACTACCTTTTACCCTACCCTGGGATAAACACTCCTTCTTTGCTCAGTTTCAGGAGCATTAGTTCCAGGTGCCAATATATCCTCAATGAGTCTTTGTGCTGAGCTGAGCAGAACAGGCCCAGGCCTCACTTTGGCTGCATCTACACTGCAAATATAATCCAGTTTGACACCACTTGAACTGGCATGGCAGTTCAGATAAGCCTAATCAGTTCCTCCAGCATGTTAATAAACTATAGGTTTATAAGTTTGGCCAATAAAATGGAAATTACTTTTTTTGAAAAGTAGATGCTGTTGAAAGAAAAGAAATTATCCTTCAATGCATTTCGGATTTGCCTTCAAGAGATGTCTAAGGGGTTCAAAATGTTAATGTTTATTCATACAATCCTTAGTTGACCTTGTTTTTCATTTCACATCTACCGGTATATATCTTCAGTTCTAAATAAAAGGTCCACTGAAATATGTTCAAGATGCTCTTCTTTTTTGTGTGTTTGGTGTAGGAGCCTATCCCTATTCTTTTCATGCGATTTCCGCCTTTGATACCAAAGTTTCTGTTAAAGAAGTATTGACCACATTTATTTTGTCAACTGAGATATACCCTGTAATCTTGTTTCTTCAAACAGAGGGAGACAATGTTCAATAATTATGCCTGTTGTGGCTGGAATTTAGACTGTTCAATAAAAATGAGCTGGATCTCCCGTCTTGTGGGGCTGAGACCTTGTTCCAGCAAATAGTAACTGGTATCCTGGGGACTTTATCACATGGGGAGGCTTCCACCCTCCTCCCACGATTAATTCAAATTTAAAGCCTCCAAATAGCACAACTGGGGTTCACACCCCTGTTCTTTTGTCCCGTCCTTCTCCTGTCAGTAAATCACAACCAGCACACTTGTCCCATCAGTAAAGCATCATGGAGCCACCATTTGGCAATAACGGAAGATCCTATTATTGCCAAATGGCAGCTCTATGATGCTTTACTGACAAGACAAGTGTGCTGGTAAGAAGATTATCACACAGGGAGCTGGCAATTACAATTTACTGATGGGAGAAAGATAGAAGAAAACTGAGGGAGTATGAACCCTGATTGCGCTATTTGAATGCTTTAAATTCTAATTAATCATGGGAGGAGGACACAGGCCTCCACGTATGATAATCTCCCTGGTCTCAACCAGTTTGTTGTTGTTGTTATGTACCTTCAGGTTATTACCTACTTATAGTGACACCCAAGGTGAACCTATAATAGGGTTTTCTTGGCAAGTTTCTTCAGAAGCGGTTTGCCATTGCCTTCCTTTGAGGCTGAGAGAGTGTGACCTGCCCAAGGTCACCCAGTGAGTTTACATGGCCAAGCCAGTATTCAAACCCTGGTCCCCAGATTTGCAATCCAACACTCAAATCACCACACCATGCTGGCTCCTCTCAACCAGAATTAATCCACTTAAACAACTGGTGAATGGCCAACAAGTGGTTAACACATAGGTAAAGCCCATTGATTCCATGGGCTTACTCTTGTCAGGACTGCCAGCAGGATTTAGGCCATAGTCCGCTGAACCTCTAAAATGATAGGAGTTAGCTCACTTGCAATCCCAGCACTGCTTTCCTTTCAGCTAATTGCTGACTGTACCCCACCAATTGCATCACACTTTTGCAGGAAGGAGAGGTGGCCTTTTGAGGTTTCTTGTGCATCAGGGTGAATCTGATGGGCCTGGAGGATGAAAGTGAGAAAATAGACTCCCAGGTGCTTGTGGGCAGGGATCATGTGCAACCAACAGTTGTTAACAGAATAACAACAGGCTTCTTAGAAAGAGGGTTCTGTGCTACACATTAGGGAGTTTGTTTTTTATTGCCGAGCTTGGAATATGTCTTCTTTGAACTACAGTTCACAAATTCCTGCAGCCAACACGGCCATTGGCCCCATTGGCCGAGAGATTCTGGGCCTGGTGGTCCAAAAACAAGATAATGTTTCCAAGCTCTGGTTTGCTGATACTCGTTTTTAAACTGTGAATTTTTAATGCTGAATTTTAGATATGGATTGTTTTAATACATGTATATTTTATTTGTCCTTTTAAATTGATGTGTGCTGTAGTTGAAGTGTTTTAATTGATGTTGTTTCTTAATTGTTATAGTGGTTTAATTCTCTTTTTAAGGGGGGGCGGTGAGGGAAGGGATGGGACGTTTTAACTGATAATGTTTTAATCTTTTTGTTGTAACCCTCCCCGTTTGCCTGTTCAGAGGGGCAGACTAGAAATAATTATTATTATTATTATTATTATTATTATTATTGTCGTCCCACCCTTTGATCCATGGGAAAAGACAGGTAAGAAATATTAGCAATATCGGCAATGTGCACACTTGTTCCCCAAGTTCAACAACAGAGAGGAAAGGAGTCAGCAAAGCAGGGGACACCCATCATCACATACCCTCCAACATTTCACAAATGAAAACCTGGACATGTCTGGCTAAGCAACATCAGAGTGTTGCCAAGATGACAAAAGTTGTTTATGAATGACAACACACAAGCTAGGAAGGAGCTGCAGTAGTTTGCTTTTGCCTCTGTCTACTGGGAAGGGAAAGAATCCACCCCTTCCTCTATTATCTTTTGCTCTTTCAACTCAGATTGCAACAATTGAAGTATGCTGAAAACAAAGGTGAAAAGTGGGAGGAGAAGAGAGAATTGGGATATTGTAAAGACAACTGAAAAAGTGGGAGGATAGAGGTTTCAGTGAGATTGTTCCTGCCAAACGGGGACAGTTGAAGGGTATGCATTTGGGTTCTTGGATCTTCTGCCCGTCCTGAAGCCTCCCTCCTAAAAAGAGGGAAAAGATCATAGAGGCACTGAGGCTGTCCTAAATGCTGGGGACAGACGTGGGGGTATCAATCCCTTCTCTTAGATTTGGGGGATGGGAACAGCTTCATTTATGAAGGCCAAGTAGGGATGAGCTGTTTGGGGGGGGGGGGGCAGAGAAAGCAAAAGGCCGGGCAGGATTATAACCACTGAAATCCAAAAGCCTATTAAAATTAAAACCAAATTGATTCTTTTTCAGATGACACAGAGAGAAAAGGAGTGCTCCTTTCCACTGCTCCTTAATCTGTTTGTTAATAGAGAGATTATAGAATTTTTGGAGCCTGTTTACTTAGAAATCCAGAATAGCAACCAAGCCAAATACAACAAATCTGATTTGTTGTATACCCAGATGCAGGATCAACATTTGCCCCACATATGCTTGTAAAGTAAGAGCAGTGCTTCATTCCTGTGAGTCTCTTCCCCTTTCTTTCTGCTGATTATTTTTCTCTTGACTGAGGAATAAGCCATATTTAGGACACAATTGGAAAGAGTATGTGGGAACCTGTAACAAAATGTTGCAGCATGTATTCTTACTAGTAGGGTTGCCAGATCTTAGCACATAGGCCGTCATCTTTTGTCTTCAGAGCAAGAACGAGAATGGCAGGGGAAGAGCACTGCCTTGAAAGATGTTTGTTGTTATGGTGTGCTTTATGTCATTTTGACATATGGTGACCTTAAGACAATTTGTCATAAGGTTTTCTTGGCAAGATTTTTTCACAGAGAGTTCACCATTGCCTTTCTCTCAGGCTAAGAAGATTTGACATGCCCCAGATCACCTAGGGTGCATCTATACTGTAGAAATAATACGGCTGTAGTTCCAACTTACAGAACCCTGGGACCTGTTGTTTTACACGGTCTTTAGCCATCTCTGCCAAATTGTTCTGCTGCCTCACCAAACTACAGATCCCAGGCTTCTGTAGTATAAAGCCATGGCAGTTAAAGTGGTGTCAAACTGCATTATTTCCAGAGTGTAGACACATCCGCAGTGTGTTTTCATGGCTGAGTGGAGATCTGAACCCTGGTGTCCAGAGTCGTAGTCCAACATCCAAACCACTACAACACGCTGGCTCCTTAAAGCATCAAATACATTTGTACAGAGTATGCCATTCAAACAAACAAACAAATAAAACCCCAAAACACTAAATTTAACAAATGAACATATACATTTGTTAAACTTGGTGGATTATTATTATTATTATTAATACCTAAAGCTTCTACTACAACTGTAGTAGAAACTTTAGGTATCATGTTCAATGCCATCACCAGAGGTCTGCCCATTGTGGCATCACAAGGGGAGTACAGTGGGCCCTCCACATTTGGGGCTCAAGACCCCTGTGAAAGTGAGAAAACCCACAAATAATAATAATAAAAAAACTAATTTTCATACCTGTTCTCTCTAGGAATCTCTACTTCCTCCAGTGCAACTCTCTAGTCAACATCCGCTGGACATTGACCATAGAATTGTGCTGGAGGAGCTACAAATGCCTAGAGAAAGTGTTTTCCCTAGGAATCTCTAGGTCCTCCATTGCAATTCTATGGTCAATTTCTGGCAGAGTTGTGCTGGAGGACCTAGAGATTCCTAAAGAGAACATATTAATCAAATCAGTGAATAATCAAATCTACAAAAGTCAAAGCTGCCAATGTGGAGGGCTAACTGTATTAGGTTTTGGCCATGAAATCTGAGGGCCTGAGATAGTCTTGACCTTAGCCAAGTGTGAGGGTGCAACTGTGGTAGGGGTAAGCTGCAATGTGCTGTAGTGCTTCCAACAGTCTCCTGACTCTTGTTCATGGCTCCAGAGAACTTGGAACAGAAGACGTATGTTGCTATTGGGAGCCCACAAAGGAACTTTTAAAAAATTTATTTCCTCCCTGCTCTATACTGTACAAAAGAAATTAGGTTCAAGGCAGGCTGTGACTCTTTGATCCAAAATATTTAATTGTTCCTTCCACGGTGGGGAAAACTAGGCGACTGCAACTCTCATCAGCCCTAACCAGCATAGAAAAAGTTAAGGGATGATGGAAGCTGCAGTCCAACATCTGCAGGTCCATAGTTTCTCATCCCTGCTGTATGCAATTAGTTTGCAGTCAGGAAGTTCTGAGGTTTGACACAAAACTAGTTTTAAAATAAAATAAAAACAGTTATATTTGTGTATACCCAAATACTCAAGTATGTGGAAACCAGTACCTTTTATTTTTGGTAGCCCTGGTTCTTTTGCAAAATGATAGGCACTCAGCTATCTGCATTCATTATTAGACTACTGTCAAGTTAGATGCTACAACAAAATGTTACAGCATGGAGTGTATCTATTCAGTTTCTGGCTATTCTATTTCATCCCCTCTTTCTGCCTCCACCATTTCACTCCCCTATTAGCCCATTATTTCATTTCCCCAACCCAGTTATCAAATTATAATCTCCAGTCTATCAACTTGCTATGCTAGTGTCACTGGATCATTTGGGGAGCTCCCTCCTTCAGGCTTTTTCTTTTGCAATTTTCCATAACCCTTCAAACTCTAGAATTATTCTAAGACTGCTGATACCATTCCCTTGCATCTGGGTGGTGTGGGTTGTGCTACATTTGCTGTATTTAGATGATCAAGGAAATAGTTGGAAGGATCAGTGAGGAGGAATGGCAGGTGAACTGAACACACACATGCCCAGTTCCAGCAACATTAAAAAGAAAAAAAGATTTCTCCATAGACATCTGTGCTCAGGTCTCATTTTTCTTCCTGCCCTGGCTGGAGACATTTTAAAATACCATCTCGCTGTTAACCGGGGAATACTTTATTGGGACAATGTGAGTTTGTCTACCTTTTCTAACTTTGTGCACCTCTAGACAATACTTTTATTCTGCTGTTGTCCTGCCTCATTCACATACTTTTATAGGGCTTCCAGATATTGTTAATCCTCCTCTTTTTCCATTACTGCTTTCATATTTTAAAAAAAATGGAAAGAGAAAAAACAGAGAGGAAAAGAAGGGATACAGCTGCACAATGTTATTATTATTATTATTATTATTATTATTATTTTATAATTGGTAGGGCTTGGGGCCATCTCTAAGGACCTTATCAGATAGGAGGAATTTCTCTTTATTGCAAATGGAGCCAATTCGAATTCACGTGAATTTGCTAGTTTAGCAAATTCACGTGAATTCCTATTACGTTCAGAATGCGTTCAGAATGACTTCCCATTACCCGAAAATGACCCCCCCCCCTTGCCTGAAATTGCATGAGATTCTTTAATTCGCAATAAGGTAAAACCCATGATTGCGTTCGGAATGACTTCCCTTTTGCCCGAAATTGCGTGAGATACTTTAATTCGCAATAACGTGAAACCCCATGATTGCGTTCGGATTGCCATTGGATTATACTTCCAATTTCCGACGTCTGATAAGGTCCTAAGACAACATCTTCTTTCTAATTTCTCCTTGTCCTGACATTCAAGTCTATTTCTTTCACCAACATTTTTGTTTTTTCTTTCCTTCCAGCCACTATTTATTGCTCTCAGCTCACCAACATTCTGTGTCAATGAATTGTGGTGAGGTGTTTGTGGGTGGAGTATGTCTGTTCTTCCCCTTGGGATCTTTTCCATAAGAATTATTTTTCTACCGCTGCAAATCCTGAGTCACCTCATATGTCCCTCTTGCGCATGAGTGGGGTGGTGTTGGCTACATTCCCATAAACCTGGAGAAACGTCAGTTGATATTAGAAGAACTGCTGAGTACTGTCTTTTCAACAGTGGCTTCTGCCAATCTGAGATCACACAAAATGGTTTCTAGGAAAGAAGGTGAGACCCAGATATCCTTCATGAGACGGGAGTGTATGGTTTTCCAGATACTGTATTGTTGGATTCCAAGTCCCATCAACCCCAGCTAAGATGACCAATGGCGAAAGAGGATAGGAACTGCATTCCAGCCACTTTTGGAGAGCCATAAATTCCCTACCTGTGCATCATTGTAAGTGCTAACAGATAATTCTTTTGTAAGTTGGAGGCTAGGTGATGGCATCCATTTTATGTACTACTCAGATGGAATTATCTGGGAGGAAAATGCATTTACAATCAGTAACTCGTACAATAAAGTGATTACCTCATATCCTGAATCAAACAAAGAAACTAAAAAGCAAGAGAGGTGCAACAGCTTAAATGCAGCTCCTTCTAGACAAGATCAGGGCTGACTGGTCTGGAAAAAACCCAGTAAACCATTATTCTACAGTCACTTAAGATTGCACTCAAAAGGTTTTTAAAAACCACATTCAAATTTTTCTTGCTATTCATAATTCATAAATTGCTATTCCAACTATCAGCACCGTGTCACATCTACAATGTATGTCCAAACCTATCCAATCCAGCTAAGACCGTTGACACATTTATTCTTAGTGCGCTTCTCTCACTATCAAGTAGGAGCTTTCAGAATCAGCCACAACAGCAGAGCAGAAACAACTCATAAAACTCCAGCAAGTCTCAAAGGATATTCACTGACTGTCTTCTCAAGATGGTTGAACAAGAGCCACAACTTCAGGTGAGTAGGAATGAACTTGCTTTAAGGAGTAGTATAAGCCAGTTAATGGAACGTCAAGGAACTCCCTTTCAGAAGAGCATTGGCAGGACTGAACTGGTTCCAGAAGATATTAATTGGGAGCCAAAGGCTGCATCTGTACTGTAGAAATAATCCAGTTTCACACCACTTTAACTGCCATGGTTCAATGCTATAGAATCTGGGTACTGTACATAGTTTGTTTTTGGCACAAGAGCTCTCTGACAGAGAAGACACTCACAAAACTACAGTTCTCAGAATCCCATAGCATTGAGCCATGGTGTCAAACTGGAATATTTCTGCAATGCAGATGCAGCCCTAGTCAACACAGATGCAAAATATGGGAAAAAAATTATTAGCAGCAAATTAAGGTTGTGAAAGTGACCGAGGATTCTACCTCCCTGTCAGGGTCCAATAACTTTTATTTAAAAAATAAAGTAAACTTAAATTCTTTCATGTAAGATTATCTTTGTTAAAAATAGCAAACAATTTTTTGCTCAGCACTGTCAATACTTAGTAGGAGTGGATTCTATAGAGCTAGCATAGGGTCTGAGTGCTGGATTAGGAGACCAGGGTTCAAATCCCACATTCAGACAGGGAAACTTGCTGTGACCACACTTTCTCAGCCTAAGAAGAACACATATATTCTTTAAATAAATCTTGCTGAGAAATCCTTGTGATGGGGTTGCTATAAATTAGAGTCAACTTGTAACAGCAACAGAAAGGGTGGGCCAAAAGTATATCTGGTTCTACAGAAGGATCTCTAAGCCATTTGGAGCCAGTCAGTGATGATTTCTCACACTCCATTATTTAGTAGTGGAATTGTATTCCTGAAATGAAAGCATGGGTTAACAAAGGAGTGGTGTTTGTGAAGTGCTGTGAGCCCCATTCAACTTTTGTTATTGTTAAACCAAATTTTTGGATGAAGAAATGTTATGTCTGGTTGATCGATCTCAGGATTCTAGTAGAAATGCAAAGTAAATGCTGTACACCTGAAGTCTGCCCATCTGACCAAGTCTGACCAAGAGTACCTGTGAAACATTGTATGCATAATGAGAGGTGTGCTGAGTTTCACATTACCTTGTTTGAAAATCCTAGTGCACTAAGCCACAAAAGATGTACATGTTGTAATTATTAAGTGATGAAGGCAATACACTCTCCAATATTTGTTCCAAGGCTTGAGACCATGTTCCAAAGTCCGCAATCTGATAATCTCTAGTTCAGTGTAATTCTTATCTTCATTATGAGAGGTTTGTCTCTGTTCTGGTGATCAAGGTGAAGACAGAGCTTCCTAAAAATATTTGGGCATCACTATTTCCAGAATCTCTCAGCCAACAAAACCATTGGCCACACTTGCTAGTGGATACTGGGAGTTTTCTCCAAAACAGGAACTTTATGGAGCTCTGGAAGGAAGTTTATGTACAAGGAGTGTGGTGGAGTCTCCCTCCTTGGAAGTCTTTAAACAGAGGCTAGATGGCCATCTGTCGGGTATGATTTGATTGAGGGTTCCTGCATGGCAAGGGGTTGGACTGGATGGCCCTTGTGTTCTCTTCCAACTCTATGATTCTATGATTCTACTCTTTCTACTCTTTCCAACTTTTTGTCACTGGGGAAGACAAATTTTAAAAGGACAAATGGATCGATTTAGAAGAGCCAGTGACAAAATGGGAACAACAGCACCAGTGACAACCAAACATGCCATTTTCTGTAAATCCCACAGTTTCTTCATCAATGATTTAATAATTATAATAATAAATGGTTAGCTCTTCTGAAAGACCAGCACTAATGACAGAAAAACCAATCCATTTTCCAACCACTAACATTAATGAATTAATTTTCAAACCTAATATTCCAAACTCTAAAACTGCCATAGAACAGGACAGTAATGAGCAACACTTGCCTCTTCTGTTTCAGGAGCCGACTCCTTGGACGAATGACCTGTCAATGAGCACAGACTGGTATCTGTGGGATTATGATGCATCACCACCAACCCTGCCTGAGCTGTGTGAAAAGGGGGTCATCCGGACTGTGGCGCATATCTATCTCCCAGTCATGGCTGTCCTGCTCTGTTTCTTGGGGGTCTTGGGCAACGGGATTCTGTTGCTGGTTCGCATCCGTTACCACACCGTCCGGTCCCTTGGTGATGTCTTCCTCTTGCAACTGGCCCTCTCTGACTTGCTGCTCCTCCTTACGTTGCCAGTGAGTGTGGCTGTCATGGTGGGCCATTGGCACCTGGGCACAGCCACATGCCAGGGCCTCCAGGGCCTCCATGCCCTTAATTTCTACAGTGGCTTCCTGTTCCTCACAGGCCTCACCTTGGACCGCTATGTAGCCATTGTGAAGGCACCTGTCGCTCATCGCCTACGCCCTGCTGCCAGCTGCTGGGGCAGACTAAGCTCGGGGATGATTTGGTTGTTCTCATCTGCTCTAGCATTGCCTCACTTCCTATATGGTCGCATGGAGGACCATGAGGGCTTTCAGCTTTGCAGGGTGGCCACTGTCACTGCTGCTGTTAGCCTGATCCAGGTGGCCCTGGGCTTTGTGCTCCCGTTTGCTGTCATGTTGGTTTCCTACTTAGCCATCGCCCGCACTCTCCTGTCCTCTCCTTGTATCCAGACTCACAAAGCATTGCAACTGATCTTGGCCCTCGTCGTCTTCTTCCTAGCTTTGCAGCTACCGTACGCTCTCCTCACCTTACTGGACACAGCTGATTTGATGAGCCGACAGGCTTCAAGCTGCAGAGTCATCTTCCACCGAGACCTTGCGCTCCTCATCACCAGCGCCTTGGCATTTGCTCGCTGCTGCCTAAACCCCGTGCTTCATACCTTCCTGGGTGTGCGCTTCCGTAAGGATCTCCAACAGCTAATCAGGGATGCTGGCTGTTTGGGACAATGGGGGTGTTGCAGTAAAAAGCAGAGGAGCAGCAGTAGGCAAGTGTCACTCACAACTCACCTAGAAGGAATATCAGGAGTATTGTGAAAACCTGGGACACACCCACCAAGCACCTGGGAGGAATTTTGGAGATTTTGGAGGAAAGGATTTATGCATTTATGAATACATCAGACATTGGAGTTTATCATACGACGGAATTTGGGGGTATACTGCAATGGCAATCCGAACGCAATCATGGGGTTTCACGTTATTGTGAATGAGTGTATATCCCGCAATTTCAGGCAATGGGGGGTCATTTTCGAGAAATGAGAAGTCATTCTGAATGCATTCCGAACGCAATCAGATTTTATGTAAATTTGCTAAACTAGCAAATTTACATAATTGTGAATTGGCTCCATTCGCAATTGAGAGAAATTCCTCCCATGTGATAAACTCTATTGTATCTTTATTGTTTATAGTCATGAGCCATCACAGTTTAGTATATAAAAATGCAAAATACATCTAAAAATATAAACTGGCTTAATGTACCATTTATATTTATCAGACCACAGCCTTATCTTAAAAACTAAACTTACTAAAAGTAAGGTTTGTAAAATTTTATATGCATTTTGCCCTTTTACATACTAAATTATGATGGCCTATAAACAAGGAAGTTACAGTATCCAATATCAGTCCATACAACTGTCAGCATACGCTGGAGGATTTCACTTGTTCTATCCCATATTTTTGTTATCTTTTAATAATAAAGCTTTTGTTTAGGATGATGCTATCAACTGTGTTTGTAAGTCTCATTGTTGGTCTCCTGTGAGGGCTGTGTGGTCCCTGTAGTCATATCTATAAAACAAGCACAATCTAGAGCAAAAAGAGCACTAAGAGTGGTCAATGGTCATTTGGAATGATCATTCAAAACTTAAGGGCATGTCCTTTAGTCAGATCAAGAACATGAAAATGTTACATTTGGGGACTGTGACTAAGATTCTGGATTGCTTCAATGTAGCATAAATATCCACTTGAGGGGTCATGTTACAGAACCCTGTTTGCTGTTGTTGTTGTGTCTTCAAATCATTTCCGAGCTATGGCAACCCTAAGGGGAACATATCATGGGGTTTTCTTGGCAAAATTTGTTCAGAGGAGGTTTGACATTGCCACCCTCTGAGGGTGAGAGCATGTGACTTCTCCATAGCCACCTAGGGGGTTTCATGGCCAAGCTGGGAATTGAATCCTGGTCTCCAGAGTCAGAGTACACAACCCTGCACTTAGTACCAATATAGTGCAACATATATGGATCAATGGTCAATGCATATGGCTGACAATCCATTCAGAGAAACAAGTCATGCCAGACAAACCTGATCTCTTTTTTTGATAAAATTACCAGCTTGGTAGATGAAGGAAATGCTGTGGACATAGTATATCCTGATTTCAGTAAGGCCTTTGACGAGGTTCCCCATGACATTCTTGCAAACAAGCTTGTAAAATGTGGGCTAGACGAGTTAACTGTTACATGGATTTGTAATTGATTGACCGGCCGAACACAAAGGGTGCTCAACGATGGCTCCTTTTCAACCTGGAAAGAAGTGACCAGTGGGGTCCCACAGGGCACTGTCCTGGGCCCAGTGCTATTCAACATCTTTATTAATGACTTGGATGACAGAATTGGGGGCATACTTATCAAATTTGCAGATTACACCAAATTAGGAGGAGTAGCTAATACCCCAGAGGACAGGATCAAAATTCATGATGACCTGAATAGACTAGAAAGCTGGGCCAATGCTAACCAATAGAAATTCAATGCAGAAAAATGTAAGGTACTGCACTTAGGGTGGAAAAATGAAATGCACAGATATAGGATGGGGGACATCTGGCTGAATGAAACTACATGTGAAAGGGATCTAGGACTCCAAGTAGACCATAAGCTGAACATGAGTCAACAGTGTGATGCGATAGCTAAAAATGCCAATGCTATTTTAGGCTGCATCAATAAAAGTATTGCGTCCAGATCAAGGGAAGTAATAGTGCCACTCTATTCTGCTTTGGTCAGGCCCCACCTGAAATACTGTGTCCAGTTCTGGGCACCACAATTCAAAAAAGATGTGGAGAAACTGGAGTGTGTCCAGGGGAGGGCAACTAAGATGGTGAAGGGTCTGGAAACCATGCCCTATGAGGAACGCCTTAGGGAGCTTGGGATGTTTAGCCTGGAGAAGAGAAGGTTAAGAGGTGATATGATAGCCCTGTTTAAATATTTGAAAGGATGTCATATTGAGGAGGGAACAAGCTTGTTTTCTGCTGCTCCAGAGACTAGAACGCGGAACAATGGATGCAAACTGCAGGAAAAGAGATGTTCCTCCTCAACATTAGGAGGAACTTCCTGACAGTAAGGGCTGTTCGACAGTGGAACACATTCCCTCAGAGTGTAGTGGAGTCTCCTTTCTTGGAGATCTTTAAGCGGAGTCTGGATGGTCATCAGGGATGCTTTGATTGGGAGTTCCTGCATGGTAGGGGGTTGGACTGGATGGCCCTTGTGGTCTCTTCCAACTCTATAATTCTATGATTGTATGAATAACCGCAGTGAGCAAGGCACACAGACAATGCATAGAGGCAACATGTATTTGCACACTTCTAAGTGTACTTTAATGTGCTACGCATGTTTAATAATCCCACGTGTGCAACTCTTTTTACAGCACTATCTGTTGGATACGACTGTTGTGCATTGTTAAAAATAATCACTTGACACATGTAGCACAGCTTGCACTTGTGTTTGTCACTAACAAGATACTGGCTTATCACTCTTCAGAACGGGCCAGCTAGCATACCCAGAGGGCATTCTATGGTTTATAATCTTTTTTTAAAAAAATCCAAACTTTACTCATGTTTCTGGGGTTAGAGACAGAAGCTGTGCACAGGAGTTGGACGTTCAATAGGTATTCAGAAGGTTCTGCTTTGTCGATTAGGTGGAGGCAAAAGACCAGGCTTCTGGTTTGTATGGGAGGTTTGTCAAATGCAGAGGCTTCAATGTGTCTGTCAGTTACAAAAAATAAAATGTCGGTTCCTTTCTGCATCTGATGCAGGCACTCCAAATATAGGGGTGGACAGTGTGGTCCTTCAGAATTTGCTGAACAGCATCATTAATCAGTCCTTGTCAACACAGCCAATGGTGTAAGATCCTAGGGACTCTTTCAAACGGGAGGAATTTCTCCCAATTCCGAATGGAGCCAATGCGGATTCATGTAAATTCACTTGTTTAGCGAATTTACCTGAACCCCTGCTCCGTTCAGAAGGCATTCGGAATGACTTCCCATTACCCGAAAATAACCCCCCCTTGCCCGAAATCGCGTGAGAAGCTTAAATTCGCAATAACGTTAAACCCATGATTGCATTCGGAGTGACTTCCCTTTTGCCCGAATTTGCGTGAGAAGAATTAATTCGCAATAACGTGAAACCCCAGGATTGCGTTTGGATTGCCCTTGGATTATACTTCCAATTTCCCACGTCTGAAAGAGTCCTAGGAGTTGCAGTTCAGCAACATCTGAGGACTGTACCTTGCCCAGTCCTGTCCAAATAGTTTCCCAGCTTGAGTTTCAGCTGCAGGCCACAATCCTTGTTTAAACTCCAGAGCAAAAGTACAATCTGCAACTGCAGAAACAAAGAAGGCATTGGGCTTCTTTATTAATAAGAACTGTTGACATCTCATGGTCAAAAATTAATCTTTTATTTCATATTTAAACATCCAAAATATTTAACTTACCTAGCCAGAAGTTTTAATATTTTGCCTATTCCTCCCACCCCTTTCCCTGCCTGTATAGCAGTGTGAGGAACAGGGTGGACCTCCAGATATTGGCTATGCTGGCTAGGGGCTGACTGAATTAAGGTTCAGTGTCTGGACAGATCCAGTTCCCTTATTCCTGGTTTAGAGGAAAAGACTCCAACACAAAGAACTTCACTGTCTCCATCAGGAATGGGAATGCCCTGAAGGCTCAGGAACCATTTTCTGAGTAACACACTGAGCAACACAGAGTTGAACATGTGGGGTTATTAAACATGCCGATTAATAATTTCTATTCTTTCTACAATTATAACAAACTATTTCAAAACCTGAGATTTTTTTGTTAAAATGAGGTGTGATTATCCCTCCGCAGATGGATAAAAAGGGATTTTTTTTCCTGGTTGAGAATTCACAAAAATGGCCATGGGGAGCCATGATTCTCACTCCTAATGTAAAGTATAGTGATCATTTCTAAATTTGCTTCTCTTAACATACACAACTTTCCTCTATTATTGATTGTAGTTGGTACCTTAGAGCAGGGTGGGAGTCAATTGGCCCTCCAGATGCTGCTGGAATAGATGTTGCTGGAATACAAGTCCTAGCAGCTCCAACCAACATAGGTAATGGTGAGGAAAGCTGGGAGCTGCAGTCCAGCATCGTCTGGAGGTCTGAACAATTCCCATCGTTGCTTTAGAGGTACAATGATCCTAAGCATGAACATTTCTTCAGCTTGTCATAATAATGGATGTCTAAAGCTTTTCTCTCTGTACTGATCTCTAAAGGTCCTTCTTAAAAGGACCGCAGGTACCTGTACACAGGTAAATACTATACTTGAATGCAGATTGGAGAGGTCCATGATAGTTTCAGGGTTCTGAAGCAAAGCTGAGAAGGAGGGTCTGATGAAAACAATATCTAAAGGGAGATAAGGTATATGCTGGTTTTCTCTAATGCGGAAAGAACAAAAAAGACAATGAAAGCCAGTGTGATGTAATGGTTGAGAGTTGGAGTAGGACTCTGGAGGTGTGTTCCCACTATGATTGAAAGAAAATCGCTGATCGGGGTATATGACTGTCATTCCCATTTGAAAATAGTTCCGATCCTACTTTGATCGATTTCTGTGGCCATAAAGCGAGGCAAACACACACACGACGGTTTTTCCAGAAACTAGCAGCTCTTTTGAAAAGAATAGATTCTGAAGTGTGTTCAACAAGTGGAAACAACAGATCTGAATCACATCATTCTGAAGGGGTGGTACTAATGGGAAAGGAGTGTTTACCGGCCCTCCCCAGTTTTTGGAAGATCCACCACCCCCACACGCATGCACTGCCTTTGTGCTTGTGGTGTGACCTATGGGCATATGATTTTTTTAAAAAATTAAATTGATAGAAGATTTGATTGATTTTGCAACTACTTGCAATCAGTGAGGCAAGTGGTTACAAAACCAATCAATCAAATCTATCGATTTTAAAAAGAAAAATTGATAGAAGATTCGCTTCAATGGTTTTGCAACTACCTGCCTCACTGATTGCAAGTAGTTGCAAAATCAATCAAATCTTCTATCAATTATAGATAGATAGATAGATAGATAGATGATAGATAGATTCCAAGCTGGGCTGCCCAAGCTACTGCTTACATCACTGATGATGCACAGATGATTGTCATGCATTTTGAAGTGGTGCAAACTAGTGGGGACAAAAATGGTGCTAAAAAAAAGAAGTCATTACAAGAGGATAATGAAAAGATCTGCTTTCATAGTGGGAACAACGGGCCTTTTGGAATCGATTTACCAACACGGAGCGAAGGCGAATCGCACATCGGTTTAAATGTAAGTGGGAATGCTCAACTAGGGAAAGCCACTGGGGGACCTTGTGCAAGCCACACACTCTCAGTTACAGAGAAAGGCAAAAGCACAAACCTCCTCTGAACAAATCTTGCCCAAAAAAGCCTGTGACAGGGTTGCCTTAGGGTCGGCATGAGTCAGAAACAACTGGAAGGCACGTAACGCCAAATAATGAAGTGACTGAAAGATTTGAAAGACAGTTTTGATTGTGAGATATGTACTTAAAAAAGTGCATGCAAAAACATGGAAGATTTCACAATCTTTATGCTCACTACCTAAGCACTTGGAATCAGACTTTTCTGGAAAAAAAGCAGTCAAAATCATGACAGCCAGAGGGAGCTAGAGTGGCTGTCTCAAGGGCAAATGTATATAATGTGGAAGAACAATGGAAATGCTAAAGAAACAATCAAGGAAAACTGTTCAGTAAGTAATCCTGTTGCTACAGAGACAAAAGAAAGGGGTAGTTCACAAAGCACACTACTTGTAGCAGTGTGTGTATGTGTGTGTCTTCAGGTCCCCTGAAGTGACAACATCAATTTTATAGGGCTTTCTTAAGAGTTTATCATACGACGGAATTTGGGGGTATAATGCAATGGCAATCCAAATGCAATCACGAGGTTTCACGTAATTGCGTATGAGTGTATCTCACACAATTTCGGGCAATGGGAAGTCATTCTGAACGCAATCATGGTGTTTCACGTAATTGCATATTAGAGTATCTCACGCAATTTCGGGCAATGGAGGGTCATTTTCGGGCAATGGGAAGTCATTCTGAACGCATTCTGAATGCAATTAGAATTCACGTAAATTCGCTAAAATAGCAAATTTACATGAATTCGAATTGGCTCCATTCGAAATTGAGAGAAATTCCTCCCGTGTGATAAACTCCTTAGGCAAGGAATACTGTACTCAGGAGGTAATTTTGCCACTTCATTCCTCTGAAATTGACTACATCATTTGGTACTATTTAGCAGTCTCCCACCCAAGTACTAACCAGAGTTGACACCGCTTAGCAGCTTCAAAGATCTGATAGGATCTGATTGTCTTTAGGGTATTTAGGCCCTTGTAGCAGCATGACAAAGTTTAATTACATCAGTTGATTTACTGGGATTTCTGGCAAATAATCAACTAGTTAGAACAGGGGCATGAATTGCAGAAATCAAATTGAATAGACAGAACACAAACTGCACTCTAGTATAGATGCCACAAATTATCCTTGGCTGTATTTGGACTACATTCATAAAATAGTCTTTTAGAGGTAGATAAGAAGCTGAATCATCATAATCTGCAAGTTTAGCAATAGTGCAAGTTCCAAAGTAATTTTGCAATGCCCCAAAGGCAAAAAAAATCAAAGGAAGGATATGATGTGATCAAGGGATTAGAAGGGCCCCTGTTAGGAATCAGACCATGTGAGGATTTGGGATTAAGTTAAATCAGCATTCAACCCACACTGGGACCACAGAACCCTTTTTTAGGTTGGTGGGTGTTTCAACATCAGCAGGCCGGTTTTGCCTACTTGCAGTTATTTGCAGGGGGAGGGCAAATGATTTCCCTATATATTATCATTCAAACAGCTTTAAATATGAAGACTCACACAAGCACAATGTGAGCGTGCCCTCCATGTGTTCAAAAGATCTTACTCCCAATCAAACATGTTCAGGATAGATTACAGCAGCCTTTATTATTTCAAGGAAGAATCAACAACAATCATTGTCTGCTGTTTATTAGTGCTTGTAATATGTACACTTCTGATTGATCATCCTTGAGGAGGGTCAACTACTGGTGGTTCAATTTGCCAAATCATTTGTGGGGCTGCTTAGATTTAGGGGAGCTCAAATATCTGCCCTCCTGTTCTGGGGTCCTTAAACCCACAGACAACTATCCAGTTTCCCCCCCCAAGATCTGGCCTGGATCAGGATTCCTTTGCAATTACCTGTAAGTTTTAAACAGAATATAAAACCTTTCTCATTTGTTTTCCTAGATAATTGGGTCTTTCACTTATCAATAAAGCCAAGAAAAGGAAACAGCTGAATTAAGGTCACTAAACCTCCTGATGAGCCTATAAATTACTCACAGTCATTTGTAATTGATAAACATCCAACTCCAAAATCAATAGCAGAAATCCACTAGTTCCTGGAATGATAGTGTCCTTGGGCACATCTTGCCATATCTGTCAGACCACACAAACCTGATTGGTGAACAGTGTAAAAATCAAATCTGGAACAAGTCATTCAGAAAATGAAAAGAGCTGTGACCAAAGCACAAGTTCTAGTTCAGCTCCAATGAAGAAACTGTTAATAATAATGTACAGATTAGGACTGAGCATAGTAGCTCCACATAGTTCCATATACAGGTCTATACTAGGCTGAGATGTATACCACCACATCTTACCACATAGTTTCTGAAAGACTCCACCCACAACTATTCTGTGCCTTGTGGAGATCAGGCAGAACTGGGAAAGCAATTGGCTATGGGGTTTATCACATGGGAGGAATTTCTCATATTCCAGGAGCAGGATATATGATGCATTGATTGAAAGGAGCTACTCTTTAAGATGGAAAAATACCAGTATTGTTCAAGAGCAAAATTTATGAGAAGAAGGGAAGAAATTTTGAGCTTCAAGACTCAAAACAGAGGATCTTCAAGAGCTGAGAGTATATGCAAATGGAGCCAATTCGCAATTACATGAATTCGCTAGTTTAGTGAATTTATGTGAAATCTGATTGCGTTCGGAATGTGTTCAGAATGACTTCCCATTTCTCGAAAATTGCCCGAGATTGCGTGAGATACTCTAATACGCAATTACGTGAAAACCCGATTGTGTTCGGAATGACTTCCCATTGTCTGAAATGGCAACCTCATGATTGCGTTCGGATTGCCATTGCATTATACCCCCAACTTCCATCGTATGATAAACTCCTACGTCCCTATAACCAGATACTTCACCAAACCTGCCTGTTCTCTAGAAGGCACGGAACAGCCAAGAGGTGGGGAGGGAAGCTTCAGAGGCTGTAAAACAAGTCCAGGTAGGGCTTTGAGCACTTCAGAAGAAGGAAGAGAACACCAAGGACACATGCAGGTGTGAGGGAAACTTGCACATGTATATGCCACTAATAGGATGCCAGCCTAGGAGTGGTACAATAACAGTATCGAGATGACAGTCATCTTCTCCACCTGCTTTTGCCTGTCAGCAGTACAAGTTATTGCATCTAGTGTGAAACAAAAGGTATTAGCACTCTCATGAGTACGTGACCACATCCAATATCTTTTCAGAACAGGCCATAAGCCCTTGGTCTGTTGTGGATGGATGTGAGCAGGTGGAGATATTAAGGTAAGTAAGCAAAGGATTCTGCTTATGGGTGAAGAGATCAAATAGGAAAACCATGGAAAAGTGGAAAACCCAGCTGAGATTTAGCAGGGGAAGGAAGAAGACTGGCAGCCACTAGGGGAAAAAAATCTTCCCTTCCAGGAGCAGGATTCAGGATGCATTGACTGAAAGAAGCTACTGTTTAAGATGGAAAAATATCAGTATTGTTCAGGAGCAAAATTTATGAGAAGAAGGGAAGCAAGTTTGAGCTTCAAGACTCAAAACAGAGGATCTTCAAGAGCTGAGACTATCAGCTGGTAGAGAGTGTTTTTTCAGGGTCATTTTGATCAAGAATGGCTAATAACAGCGATATCACAGCACAGAAAGAGAGGAGTTAATGTACTTGGCATCAAAGCATAAAGCCAAGAGATATCTGCATATGTCAGGTCCCCTTCATTATAAAGCCAAGAGATATCTGCATGTGTCAGGTCGCCTTCATTATATATAGGGAATATGCATTTTTCTTGATGCTTTTAGAATTGGTTTTCTTTATAAACTTAATTTGTAATTGGTTTTTTCTCTAAATGTATAACACCAATTACAGCAAGCTAAAACTTTGAACATACGAATGTGGAATATATGCTATTTTCAAAGTTACCCTGCAGGAGGCAGCAGAGATAAGTATTTTTTTGACATCCTTCCCTTGTCCTGTTGCTTGCCAGTCTGAAGCCAAAAGTCAAAATGTTTCTTTCAGTGTTTCCACAGTTATTGTCGTTAACTGCCATCCGACAAGTCGACTTTGGCTTATGGCGACCTTATGAATGAAAGACCTCCAAGCCACCATATCATCAACAGTCCTGCTCAGGTCTTGCAGATTCAGGGCTGTGGTTTCCTTCGTTGAATCTACCCATCTGCAATGTGGTCTTCCTCTTTTCCTGCTGCCCTCTACTTTATCGAGCATTTTTGTCTTTTCTAGTCAGTCATATCATCTCATGATATGTCCAAAACACAACAGTCTCAGTTTAGGCAGTTTATTCATCTTGGCTTCTAGGAAAAGTTCAGGCTTGATTTGCTTTCTGTTGGGGGCCTTCAAGACATTTCCAGCTTAAGGCGATCCTAAGGTTTTCTTGGCAAGATTTGTTCAGAGGAGGTTTGCCACTTACTTCCCCTGAGGCTGAGAGCAAATTATTTGCCCATAGTCACCCAGTGGGTTTCATAGTCAAGCAGGAGTTGAACCCTGGTCTCCAGAGTTGTAGTCCAATGCTCAAGCCACTATGCCATGTTGAGACCCATTTATTTGTCTTTTTAGTTGTACGCAGTATCCGGAGAACTCTTCTCCACCACATTTCAAATTACTGTAATTGATTTTCTTCCTATCATCTTTCTTCTCTGTCCAGCTTTCAAAACCATGCACAGAAACTGAGAAAACATCTCCTGTGCTTTCCTTCTCTCTGTTGGCAAGAGTCTGGGCTTCATTCTTGGCCCTTTGGTCTGCTCATGTTCTGGGCTGACTTTCTCAAATCCAATAGCTTTTGGATTCACTGCTACACTGATGATACCCAGCACTTATTTCTTGTGCTCCCAAACCAGAGCTTGGTAAGCTAATCTTAAAAGTTAGTGTGCTGATGTTGCTTTCCCAAAAGAAATATGTTGCTTATTACTCTAAGCAGGACCTGTTACTTATGTGTTGCTTCTAATGATTTTTAAAAATATAATAAAACAATAATCATAATACTGTGTACTTTAAAAAAAAAATTAAAGGCCTAAGAAATATCCCATGGAGGCCCAAACAACATTTTGGAAGTGACAAATGAACACTATTTGTTACTTCCCCGATCTGAAACACTACCAGTCTTTATGCTATTTCCTTTGCTTTGGCCTTGTTCTTCCTCTGTACCAAAGTAACATATTTGGGATGACACAGAGTGCATCGACACTTTAGAAATAACACAGTTTGACACAATTTTAACTGCCATGTCTCCATCCTACAGATTACTGGGATTTGTAGATTTGTGAGACACCATCGGAAAAGGCTAAGACCTTGTAAAACGACAAATCCCTTGGTTGCATGGGATGGCGCTCTTAAAGTTTGATGTCAAACTGCATTGTTTCTACAGTGTAGATGCACCCAAAGTCACTTGTAGAAGCATACAGTACTTCCATGTTCTTCCCAGAACTGGCACCTTCTCAGCAGTCCCACTTTTACAACAGCCTTTCTGATATTCCTGATTGGATTCATCATCACTTCACATTCTTTATCTCCAAGTCCAAACCAGTCAACTTTTATGTTCGTGTACTCTCCTCATCCATTTCCAGTTGGTGGCAGGTGGGTGGCCACCCATATTAGCGTATTGCAGCTATAACAGCCACGGGCCTTGCAGCACCTTTAAAAAGTAGCACATCTTATTTAGGATCATATTTTTTGGCCACATTATTTCAGAATTTGGAACCAGCACAGTGTAATGGTTTGAGTGTTGCACCATGACTCTGGAGAATGTGGTTCAAACCCCCACTTAGCCATGGAAACCCATTGGGTGACCTTGGGCAAGTCACACTCTTTCTGCTTCCAAGAAAAGCAAAGGCTAAGCCCCGCTGAACAAATCTTGCCCTAATGATAGGTTTGCTTTAGGTCACCATATGTTGAAATGACTTGAAAGGACACAATAGCATAGTGTCATCTACGATCCCAAAATATTATCTACTGAGCCATACTGTCATACATTGTACCATTATAGTGTGTCAATTTGTGGTGGTATGTCTGTAGGATCATCTTATTGTTGCCCTATGTTGGAAACAACAAGAAGTCACACAACAATTTCAAAATAATGTCACCCACAATTGTAGGGGGTTGTACCTGCTTATCCTCCAGTGTGATCTATCTATATCTTTTACTTTTCTGTCTCCCCCCACTTGCTTCTAGGCATCATTGGAATTAACCCAAAGAACACATAATTGAAATAATAACATATTCTTTCTTTATGCCTCCATTTCACCACTTCTTCTATGGTTTCCTATGTCTGCTTTACATTGTAAGCCCTTGAGCACAGACACCTGTTATACCTGTTCTTTGTAAAGCAATGATGTCTCTACATGTAGGCATATACATAAATAAATGCTAGCAACTTTACCTCGACCGAAGTATATGAGGTACTGTATTTACATAGAGTCCAGAAGGTAAAGCTTTTACTTTGATAACTGGAATCTTGCCAAATCTAAACCCAGACCAAAATTTTGATCATTTTAATATATTTTTTCTTCGCAGTGCTATAAAACTTTTCTAAAATGTTAAAATTATCTTTTGTAATTTATTTATATGGTTGTAAGGTGCTTGTCCAATCGTTTAGAGAAACTTTTCCTTCTTAATATAAAAAGGAATGGCTTTAGTTTAAGATTTTTTTTTTTTTATCCTGGAGCTTGATAGTTTTACACATATATTCACCTACAAGTCCCCTCTCCATTTTCGTGGTCTTCGAAACTGCGTCCCTCACTTATGCGCAAGGGACAAATGGAGGGAGAATGGGGCGTATGCCCTTGGCGCATGCCTGTGCCCCCCCCCCCCGTGTGCCTGCACCTATATTCAACCCAATGGAGCTTGAATATAGGCAAAACTCTGTTTTCGCAAAGGGGTCCAGAATGGATCCCCCATGAAACAGGACAGGCAACTGTACGATGTTAATGGCCAAACTTTTAATAGCCATGAAATATAAAATTGTATCATCTACATATATATTAATATTGTAGTTTAATTTGATTCTATGCAGCCATTGCATTCATATTATGTTAATATTCTATCTTATGGGTATAGGAAAGTGGTCCTGGGAGAGAGCAATCAGCAAGTCAGAGAATCTTATCTGGTCCCTCTGTGAATACACACACACACACACATTTATCCCTCCATGTTCGCTAGGGTTAGGGGCACAAGAATCCCGTGAATATGGAAAAACTGCAAATAACATAAAACACCACGTTTTTACCTGAGAGGACACCTCTAGGTTCTCCAGTGCAACTCTGTGGTCAACATCTGACAGACACTGATCACAGAACTGCCCTTGAGGAGCTAGAAATGCCTAGTATTCTCTCTAGGAATCTTTAGGTCTTTCAGTGCAACCTTTTGTTAAAGTTGACCACAGAGTTGCACTTGAGGACCTAGCTATTCCTAGAGAGAACATGTTAATCAAATCCGTGAATAATCAAATCCGCAAATATCAAAGCTGCAAATACGGAGGGATGAGTGTATATAAAAGGAGACACAAGCTGTAATCCTATCTTTCAGTCACACCAGCTATTAAATAAGCTTTATGTGTCATCCAATACACCTGCTAAAAAGAGGGATATGGATCACAGTACAAGATGCTTCAGAAAACAGGGACCATGGAGGTGGTTTTAGGGACCATTCAGGAGGACAAAGTGTCATCTCTGGAAGACAAAGTGTTATTTGTATCTTCTTGACAACAATCGTTTCATATGTGTGTGCTTACTTATTGTCCAGCATTCTGTTAGTGACATATGCACATGTAAGTAGCACTACTCATGTGGAGTGGTGTATTTTTTGGACAGTGTGCAATAGTCATAGCCAGCTGATGGTGACCTAAGGGGAGTTAGTTGCATGTGTGACCTTTGCTCATGTGGTGTTGCCTTCAAGTAGACACATTAGTGTATAAATTCACATTGCCTCCGTACATTGTCTTTGTACATTGCAATTGCTCAATGGGTTGTCAGCCACACACATTGGATGTCGATCTTCATATGCTGGGCTACGAGCCTATGTTGGTATTCAGTATAGGAACTGTGTAACCTAACTTTATCAGTGGATATTTATGCTATGCTATCACAATGTAAGATCTTGGCCATTACACGATAAAGCTGCACAGTAATTACAAGGAATGAGAAACTGAGAAACACCTTATTCTTTAAACTTGAAATTAAGAACATGTGCGTGTTTCTTTATGAGTAAAACTGTGGGCAAATTGTTTCTCATATTTTGATTCAAATCCTGATAGAGCCATTGTGGACTGGTCTCACATTCATGTGCAAAGGATACTTTAGAACAGTGTCAAACTAAAATATGAAACAGTCTTCCTGTGTGTGTGTGGGACAGCCATTAAATGTGTAAAAACATCCGTCATGCCAGCAAAAGATTGCCAGAGAGACCATATAGCACATCCGGACACAGAAAGAGCAAACCACTGCCGAGCTCTAGTGAAATTTGAGAATCAGAACTGGAGGGACTGGAAAGGCGGATTTTACTGGAAGAGAAGTTCCTGCCAGAGTGAGATGAACTCTGCAGTCCAGGCCCTATGCCACCACCAGCAGCAGAAAAGCTGCAGAAAAAAGCTTGCTGAGCAAGTGGCTTGAATAAAAAGCGCTTGCAGGCGAGCCAAGCCACATGCTGTTTGTATTTTGGTGTTGTCATCTCTACCTACACGTCAGTTGGTATGGGCTAAAATGTTGTCCTTTTGCAAAACTGCAGGATGTGACTCATTTTTATTTCTTCACAATAAAATCCTTTGTTATAGCCGGCTCTCCCAAAGATTTCTGCTTCTAACAAATTAGGGTCAATGTTCATATGAGGTTCTGCAAGCTTCTGTTTGTCATCGTTATTAGTTAAAAACACATTGGGAATTTTCATAGGTTTGGAGGGGAAAGATGACAGCAGAGCTTCAAAAGTTATTGTTGGGACTATATCCCCCAGAATTCTCCACTCAGGGCCTGCTGGTCCCAGCTCAAATTAAGACTTATTTTCAGAGAATGAAAGTGGAGACAAAGCTTCAAAACATACCTTTTTGGGACTACAATTCCCAGAAACCCCAAGCTAAGATAACCATAGCCTGTGCTGGCTGGGGGATTCTGGGAACTATTGTTCAAAAGGTAATTTTTCCATGCTCTGGTAGGGAGGAGAGACACACTCCTTCACTTCCTTTCATGCAGCCTTTTTGCTTGAGCATCCCTCCCCATCCCCGGCTGACAATCTGTCAACATCTGTCCCCAGTTGGTTAACTCTGCATAACTCACAGGAAATTTAATTGTTACTCTCATTATACAGAGAAGACAACTGAACTGCAGCAAGAAGTTTGAAACAAGTATATAGTACATATGGAGAGTCAGTATGGCTCAGTGGCTTAAGTGTTGGACAATGACTCTGGAGACCAGTTTGAATCCCTGCTCAGCCATGGAAACCCACTGGGTGACCTAGAGCAAGTCACACACAGCCTCAGAAGAAGAAAAAGGCAAACCCCTCTCTGAACAAATCTTGTCAAGAAAACCCTGTGATAGGTTTGCTTTAGAGTCACCGGCCTTGTTCCCACTACTTTTAAACTGGGATCAGGATCCGGGTTAAACAGGCATGGTTTCCACTGAATCCGATTTTAGAAATTGATTCAGAAAGGGGGGAGGGGCATGCTTTTTGACCATTTTTACTCATTTAACCCACATCAAAAAGATGCTGTTAAAATGGGGTGTTTTGGGGGCTGAATCTATTTATTTGGAAATAAACCGATCCAGCCTAAGTGGGAACCAGGCAGATTTGAATCGGATACAAGTCTGCCCTGGTTCCCACTGGCAGCCTGGCCTGACATATGGTGGGCCTGTTCCCACTTACTGAAAAATCAATTTCCTGAACCAATTCCTGAAACCGGTTCTGAAAAAATGTAGTTCCTACTATGATTGTGCATGTTTCACGAATCGGTTCAGGAATCAACAAGTGGGGGGGGAAAGCTTGTTGGCCTGACCCATCTCTGGCCTCTCCTGGTCCCAAAATTCCCGGCCCAGCTTCCTTACCGGCTTCTTTGGCCACTGACTCGCTTCCCTGGGCTTTAAAAAAAATTCCTGCAGCTGGGGAGGCTGGAAGGAGGTCGCAAAGAATCCAGAAGCCTTGCAACCTCCTTCCTAGCTTCCCCATAGCTTCTCTGCAATCTCCTTCCGGCTTCCCCGGCCCTGGGAAATTTTTTAAAAAGTGCAGAGAAGCCGGTCAGTAGCCAAAGAAGCCGGTAAGGAGGCTGGGCCAGGGATTTGGAGGCCAGGAGAGGCCAGAAATGGGCCAGGCCAACAAGCTTTCCCCCGCCACTTGCCGATTCCTGAATCGATTCGTGAAACTGGCGCAATCATAGTAGGAACTACATTTTTCCAGAACCGGTTTCAGGAATTGGTTCATTACTGTGATTCTGCCCCTCTGCCCATTGCACACCTCAGGCCTAATAGAGACAGTAAAGCGGCTAAGCAGGTTTGGCTGCTTCCAGAATGAGAGGCCAGACAAGATCTGAAGCTGTTCTACCCCAATCTGCAAGGTTTGTATTTGACTCCTACTGCCCAGCCTGACAGGTCCTAAATACCCCGAAGGCACCTGATCTTGTCTGATCTTGGAAGCTAACCAGAGTCTGCTCTGGTTAGTACTTGGAATGGAAACTGCCAGAGAATACCAGGTGCTATAGGTAATATTCAGTGAAAGTACCTCTGAGTACTTCTTGCCTAAGAAAACTCTATGAAAGTTCATGGGGTTTACATATGTTGACGGGTATCTTGAAGGCACATTAACACACACTCAGCCTGACTGCTATGGAGCAAAAACACTAAATTAAACCCACTCAATAAGGAAGGAATAAGAGAGTCTGGGAGAGTTTAAAGACAGCAGAATGTGAAGGGGTGAGGGAGCAGGCAATCCAAAGCTAAAAATTTGTAATGAGCCCCCATGGCGATAATACTGTCGTGAAGGAAAAAAAGAGGCAGGAGAAAATAAATTTTACTTAAGAGTGGTGTAAGTAATGGAAAAAAGTTTACAAATGTATTTTGAAACTTGGGACAGAGGATAAATCTGTAAACAAATGCACAAACGCAAAAAAGATAAGGTGGGCCCAAAATTTTTGGCATAATGTACAAAGGTTTCAAATCAATGTTGGAATCGTCAGAGCAAAAAAAGTCTTTTTTTCCCACATGTGGGGAAATATGGTCTACTCTTCTGATATAACAGCAGCAAGAATATTGTTTGCTCAAACGTGGAAATGGGACCTAAGTGCTGATGACAGAAAAATGTGTTGTTAAGCTTGCGGACTTTGCCCAAGTTGTCAAATGGATTTTAAGATAAATCAGCTGAAGATTTTTTTTGAGACTGGAAACTGTTTATGGACTTTTTGAGCAATAAGAAACCTAATGATGTAATAATCTGCTGTTATGGTTATTAGCAATTCTATAAGTCACATTTAGTTATAGCTGTAAAGCAATCTTGTAGCACCTCTAAGGCTAACTTAAAGAAAGACGTTGGCAGTATGAGCTTTCGTAGACTTCAGTCTGCTTCCTCAGATGCATTTGGTGGAATGCTTCTGAGAAAGTAGATTTAAGTTCACAAATGCATGCTGTCAACATTTTTCTTTAAGTTAGTCTGAGAGGTGCTATAAGAGCTCTTTACATACTGATTTTACAGATGAACTCTTTGAATTCTACCATTAGTTAGAGCTGTAATGGTAGAATAATATATTTTTCTTAATTGGTTTTTCCTTCTTTCATTAGTTTACGTGAGGAGGTCAGAATTTGTTAGTGTTTTGGTTAGTTTGGGATTAGTTAAGTTTTGTTTATTATAACAGAATTGTGTTTCAGTAATGTGTCATAGTGTTAGTTTAATTTAGTTTTCGCTGTATATCATTCTGTATACTGAGTTTGGAGTTTTTTTCCCCTCTCTTCTTTCTCCTTATCCTTCTCTTCTGTTTGTTGAGTATTTGGTTGTATTTTAGTGTGTTTTAAAATTAATAATTATGAATTTAAAAAGAAAAAAATCAGGCTTAGCTTCATTGTGCAATCCTGCTAACCTGGTAAAATTTGATGGTCAAATTTAATTAAAGGGCAGTGTGCTCCCATACACTTCCAACGTACTATCAGCAAAAACATCATAGACTTGGAACGATTACTAAAGAAAGTTAAAGAAGAAAGTGCAAAGCAGGCTTACTGCCAGTGAACATAAAGAAAACAAAAATAATACAGATGATTTACATCAATTCAACCTAGATAACAAGAAATCAAAATATTTAAAGATTTCCCATTTCAAACATTGATCAGAGTGGAGACTACAGTCAAGAAATCAGAGGACTGGGACTAGGAAGGGCAGCTATGAAAGAACTAGAGAAAATCCTAAAAGTGTAAAGCTATACAACTGAGCACGAAAGTCAGTATCATCCAAGCCATGGTATTCCCCACCATCATGTATGGATGTGAGAGGTGGACAGAGAAGAAAGCGGACAGTAAGAGCAGTTCATCTGAGATGTGGTGCTGGAGAAGAGTGTTGATGATATAATGAATGGCTAAAAAGACAAACAAATGGGTGCTAGAATAAATCAAGACTGAACTTTCCCTGGAAGCTAAGACGATGACACTGGGACATATGTACTTTGGCCACTTAATGAGAAGGCATGACTCATTAGAAAAGACAATAATGCTAGGAAAGGTAGAAGGTGGTACTGTAGAAAGAGGAGGACCATATGCCACCACATGCCAGATGGTTAAACTCAATCAAGGAGGTCACAGACCTGAACTTGTAGGACCTAAGCAGGACAGTAGAGATGTTTCATTCAAAGAGTCACCATGAGTAGAGGTTGACTTGAAGGCAGTTAATAACAACAACAACTCTTCCATATGAAGATGCCAATTTTTGAGATGTTCTGGGGAGGCTATTTTCTCTGTCTTAGGCCCTGTACAGACCAGCACTTTGTGCCAGCCTGGGGGTGGAATCAGGGTGTTGTGTCCAGATGACACACTCCTTTGACAATGCCACCAGGGTGCCATGATGCCATGCGTTGCTCCAGACAGTGCACGGCATCATGACGCCCATCCAGCGCTGTGTCCAGATGATGCAGCACCAAAGAGGTGCCATACAGCCGCACCACTGTGGCTATGGCACCCTTTGGAGGGCGCAAAAAGGAGCTGCTTTTTGCAGCTTCTTTTTGCGCCCTCCAGAGGCTGGGTGGTGACGTTGCCACGGCCCCGATCTGGCCAGGAAAGGGACGGCTGCATGCTGCCCCTTATGGGCTGTTTGTACTACACCTTACTACCCTCACAGGTACAGTTGATGGGGACATGGGGGAAGGCCTTCTTGGTAGTTGCTCTTAGTATTTCAAACTCCCTTCTCAAAGAGATTTGAAGAGTACCCTCCATGCTATACTTCAACAGTCAAGTAGAGACTTGCGGCAATAACAAAACAGCAGCCCAAAGCCATATTAGGGTGGGAAGGATCTGGATTTTTTTAAATGGTTGAGTAAGTGGCAAGATGTGTCCAGCAGCTGCAACATGGTTGCTCATATTAATCACACAAAGCCTTATTTATTTATTAAAGCCTACTTTTCTCCCAACATGGGAATTAAGGCAACTTGCAAAAAGGGTAAAATAAGATAGAACACAAAACCAGAGGATTAAAAAATGCACACACTCAATTAGACTCAATCGAATTAGAGGAATTAAAATACATAGCTAACACATGCAAGGGAAACGGAGAAAAACTAATGCACAGAATAAGCTCAGGCTTGCTAGAGAGTTTAAGAAGAACAAAAAGGGATTTTTTGGTTATGTCTGTAGCAAAAGGAAGGAGGAGGAAATGGTAGGGCCACTGCATGGAGAAGATGGTGAAATGCTAAGAGGGGACAGAGAAAGGGCAGAACTACTCTTCTCACAAAAGGAAAAGGGTGCTTATACTGAGGAAAACGGAGCAGAGGATGCAGGAAGGGAAATGCAGCACAGAATAAGTTTTAAAAAGTAATATGTATAATGGTTCCAAGAAACTGAACTCCAGAATGCAAGGTCCAAATGTAGTTTTATTTATAACAGCAAAAGGGGAAATCAGTTTTCATCCAAAATACCCCCCACACATGCACATATACATAAACTAGTGATGTAAACGGTGATATCAGATAGTGATTTTTAGGACTGCAGAAGGTAATACTGTACTGGTTCCAGAAGCGATGGTTCCAATCAGGGATTATGTGAAGTGAAATCGTTCAGCAGCTGCTTGTGGATACAGCAATGTTGAGGAGTCAAGTGAGATACTGACAAGTGTGTGTGTCTGAATCCCAGGCGAGACCAAATTGGTAGTGCCTGAGTAGATATACATATAGGCCAAAACGTATCTTGGGGCAGATTTGGGATTAAGGTGAAGTCCCCGGGAGGGAAGAATAGAACTGGAAGTCTGTACATGGCTGGATAATAACCATGAATGTCCCTTGACAAAGGAGTCTCACTTCCAAAGAGAGGTAATCATGGACTTCTGTTCATGTGTAAGCCCGAGGTCTATCACCCGCCATCACTCCTATCAGTGAAGGGATTATAGAGATCCTGATCTATCATAATTGATCTATCCTGGCCATGTGTTCTTGAGCTTCTACCTGCTGAACCAGCAGGATCTTTCAATATGGTCTCTATATGGCATGGCTAGTTTCTGCATGGGAGGCGCCCTCTCGGCTACCTGCCTAAAACATCCCCTTAATATCAAATTGATATCAGAAGGGGGAGTGGAGGGAGGCTAGACCTTGGAGTAACAGACACAGGCTAACACTCCCATTGTGTTGTCACATTTGTCTGAGGACCTGTAAACAGGTGCCAGGCGGAGTGGGGGGAATAGTAGCAAAGAGCTGGAGGATAGAGCTGTATATGTCACATGTTCAACATTGCCCATACTCAGGCTGTTCTGCTCTGCTGTCATGTAGGATGCTGTCCCATTATCACTGTTGAAGCAACACTGATCTGCTACGCTGGTAAATTTTGCACATGGAATGTGTATACTGGCGAGTCTGTGTTATCTTGCCCTGAGCATCAAGCAGAAAAATAAAGCAGCCTTGAGAGTATGCTGGGCATTGCAAACAGGTTCTGAAAGTGAGCAATGGCTTTACTTTTTTCAGGAAATCTGTACCAGGTTACTATCTGTCAGCACAATTGTGGGGAAATAGCCCTCCTGGGGGGACTTTCCTTTTGCTTCATTTCCTGCGGCAAACCAGACCCAAGTTCTCATGCATGCCACTTCCCCAATTGGATCCAAGTAGTGAGACGGGGCTCATAAGATCAGTTGATGCTCTACCCTCTGCTTAGGCCTAGAGGGGAACTCAGTGACTGGGCCTTGTTCATATAGTTTGCCTTTATCACAGAGCTGAACATCTGAGCTAATATTTTCTATAGAATGACCACATATCAACAGGCAGGAAAAAGGAAATCACCAAAGATGGTACTATTCTGCATAAAACTAAGATAAACTGATTTGCATATATAAATGCAAATTTATGCTACTGTAAATAGAAGCAAACCCCACAAAGTGGATAATCCCAACCATGTGACAATTTGTGTACCTGTTCAATTTACTGCCTAGGTATGAATTGTTAATGGGCAACTTCAAAGCCTCAACTTTTCTCTCCTGTTCCTTAGATTTGTTATCTTGAAACTGGACTCAAACCGGGTAGCCCCTCAAAGAGAGAACACCACCAAACAGAGAATTATCCTCAGGTGGACCTTCAAATAGAGGACTGCTTTCCATAGAGTACATGTCCACTCTAATTTCTAGTATGCTGGAATATTGAGGCTTCTGGTTTGTACGTATGCTCAGATTATTATTTGTGGCATTTTGGTTTGCTAAATAATCTTTTATTGTAAATCCTAACTACAGGGAAGAAGGGAAAACATACACACACAACATATATATACACACACTTATATATGTGTGTGTGCACACACATGTATATGCATACACATATTCTAAGCACATTAATGGCTGGATTGCACTGGTAGTTTATTTCCCATTTCATACATAGTATACGATACATACTCAGTAAACAGTAGTTAGTTATTAAGTTATTTCTGGAAAATGTAGCTCTGCTGAAAATGAATGTAAGCTACCAGAACAGGGAGAGTAACCACAGTCGACCTGAATAGAAGTAACTAGACAGGATAAGCAGCATTCTCCAGACACCCTCATTCAATGCACATGAGAATGGCAGAGCTAGCTGCTTTTCTTCTCAGCATTAGTGTAAAGATAACAAAGAGCAGCCACTAAGCACCCGTGTGCATGAACACACACAGCAATTAAGTGACAATGAAAATATTAGAGAAGCTTAGTGTGTTAGCGTTGAAGTTGACACGGTAGAAATGGTCCCTGTTTTGAAAGTAAGGTTCGAAATGGAAACAGAAAAGTATATTACAACAATTGGAGAAAGAAGAAAACTCAACAAATGCTGCTTTGTCTCAGCCCAGGGCACATGGGAGCAGAAAGAGCTGGAGGAGGTTAGAAGAAACAAGGAGCGAACAGGAAGTGCAAACAAGGCAAGAAAGTAGGGGGTGTGGGGTTTAAGGAAAACAAGAGCAGACACCTGGAGGCAAAAGACATATGGACATTCACCCACCTCAAGTGGGGCCTAAGTCCTTAGAATAGCAGCCACCCCCTCCTTTTCCAAGCCTGCTAATTATCTTAGTTCCTGGAGCAAAACTGGACAAGATCCTTCAGCTGGTTGTGAATGGGAAACACAGTTCCAGGTGAGTCATCAATGCAGCTGTATGGGAAGCTGTATGTGAATACTCTTTATTTCCAAAAAAATCAATGCCAGTCTGGATGTTTTCAGAGGGCTACCAGAAAAGGTGCGTCCTGATCCTCTGCACGTTTCAGTGCTGATGTGGTGTTTTGTAATGCTGCGTTTGTGTTTTTATAAGTTTTTTCAAGACACCACCCTTCAATAATAATAATTTTAAAAAAGTCGAAGGCGGTTTATGTAAAAAGAAAACGCAAAACACAATTAGAACACAAATAAAACATATCCAAACAGTCATAAAAGCACAAGACAAGAAGGTGGCAAGATCTTAAAAGACACATAAGTCAAAGTGACAGTATGTCTAAAAGATGCAGGGAAAAAAGATTTGCATTTGGTACAGAAAAGATAGCATTGTAGATACCAAATAGCCCTGTCAGGGAAATACAGTGGTCCCCCGGGTTACGAAGGGAATCCGTTCCGGGATTACCTTCGTAACCCGGAAGTCGTTCGTAACCCGGGGGACCACTTTAACCAATGCACAGCGCGCCGGAAGCACGCTGTTTTAAACCGTCCGGGTTGCGAATTTTTTTCGCAACTCGGGGTTTTTTTCGTTGGCAGGGGCCGTTTTTCCGGCCCTGGCAGTTTCGGGTCCCGGGGATTTCGGATCCCAAGGGATTCGTATCCCAGGGGACCACTGTAATACCCTACTAGGGTGCCACCACTGGCATCTCATTGGGTAGCCACTGCCTCACCTCAGGTGAGAGGGCCTCCTAGGTATGAATGGACAAGAATATTGGAAACAGGTGCTCCTTTAAGCAACCTGTTCCTAAGCCATAAAGGAATTTAAAGGTCATGGTCAGTGTCTTGACCTGGGCCCAGCAATGGAACTACCGCAACTGATGTAATCTAGCTTCCTACTTTCTGAATGGTCCTCAGTCAACCCCCATGTAAAGTGCATTACAGTAGTTTGATCTGGATGTTACCAGTTTTTGGATTGCTGAAGCTAGGCTACTCTGTCCAGCGGGATTGCAGGTTGCCACATCCATCTCATCTGGTAAAAGCACTCCATTGCCATGGGAGGAACCTGTGCTTCTCTTGACTGAAATGGATTCAGAACACTTCAAGCTGAGAACCTGTTCCTTCAAGAGAGTCCAACCAGACAAACCACCCTTCAACAGCAATTGTCTTATCTTGATTGAGCTTCAGTTTATTGGCCTTCATCCAGTCTTTTAGCCCAACTAGATACAGATTTAGCATCTTCATTGCCTTACCTGAATTTGATGAAAAGGATAAATAGTGTTGGGTGTCATCCACATATTGATGGCAACTCACCTCAAACTCTAGATTTTTTATGGCCGCACTCAAAAGTTTCATGCAGATTTTAATCAGAATACTGTATATCTCTGCAAACTCTGTAGGCTGCCAGTTTTGTTTCTGGGCACAATTCAAAGTGTTGGTTATGACCTATAAAGCCCTATATGGCTCGGGTCCGGCTTATTTGGCAGACTATCTCCCTGTATAAACCGGCCCAGGCTCTGAGATCCTCAAGAGAGGCTCTTCTCTCAGTCCCACCCACATCACAAGTATGGTTGATGCTGGTGGAGATGCAAAAGAGGCCCTTCTCAGTGGCTGCCCCTAAACTGTGGAACGCCTCCCAACTAGTCCCTGCAATGGAAGTAGAAAGAGGGGGAGGTTAGGGAACTGATGGTGGAAGCTCCTGGATGCAACCAAGAAAGAAAGAAGCGAGAGCAACAAAGAGCATTCTGAATGCCTGCTGGAGCAGTAGTATTGTGGGAGGGAAGATCACTTGTACTGCACTGAAAAGTGGCCATAATGGCTACTTTTTAAAAGAAAGTAGGCCCTCCTGTGGTGGGATCAATTGGGGGGGGGGGGGGTCTGATTCTTATTCCTAAACTGCTGAACCTTAAGTTCCACTGCTGTCAAAGACTCAAGTAGTAACCTGCCACTATTATTTGGAATTGGCCATCCAAAACACAAATGGAAGCACTTCAACCTTTCCCCCCATCCTTATCCCATGCAGCCTCTCTGTGAGGACATCATGAGGTACTGAAAATTACTGAGAGTCTGAGAATAATCAACAGGATCACAGTCTCTTGCCTTTTTCCCAACATGTATCACACGTCAAAGGAAATGAAGTGGTCTTGGTGCCAAAACCAGGCTTCAAACTAGACTGAAAAGGATCTAGAAACTCAGTTTGATCCAAGAGCAATTGAAGTTGTATAGCAACCATTCACTTGAATACCCTGCCAGCTGGTCATTTTTCAAGTCTTCCATGTCCTCAGTGGATTCCCTTAGGGATGTCTGCACAGCTGTTTATTTAAAGGCAGTACTGGGATTATCATCTTTCTCAAAATGTTTGCTACCACCATAGCTCTAAGCAACCGATACTTCCCTGCTTCATATAAGACAAGAAAGGCAGGAGTTGAATACACGCAAGTTGTTTCACAATTTGGGAACAACTGACACTCATTCAACAGCAGGTCAAATGGAGGACTGGGCACCGCCAAATACTGTCCTGATTCAACACTTCTGTCTACATCAACACAGATGTGAATAAGGGTATCCTTAAAATATTTTCCATACAGGACAAAGTCACAGTGTCCTCCTGACAGTTCCTAAACATTCAATCATAGGCCAGATTACAAAATGACCAAGCCATTCAGAAAAGCCCCTCGATAGCTCCACAAGGGTACAATGAAACTGAAAAAATTGAACATTTGTACTTACCACCGAGGTCTCTTTTTCAGTAGTGGTGGTAAGAGGGTTCTGGGTTGTCTCCTCCCATCTGAGAGACACAATCTATGCTAACAAGTCACAACTTTTACCTGTTGTGTATGAGAGCACCTGCCCTTTGGATTAGAGAGATACTAAAAACTGATTAAATGCACCTGTCCACAGAAAGGTGAGGAAGGTGATCAATTGAAAACCAAGGCATATGAGGGATGGTTAGGCAGCTGAGATTGAGAATGCTGAGTCTGGAGAAAACACACTTGGCAGGGGATATCATAGCCATCTTTAAATATCAGAAGGGATATCATGTAGAAAATGGAGAAAGCTTGTTTTCTACTGCTCTAGAGACCTGAATTAGTTGATTCAAATGACAAGAAATAAGACAATCATGAAATGAGGGGGGCAGGGAACAGGCAGAGCAAGAATAACCTACAAAGTTTGGGCGGCATGGCATAGGAATCCCTCCATCCACTGTTGGAAAAGCACCTTCACGCTACATGCCAATATCCCATTTCACAAAAGTGGAGGGGACTTGTTCGGGGATGTACCATAGCTGTCATTCGAGGTGGAGTCTTGCTCAGCCATTATGGAACAATACGATTCTTATGATTCTGTGATTCTGCAGAACCTTTTCAGCCAAAAGAAGCTTTTGTGGAAGTATATTTGTCCACCTTATGACAGTGTACTAAAGGTGGAAGCCAAAGACCAACAGTGCCCCTCAATCTGTTCCAAAAAGAACAGTAGTTTTGAAGGCAGAAGAGATAGTAGCTACTAGTGAAATGAGCACTGCTGGAAAACAAAAGCTTCTTTAGGTACACTGCACAAGCCTGATACTGAGCTGCTGCTACTATTTTATCAGACTGTAGCTGTCTCCCTGCCTGCTTCATTGCCCTCTGCTCCCCAGAATATTAAGAATATTACGACTGGGCTGGGCTCTGTTCACAGGGCATTTAGGAGTGCATGTGTCAGCTGTCTGAGTCATCTCCATATTCCACACAGTGAACAAAAGGAGTGCCAGCCTTACCAGATGGAAACTCCCCAAGAGCTCTCTGTAATCCTGGAGACTGTATAAGCCTCCTTGGGTGGATCATCCCACACTCCGCTGCAGAGAGGAATAAATGCTGTAAGTCTTAAGCCTCACCAGGAAGTGATCTGGCCATCAGGTACTTCCAGATGAGGCTTCTATCATGAAGTCGTCTTACTTCATGGAATTTTTCACCATCTTCCATTTGTACACACCCCCACCCCCCGGTGTTTCCATAGCTGCTTCTCTCTCTCTCCCCCCCACCCCTTTCAAGTTCAAATCTGTTATTAAGAAAAAAAGGACAGCATATCTCCACAATGATGGGAGATTCCCAGGAGCTGTCCATTTGGAAGCACCACCATGGTAAGGGAGTCAGAACAAAATCTGCACTCTTGGGTTACAGCAAAGTTAAGAGTGTGACTTGGTTATTATCATTTTTATCAAATATGTTGTTAGCCAACAGAAAAGCAGAATATGTATCTTTTAATACATAACTATGAATACACAAATGACTGTAAGTCAGCAAGTGAAACCTAAGAGGTTTTGTCTGTTCACAAAAGTTGACAGAACATGATGTATAATGATGTAATGTATATGTCCATATCAAGCCCCCTTTGGGTGTTCCCATATGCTGTACGAGAGAAAGTGTGTTTGTGTGTGTCTGTGTACATGCTATGCAATTTTTGTGTGCATACATGTAAAAGACTTTACATGCAAAAGTATGCAACTGTGAATATAGTACTGTACTTCTAGTTTTCAGTTATGGCTAAATGCACACAACTTCCTACGTTGTGTTAGGCTTCCTGAATGTCACTGGAAAGAGAGCCTCTGGCAAAGCCAAACAAGAGTGGGAGTGAATTTGGCATGCCTCTTATTTCCTATGTCCTAACTTCAGCGATGCACCCAGCAGTTCTTAGATGCTGCTTGACCCACCCTCTGTATCAAGGCAGAGGGCACGCATGCTTAACTCCTGCTAAACCATAATTATAGAGGCTTGAGGATTCAGAGGTTTGAGAGAAATTAGCTGTACAATAATGAATATCTCACATTAATGCCAGCTCTGGGCTCATATTTTTATCAACAATTAAGGACCACAAGGGACCCACACAGCCACCCCTTTAGATTTTAAAGATGTTAGCATGTGAGTAGTGCAGTCCGTGATGTGGTACCACGGCTACATTTGGTGCCAGGATCACCTTCGCGACTGTAGTGTAGGCAGCAGCTTGTGAGTTGGAGAATTACCTCTCCTCTTCCAGAATAACTGAAGAGACACTGTAGACAAAGGTCTCTCAGATGAGGCTTTTATTCTTAAAAGTTACAATATGTACAGAGCTATCCACAAATATCTACACAGTCCAGAATGTTGGTATTTTTAGGAATCCAAAAATAACAGGGAAAATCCAGACAAAGAGGTGGGGGCAGAGAAGAAAATGTTGTTTCGCACTAGCTCCCCTCCATATTAAAGGTAAGAAGAATATGTCCTGTTAGTCAAACTATAGTAGTGATACTGAATATTTTTGATTATGGATTAAGCTCACAGGGCCTAAATACTCTAAAGGCACCCAATCCTGTCAGACCTTGGAAGCTAAGCAAGGTCAGCTCTGGTTAGTACTTGGGTGGGAGATTGCCAACAAATATCAGGCGCTATATTTCAGAGGCAGGAACTGGGAAAATCCACCTCTGAGTATTCCTTGCCTAAGAAAACTCTGAAATTCATGGGGTCACCATAAGTCAAGAGGTGATTTGAAGACATTTACACACAAAGCTCACATGTGTCACAATTCATCTCCGCTGCAGTTCAGAACCATGATATCAGATGAGAAACAACTTGTTCAGCTGATAGTGTGGCTTTTTTCCAGGGTGGTGCAGAGAGACACAATAATTGCACAGCAGAAAACCCCATAAAACTAGAGGATTAATCCTCGTAACGAATGATCCTTTTTATCAGTCTTTTCAGGCCAAGTGTTCTGGATGAATGCTGCCAAGCCAGAGAGAGTTCACTGTGGCTTGACCAGGGCAATTTAACAAAGGTTACTTCTTAACATTATTTTAGAAGATACACTCCATGCAGTTACGAAAATTCCAGACAAGGATGGGGTTTTCACAAGTGAGAGCTGAAAACAGATGTGATGAAGAAGATCCATGAAAAGGTCTTGGAATATCCCACCTTAACCCATTTAAAACAGCTAGGTGGAGGCCTCTGATTTTAAATGAAACAGCAGTGCGTGTGTGTATGCGTGTGCATGCGTAATGTGTACACCTCTTCTCCATACTATTTTCTGGACTGAAAAGTGCTTCCTGAAGAGGTTTCAGTTTTGTGGCCTTCCTGCCTCAAACACAGAATTTTAAAGTGGCAGGGAAGCATTGTTTTTCATTTGTTCCCACCCCATAAAACAGAGGGAAAGGGACTTTTTATTGAAATTTTCTATTCCCTTCACTCTATTTGGTAATCATCCATGTTTTCCCAGAACTTTTGTGTTTTTCCTGAAAGATCTGTATCAATCCACATCTTCATGTGAATAAGTTTCCAAATCGATTTGGATTGCTCTGTTATCTTTCAAGGGAATGGCGGCAACTCCATTTTATCCCAAAACAATGGCATGCGTGAATAACAAAGGGTTACGATGACTCAAAGAGATATGCGAACCCAAAAGAGAATGGCAACAGAGAACCCGATATGCATCAGCACAGTGAATCGCATCTCCTTGGGACAAAAAATGAGCTTGAATGCCCCCTTAGAAAGAGCAAAACCAGGCCCTTTTTCACACTACACATTATAGCACTATGATTCCACTTTGACTGCCATGGCAGCATCTTAAGGAATCCTGGAATTTGTAATTTGGTGAGGCATGGGGCTTCCTTGGTACTATAATCATATACTCTCCAACTGTTCCAGTTTATGAGGGATGGTCCTGTTTAATCTTCTCTCACCCCACATTTTCAGCTGCTTTAAAAATGTCCCAGTATCTCTGTCTTCCTTCCACTTTCCCCCTTTTTCCTTAGCTTACTTCAGTTGCTGCAAACTGAGTTTGAAGTGCAAAAGTCACTTGCTCTCTAACTCAGCAGTGAGAAGATGAAGGGAAAGAACTTATTCCTTCTCAGGGATGTTGCTTGGCCACACATGTCCTGGTTTTTATCTGTGAAATTTTCGAAGATAATTTAATGTGAAAGGGACACATGTGTCTGTTTTATGTATGCATTCTGTCTGTTGTGGGCTCACAGTGACTTTAGGGTGGGCAACTTAAATCTGGAAAATAACACAGCGTTTAGGTTTAAAGCTCCCTGCAGGCCCACTGCCCCAAGAGAAACCAGATCCTCCGCAAAATGCTTTAAAGTGAACTCACGCAAGAAGTAAAACAAAATGTTGGAATCTCCCTAGACATTTTAAAATTAGTCTGGAACACAGACCTACATCAAGAAAGTACATTCCATTTCAAAACCACACTCTCCCACTTTCTGTTCTGCTTTAATAACATTCACATGTGGTGCAAAGAGGGAAGCTCTGAATGCTATTTTTGGTAAACTGCCCCTGCTATCTCTCTCTCTCAATCCTGATACACAGTTCTGCTCCTAAAATATAAATTTCTCAGTTCACACAGACTTACTGACTTCATGAAGGACTGTATCACATGGGGAAAATCAGGGGTTTAAACAGTGATTATCCCGTAAAAATCACGCAGTCGCAATTAACATTTTCACGCTATGTCGCCATTCAAGTGCCATTATCCTGGGAATAAACAGGAAATCCCATGAATGATTTGTTGCTGTTTATTTCTGGGATAATGGCTATTTAATCGCAATGTGTGTGAAAATGTAAATCGCAATTGTGCGATTTTAACGGGATAATCGCTGTGTGATAAAGTCTGAAGAGAGGCAATATTGGCAGTGAATCACACGTTACAGGCAAATGCATGCAAACAGATGTAAAGAAATGCTGATTTTTTCAAACACGGGGTGTTTAGGAACACAGGGTGAAAGACAGAATCCCATCACCCCATGATTTTTCAAATTCAGTGGGAGAAAGAAAGGCCTGCACATAAGGGATTTGTGGTACTTCCTCCATGCCCATTCAAATGTGAGAACCGTGTTAATACAATCCTGAACGTAATTTGTGTAAATATGCAATTTTTCCGGGATATTCACAGGAAAAACTCCTGATCTCCTTCGCGTGACAAACTCCTATGAATGTTTTAAGCTTTTATTTGGTCATGTCCTTCATTTTTTATGAGTGCCCTCCATTTTGTGGTGCCTTGCCCTTCTTTGTGGTTGGACATCTGGACACCCTGTCATAGTCCAGCACCTGCAATCACTTATTGTTCACCTCACACATAACAAATACTGTTGGGCGGATTCTGGGAGTTGTAGTCCAAAAGAATAATTTGACTAAGCTTTGCATTTACAGGCGATAAAAAAATAAAACCCTTCACAACCTAAGAGGGGCCCTGTGGAATAGGCCAAAAATACATCTTGTCCGTTTCCTGTTTCCTTAGATGTTGTCAGAGCAGACCACCCATTCTGGCTCCTCCCAAGGACTAGGAGTGCCTTTGAACATGGAGGTTCCACAGAGCCATCATTATGTTTAATAGTGGTGGACAGACTTGTCCTCCACAGCCCTAACGTTGTTTACAGCTTCTCTGGCATCGCTGGGAAGAGAGTGGGAGTGACGTGCTTCATTTCTGTCATGAAAGTAATGGAGCTCATGCAATTTTATTATAACATTGAAAAAAGCCATGTGTTTGGCTAACCTAACCACTGCCTACTAGTGGGCCCTGTAAGTCCACAATGGTGCAAAAGACACTTTCGAAATAATCCAGTTTGACATCTCTAACTGCCCTGGCACAATGCTAGGGAATCCTTGGAACTGTAGTTTATTGTGGCACCAGAGCTGAGAAAACGTCCCAGAATTCCCTAGCAATGAGCCAGGGCAGTTAAAGCGGTCTCAGACTGGATTATTTCTGCAGTGTGTTTTGGACCTGTACCACCTCTTGTGATCCGATGTTGGAAGGAAAGGCACTTTTCCTGCATGTACTTGTGTCAGAGTATTGCCTCTGTTCTTAAATAATAAACTCAGACTTTGGCCTATGGAATTTCTTTCCACAGACTAAGCTGCCCTTTGGACTCTGGAGATCAGGGTTCGTTTCCCTGCTCAAGCACAAAAACCCACTAGGTGACCTTGGACAAGTCACACTCTCTCAGCCTGAGGATGGCAATGGCAACCCCCCCTCTGAATGCCAAGAAAACCCATGACAGATTCACCTTAGGGACGCCATAAGTTAGAAGCCACTTGAAGGCACACAACAACAAAGACCTTTTATAAAAGCAGGAATTTTATAATTGGTTGAAGGGGTATCTTTTCTATGGGCTGTGTGTGTTCTATTTTTACGATGTATACTTTTAAGATTAATGGTTCAAATGTTTGGCTCTCCATTGTTTTAACCTTCTTGTAAGCCTCCCTGGGCCTCATGTCAGGAGCAAAGTGGGATATAAATTTTAAAATCGTAATAAAATTCTGCTTCTTGTGTGTGTGTCATACTGCCTAAAGCTCTTTTTACTAATTTCTGCTGTGTGTTGGAGGGGGAAGGGGTGAGGTTGCCAGGCTAAAAATTGGAGAGGCCTCTTGCACCTTCAAAGGTTGTGTAGCAGGTGTTTCTTGTTACCTGGTTGTGCGACAAGCAACGCCTGCTGAAACTCCCTCTTCTTTGTGTATGTGTGATATGCCTTCGAGTCAGTTCTGACATGGCAACCCTAAGACAAATCTGTCATGGGGTTTTCTTGGCAAGATTTATTCAGCGAAGGTTTGGCATTGCTTTCCCCTGAGGCTGAGAGAGTGTGACTTGCCAAAGATCACCCAGTGGGTTTCATGGCCAAGATACCGAGCGTTGCTTGCACTCATTGGACGTTCAGAGGGCCTTGGCCTTCTATCTGGACAGAACTTCGGGTTCGAGCCGCTCTGACAGACTGTTCCAGTGTTACTCAGAGCCAAAGAAGGGACTACCTGTGACTGCTCAGAGGTTTTCCAAATGGGTGGCTGGTACCATCCACCTCTGTTATGAACTGTCAGGTAGAACTGTTCCTGCCAGGGTCAGAGCACATGCAACTAGGGCAGTAGCGACATCCTCCACTTTTTTGACTGGGTGCCTTTGGAGGATGTCTGCAAGGCTGCTGTCTGGTCCCAGCCAATGACTTTTATAAAACACTACAGGCTGGACACCAGATCGGTCTTGGTACCGTTTGTTTGTTTGGAGGGTCAGTCATCAGGTCGAACGCTGACAGGAACCAAGATCGCAGGGGTCGAAACCAAAGTCTTGACCACAGGATCACAAACGTCGTCAGCGCCATGTGGCCAAGTGCCACCTGGATGTTGCAGGCTTGTACCCTTCTGCTGGAACGGCACTGCTGGATGGCCTTGCAAAGGGACTGGAAACGGTCCTCTGGCAGGTACACGACGCATTTGTTGGAGTCGAAGATGGCACCGATGAACCTGATGTTGGTGACTGGGGTTAGATGGGACTTCTCCAAGTTCAATACCAGTCTGAGCGACTGCAGGAGGGACACTGCGAAGGCAATGTCCTGCAACAGGTCCTCTTTTGAGTCTGCAGCGAAGAGCCAATCGTCTAGGTAGGAGAAGACTCTTGACCGTCGCTGATGAAGATACGCCATCACCGGGGCCATGCACTTGGTGAAGACCCTCGGAGCCGTAGCCAGACTGAAAGGAAGGACGCTGTAGTGGTACATGTCCATCCCGATGGCAAAGGAGAGGAAATTCCAGTGTTTCTCCAGAATGGCCACCTGGAAGTAAGTGTCCTTCAAGTCTATCATCGTGAACCACAAGCCCTGGTATAACAAAGGTAGAATACAGGCAAGGGTTACGATCCTAAACTTCTTTTAAGTTAGGAAGGAATTCAGCTCCAGAAGGTCCAGGATGGGACGAAAGCCTCCATGAGGTTTCGGTACCATGAAGTACTGAGAAAAAAGGCATAAGGAGCCTGGGACAAGTTCATCAGGGAAATTGCCCCCTTCTTTAGCAAGGTGCATACTTCGTCGAGAAGGGTGTTTTGAGGATGGAGTGGAAACAACAGCTCTAGTTGTCGGGAGCTCTTCAAACTTGAGGGCATAGCCCTTACAGATGATAGTTAAGACCCAAGAGTCGGTGGTGATTTGGGCCCAGATGTTGTGGAAGGGCCTTAGGAGGTCCAAGAAGAAGGGGGAAGCAACAGGGGCGATGAAGCACACAGGGAGGATTCATTGCCTCTTCTTACCGGTATCGGCCTCCTGCCTCTTGGCCAGGGGTCTCCGGTACCGAGGCTGCTGATGCCTGCCAGAGGAGGAAGAAGGCTGCTCCGGCTGACGGTCCTGAGAGAATGGACGCTGTCCCTGGCCGAAGAAGGATCTTTGACCACCAAACCTTCTGCGAGAGAAGGCCTGTTGGGCCAAAGACATGCCATGTTTTTTGGCGGTGGACTTCATCTTGTATTTGTACTTCAGCCGCTCGTCGGTCTCCTTGTTGAAGAGCCCTTCGGTGTCAAATGGCATGTCTTCGATGGCCGCCTTCGCGTTTGAGGTCAGGTCCGATGCCCTCAGCCAAGCATGCCGTCTCAGTGCAATGGCAGCCGCCATTGACTTCGCCGAGCAGTCCGTGCTGTGTCTGGCCGAGGTAATCAAGAGGCCACCGACTGCATGTGTCTCTTCTAACAGCTGACTGGCAGCCGGCAAGTTGTCATCAGGGAGTTCAGCCAAAAGAGGGGACAGACGCTCCATCAGGTACTGAACATAGGCCCCCATGCAAGCGTTGTAATTGGCCACCCTGAGGCCAAGAGCTGAAGCCTCGAAAGATTTCTTTGCTAGGCCGTCGACCTTCTTGGCCTCTCGGTCCGCTGGGGAAGTAGAGGTCTTCGGCGTGAAGACACATTGAGAGCCCTCAACGATGGCCGAATTCTGTACCGGGTGCGAATGCAGCCAGGAAGCCGAAGAAGGGGCAATCTGGTACAGATCATCAATCTTCCTCGAGGTGGAGGAGATGGAAGCCGGTGTCTCCCAAGAACGCTTCACGATCTTCTCTAGGGATGGCAGAAAGGGGATGGCAGCCAATTTCGGGGCCGTGCCCTGAATGCGTCTCTCGATAGGGTCCGCGGCATCTTCCTCCAGGCGCGTGACGTCCAGTTCTAAGGCATTCGCCATCTTAGTGAAATGCTCACCAAAGAAACGGGCATTGTCAGTTGGAGAAGCCGGTCCCGGCTGATAGAAGTCCTGCGGGGAGCGACACATCTCCTGCGCCAGCTCAGAGTCACCTTCATGGGATGTGGTCGATCCCTCTTGGTCCGACTCGTTCGGTCCCGAATGCGAGCCTTCATCCTCGAGCAAGTCAACTGAGGCAGGCGGAGAAAGCCCAGTCTGAGTGGCGACGTCTCCCTTCGGGGCGACCTCCCCGCTCGGTCCCGACGTGCCGCCGGAGACGTCCAGGGGAATCCAACGTCGGTTGCGACGCTTCTCCAAAGTGGACGGGTCCAGAGCGACATAATACTTGCTGTTATCAATGTCGTAGAAGCAATCCGGCTTGGAACTGCGGGTAGAGAAGGACCTCGCCATCGGAGTCGGGGAGCGGCGGACACGTGGGGGCGACAAGTGTTCTGGGCTCAGCCGAGGCAGCGGGTGCGAATCTTGCGCGGCCGGCTTAGGACCCTCCTCAACGTGGTGTGGCAGGAACCAAGACGGAGAAGAGCAAGGACGGTGGAAAAACAGCAAGATGGGGAAAACAACAGTGACTCCGAGCACAGTCCCTCGAAGAAGCCAAGGCGGCTGAAAAGAAGGAACTGAGGAAAAGAGCGGGAAGTGGGCTTTTATAGTGCAGTTAGTGGCAAAAAGTGGCAAGGTATCCTTTGCCCAGTGATTCCAGAAGGTTCCAAATTCACAGAGGCCACAAAGAAGAACTATATGTATATATATATATATATATATATGTGCCAATCCGGGTTATTTCTCCAGTGTGGACGCAGGGCTGGAGTTTTGGGCGTCGGGCGGGAACATACACCAGGCCTTGGTCCTGCTGCTGCTCCTTCTGAGGCGGCGGTGGCTGAGGGGGAGAGTGAAGGAGTAGCTGAGGCCTAGCTAGGCCTCACCGTCGTCGCCTTCCTTTGCCTCTCCTCAGGCGGGGCCTAGTAGTGACGCAGAAGCCTCCTCCAGTCCTGACCCCGGAAAGGGTGGCTCCTCCTCCTCTTCTTCTTCTTCTTCTTCTGGCAGCCCTTTTTGGAGAGGAGAGAGGAGAGGACTAGGAGAGGGCTGAGGAAATTAAGGGACGGCGAGGGCCCCCCGGATGCCTTTCCCCGGGGGCTTGTGGTGGCTCCTCTGCTGCAGGCAAGGCTTCACCTTGCTCCGGAGGGACTATGGCCCCGAGGCCGGAGGGAAAGGAGGAGCAGAGGAGGAGGAGGCCGAGGAGGAGTCCTTCGAGCTCCGCAGCAGCAGCACCCAGGTGGGAATCACCTCTGAGAGAACTAACTTCCTTCAAGCAGTCTCAAAGGGGTTACTACAACATCTCTCTACAGATTGTTATTATTGTTATTAAATTTCAAATGCACCTGAGGAAGTAGGTCCAAGTCCTAGACCTCAACCTACTTCCTCAGATGCATTTGGCATTATTATTATTATTATGTAGAGGGATCTTGGGGCACCTTTGAGACTCACTGGAAGAAAGAAACTGGCACCATGGTGCCAGTTTCTTTCTTCCAGTGAGTCTCAAAGGTGCCCCAAGATCCCTCTACATAATAATAATAATAATGCCAAATGCATCTGAGGAAGTAGATTGAGGTTTAGGAAAGTTTCTGATGCCAGCTTCTTCCTTTCAGCGAGTCTCAAAGGTGCTACAAGGTCTCTCTGCATAATAATAATAATACTAAATGCATCTGAGGAAGTGGACTTAAGTCTACAAAAGCTCACGCTGCCCACTTTGTTCTTTCAGTGAGTCTCAAAGGTGCTACAAGATTTCTCTGTATTAATGATAATATTAATTAATACCAAATGCATCTGAGGAAGTGGGCTTAAGTCTAGGAAAGGTCATGTTGCCAACTTCTTCCTTTCAGTGAGTCTCAAAGGTGCTGCAAGGTCTCTCTACGTGCTCAAAATGGACCGGGTGGCCAGACACTTGGTCCTCCTTTTTTTTCCTGGACCTACCCTCCATTTCAGCATTCTGTCCAGGAAGAATTCCAGAACATCTTCCATTTTGAGCTTGGGCTAGGAAGCATGAATGTATATTTATTTAAAGGAGTGTTTTCTCCCCTCTTTTTAGTTGTGATCACCCCACATTTTGTCTGGAACGTCCTCCATTTTGCTGCGCCTTGCCCTCCTTTGGATATCCGGTCACCCTGGAGAATGGAGGACGTTTAGAAATTCTTCCTGGACAGAAATAGAGGACAATGTGCTGGAAAAGGAGGACACCTGCACCTGTTTGGTCTTGTCTTCCATTTTGTAGCCTTGCCTTGTCCTCCTTTGCTGTGAGGACCTCTGGTCACCCTGGTCGGGCAGCATGTCACTTCTGTGGCCGGGTTTGGAGACAGATTTTGGCGCTACTGGCTTCGCTCCTGAGCTTTCCTAGCCCTGGAAGAAAGAGGAAAGTGCATGCCTTGGCTTGTTACTATGAGCAAACTGGCCCTTGTGACTCAGGGCTGGGAAGGAATCCACTTGGCATCAACGCTGGCTGCGTCCACGCTGCAGAAATAATCAGTTTTGGCACTGTTTTGGCTCCGTGCGATGGAAATCTGGGAAAGGTTGTTTGTTGTGGCCCCAAAGCAGAGCTCTCTAGTGGTTTGAGTGTTGGACTACGACTCTGAGAGACCAGGGTTTCAATCCCCATTTGGTCATAGGAACCCGCCGGGTGACCTCAGGCAAGTCACGCTCTCTCAGCCTCAGAGGAAGGCCATGGCAAACTTCCTCTGAAGAAATCTTGCAAAGAAAACACAATTATGTGCTCCTCTCGGAAAGTGACTTGGAGACACATAACAACAGTGAATGGGGAAATAATCCAAGGATGTGCTTTGGAAGAATCTTTCAAGTGGCCAAAGGCTGGAAATGTGAGATCTGAACCAGCCCTGGTTGTGTTCATTCAAGGGGCAAATTACACAGTGCCCCATATGTGGCCTTTGAAAAGAGCCTTGGAGCCACAACAAACGACCATTCCCAGAATTTCATCCCATGGAGCCAAGACAGTTAAAGTGGTGTCAGAACGAATTATTCCTGTAGCTTGGATGCTGCCTCAGAGGCCTTCTAGGTGGAGTTTTAACTCAGGCCCTAAGTACCCAGTCCCTACATTCTTTATCTGCACCTTACATGGATTCATGGACCGACTGCAAAAATATATTGCTTCTCCTATGTAGAGAGATCTTGCAGCACCTTTGAGACTTAACATAATGCTTAACGTACATAAAGAGATCTTGTAACACTTTGAGACTCCAGATATTGCTTCTCATATGTGGAGAGATCTTGTAGCGCCTCTGAGATCCAATATGTTGTTTCTCCTGTAGAGAAATCTTGTAGCACCCTTGAGACTCACTGAAAGAAAGAAGTTGGCAGCGTGATCTTTCGTAGACTAAAGTCTACTTACTCAGATGCCTGCTCTTGCTTCTCACATGTTCAGGTTTATTTCTGATCTTTTGCACTGCAGGGTGTGTTCGGGTGTGCACCTTCCTGTTGCCTTATGGCAATCCCATGAATTTCATAGGGTTTTTAAAGGCAAGGAGTGCTCAGAGATGGTTTTGCCAGCTCCTTTCCCTGAACAACAACTTACAGCGCCTGGTATTTGTTGGTGGTTTTCCATTCAAGTATAGACCATGGCTGATCCTGCTTAGATGGGATTTTGTGCCGTAAGGTACTTAAGCTATTGCAGCCACAGGGGGTTGTTGTTGTGTGCCTTCAAGTTGTTTCCAACTTATGGCGACCCTAAGGTGAATCTGTCATGGGTTTTCTGGGCTTGCAGAGTGGGTTTGCCATCGCCATCCTCTGAGGCTGAGAGAGTGTGACTTGCTCAAGGTCACCCAGTGGTTTCCATGGCTGAGGAGGGGGTACTTTCATAATACTTGGATGCTGTCCAGCTTGTAGAACAGCCCTGTTTCAGCCCACCCCCTGTGTTTTATTCTTTCCGTCCTAGTTAGTCCATTGGGGAACTGTTAAAAAGTTGATCCAGGCTACCTCTTACTATTGCTGTGAGAGCAATATTCTCCAAATAGGTAGAATTAATTCAGCCTCTGGATTTTGCTGGCAAGGTGAACAGAGGATGGGGTGTTTCCTCATATTTCTAATTCTTATATAATGCCATAGCCATGAATTATGTAGCTTGGGCTGTTGTCCTGTTTAGGACTCCAATTCCAGTCTTTTTAATTGCGGCATTTAAAAAGCCATGGATTGCTGAAGCCAAGCTTGGCCAGCCTGAGGACCAGGGACAGCCAGGCTGCCTGTTGGCAATCATGAGTCCCGGATTGCATACAGTGCCTGTCAAAAAGCTCACAAAGGCTGCATCCATATTGCAGAAATCAATCCGGTTTGAAGTGGCTTTAACTGCCCTGGCTTTCCGTTCTGGGGACACCACAAACTACAATTCCAAGAATGCTGTAGCATTGAGCCAGGGCAGTTAAAACAGTGTCAAAACGAATTATTTCTGCAGTGTGGAGGCAGCCAAAAACGACCTTAAAGATCTGCCTTTCACGTCCCCCCCTACCCATTTCTTTTGCCATGCTGAACTCCCCAGAAAGCAGAAGGGATGCCACTGTTTCCTCCTCCTGTAGGTCAGCTTCTTCAGAAAGAGAAGCCAAGTCAGCTGAAAAATGGGTGAAATACAAATTCCTTGTCTTCTTTCTTCCACTTTCCTGTCCCTGTAGGGAAGGTAAATTTCCAGAAAGAAATTGTAAGCCATTTTGACTTACTGTGTGGGCTGGGTGTCCAAGGAAGGCAACCCGTTCTGCAATCTGCACAGACACCATTTGCTTTTTTTATTTTATACTTTGGTTAAAGTCCTTCAGGTTCCAGGGAGTTTCAGAGAACTGCTCTGATGAGGCCATAGCTATAGGCTGGTGACTGTTGATTTTTAGGGGGCTGGTGTTGACCCTCTAAGAACCTAGCCCCAAAGGAAAACTTTGCCGTGGCTGGCCTTTGGATAATGTTTGCAATGGCGTTACTTCTTGGCACAGGCAAAAGGCCAAGCCACCCACTTGGACAGAGCTGGGTTGGGCAAGGAAGGCTTGTAGTCTGAGTCGAGGGGAACCTTTACCCCAAAATGTCAGAGTAAGGAGTACCTACATTCTGTTTCAGACAACAAACCGCCGGTGGGCTGAGAGGTTTTGGCCAGCCTTAAAACCCCTGCGTATTTCAGAAAGCTTGGTTTAACCCAGAGATGGATGTGCAGAGGAAAACACACACTCACACATATATTCACCCTTTTTGCACATACACGCAACAGTCCTTTCTGCTGAGAAGTGTCTCTTCCATGCTTCTTTAGTCAGAAAGGCAGGCCCTGTCAAGAGGAACGGGATGGGACACGTTGAAGGAGTGCATTGCCGCTGGCTGGGAGGAACTGGTTTTGAGTTCTTTTACTTTTTTGTCTCTTCAAACTCCCTCTGTTTGGGGGAGAGCAGAACTGGATCTCAGTTTTGACTGCCTAGAACTGTTTTTAAAGGCAGGGAGGTTCAGTCTGGCAAGCAGGTAATTATTAATATGCAATGTTGCCTCCTTGCAGAGCACATTACCTTTCCTATCCATTATCATTTAAACATTCTTAAATATGAAGACTGTGATAAGCAGAATGAATACTTAGATGTGCCCTTCATGTTCTCATTGCAGCTTATTCCCAAGTAAGTGTGCCCAGGAGAGATTGCAGGCAGCTTTTATTGTTCCTGGGAGGGCTCAACAACAATAGCTGTCTTAGGCTGCATCTGTACTGCAGAAATCTTCCAATTTGACCCCCCTCTTTAGCTGCCATGGCTCAGTTCTATGGAATTCTGAGAACTGTAGTTTTGTGAGATGTTTAGCCTTCGCTGTCAGAAAGCTCTGGTGCCACAACAAACGATAACTCCCAGAACTCCATAGCATTGAGCCATGGCAGTTAAAATGGGGCCAAGCTGGATATTTCTTAATATTTCTTAGCACTTGATCATTTAGGGTACAGTTCTGATTGATCATTCCTGAAGAGGCTCAACTACATAGGAATCTTGGTGATCCACATTTTGCAAGATCCTTGGGGGCTCAGCCCCCCAGTTTAGTTGTGAGGGGGCTCAACTAGATCTCTTCTGGAGGTTTTAGACCAGGAAATACCAGATACTGTAGGCTATGTTCAGGTGAAGGCAAGGGAAACCTCTAAATAAATCTTGCCAAGAAAATCCTGTGATAGGGTTGCCATAACTCAGAGATTACTTGAAGACATATAACAACAACAACAAACGGTGTCCACACTCCTTCCTTCCCTCCCACCCACCCACCCAGAAGGTGAAACTGTTGTTGTGTTGGTGTATGAGGTGACACTTGCTTTTGGGTGAAGGTAAGAGAAGGTTTTCACCCACAGCTGGGAGACTGGCATGTTGCTTTGGATAGATTCTTTTACTCACTCTGCCCCCACCTGGCAATGGCTGAGGAGCACCTCTTTAACCCTATGTAACATTGATGTTTGAAACACATGTCACCAGCGAGAGGCAACTGGGGAAGAAGTGGATAAAAAATGCCAAGCTTTTACTATGGAAAAGTGATTGGCACCAAGCATACCATTACACTCATTCTGAAAGGCTTGGGCTCTGATCAGGCTCATATCAAGTCACTGTACAAAAGAACAGCCTTGCTGGTTTAAGCTATGGGGCTGCCCATCAACCTGATTTCTGCAGGGACCAACTGGCTTTGAAAAGCTTGCATCTGAGTATGAGTTCACCCCTACCACCCTTGCCATTTGTCCCCTCCTTCCCTGAATCAGGTATACTAAGGGATGTCATCCCTTATTTGAAGACATGTTGAGCTATCTTGGCTGATACCTATTTTATATGAACAGACCTCATACCGTTTTAAAACCACCTGAAACCATTTATCCCAACCTGAAGCAATTCTCATCATCCCAAACTACTGGCCATGAAGGCAGATGATGGAACATGTTTTCAAACACATCTAGAAAGGCATGAGGTTGGAAAACCTGCTCAGACCTCATGGCCATTGCGTCAGGTGGCAACAAATGCAACATGTTAAGGCTAGAATGCCTATGCTTTGTTTCATTGGCTGAATTTTTGGATTTAAAAAGGGGAGATTTTTTTCATACACTACACTACATATAAATTTATAAATGTCATATATCTCCTGTGTTGTCCTTCTCCTGTTACATTACCTTCAACATTTTACATTTTCCTTTGAAGGAAGGAACCTTTACTACTTAGTGATGCTATTGTGTGGTCCTATTGGAATTGCTTTTCCAGTGGGATACTGTGCCAAACTAAGTCTTGGATAGACAGGTGTGCACTTGCCACTTAAAAAGTTATCTTGTCAAGCCAGAGAGACCAGATCTGGCCACCTGATACATATCGGCTGGGTGTGTTGTGGTGCTACCTGAGACTGTCACCCCTACCCCTATCTCCAGAGGAAAAGGGATTCAAAGGATATCAACTGGTCCAGGAAGGATTGGGTTAGGGTGGCCCATAAGAGGCATCCAGGCCCATATCCACTTAGGGAATTGCATGGCTAACAACGAAGAGGCAAACCTTGAGGACAGAACAGGTGGCAATAACAGAACCTCAAATGCCTCCTTCGAGCAGAGGGCAAGAGGCTGAATCAAGCCTGGTGGCTTTGCCTAATGATAGGCGTCATCTAAGCAAATGGGGACAAAGCTGGCAGTGCTTGGAACAGCAGCTTTTTGTTGTTTGCCATTCTGACAACTGTGCCTTTCAGCGACTTCATCCAGCAGTGACTGCTTACAAAACAGCAAGGCTCTGTCAGTCTTTGAAAGAGGCATCATCTGAGCTTTCAGGCATAAGTTTCACAATGCAGTAGTTTCTCTTCAGGTTGAGTGTTTTAACTGTGCAATTTATTCCATGGCTTTCTGAGAGGGAATGGAGGGTGCCAGTTCACGAGAGCAGTATTGCCAGATGCCTGCAGACTGGAGGCTTGTTAGACCTGCCTTGGTTTCTACTACTCGCCTAAAAGGAAGAGTCGCACCATGAAAGTGCAACTGTGCACCTATGAACAGTACGCTGATCAACTAGCTTTATTAAACCACATTTATCTTGTTCTTTTCTGGAACAGAGCACCAGATTTGGGGCGTCTTTTGAAAAATGTCCTAAGAAATTCAATTTTATTTATTTTTATTTTTTGTAAAAATAAAGACTGGTCAGTTTTTCAAGGATGGTCTTGAGTGGCACCTTAATGACTGAGATTGCTTTTGTGGCACAAGTCTTCATAGGCTAGCAACTAATGACTAGAATCATCTTTGCAAACACATTTTTTCCCAAGATGGATTACTAAAATCATTCACACGTGGCCAATAGCTGGTCTCATGCAGCCGGTGAGAAGAAAAAACAGGAAGAAGTCGAAATGGAAAGAGCATGGAAGAGGGTAGCTGGAAGCTGTCTGCGAGTAATTAGTTCAGACAAATAATTTGACATCAGTTCCTTGCAGATTATTCTCAAGGGAATATAGACTTGTTCAGCCCCTTGTTTTGGGGTTCTCAGAATGGTGCACATTGATACTTTCCTCCTCTAGCCACTATTATGATAAAGTAAGGTATGTTATCAAAAGCAGATACCACTTTTGTTTTAATAGTTAGTGGGCAAGGTTGCCAAGCAGCAAGAGATGTCTGTTTGTCTAGGAATCAGGCAAACCTCCAGATCTTGTTGGACTGCAGCTTCCAGCGTTCTTCATCATTAGCTATGAGACTTGCTTTCCAACAACACCCAGAGGTCCTCGCAATGCTCCCCATGTGGGCTAAACCAAGTGTAGCAAGGAAAGGACTTCAGACTATAAATCAGATTATAAATCAGGTGGAGAAAATGGAAGCATTTCATTCTCTCTCGGTCCAGATCACAGAAAAATATACCTTTAGTTCAAACCTTTCAAATTCCTAGACTAAATGGTGAGAGACTGAAATACCATAAATATCTGTATGTGTCCATGCTCGAGTATGAATTGAGCCCTGGCTTCTCAGAAAAATACCATGATATGCTGAGTGCTAAGTTTCCCCCACAGGACAAGCTTGTGGTATTGACCATTCTTATACCAGGTACAGTGGTGAAATCCTGTGGCCCTCCAGATGTTGCTGGTAGTGGCCCTCAGCATTCCATTGATTGATCATATTGGCTCGGGGTGCTGAGTTTGCAGCCTAGCAACTTTTGGAGGACTAGTGTAATTGGTCATCAGTACTTGAGATATTACCAATAAGTAGTCTCTAAAGAGGAGCTGCTCCTCAGCCCTCACCTCCATGAGACTCAGGGTCCTCTTAAATTGCAGTAGGGGAGAGCTGAGGCTCAAAAGTCCAGAAGACAGTGTGGGTCCAGAGTGGCTACTTTATGAGGGCAATATGAGAGATTGTAGGACATGATTGGGGACAGGGCAGCTTTCCTCCCCTCTCAATACTCCCAGTACCAGCCTAGCCAATGGTGAGGGATGCTGGGAGTTGCCATCCAGCAACATGAGAGCTACACGTCTCTCCCCACATTGCTTATATAACATGGAAATAAACGAAGGCATCCCAAGTTCCAGTGTGCACCCTTTGGGTGCCTGCATGAATTTGTACATGCTTCAGAATGTGCTATATTTGAATTTCCAGAGAAGGCATTTGTTTTCTGCAAGCATTTGAGGCTAGGAATTCTTGCTTGAGATTTTGAATATCCCCCTCACACAACCCATTGCTTCATTTCTGGAATAATCCTGCCATGCTGTGCTGGTGGCTACTGCCAGTCTCCCTGCCCCGGCAGGACTGTGACAAATAAAATCCATGCCAACTTCAGCTAAGTTATAACAGGTGTTCTAATGCCAGAGGGCAGTTGGCGCCCTGTCCTTTACTCAGTACCTGTTGCAGCAGCTCCCTGCTCCCCCTCATTCAGTCTGGCTTTATATGAAGACCCTTATCATACTACACTGTCACACAGGGTGAGTGTCCCTTATGTTAAATGCTTGGGACCAAGCAGTGCTTGGATTTTTTTCTTTTCTTTTATTGGATTTTGGAATATTTGTATTTGCATCTACATACATAATGAGATATCTTGGAGATATCTTGTTTAGACAGAAAATTATTTTGTCCAAACAAAAAAATAAATTTATGTTTCATATACACCTTATACAGAAAGCCTGAAGGTAATTTAATACAATGATTTTAATAATTTTGTGCATGAAACAAAGTCTGTGTACACTGAACCATCAAAAATCAAAGGTGTCACTATCGCAGTTACAAATGAAAAAGGTGTAGGTTTTTGGAATATTTTGGATTTTGGAATAATGGATAAGGGAGACTCAACCTGTAGTGCTTTATTTCACTTTAACAATATATTGTGGAATTCTGAGGCCCAAGAGCTCTCTGGCTGTGAATTTTAAATGCCCTTCTCTAAACTGCAGATCCAGGATTTCAAATGGCATGGCAGTTAAAGTGGAGTATAGTGCTATATCATTGTAGTGTGACAGAGCCCTTCCCCTAGGAACAAGTCAAATGGGTTCTTTGCTGTAGGGGAACAGCACCCTGTGTTTTATGTCCTGCACTTTCTGCCAGTTCTCCTGAACAGCATCTCAGATTTCCTTTAAATAAAGAATTAACTAACATCAATTAACATCTTGCTTGCATTTAAAAATGAAAACTGGCAACAGTACCATTAAGGCATCCAGCAATAGAAGAAAACTCCGCTAGTTTTTGCCTTTCTGGGGTAGTCCCCTCGAATGAGGTGCATGACTTGGGGTTTCCTGTGCCATTTGTTGGGACCTGTCTGTTCTTCTGGCGTGCCTCCCTCCACTTGGAAAGGAAGGAAACCTTGGCTACAATAGGACTTTGTTTGCCTGTCTCTTATTCAGCCATGTGCTTGTGCAATTCTGCGCAGTCTGGAGCCCAACACCGAGGTCGCCTGAGGATACAGGAACCCGTTCAGCTGCTGCAGCTTGCTCGGTGGGGGTGGGGGTGGGAAGGGGGATGACTGGTCAGACTGTGGCCCGGGAGGGGCAATAGAGCCGCCCGGGCAGCCTGGGAAAGTTGCAGATTAATAATTCATTTCCTTGTGTGGTTGGGAAATGGAATGGGTAGGCGGCCTGCGTATACCAATGTTATTATTATGCATTCCCAATCTCTCTTCCAACTAGCCTCCTGCCTTTGAATATATAAACAATAATATTGCTGGGAAGAGGGTGTTGTTGTGTGTCTCGGGCAGAACTTCGAAAAGCTTCTGTTATAGACAGCAGTTCCCAGAATCCTTCGGCCAGCGTAAACAATGCTGGCCAGGAGATTCTGGGAGTTGTCATCAAAGTGTAACTTTTCCATGGTCTGCTTGTGAAATTCCCAATTTTGACACCAAGGGTGGGAATAATGCAATTCTCCAGATATTGTTGGACTGCAACTGCCAGCATTCCTCACTACTGACTGTCCTGCTTGGATTTGCAGTCTAACATTTGGAGGGCCACATTATTCCCAGTCCCGCCGTAAAGTCATCCAGGATGTCTCACCCTGTTATGTTCAGCTTTGAGTCCTGATGATGTTCCCTATTTTGCTTCCTCTTTCTGTGGTTTTACAGGGACCTACCTTGCAGGTGACTCTCACTCAGCCCAGCAGTCATACCTGCAGTGGTTCTGAAAGGTAAGCAATAATGGATTCTGGATGGATGTGAGGAAATTGAAGCTGGTACTCCTGTGTGGAAATGCATATGCATGTGTCCTGGAGGTGGTGCTGCATGTTATGCAAAGTCAGAATTTTGGCTGTTGTCACCACCTACACACAGAACTGTACAGTCTTTTGACTCGGAGTTTGAAAGGGTGCCTTTTTGTACTGCATCTCTCAGAATCCTACAACTAACATGATTGCATGCTAGTTGCAGGATTTTGGGAGTTGTAACCAACACTTCCAAACTCTGGTCATTCCTTATTACTGGTTCTTGCTGTTTGTTGTTAACTTCTGTCTTGAATGCTGCCATGGGCACCTGCTTTCAGGTCTCAAGTCAACAGTTTCTTAAATATGGAAGTAAAACCTTCCAGTGAATACATCTTAAACATATCTGTGGCTAAAGCTTCCTTCAGTATTATGACAGGTCACCTTATTTGAAAATTTTCCCTTCTATTTCTGAATATATAGAAACTAGCATTAGTGCTGAGGGAAAGTTCCAGTAGATTTGATATTGAAAATTGTTGCATGTTGAAACCTAACACTGGACCTCAGTTAAACTATGACAGTGGTTCCTAGTGACTTCAGTGGCTGATGGAGGCTGACTGGGGATGATGATGATGATGATTTATTTATTTATATCCCGCTCTTACAGCCAAGGCTATCAGAGTGGCTTACAATTTGTTAATTAGACATTTCCCTGCCCTCAGGCTTACAATCTAAAAAGACAGGATACAAAAGGAAAAGGGAGAGGTGGTGGGGAAGGGGGAAAGTCCAACAGATCTTCTCTCCCTCGGAGGCCTGGACCAAGGCAGATGAACTGGAGGGAGGGCTGTTTTTAGCCAAGACCTGTTGGAGCTGGCTTGCCTTTCTCTCCCTCAAGATGGTGGATGGAGGGAGGGCTCTTCTTCATTTCAGGCAAGGCCTGTTGGAGCTGACTTGCCTTTCTCTCCCTCAAGATGGTGGATAAAGGGAGGGCTCTTCTTGCTTGCAGGCAAGGCCTGTTGGGATGAATCTAGTTGTCCAAATGTAATGCTTTAATCTTAAAAACCAGTGGTGTTGGAGGCTGGGCTTGTCTTGACAATATATTTTTTCCCTGAAAATGTTTCCCCCAATCCCAGATGCCCACTGACGTCTATATAGGAGACAATAGTCTTCATATTTTCAGAGGCAATCTGCTGTTCATGTTTTTTTTTTTACATTCTAGGATAGGATTGTTCTTCTTTGCATTCCTCTCATGTATCATGGCTATTTTGCCTTTGGCTGGAACAGCCCTAAACGACGATACTATATTGTATCCAAATCTAAGGTTAAGCCCAGATGTTGGATGTTATCCCTGTGGCTCAGCCCTGGTCCAAGTGAATGCCTTCCAAGTGCATCAGTCCTCTTTACTCCTTAAAGTTTTCTTTTTCAGCTAGAAAGCAGTGGCGGGAGAGGGAAAATTCATGGGAAGAATTCTGTCTGGTGACCCACACACCTCCTGCCCTGATTCCAAGCTAATAGTTCCCAGCTGGGTTGACGCTTAGCTATGGAGGAAGTGACTCCTTCTGTCTCATCTATTGCCAGACAGGGCCTGGGAAAAAGCAGAGGGGATAGAAATCTTTTTGTTGGGGTTTAGGGACCTGGGATTCTTTCTGTTGACCAGGAGTGGGTAACTGCAGAAAGTGTGTGGGGGGAATTTTTTATGCACATCACCCAGTGCAGAATCGAAGGGATGGGAGCTTGCACAAATGTAGGCATGGTCAACTTGTGTAGAATGAAGAGTGGAGGTAGGGTGACTGAGGCCTAGTGGAGCTAGAGCCATTTGGTTGGGGAGAGTAGAGGACATAAGGCAGTACCGAAAGGGCCTCTTGATTTATTCTCAGTAGTATGCCAAATTATGTAGTCAAATAGAGAGTGCCTTTGAGTAGGAAGCAGTATGCCTTCTTTTGACAGATATGTCAAGCCTGCATAAATCTAGGATGATCTTCCAAGCCAAAGAGTATAAATTATAGGTGAGCTTGACTTTGACCAGCTCTTATCTGAGAGTAGGTAGAAGCCTTATTTTGCTGGGCTTTGCCTGTCTTAGAAATATTTTTTGACAGCAAGGATCCTTAGTGATGAAATCTTTGAAATATACTACATAGGGTCATGGCATGGGGAAGAGGAGGCACACCATTTCTGCCTCTCATTAAATTCCTTTCTTCTCCTTTGTTTCTTTACTCCCCTCCTTCTCTGTTTCTTGCACACAAGTGTGCTCACGCACAGACACACAAGAACACTTTTCTTTCAGGCGGTCCAGCCTGCATCCTCTACTGAGCTCCTTCATTTCCCAAATTCTTGGCAGCCTGTCTATATAAACAGCTTATTTTTAGCCTGAGGTTAACAGTGCAAGAGCTTGCAGCCCACTTTCCCACAACCATGGCAGGAAGGGATATGTGGGGCTGAGTTCCCTTTCTCTCAAAGAAGAAAGTACAACAATTAGAACTAGAATAAGAGTATGTCTAGCCCAGGATTCTCTTAAGGGGAAGTTTAGAATGTAGAACAGCAGCCTTCAGACTTTTTAAGCCCATGGCCCATCTTTTTGCCAACCTGTAAATCTGAGGAGGCACTTTTTAAAAACTGTGTATTTACACACAGGCAGTGCTCCCGTTGTGGGCCCACTTTACATTAGGCTACCCCACTGTAGTGGTCCTTGACCCAGCAGTTAAACACAGTGGATTGTATCAGGAGCCCAGCTTCCATTTTCTTTCCCCTTGTAAAGGTGTATGTATGGGTAAAGCAAAAGATAAGGCAAAGGTGAGAAGGTTGAGAAAGGAACAGAAAGAAAAACAGAGAAAACAGATATGAAGTATCATTTTGGGATTAAAGGTAGATGTTTAAGACAATTGTTGTAGAGGGGCATGGGAAAAAGACATTGTGATCCTGAAATGAAGGGGATCTGAATCTATACCAGCCTTCCTTTATTTGTTGCCATCCCCCTCCTTCCAGTGTGTTGGATTACAGTTTCTATTATCCCCATCCAGCAAATAATTTGGAATATTAGCAGGGATTAAGGAAGTGGTCCAATATATCTGGGGACCATCAAGTTAGGGAAACACGGTCTAATATCTTGTGGGAGTGGAGAAAATGTTGGTTTCCATCCCAACTGTATTTGGTTGCTGTCTCAATCCCCTGACTTTTGTTTGACACCCTCAGGTCTTTGCCAGTGGCTGAAGAAATGCATAGTCTTATCACAGAAAAGAATTGTGGTAGGCTGCAAGGTGAACCTGACGCTATTATGAAAGGTGAGATCTCATGCCATATAGCCCTACAAGTTAGAACCAAGAGTCCTTTTCTTCCCCTACCTTTAAAAGTGTAGTCCTGCCCAGTCTTGTAAAGGAGGAGGTCTCCCGTAACTTGAAGGAATGTTAGCTTGTGTCTTGGAAGGAAGACAAACAGATCGCTCCTGGAATTTTGCTGGACTTGAATCAAGCATGCTGCCCTAGCCACAGCTTGCAGTGAATGCAAGAATCTTTAAACTCACTTAGTATTATCCTCAGTGGTTGCACAAAATGCCAACCCAATTGATCGCCTCCTTTAGTCCATTGTACTCGGGACAGAGCCTCTCTCCACATCCTTGAGAAGTTTTCGTTTTAAACCTTCTAAAGTTTTGGTCTTTATGGGGGCAGAAAAAGAGAGGTCCTCGATCGAGCAGGGGGTTAAGTTCAAGGTCCATCTTGCCCTCTTTGTCTGCATTTTCTAGGCTGGCTGCAGCGAGAAGTCAGGGGTGGTATTAAAACCCCATGGTTGCGTCCTCGCAAGTACTGGTTTGTGCTGACAGAGGATTCCCTTGACTACTACAGTGGGTGTGAGATGAGTGCCCGGCGCCTTGGGTCTCTTGTTCTCACCAGCCTTTGCTCTGTACTGTGGCCAGACAAACAGACCTACAAGGAGACAGGTAAAGAATCTCTTGTTTGTGCCTGGCTAAGAAGTGGAAGAAAGCCCTGACTTGCTGCTTCAGTATTTTGAATTTTTATAATCGTTGTGTTTTGCATAAGTGGCAGTAGTGGGGAACCCAGGGCCTATTCTTTTCTGACCAACTTTTGTGTCTTCTGCAGAGCTTTAAGGAGTTTTGGATTACAGTTTCTAGAACTCCCACCTGGCATGGACACAGATGTGTAGTCCAGAAAAGCACCTTTTCAAAGCTGTCATCTAGTATAATGCACAGAGGCATGGGGGCGGAGGGTGAGGCCAGCAGAAATGTTGGGTTTGCAGCAGTTTTCTTCCAGATCATTTGGAGATACTTAATATATCTGTGGCATATGAACATGAGATTGGGCTGGGGGAAATACTTAAGGCCTGCATTTTTCCTCTGTGTGTTTCTGTTAATCACACGTTGCTTTTTCCACTTCCGCAGGATACTGGGCTGTGACAGTTTTTGGCAGAAAACATTGCTACCGGCTTTACACAGAACACTTAAATGAGGCTGTGCACTGGGTCTGTGCTTTGCAGAAGGTCATTGTCAGCAAAGCTCCCGTTCAGACCCCCACCCAGATCCTCATGTGTGACATTGAGGTGAGGAATACATGAATGAAATGATTAGAGATAAAGTAATCACAAAGCTTACAAGTGTTGAGGCTAGGAATGCTCATGGAAGGCTTGGTTCATCAGTGTCAACAAGCTGGGAACATAAGTGTGTGAGGAGTACATGGGCACTAAGTGGTTTATATTCTGAAAATCAGATACCATCACAAATGGCACAGTAGTAGAGTATTCTCTGTGATTACATATGTGGTTTTGATTTCAGTGCTTGTAAATTTTAATTCATAAGAGTTGTTCTGAGAGTGCTTAAAGACTGGATCTTATGGATTGTTGTGTTTTTCTGGCCAACCTTCTGGATGTTAGAACTAAATTTCTATTATCCCAGGGGTGATGGGAGTTGTAGTACAACACACTTGGAGAGCTTTAGGTTGGAAAACATTAAAAGATGTGCAACTCTTCTATGATAGTGGGTGGTTTAATCTATTGCCTGGGTCAGCCAACAGCAGACATTCACATTATACACCAGGTTTAGTAGAATGATTTCTTGTATTGATCAGCCCCTTCAGGGGTAGGATTAGAGTGGCTCTCAGATCCTTTTCTTTTCCCATCTCAGGAGAATCATAACAGCCCAGAAATTCTGGATCAGATTTATCACAATAATCCCATACTGTGCTACACAGCTGGCCCAATCTATGCACCACTGCTGCCTTTTCCTTATGCAGGTGAGTGTCTCCTTCTTAGTAAATTATATTGTGGCCTTAATCAACGCTCTGCTTTTGGGGCAGGGGTTGGGTGTAAGTGACTAGACGGATCTGGATACGTGGATATTTGGGTAATGGCTCATTTCTCTCTGTTCATGTTCTACAGCATCAGGTCGCCAAGGTTATGCAGGGCTCCGTGATGAAGCTGTCAAGCTCTTCCACTCACTGCAGCAGCTGGAGGGAGTGCAAGAGCCAGCCCTACTCATGCAAGGGGTACTACAGACTTGCCACGATCTTCCCCCTCTGGTGGATGAGATCTATTGCCAACTGGTGAAGCAGACAACAGAGCCACCTGTGCCAGGTGCACCCACAGACCTGCGCTACTGGCAGCTGCTCACCTGCATGAGCTGCACGTTCCTGCCTTCTCTGCCCATACTGTGCTATTTGCAGCTGCACCTGCAACGGTGAGCCTGTGGGAAGGGAAAAGAGCTTGGATGTAATTGGTGTAAAGTTTAGTTAGTGTTATAAGTCTGAGAGATAAGTGGGCAGTCACCTCCCTACGAGTCCGGGGGCAATTTTGTCTATTGTACAGCTTTTTCATAGGGAAAAACTTTCAGGAAAAGCTTCCTTCTCTTCCTTCCCAGGCTCTGTACTCCAATTACGGGACGGTGGGGTTGACAACCATGGAAGGATATTTGCATCATGCCCTGCATGTGAACTTGTAGTTTGTCTCAGTCACTGTTGGTAGACAGGAAACCAAGCAGGAAGATCGTTGATGAGATACATGAAAGCAGCATGGACTTTGTCTGCTGGAAATCTCTTTGTGGGCTGGGCAGTGTTCCTGCTGAGATGACTACACCAAAGGCCTTTAGTTTATTTTAATGTCAGCCCTCCCTTGACCCCAGCAGGACAGAAAACCGGTTCCCAGACTCAGAGATGGCTCTGTATGGACGCTTCATCACAGAGGCCCTGCGCAAGACCAAGGGCCGAGAGTGTGTGCCCTCATTGGATGAAATTGCACAGCTAATAAGACGCCAGGAAATGGTGTGCACTGTGCATTGCCCCGGCACTGACACATGCCAGGTGGCCATCACTTCCCATACCACAGTCCAAGAGGTGAGCAAAAGTCAAGAACCTAACTAGCAGTGGGCGGGGAAGAGAACAGGATTATTTGTTTCCAGTAAAATCCATCAGTTTATTTAAAAAAAGGTTGCAGCTGATCTAAGAAATATAAGTGATATTGTGTCCACTGCCTGGAGAGGGAGCAACAAGGGTGGACAATGTTTGTAAGACTATTTCCCATCAGTCCTTGCAAGCATACCTAAAGTTGGGAACTGTGCAATATCTGTACTGTGCCCACTTGCATTAAAAGAGCCATCTGAAGAGAGGCCAAACATTCAGTAATTCACCTTGCAATCCCTCCCTCCCTCAAATCTCTTTCCTCAGCATGCTTGACCCTGTCTGTGTCCCCTTTGCAGCACTGAGTGCCCTCCTTCTGGAAATGGCCAGGCCTCCTGTCACCCCCTTTGTCTCCTCGTCCCAGGTGGCCCGGGAACTGATGTTGCGCCTGGGCCTGACCTGTAGCCCCAACTCGTTTGTCCTCTATGAGGAAAGCTGGCAGCATGGGTGCCCCCTTCCAGAGGATGTACTCCTGGCAGATGTCCTCACTAGGTTTGAAAAGTAAGTGTCTCTTACATAGAACCTAGTATAATTTATGTATCCCAGTTGTAAGTGAACAGAAGTGTGAGCCCAGGAATTGACAATATGTTAAGAAATCTTACTTTAAAATCAAAGCATGATCCTATCCTCTGTAACTTTGGAGATGATCTTGCAGATATGGGGGCAGCAACCTAAGAAACAATTGTTTGCTGAGGGAAGGGATAAGCAAGAGGCTCCAGAGGTAAGGACCTTCCTACAACTAGCAGAAGCAAAATTATGCAAAATAAACATATAATACAATGAAGCATATAATCCCATTTATTATAATATAGTGTTGGGATCTATGTAAGATACAATTTTAGTTGAGGCAGTCAAAAAGATAAGAGGGGTGAGAATAGTGCTGAAATGGATAGTTGTTCAGGAAGGACAGAATTGGTCTTATATGCAATCCTTTGTTTGGGAGTTTTGTCTATTATTTCCCTATATATTGTTTTTCCTTACCTGTTATATCTAGCTTGGCTGGGGAACAGCCACACTGGAAGCTTCCTGCAAGACTCTGGTTCAGGCATTATGGGCATCCAAACGTGGACTGTGTTGGATGCAACTATCAGGAATTTGCACTGCTGTTTAAGAAGGTAAGGATCATACTTCATGACAGATCGAGAATGCAGTGTTGATAGTAACACTTTTTTGACCTCTCCTCTACAGGCCCACAAACTGGTCCTCTCTAAGGAAACACTCCATCTAGGAGGTGTTTTCTACTTGCAGAGCCTGAATAGCAACTTTTCTGTTCACATGGCCATCCTTTGTTTGGTCAAACTCTTCCCTGTTAGCCTACAGTACCTCTGTCTTACTCCTTTCACTTCTAACTCCAAGATATTCCCTTCCACCAGGGGATGTATCACTGCAGTATTATCTGCTGGACTTTGGGATGGCACCTTTCTGGCCAAGCAGCAGGTGGAATGGAAGGACAAACTACACAGTCATCTTCAGAAAGAGGCCATCATGGACAAAGGGAACCAGTTTCAAAGGATGAGACAACTGGAGGCCAAGCCAACCTGTCTCAGCCTGGCAGGCAAGTGGTTGGCCTCTGGTTTTGCCCTCTTTGATAGAGAGGCTCATGAGGTAAGTTTTCAGCTGCATTTCTAAAGTACCAAGCATGATGATGTAGTTTGTGTGTTGTATGGTAAGAATAACAAAGTATAGAGGCCAGTTGTGAGGAGTAGGGGTGGGGTAGTACTTTTGACAAAGGGATGTGTTCATATTATTGATTTCAAGTAGATGGGTGTAAAAACACATAATACTTGTAGGAGAAGAGGGGTGTGTGTTTATGAAACATGTTCTAAAGGCTTCTACTGTGTCATTGTGGACTGTTAGGACTAGATAAGGGTATTAATTCCTCATTCAGGAAAATATCCATGTGCTTCAAAGGCAGTTAAAAGAGTGTGCAACTCTTATTCCTCATGATAGATGGATATTTCTGTAAGAGTGATACTAGACATTAGGAGGAACTTCCTGACAGTAAGGGCTGTTCGACAATGGAATACATTCCATCGGAGTGTAGCGGAGTCTCCTTCCTTGGAGGTCTTTAAGCAGAGGCTGGATGGCCATCTGTCAGAGATGCTTTGAGTTCCTGCATGGCAGGGGGTTGGACTGGATGGCCCTTGTGGTCTTTTCCTATGATTCTACTATATACAGGACAAGGACTGGTAACCAATCTGGGTTGACCTCAGCCCCAAAGAAATAGTTTTAAACTGCAAGAGGCTAAGCACCTGGGAGTTTCAGATGAAGTTGTATCCCCTTTGAAGATACTTCATCCCAGATGTACTCTTCCACTGTAGATCCAGGACCACCAGCAAAGAGAGCTGGAATGGGATATATGGGACAAGAAGAACACCCATAGGAGCCAGTGTGGTGTAATGTTTTGAGCGCTGGACTATGACTGAAACCCAGGGGTCATATCCCCATTCAGCCATGGAAACCCACTGAGTGAGCTTTGGCAACTCATGTACTCTTAGCTTCAGATGGAGTAAAACACAAACTCCCTGTAAACAAATCTTACAAAGAAAGCCCTATGATGCAATCACCTTAAGTCAGAAATGACTTGAAGGCACATAACACCCATGGGGAATTGTAGGTAAAGCAGTAAAAAGTTACAGAAACCTAATTTATGTATAATTCACTCTAGTTCAGCTAGCTGTAGGGACTGTGTCTCAGAAAAGGGACTGAGTTCAAAGTGCAGTGACAATCTTTTTATTATCCCTGGCTCTCCTATTGCCTAGTTTTATTAAGCAGTATGCATCATTGTTGTAGTATTAACTGAGTAAAAACATATTTTTCTTTCAGTAAAATATCTTTTTGGAAGCTGAATGGTTTGCAAAATATAAACTACTATCCTCATTGTTAAGGGCACTCCCTTAGCACACTCTCCTGTTGTCCCTGGCCAAAAAGAGAGGAACTACTTGTCGTGCCCATCAGTGATGGATTAAGACTTGCTGAGAGCCTTAAGCTTTGTCAAATTTAAGAAGCCAAAAAACATCCCTTTAGTATGTTGAACATTTTGGTGGGAATCCTTTTTGGCAATGGATGGATGGATGACCTGTGTGTGTGTCTTGTTTTGGACACTATACCTCTTGCAGAGAATACAACCTCTCACCCATGAGTGAAGTCCTGTAGGGGTGCTGCTGGCTAGGAAGTGTTTTTAGTTCCTATCAGCTGCAGTTGTAGTCAAGAGCAAACACTTCTTAGTCACCCCACTTGTAGTCTGTAAGAAGGCTACACCAACAGTCCCTGGAGAGCAGGTGGACAGGACATGTAGCAGTGCATAATCTTAACTTTTATTTAGAGACTACCTGTATGTAATCTGGGGCCTGAGATGTAATTTACTAGTGTCATCAGTACGTAGCAGGTGTAATACTTAAATCTACCAGCAGCAGGATAGCAAATGACAGGGGCTGACATCTGATCTTGCAATGACTTTCTGCTTTCATTTCAGGTAAAGGAAATTGTGCAGCATCTACAGGCAAGCAAGTTCATCACCACTCTGCAACGGGAGACTCACTGACTACACTAACCAAGACTGCACTCAAAATTGCTAAAGATGAGACTGCCTGACTCTTTGCCCTGGCAGCAGCCTTGTTGTCTAGGATAGTGCCTTTTTCAGTCAGACACTTTTAGCAGGGATACTAGTAGCACTTTTTTGCTCCTAAGGAGCTGATAACTTTGTTTTCTCTCCTGTGCAGAGGGATTCCCCACCCAAACTTGTATTAAAAAAATATTTATATCACTTCAGTTCCTCTCCTTGTTCTGGTCTCTTGAAACAAACAATGGATTACTCCTTTGTTTAGGAGTGCTAAATTCACAGCTCTTGCTTTTTACCTGTAGTAGTTTACTTCCATTCATATACTTTGGCATAAGGGATATGAAAGGTCAGTAGCTCCCTTCCAGTACATACCTGTTCTAAAGTTCTCATTTAAAACAAATGAGATGGGGAAGTGGTGGGTCATTAGCTCTGCTGTGGATAAAATTAGGGGGGAAACCTAGCTTGTAAGACACATTAGAGCCTGCTCAGGCCTTCTATAAAGCCAAATTGGCCAGCATATGAAACAGTGAAACACTTAAAGAGGTTCTCCATCTCTCATCCAGCAGATCTTCTGTATTAAATATATAAACAGACACTTCCCATAGGGACAATTTCTGTTCTTTGAACACATCCCAACAGAGGACTTTGTATCAAACCATAATCCAGCAACAATTTACATTTAACACAAGGGTTATAAAGGGTAACAACCAGTCTTTGCCTTCTCAAACCAAGGCTTTTCTGTAAGCTGCCCACTACTACAGCTGTGCCTTCACAAACAAAATGACTCTTTGTTATTTAATCAGCTTGAGGAGAACAAGGGAGTTGCTTCAGAACACGGTTTTCTTTTATGGATAAATGGGTGGAAGAGAGAAGTCAGTTATAAACAATTTAGTGGAAAAAGAGCAGCACTCTGCAAGCAGAAAGCGATGGCTAACCTAGACTAGGGTTTTTTTAAAGGATTTTTTTTAAAGAGCATGGCAGGATTATTAATAATATAGAAGGCAAGAGTTTAGCTGCTAACAGGGATAATTCTCGCCATTAAAAACAAGGATAATATTACCAGGTGTATTCTCCTTAACTTTTTACTTGGTGGCTGTGGAAACCAAATAACAGCAACTAATGCGGAGTGCTTTCCCTTGAAGTGAAGACTGAAGAGGACTAGGATGGTTACCAGGTAAGAATACCTGGATATTATTTTCTACTCCCTCTTATTTCAGACAATGAATGCTGAAAGGGAAAGAAGGGGCAAAGACAACAACAACAACAAAAGGTTCCAGACTTTAAAACAATTTTCTTCCTTCCTTCTCCTGACCCATTACATGACACTGTAGCTGCAGCATAGTTACTGCCCCACAGAAACTGAGTAAGACAAAATGCCAGTTGGTTTCTTATGCAGAGATACAGGTTTGGGTTATCTTAAAATGCCCACTAGTATCCTACATTATTATTCACTCTGGGACTTATTCCAACATAAATGTGTTTCAATAAATAGAAGTGCAACATGAAGACAGTTTAGTAGAGGAACACAATTCTTATGGACATAAAAAAGGAACAAGCAGAAGTTATCCTAGTGCTGCCTGATATTAACCAGACCTGGTGACTCCTGGTCCATGGGAAGTTGCCACATATAACCAAATGTCTCAAGAGGACAAGAGGAAGTCAAGCCCAATAATAAGAACACTAGGTTGCAGCTCAGCAGATGACAGAGGACTCGAGGGTCAGTGTCAAAAGGGGACCAGATTCCCTTCCTTTCATGAGAGGCCTGTGAATGCCCCTCACTCCCAGACATGAGTCACCAAAAGGGTGGAGCTGGTGTACTTGGAGAAATCTTGCTTGAGGAGGAAGGGATGCCAGAAGACAGACAATCATCCTATAAGCCAACTCACTGCTCTTGAGTACCCCAGGAGATATAGTCAGACCGAGTGGCAGCATGATACTCATCTATCAACTCCTGGACAATCTTGCGGGAATCATCAAGTTCATCAAAATTCTCCTTGAACATATCCTCCTTGCGGAACTGTTCCAAGAAGGCTTCGCGTTTGCGTAGTTTGTCATACTGATGGCAGGTACGTTCGAAGAGCTAGACAATTGATCAAAATGGTTCATTTCAGAAAATGCATGAGGACAGGTACACAGAAAAAGTAGAACAATTTGCTGTCAGGTATAAATAGATCATAGGGACACCTCACTATGGTCATATAGGATACCACAGGACAGTGGATCACTCTTTGCCACTTCACAGCTATCCTATGAGAATGAAACACTCGGGAGAGTAAATGTATTAGCTTATATTGTTTTTCAAAAAGAAAGGTGAACAGAGCTGCAAAATGGTAGAATTTGTCCAGCACAAAGGGCTGCACTCAATGGTTGGTTTTATTTCTTATAATTTACTTTTCCCCCAAGAAGGGCTAAACACTGCCGCTTTTACAAGATCTGCTCTAATAAATCATTAAATGAATATCTATTTATTTACTACATATAGTGTCTGTCTGAAGATTGTGAATCAAGGTGGCTCACAACATAATTAAAGAGACATACACAGATTTCAAAGCATTTCTAATATTAAAACACAATTAAACAATTACATTAAAACCACCACAAGGTTAAAACCAGTTCAGAAGGACACAGTAAAGCTAAATAAAACAGTACAGCTTAAAACCCTTTCCTCAACAACCAGTCACCAAAAGACTGCCTGAATAAAAATGTTTTTACCTGAAGTGAGAAACATAACAGGGAGGGGGCCAGCTTAGCTTCCCTTGGAGGTGAGCCCACAATCTGGTAACAGTCCTCTCTCAGACCCTCTCAAAATGTGTGAGGGTGCCAGAGTTAAGAGAAGGGCCTCCCCAAAAATCTTAAAACCCAGGCTCATATCGTGAAATGTGAAGCTTCAATTAGCTTGGACAGAAGTGTATAAGGCTTCATCCATCATAACCAGCACTTGGTATGTGCCTAGAAATAGACCAGTAATCACCAAGATGGTTGTAGAAATTGGTGAACTCCTTATAACTGGCCCTGGTCAACAGTCTGGCCATAGCATTTGGGACTTTCTGAAGACAGTGAGCACTTTCCAAAAGCAGCCCCAGGAAGAGCATAATACAGTACTCCAAATGGGAGGTAGCAAAGGTGTGCTTCATTGTGGCCAGATCAGAGAAACTTGGGATATATACCAAGTTACTCAGATCGTGCGCTGGACAGACAATGATTTCTACTTTATTACTTTGCTGGGTTTATTTTTTTAAACCAAACAAACAAGCCATGAGGAACAGATGGGTTGCTAATAAGCCTGAAGGAATTTCAGAGGACAAGAAGAAATCTGGACAAAAAAAACAAGGTTATCTAAATTTCTATCTCTAGTTTATCCTCCACTGCCAAAATTTTCCCTTTCTTATACAGAATCGATGGTGGCTCCCACATAAGTATCTCATCTTGATCCATCAGACTTCTCAAGACAACTAGAAGAGAGCCAGAAGATTCCTAATGCAAATAGATCCTAAATTACCTGCAAAGAGTAACTTTTCAGACTATGCTTTTCTTATTTCTCAAAAAGCATGGAATTAGACAACAAAAGCCTTGAGAGCAACTGAATCCAGTTTAACCCTGTACCAGAACTGCAATAACAACATCTGGTGATAGAAAATGCATCAGTTCTGCCTGAAAACTACTGATGAAAGAAAATAATCTCTAACTGCATCTTGAACAATAAAAAGGAGGCAGAAATAGACCCCTCTGGGAGTACTTTAAATGTCAAAACTATATCAGGTTATCATCAGGTTAATTCTGAGAACGACAAGCTACATAGTAAAAAGAAAAAATGCCCCAGTTGTTTCATGGACTTACCGATGAAATATTGGTGTGATTAGCCATCATCAGACCGCTAACCCTGTGAGCTGATGGCAAGTATGGAGACTTCCTAGAAAGTGCCACTTGAATGCTGGCAGGGCCCCAAGGAATGAAGTTAGCCAGTTTCCTCTCCCGGATCCGCTGCAAACTCTTATGGACCTGATGGAAGACAGATGGTTTGTGTGTGTTGGCATGAAACACAGCTATTTTAAGAAAATGAAAATTTACTGCACATATCACAAGCATGATAACATGCACGCAGAATTATGGATACACAGCAATCACATTGTCCTAATCCTATCAGGCACAAGGTAAGCTTCCAGACAAGCTGGTTTGGCTAATCATATGCTAGCTACTGACCTGAGTGGGATCCACCTCCCCTTGGATGATGTTTAGGATGGCAATGTAGCAATGGTTGGTCTGCCGATCACGGCCCATGGATACCATGACATTCTTGGGCTGCAGCAGCCGTCGCATCACATCAAGAACAGTGGTTTTACGGACACTGGCCACCTGTGGGTAGTGTGGAACAGCACTGGCATTTAATTGGGAGAGGAAATGAAAAATATCCAAAATGTATCCCTGGATCTTATGCTATTCAGAAGGAAAATGTTGCAGCCTTCCAAGCCAAGCTGAAGAAAATGTACACACATCACTCACACAACATCTCTTTTTTCTGAGACACAGAAAAGCAGGGTTCCGACTTCCTTGGACCATTCTTGTAACCCTAAAGGGTATCTAAGAATGATGGAGGGAAACTAAGCAAATACCCATATTTACAGGTAAGAATAAAGAAAAAATTAAGAGACGGATAATCTGAAAGAAAGGTAAGCACACAGAGTTACACACAAACGCACACCATGCAGCTGATACCCTCTTCTGGACTGTCAGCCTTTGTGACCTCAATTTGGCCTGCTGCTTGTGGAAAGGGATGAAAAGGAAAGAAGAGAGCTATGTTTAACAGGCTGAGAATGAAAATAAGGCTGTTTTAGGAACATCCCGTGCAAGGAAGTATTGCATGCCTCTTTGCACATCAGTTTTCCTCCAGCTGCACAACTGCTACTGGACAGTTCTGGACACATCTGTAATTGCCAGTCACTAATTGATTACAGGCACACCAGGACAGTGCCTTTGAACCTGACTAGCAGGTTTTGGTCTCCCAGACTTCCTGTATAAGTACACTGGTGGAACTTTATGCTCTGCCATCAACTAACATCTTTGTCATTGATCACATATTTGGTGTAAAGTGCCATGGATTACAAATTAAACTAGAGGACAAAAGACCAGCTGCCCATTCTCAGACCATCTGCATACAGGAAAGGGGTAATGGCAAAGGGCCAGTAATGATGCACAAGAATATCAAGAGCATGGTTTAGGGGCAGAGTGCGGGGGGGGGGGAGTACTTACAGCTTGATCTGTGGTGAGAGGTGTGTAGCCTGTGATGAGGAAGTGTAACCTGGGAGTGGGGATAAGGGAGGCAATCAATCCAATCAAGTCATTATTCATGTAACCTGGATAGCGCAATGTAGTGGTACTGGCAGACATGATGGTGGAAACCTAGGAAGAAAATAAAGACAAAAAGTATGGGAAGATCCATACTAATATCAGAAATTAGCAACAACTGCAACTATATTTTCCACAAAAGTAGTCAGCATGATCCAAAACAAAACCAAGATCCGTAAGTGGGAAATACCTTTATTAGGGCCTACAGAATTTCCACAAACTTTGCAAGCCAAGTTCTCCAGAACTGGGTTAGCTGGCCCCAAATATTAAGTGGGAGGCAAGAGAAATGCAAGGAAGTTTAGACTCCTCCATATCACTTTATCTGTGGAAAATCTCCATGCTGAGTGATTAGGGATACTCAGTGGATAATTTTTAATTTAAATACTTCTGGGTATAAGGAATTTTATACACAGAAAATGAATGCACAGAAAATATAACTTAATATGTTCTCACATTTCTAGCATGACTGAAGAAAAGAATTAGAAACTTGTGTGCAGGCTATTATTTACTTATTTTAAATTTAAATTTATGCTTCTTTTCAGACTTTTTTTCCCCTTCAAGGTGGTGTAGAAAACAATATAAAAATAGACAGAATTCCAAAGGCACAGCCACTAGCCAACTTAAATAATGTCAATCTTTACATCAGCCTAGAGAATCATGCCTGCCTCTCACTGAGATATTCCTTGATGAAGCATCCAGGGTCAAACTAAGTCTTTTTTCTTCAAGGATGAGGGAAGCATCATCTTAACATCACATTCATACTCACTTACCAGTTGGTTGATCTGAGAAAAGGTGGGGTTCTGAATGTGTAGTCTGTCAGTGGCAATGCGGTTCAGAGCTGTGTTATCTAGAACCACCTGTGAAATGGAAGACAGTGTAAGGTAACAGTGAATGGATGGACATCTTTTACTTTAGTACATTGGATTCAGGTTGCGTTCATCCAGAGCTACTCTTGTATTTATTTTTTACACATTACCAGATCCTCTATAACACTGGGTGGGGATACACAGATTGGGACCTTGGGAAGTGAGCCTCTTCACTACCAACTTATAGTTCCAATGTATGTATCAGTAGGTCTTACGTATGGTGTGTTTGCTCTCATACTCTACTACTGGCGGGCAGTTTTACTTCCTCCTCCAAAGGGAGAAAAGTACCTTCCACAACCATGCCTTACCACACAATCAGCATTCTGTGTCAGCCGCTTGAGTGTCAAGAGAGAATTGTATGGTTGCACTACCACATCACTCATCTCATCCTGGTTAGGGAAAACTGAGTATGTCTGCACCAGCTTCTTAGGATACCTGTTGAAAAGGAAGATGGTTAGTTATTCAGTGCTTCAGGAGAAAAAATGCCACATCTCAGGATGCTGTATGGGGTGCACTGACTGTTCAGTAGCAAATTCTGGAAGACCAGATATATGAATTGACTAAAGAAGACCCAAATGTGGGTACAAGCACCACAGGGTCTCTTATTTGGCATAATAGTCAAGAGCTAGAGGTTGGATATGAGAATAACTCAGAAATAGTCCAATGTTTTGCTGATAAGGACAAAAAACTATAAAGGCTATTATAAATAAAAAATTTAAGGTGGCAGCGGAAAAGAAGACATTTCTAATCACAGTGTTCTAAAATAAACATGTCAAGGAACACAACTATTCATTAGGACTCAATATAATAGCAGCCCTTTCCTTATATCACTGAACTTGGGGGCAAACAAAATGGATCTCTGGAGTTACTGTGTAGATGCACCACATGAAAGTTCCTTCCATTCAAAGAGAATGGCAGCGTCTATGTGTGACATCTTGTTAGCTGCCCTGATTGGTCTCAGAGGGGTGAGATATAATCATCATCATCATCATCATCATCATCATCATCATCATCATCATCTCTTACTTAACAGAGGTGGCTGAGGACATAAAAGTTCCACTGGCAATTGTACTACCCCCTCATTTTATAATTATTATATAACTCACCCTACAACACTATTTTTAAGTTTCTTGATACAAGCTGGAGGACTGGAAGAAAGCTATCTCCAAGGTTTCAAAGGAGACAGACTCAAGAATGTATCGAGAGGATGCACATACCAGCCTTCTCTGAACTTACAGTAAGTTCAGCATTACATTCTGACTCAGAAGAGAACATCCAGTTCTGAGATGATAAACTGCAGTGATATTCCACAGTAATAATAAAAGATCAACCACAGGCCTAGTTTAGACTATACTGATTTTCCTTCATTAAAATAAGTCATCTATCTAAAGTATGCATTAAAAGAAATGATTGTTCTGTAATGTTTTGTAATGAGATGTCAAGGAGACAAGTCAAATGCCCACACAGAAGCACAAGAACAGCACACACTTATAATAGTTGTCCTCATGGGATGAGCTAAAACATCAACTCAAAATGTAGAAGTCTTAATTTTATATACTATTCAACTATGACAGTTTTGTAAGCAGTTTATAGGAATAATTTTAAATCTTCTAAGGAGGAATGAGACTAAGATGAAATCTAAAACAAACATAAAACAGCTTTTGGATAAGCAACAGCAGTGATTCTTTAATCCTCTTAAAGTAAAATGATAAAACCTCTAGATTAAAAATAAGGAATCCAAGAGTTTATAGCCCAATATTTTGTAACACATATTATAAAGCATATCTCCAGGAGTGTTATAATTTGTTTAATACATCAGCAGTCTCCCAAACCTGTGAAAAGGGCCTTGGCAAACCCAAAGCCACAACAGAAGTGACTTTTAGTTGTTATTTTAACCAAAAATATGACAGTGCAGCTCACTGGGATAGAAAAAAAATTACCTCCAGTCAAGGAGCCCTGCTGTAAAGGCTTCTGCTCTCTAGGGTGAGATAGATTAATAGAAAAGATAGAAAACATGTACAACTCTGCTGTTAGTCCTAAAATTAATTGGTAATTTCTCTGTTTGCAGGAATTCCTAATTAAATATTTTTGAGCAAATTTCAACTCAATTGCTAGGACAACTATCAGCGCTAGACATACTGAAATTAAATATATTTGAATTGGGTACTGCCAAAAAAGAAAGTGTTAGGTACTGTGAACCTGAATTGGCCGAACATACTTACCCATTCAAAGGGACTATATCATTCACAATGGTATGGGAATAATACAATTTGCTTTACATATTAGAAATGCAGTACCCAGAATTACACGTGAAACCAGTTTGCTCCTAGAAAACCAATTATTAGGTAGCAACAGAGGCCTCGACCCACTCTAGGACAAAACAGAGTGATTCCACAGTGGACATTTTAAGCATTCACAAGTCTTAGCTTCTCTAGTAAGTGGCAGGACTCTTCTGCCACTTGATGTCTACATCAATATGATAGAAGGGACCTTCATGTAAGTATAGTAAGATGAAAAACAGACTACTCCTAGGCTCAGCATAAAATGAGACCTCCCCCTTCGGAGTATTCCTGGATGTAGAAAAGATGTAGAAAAGACCTTCTGAGGAAGGTCATAGATCATCCACAAACAGTGACTACACAGTAAAACAAATTATATTTTGTGAACCTCGCAGTGCGGGAGAAGATTAAAGAGATCTACAATGAAGTATGGACACATCCAAGGAGTGTTTATTTGGTGCATTACTTCTCAGCCCAGAGGATGACAGCAGTATTAGTGGGGTGGGAGGGAGGTAGATTATAAGCAAGCGAATGGTTCAGCTAGCTGAATTGTCCCCAAATGTCTCTTTCATCTGTCCTCAAAAATTTTGGAAATAATAATAATAATAATAATTATTATTATTATTATTATTATATAATATATAATAATTATTAATTATATAATATTAATTAATTATATAATAATTATATTATTATTATTATTATTATTATTAACCTTTATTTATATAGCACTATAAATTTACACAAATTCCATGTGGAAAGAATTATCAAACTGCCACTGCCCATCCAAAATAAATGTGATTTGTTTTAGCTGAAGCTAGAGAACATTCCTTCCCTAAGGGATGAGAAATGATTATTTCTCCTTCCTGTTTCAAGTCACAACTCCACCACCTACAAGGCTTGCCTAAGCTGGTGTCTGGGTGGGACAATCTTCACTCTGAATCAGCTGTGCATCTTACATATTTGCCAGTCTGATGCTTCTCTAGACTGACTGCTTTTTTCACCTACATGTGCTCCCCAGGAGTGTGAAGTGTACATACATTTACAGGTATTTTATGCCACCACTCACCTGTCATTTAATCTTTCCAGGAGATAAGAACCCAAACCAGAGCCAGTCCCACCTGCGATGGAATGGCACAACACAAAACCCTGAAGAGAAAAGTAGCAGAAAGTTTTTGTGCATGTATATACAGTATGTACACAAAAACACAGAGGCCATCCTCTTATGGGAGGTACACTCAATGAATATTACTAACACCTAATCAGAAAGCTGAAGTTATAAACATCAAGGCCATACAGTTTGAATCTTTCTTTCTGCAATGCAAAGGCCCACGATACTTAGAATCATAGAATTGTAGAGTTGGAGGAGACCACAAGGGCCATCCAGTCCAACCCCCTGCCATGCAGGAACTCTCCATCAAAGCATCCTCAACAGATGTCTGTCCAGCCTCTGCTTAAAGACATCCAAGGAAGGAGACTCCACCATACTTGCTACACCCCTTCCAAGATCCAAATCAGTCATACTCTTCAGTATTGCCTTAAACACAAAATGACACATAAATCTGTAAAGTCAGATCACTGGAGAGTTAAGGGTAACAGATACCCTCAAAATCTGTTACAACTTGTAGGATATGTGATTAAGAGTGCAGACATCAAACAAAAAAGTTGCAGTGTATCCCCTGCCCTGATAGTAGTGCTTTGGACACAACTCCAAAGATATTTTTTGTGATATTTGAGATTTATGGGAGGGGAGATGGTGGAAAGAAACCACCTATTAAATTTCCCATTCCCCTCTACTGTTATATAGCATGAAAGGGCTCAGTCTTGCAACTGGTTGTTGTCCCCTTTCTTCCTCCTTCCAAATCATGGTTAGGGAAAGTAGTTTAACTCATTGATATAAATACGCATACAAATAATACGTGTATTTACATCAATGAATTAAACTAGCAGCAGTTAGATGCTGTCTTCCTCCCAGAGTGGGATCTGAGGCAGCTCACAAACAAACAAAATTATCTTAAAAAACACAATTAAAATATCACAATTTTAAAAACCAAACATTAAACATTATACATTCATTAAAAATACACTAAAGTTAAAACTAGAGTACGCTTGCAACCCACCCTCCAACAAGGCAGTTCCCTTCAAACAATAAGTCATTAAAAATCTGCTTCAACAAGTTTTTTGCCTGCCAGTGAAATAAGAGCAAGCCTAGCCTCCAGTGGAAAAGAATTCCATGGGGTGAGGGCAGCCACTGGGAAGGCTATTCTGTGCCCTCGCCAAACAGACTTGTGATGGTGGCAGGACCAAGAGAAGGCCTTCCTTGAGGATCTTAATATTCTTGTAGGTTCATATGTGGATATAGTTTTTCAAGCAGTCTAGACCTAAGCCATATAGGGCTTTATAGATCATACCCAGCATTTTGAATTGTGCCCAGAAATGAGCTGGTAGCCAGTGGAGGTTTCAAAAAGAGTTATATTCCCCCAGCAATTGGCCTAGTCAAGTGTTCCAAAGGTAGCTCTACACAGAGTGCACTACAATAGTCCAAGCAGGATGTAAAGATACGTGGATATCATGGGCTTGTACATAAAAATGTTGATTAATTTATTATGTAAGTATGATGTAAGCAGCTGTTGGGTGGGGGGGATGCTGATTTGTGCAATGTGTGAGGAGATTTGTACGGGACAGTTGGTGAATGACAGAGTTTGAGTGCAAGCTAGTTTAGCTTGTGGTTTGAGAAAAGTAGCTTTGGAAATGTGTTTGAGACGGGTTTGAGTTAGACTAGGGGTGGAGTGAGAGAAAGGAATTGAGTGACTGTAAAGGACTGATTTAATTTGAAAGGAGGGGGAGAAACAGAGAGATGTTTTAATGTAATATATAAATAATCTGCTGTGTAATGTTTTAATTCTGTAAATAAAGTTTTGTTTTTGTTTATATACACTTTGGGCCCCTGGAATTGTTATCATTCTCACTGCTTGGTTTCAGACAAGATATCTGTGGTGGCAGTATTGAAGGGAGAGCGATGACGTCCTATTGGGGATAAAAGTGGTACAAATCCTCATAGGAACCTTGAGGACATTTATACTGTACTGACTTCACAGGGAGACAGGAGGAAGTCTTTATGTGTGATAGAAGTGGAGATCAGGAAAAGCCTGAATACTTGGAAAGAACACCTTGAAATCTTCAGTGTGTTACTATAGACAGGTCTGACTTTCTCAAGGAACAGACACCATTGGTGCACTAGTCCTAATTCTGCAAATGCACTCCTGGCTACTGCTGAAACCTGGGCATCCAGGCTCAGGGCTGAGTCCAAGAGAACACCTAATCTATGTGTAATTCCATATAACACAAGCTGAATCCCTATTCAATGATTTGCCTTTTCACTGGCCAGGATCACCTCTTGTCTTGTTTGAATTAAGTTTCAATTTGTTTGCCCTCATCCAGTCCATTACCGACAACAGATACTGGTTCAGGACTGAGATAGGTTCCTTGGATTCAATGGGAAGGCAAGATACAATTGGGTGTCATCAGCATATTACTCGAAAACTCCAGATAAACTCTCCCAACAGTTTAATGCAGATGTTAAATATTGTGAAGGGTAGAACTGAAATACATGCCAATGGCAAGGGGATTAAATAGCAATCTCCCTGAGTTCATTCCCCCCAGGAAGGACTTGGAACTAATGTAAAACAGTGTCTCCAAGTCCCATCCCTGAGAGGTAACCCAAAAGAACACCATGACTGAAGGTATTGGAAGCCACTGAGAGATCCAGCAGAACTAACCCACTCAGTTCCCTACATACATTATCCACCAAGTTGAACACAGCTGGCTCTGTCATAGACAGGCCTGAAGCCAGATTGAAATGGATCAAGATAGTCCATTTCATTCAGGAATCCTTGGACCTGGAAGGCCACCACACACTCTAGAATCTTGCTGACAAAAGGAATATTGGAGACTGGCTTGTAATTCTCTAGCAAGGTGGAGTGCAGGAAGGTCTGTTAACTGCCTCACTGAAGCCACTTTTAGACAGGATGGAAAGCTGCCACACTACAGTGAGACATTCACCTTACCCACCCAGCCAGTCTCCCCCTGGCTGTTTTCAGGAGCCAAGAAGGGCAAGCATCCAGTACATGTGGCGGCTTTCACCTCTCCAATGATCCTGTCCAAATCCATAGGCTGTACAAAGTGAAATGTAGCTAATAACGGAGGAGAAGCAGCTGCCAAGATTACACCCACTGGACTTGTATCAACAGCAGCATCCAAGTCAGAGCAGATCTAAAACTGAAACCAAATTCTACTTCAAAATTCTATCTGAACCAATATTCCAAAGTTGACGGAAGTCAATGAGCACACTTTCACGATGATTCCAGGTATGAATTGCTCTACTTCTGTGTAGCTGGAGGACTCCCTGCAAATATGGAGAAAATATTTGGAGTGACCTATTTCACTAGTGAACTTGGGACAGTCCCAAGCCTATTACTAGAAGGCATGAATGAGAATCTACAATCAACTGCTGTGTTCTATCCTCAGTCATTGCTGCAATAGCAATGGCGCTGTTTGGGATCACAGATACTCTGGGGAAAAGGAAACCTGTGACAATATTTGAAGCTCACCAGTCAGAAGAGATGATTCTACATGTTCCCCATACATCATACAAAGGAGGTTTTCACTTCATAGTGCACATTTGCCAACCCTAATTTGCCGAATATTTTAGGGTGATTATCTTGCATCACCAGTATCTCTCACCCTAAATTACATCACAGTGTTGTGAAAATAAAGAGGTGGTAGTGGTGGACCAACCATCTTATATACTATCAGGCATCCGAAGGAAAAGGAGGTTCAAAAATGTCTAGCAATCATTGCTGTGGCTTAAGGAGTATTAACATTTAAATATTTGAGTGTTCAGGATAATAAGCATTAAAGAGAAAGACTTCAAGATGTATAAAACCAAGGCAGCCCTGGATCTGCAGTAAATACATGATCAAATCCCACCAATAAAGTAAAAGATGTCTCCTCCAGATACTCTAGACACTGCAATCTAGGACAAAAATACTGGAGCCATCTTGCTGAATCCCATGCTCACTTGGTTCTTATCAGTTTCCTTACCTCTAAGCTGTCACTGCCATCAGCTTCTCTGTCTATAATGTCAAAAATATCTTCATGAATCTTTTCCCCCTGCAAACCAAAGCATAGGATGTAATCAAAGATTTACTCTACTCGGTGGTAAAGCCTCACAGTTTAACAGTCCTCTAGAAACTCAATATAATTTAGTCACTTTTTCCTGAATGAACAGAGAACAAGAGAAAATTGTTCTGAAGGAAATATCCATATTTAGCTGTAAGAAAACACATATTTGCTATCAGTTTTTAATTCTCTTACCTGTGAAAATCCACTGGCCCAGTTGTTCCCAGCCCCACCACCATGCTCAGACAGGTATATATTTTCTGGGTTGTACAGGTTGGCATATGGGGAATTCAGAATAGAATGTATCACTCGTGGCTCCAAGTCCAGGAGGACAGCTCGGGGAATATAGTGCTCATCATCCGCCTGTCAACAAGGAATGCAAACATTCTGAGCAATCTGCAGGACAGCAGTTCCAACATTGCTCTGTCTTTCCAAACAATCATCTGACTACATACTTCCAAAAGAAATATTCTACGTTTAGATAGCAGCAACTGTCATGAGGAGGCATTGTGTGTGTTCCTCATTCACATTTCTTTGACTCTAGACGTCTAATCTCTTATATCATGCAGATGTATTTTTTTAAGTTTTAAAGATATTCTGTATTTTCAGTACAGAGAACTTTTAAGAACTCAAAAGCAGCAGGCTCTCACTGACACATAGTAGAAATATGTATAACTAAGAACTACTATGGCCTTCCCCCCCCCCCCCCCCAGTAACCAAGAGAAAGATTTTAGGGTTTGTTCTTGGTTTCTTTCTGGGTTTTTGGGGGGGGGGATGAATAAACCATGGGTATGCTTAGCTCATAGGTAGGTAAAATACTGCCAAGACACAAAGTGCAGCTGCGACTATCCCAAGGGTGTTTTTATACCCCTTCATCGCCATCACAGACTGTGGACTACCCTTTTTCTGCCAAAAAGGGGTAAATTTCTCTCCTGAAAGCCTCCAGGGATGTCCATTCACTTTTCAAATAGATCACACAGACCACCCCCACCCCCAGGACTCTAATAATGGCTTCTAGAAAGCTGTTTCATTGACTCCTTTATGAAAATAATTGAATTTAAATTCTTGAATTTAAGCATTTTGAGATTTGGAGAAAACACCTAAGCCTCTTTTCGAATTTATTTATGTGCCAAAAAAAACATGGAAACAATAAACCAAATTAGCATTCCCTTTATCTTCTGTGTTATATTGACAGTATATTGTTTTATAAAATCTTGAAGTTTAAATCCAAAAACATGCGGAGAGTGGCAGGATCTCCATGTTTGTTTGGGTCTACTGTCAAAGTGTATGAAGGTGAGAAAGTGGCTGTATTTTTAGAGCCCTATCTACAAGCACTCAATTCTATAAGTGAAAAAATTACGTCAGGGTTTTATAATACAATATACTGTCAATATAATGCAGAAGATAAAGGGAATGCTATTTTGGTTTATTGTTTCCATGTTTTTTGGCACATAAATAAATTTGAAAAGAGGCTTAGGTGTTTTCCCCGAATCTCAAAATGCTTAAATTCAAGAATTTAAATTCAATTATTTTCATAAAGGAGCCAGTGAAACAGCTTTCTAGAAGCCATTATTAGAGGCCAGCCCCAAGAGGCGAGGGGAGTAAATAAAGTGTATGATTTCATGAGAAGAACAAGTCCATTGTCTGTTCATATGCCATGTAGTCCTTCGCAAAAACCACAAGAAAACTACCGGCAGATCCCCGCGTTACCTGATAGAAAAACACGTCTTTGCGATCTGTACCCTCCGTGGCGAATTCCTCCACGATACCCTCAGGACTAATGCCATGTTCTGCACAAAGCTGTTTCCAGAATTCAAATCCAACTGCAAGTGTGAAAAGAAGAAGACGACAGAAAGGCATAAGTAAAGGTGAATGAGGGAGGTGCACTAGTTTGACCCTACGGTCTTTTGGTACACTGAGGCTGCATGCACACCGGAGAAATAACCGGGTTTGGCACCGTTTTAAGGGTCTTGGCTCAAGGCTATGGAATTCTGGGAGTTGGAGTTTGTTGTGGGGCCCAGAGCGGAGCTTTTAAGACCCTTAAAACGGTGCCAAACCTGGTTATTTCTCCAGTGTGAATGCAGCCTGTGAGTAACTTGAGCCAGCTTTAGTGTAGTGGTTTGAGTGTTGGACGATGACTCTGGAGACCAGGGTTCGATTCTCCGCTTGGCCATGAAAGCCACTGGGTCACACTCTCTCAGCCTCGGGGAAAGGCAAAGGCAAACCTCCTCTGAACCAATCTTGCCAGGAAGACCCCATGATAGGGCTGCTGTACATCACAAACGACTTGAAGGTGCACAATAATGTTACAAAAAGAGTAACTTTAGTAAGGCAAACAGTGCTATGTTAGCTTCCAAGGGTGACCAGATGTCCTCCTTTCCCAGGACATGTCCTACATTTCAACCTTCTTCTAAGGAGGAACTTCAAAACGTCCTCCATTTTGACCATGACTTAAAAACCATGCATTTTACATTGACATGGAGGGTGGCTAGGCATCCTCCTTTTCCAGGACACATCCTACATTCCACCCTATTTCCCAGGAGGAATCCCCCCAAAAAGCTTCCTCCATTCCAAGCTGAGGACAACTAGACGTCCTCCTTTTCCCAGACGCGTCCTACATTCCAACCTATTTCTCAGGAGGAGTGTCAAAACGTCCTCCATTTTGACCATGCATCTTACACTGACATGCAGGGTGGCTAGGCGTCCTCCTTTCCCAGGACTCGTCCTACATTCCAACCTATTTCCCAGGAGGACCCCCCCAAAAAAGTCCTCCATTCCGAGCTGAGACAACCAGGACGCGTCCTACATTTCAACCTTCTTCTAAGGAGGACCCTCAAAACGCCCTCCATTTTGACCATGAGTTAAAAACCATGCATTTTACACTGACATGCAGGGTGCCTATGCGTCCTCCTTTTCCCGGACGCGTCCTCCATCCCACCCTATTTCCCTTGAGGAAGCCCAAAACGTCCTCCACTTGAAGCATGAGACTAAGAGGCACACATTGGCGAGCGTGTGGACCAGCCAGCATTTACTGGTGGGCCTCTCCCTCCATTTCCTTGGGAGGGAGAGACATCCAGAAGGAGAAGAAGGAGCTCTCTGGCTTGTTGTGGCTCCTTCCTGGGAGACCCTTTGCTCTCCTCAGGAGGGGCCTTACTTTGGTTCCCGCACTGCCCCAGCTGCAGTGTGATAATCTCTCGCGGCATGGCGACGGTTTCCTCTCAGGAGTTGGTTTGGATTCGTTCCTGAGCTCTTCCCGCCGCTGCGTGGCTTGAGGCCTAGAATCCGGCTCTCGCCTTAGCAACGCGCATGCGCGCGGAGCGCGCATGCGCGTTGCTAAGGCGAGAGCCGGATTCTAGGCCTCAAGCCACGCAGCGGCGGGAAGAGCTCAAACAACGCCCCGCGCATGCGCACAACCCTTCCGTACAACAAAATGGCCGCGCCCACTCCTCTCCCCCCCTTATGGGGGCGGCCATATTGTCCTCATCCGTTGTGTCGCTGAGGTAAATTGCCTTTCTCTTTCGCGGCGGTTGGTGAGTGACGGAGAGAGAGAAGAAATGCTGCTGCTGCTTCTTCTTTGAAAGGATGGAGGCCGGCCTCGTCGTCGGTGGTGGTTCTTCTTCGTCTTCGGAGCGGGAGCGTCGAGTGCGCGGCCTAAGCGCCTCCCTGAGGGCCTCCTTGGGTCCTTACGAGCCGGCTCTGAGCGCCTTGCAGGCCACGCTCGTGTGGGAGAAGCCGGCGAGGAGCGCGCTCGGGTGGGCAGGAGCCCACGCCGCCTTCGGGTGCGAGGCCTTGGGAACACCGGGCTGCGTCGTCCACACGCTGGAGGGATAGATAACCCGGTTTGTCAGCGCTTTTTAAGGGTCTTGGCTGAAGGCTATGGAATTCTGGGAGTTGGAGTTTGTTGTGGGGCCCAGAGCGGAGCTTCGCTCCGCTCTGGGCCCACAACAAACTCCAACTCCCAGAATTCCATAGCCTTCAGCCAAGACCCTTAAAAAGCGCTGACAAACCGAGTTATCTATCCCTCCAGTGTGGATATTATTATGTAGAGAGATCTTGTAGCCCCTTTGAGAATGACAGAAAGAAAAAAGTTGGAAACATAAGCTTTCCTAGACTTAAGTCTACTTCCTTAGATGCATTTGCTATTATTATTGTTATTACTATAATCTTGTAGCCCCTTTGAGACTACAGTAATTGAAAGAAAGAAGTTGGCAGCATCAGCTTTCCTACACTTAAGTCTACTTCCTCAGATGCATTTGCTATTAATATTATTATTATGTAGAGAGATCTTGTAGCCCCTTTGAGAATGACTGGAAGCAAGAAGTGGGCAGCATGAGCTTTCAGAGACTTCAGTCTACTCCCCCAGATGCATTTAGAAGAAAACCCATGATAGGTTGGCCTTAGGGTTGCCATAAATCAGAAAGGACTTGAAGACAGACAACAACAACATCAACAAAAGAGCTCTTGCTCTGTTCCCTTCTGGACAAAAAATAGGTGTAAAAAGAGTTAACCTGGGCTGGGGTGGGGAATGGTAGTAATTCTTGTTCTGGGGGAAAAAGCAGGCCTCTCTCACAAGATGGGTTTTTGTGTGTCGGATGTCCTGTGTTAGAGAACTGTTTCCATCCTGCGACTTGCTTCCCAGCCCCATGGATTCGCAACAGTTAGAGAAGATTGCATACAAGTTAGCCCATTCTGCTCCACTACCTCTGTTCTGTTTAAATGGGAACCAGGTCCCAAAACATACTGGAGGAATATTCCAGTTTGAGACCACTTTAACCACTCTGGCTCAGTGCTAGGGAATTCTGGGAACTGTAGCTTTGTGAGACATTTAGCTTTCTCTGTCACAGAGCTCTGGTGCCGCAATAAACTACCATTCCCAGGATCTCCTAGCACCAAGCCAGGGCAGTTCAAGGGATCTCAAACTGGATTATTTCTGCTGTGTGTTTTGGACCCAGGTGAACTTTCCTCACTTCTGTCTGGAGATCAAGGTAGTGTGTCTCTGCAAAGAGAGCAAAACTATTAGGTACGCAAAGGGATCTTGTAGCACCTTTGAGACTAACTGAAAGAAAGAAGTTGGAAGCATGCATTGGAAGCATGCGTTTCTGTAGCCCATTTCCTCAGATGCTCATGCTATCAGCTTCTTTCTTTCAGTTAAACTCAAAGGTGCTACTAGATCCCTTTGATACTTATTTTCCAGACTACCAAGGCTAGGTCTTTGGATTCTGTTTGTATTAAGCCAGATTTCTTGCGCATGGGAATGAGATTTGACCTCAGTCACTATTTTCGTTTGCACATTTTGTCGGTCAGAAAAACCATGAACATTTTTAACAAAGGGAAGCGGAGGCAAGTTAACAGTGGTTGCCCAGTTCTGTTTGGTAAGAGGGATTGTGAGGCAAGCTGGAGCAGGATGAGTTTATAAAGCTCAGTTACTTGGTGTAGTGACTAATGTTGGGTGTGCTGACCAAGCCTGCACTTACTTGTGGGGACATGGGACATCTTGTGGGCTCAATGGTGCTGTTTGGATACTGGAAGGGACATTTAGGTTTTGATATTAACAACGCTTCAGCCAGGCCAGCTTTATTAAGCAAATGTTAATTTAATGCAGGGATTTCCAAGGGATGCCCTTGAAATTCAAGTGTCCTTTCTGAAGTCCCTGTCTGTTTCATGCAACAGTGATTCGCATTTCCATACTTAGTAAAATGGCCAGAATATATCCCCAACCAGAATACATCCCCAACCAGAATCTGTCTCTGTGCTTTCAATTGTCGGTGCTTTGAAACAAGTGGTTCTGCAAAAACTCTGAGTTTTTGTCTCCCGTTCCAGAGAGTAATGGATCCCACTTCAGGAATTCTTGTCCCATAGTAAAAGACCTTTAACAAGAGTGCTAAACTGCTGCATCTATAATACATTTGAGATAACAATGGGAATATCTATGCGCGTGTGTGCACACGCGCATTCAAGTCACATGTAGACTTATGGTGACCCCCATGAATTCTGTAGGATTTTCTTAGGTAAGGAATACTCAGAGGTAGTTTTGCCAGTTCCTTCCCCTAAAATTCAAGCCCCACACTAACTTCAAATAAGTTCCAGTATCTCCCTACTAAACTGCTTATCTACTTCCGAAGCAAAGTAAAAATAAGAATTTTAAAATTGCCACAATAAATACAATAGAGAATGGAAGATAAGAAGATAAGAAAGAACACACTGCAGGCTCCACCATGCATATCATGTGGTAGAAACTGGAGAGCTCTGGTTGCCCGGGCATGATGTTTTTATGTCTGTACTATGAAGGGCTTGGTTCACCAGTTATTTCCAACATGTGGTTCTCATTAAAAGAACAAAAATAACACCTCTTTCCAATTGTTGTGGATGCAACTTATCTTCAACAATATTTGATTGTATTTAGCTAATCACTGAGGAGAAAAGCACACAGCTTCAATTCAGTCAGGGAATAAGCAAGTCTTCAGATCTTTTGACAAAAGCCAAAAGATCCTCTGAGCTCATGTGTCATTTGGTAGACCATTGTTGAATGGTTCTGCCTCTCACTGGCTTAACCAGTTTCTTGGCATGGACTGAGTGGCTGAGTACTGTATATCTCTTGATAAATTGAATAGTGTGCCAGCCATTCAGCAGTTGCTGAGCTTGTCAGAGTTACTGACAATGCAAAATCTGTACTCATTGATGGTGACGACAAACACTCAGTATCTAGTGGCGGTTGTGTTTCACTCTGAAAAGGTGTAATCATCCTTTGAATGTGTGGACACATGGTGTTTCACATATTAGCATTTATGCCAGAAATATATATACAGTATATAATAGAAAACAGACTTTCTTACCAGCTGCACTTTGCTATTATTATAAATTGTAGTTACCATATATACTCATGTATATGTTGACCTCATGTTTAAGTCAAAGGCAGGTTGGGGGCAGGCAGAATTCTTGATTCTGATATGACCTGTGGATAAGTTGAAACTAAAATTTAAGGGCATGTGACAAAGGATGCAAAGGACAAAGTGAAGAGAAACAACACCAGAAGAACTTACAAAATCGCCCAGGCATAATTGCTTGTGCCCATCCTAAAAGCTGGATGGATGGTAAACAGTGGCTGTGCAATGTTTGGGAAAGGCTGTTTCTTCAACTTTTGTGTCATTTTGGGGCTAAACAGACAGGCAAAAAGAGGTCTTTTCAGGCTGGGTTGAAGGTGTGGCATTTAGATGACACATGCCTTAAATCCAGCAAGAAAGTGCCCTCTAGGTACCTTATGTAGAGAAAAACTGTTTCAAAAAGAAGCAGCTTTTTTCCGCTTCTTCTTCCTGGCTTGAAGCCATGTCATGTAGTCATGACATGAACACTCCAGCTGCCTTGGAGCCGGTGGTGCAGTTCTTGGGGCTTCAATTTAGCTTTAGAAAAGGCAGCTTCAAGCCACTTTTTCCTGCCCATCTGTTTCGCCCCCTTTTTTACTCTGAAATATTAAATTATTCAGTGCTTTCTTTTGTTATGAGTGTTTTCTTCTAGTGAATACACAGGTAATATAGACTCTAGCATTTACTAGGGATGGGGCAATGTATCAGGTTCATCTTTTTTTGTTTCTCCTTTTTGTGAACTTTATTCTTTCCCATTTTTACAAGTGGAAATTATAAATTTGTCCTAGTATTTTCTGCTCTGTACACAATTTTCCCCAATATATGCATTTTACAAGCAGTTTTCCTGGTTGTAATGCATTTTAATGTTATTCCCACTAATACAAACATTACGGTGCTCCTTTCACCATGCTGTATGCATTTTTGTATGAAGTTTTGCAGAATTGCAGTGCAGACGTATGGATGGCAAAGCTTAAGTGCATTGTGGTTCACGTCCTGGTTCAAAAAGTGTGAATTAGGTCCATGTTAAAATTAGATCCAGACAAATTTCCCCATGGTTCAGTTCCCACATTAGAGAATCATAGAACGGTAGAGTTGGAAGGGATTGGTAGGATACCTGTTCCAATGCTACTCTAAAGTGGTGGTTCCTGGACCATTGATGGTTCCCAAGTTATTGGTTGCGGGCCCAGGTGAGTTTCCAGGAAGGACAGAAATAATTGTATCCAGTGGGCACAGGTATGGTGCTGGGCACTGGCACTCTGGATAAAAGATAATTTCTGGTCTCCCACATCCGTTCGCCTGAGCAGCACTGACCTAATTCATCTAAGCCACTGGCAGTGCTCTCACAGAAATGTTGGGTGATCCTAGTGATTGAGAAATATAGTTTATTTGTTTAGGTAAATATTGCCAGTAGCCATGCTGTTCCGTCAGACTGCCTCCAACATAATAAAATAGTACTTTTTAAAGAACAAACTAAAAGGTCAAGAACATGGTTCTAGGTCCCTCAGAGTGTATGCTGAACACTTAAAATGTGGGAATAAAACAAGTTTCATTAGGCAAGATTGGGGGGGGGGGGGAAGCCACACATGCGTCCAAGGTGCAAACTGGCCATGCTTCTCTTTTCAGTAAATTTGTGCCTTTAAATAGAAAAGGAATATTATAACAGGTTGCTTATCATAACTGGGGTTCCCTTTCACAATGCCAGAGACTGGTTAAACATTTGTCTGAATATTTGTCTGATCTACTGAATATTTTGAAGGAGGGAGAAAAGAGATAATTCAAAGAATCTTTGGGACACAATCCATTCCATAGCCTTTGCTCTCTAGCCTCCTTGTGCTGATCATAAGACAATTATCGAGTATCCAGGGCATCTGCTGCTCCATGACCCTAGATGAACTGTTTTTCATGTGTTACAGCCCTAAAAGAACTAACTCTATACTGACTAGATTTTTTTTTCCCCCTCAGGTTTTTTGCTCTGACATCGCTACACCTGATATTTTTGGTTGCATTTACTCTGATACTCATAGTATGCTTAGATCAGTGGAAAAATAAAATCTGGCCTGAAATAGGAGGTAAGTTCTGCTTTTCCATGACCCTTGAATTTTGGCTAAGACGTCTTCTTTCTATAATAGTATGCAAAGGAATCCTGTAGTACCTTTGAGACTAAGGCTGCATCTGAACTGCCGAAATAACCCAGTTTGACGCCATTTTAACTATCATGGCTTAATACTATGGAATTCTGGGAACTGTAGCTTTGTGAGACAGTTAGCCTGTCAGAGACCTCTGGTGCCACAACAACACAGAATTTCATAGAATTGAGTCATGGCAGTTAAAGTGGTGTTAAACTGGGTTATTTCTGCAGTGTGGATGCAGATTCACTGAAAGAAAGACTTATATAGGTCTATCTCTGGACCCTCCACTCCACCCTATGTATCTGAGGAAGTAGACGCAAGTCTACAAAAGCGCATGCTTCCAGCTTCTTTCTCTCAGTTAGTCTCAAAGCTGCTATAAAATTCCTTTGCATACTGATTTTCCAGACTAAGATGGCTATGCCTTTGAATTATTCCTATAACAATTGGACCAAGAATGCTAGATTTCCTCAATCAAAACTGTTGGCAAAGATAAACAGGAATCTAATAAATTGGGTTCATTTTCTGTTCAAAAAGGCTTGCAAGATAGGAATATGAGTAGTCAGATTTTGTTTTTGTCTTTTGGATCAAAAAATACATTCTGTATCAGTGTTCAACATCAAATGTTACAAAAGTGTTTGGAGGAAATATTTGTACGGTAATAACATCAATTATTATTAGTCATGTGAACAAAACCATTGTACAGTTGCTTACAGAGATGAATGAAAATACTTAGACTATGGTAGTAGTTTGTGATCCAGAAACATGTATTCATGATAGATGCAGAAAGCTGTAGCAGTATTAAAATGGTAGGCATTATCCAAACATAGAAGAAAGATAATTTGCCATATGGAGCTTCTGGTTAAAGAAAATCTGAAGTCCTACCCAGTATTTTTCTCTCTCTTGAAAGTGGTGCAGCTGCTACATTTAAAAAAAAAAACCCAAAACCTCTTTTTTCTCCAGTTAATTAAACATTGGCAAAATCCTGATATTCACATGGAATCAACTGGGCAGTATCATAAGCTGCTCAATTGGCTTCCATGGAAGTTCAGTACATGGTGGTTTGCTGTGACCTCTGGACCTGGCACTCTGGCTTGTTTTTTCCTGGACAAGCTGGGAAAATAAGCCAAGAACTGTAGCGTTTGACTCTGCCTTTGTTAAAGAGAGACAAGACAGAGTGCTGGTTCAGACATCACAATTAATAAAGCTTTAATGGAAGGTCTCTGGTTTATTTAGTCACTTGTGCTTGTAATGGGAACAGTCAGACAGTGTATGTTAACACCCTGGCTTATGACATCTGAATGCAGCTATTGCCTCACAACCTAATTTTGCTTACAGGATTATTATAAAAATCAAATACCTCTGTCAGTTCTTCACAAAGTATTCTCTCTGGAAAGAAAATACTTAAATATATCCTGAAAGAGCAATATTTTTCTAATTCTAGAGCAGAAGGGCCTGTATACACTTGTTTGGGAGTAAGCAGGTTTACCCCTCAGTAGACATGTGCACATTTAGTTGGCCTCCTTAACCTTTTTAGTTGCTTTCATAACAATAGAATAAGATGTACTCGTGGGCATCATTCAGACGATTGTGCATTTTGTACTGTTTACATCCACATTCCCCTACAAGTGAAGTTGTACAATGGGAAATTGCTTGTCTGACCTCTGTGCTTGGCTTTGTATTCGGAAAATAGTCCTTCTCTTTGGATGGAAACTGTCTTGGATGGAGAGCCAGCACGGTTTAGTGATTTGAACATTGGACTATGACTCTGGACACCAGGGTTTGAATCCCTGCTCAGCCATAGAAACCCACAGGGTGACCTTGGGCAAGTCTCATTCTCCCAGCCTCTGAGGAAGGCAAAGGCAAACCAGCTTGGAATAAACCATGCCAAGAAAACCCCATAATAGGTTTGCCTTAGGGTCTCCATAAGTCAAACAACTTGAAGACATACAACGACAGTCTTGGATGGGATGGAGTGAACTGTAACATTCACATGAGCACAAAATTTTGCTGTGTATGAACTCACTCTTCTCATTCCCTTGAGCCCTGTTACTGTGGAGTTTATCAGACGACGGAAATTGGAAGTATAATCTAATGGCAATCCGAACGCAATCATGGGGTTTCACGTTATTGCGTATTAAAGTATCTCACACAATTTCAGGCAAAAGGGAAGTCATTCCGAACGCAATTACGGGTTTTACGTTATTGCGTATTAAAGCATCTCACGCAATTTCAGGCAATGGGCAGCCATTTTCGGGTAATGGGAAGTCATTCTGGATGCATAAACTAGCTAATTCGCGTGAATTCAAATTGGCTCCAATTGGCTCCATTCGAAATAAAGAGAAATTCCTCCCATCTGGTAAACTCCTAAAATGAGAAGAATTACAATAGCATGGTGAAGGACTTTTGAACTATATACCTAAAGTGTACAAAGTCATTTGGCTTGTGAAGCCTCTCAACTCCAATGTGGGCAAATGGAATAGAGCAAAGCATAACTATGTAGGCTTAGGACAGACTTCAAAAGTGAGTTGAAGAGTTGTTTCCAGATTTAATTTGTACTGTTTTCTGACTAATACTCACTATTAATAAGGCTACACCTTTGCATTCTATCGATTTAAAAGTGTGGATTTGGCTTGGGACCTATTTGAAATGCTGAGTGAGGAAGTGCTTGTGGTCTTCATGGTAACTGTCCCCCATCCCTAAGAATTCATACTGACTGCTAGATGTGCCCCCTGATCTTATCAGTCAGATGTATTGACACACAGTATCAGGACTGGCTGTACTGTGTAAAATTGCTGAATGCTCTGCTCAAAAGAGACGGCATATACATCTTTAAAATAAGGTAACATAATAAATTAAACATGAAGTTGATTTTGTAAAAATGGAAACACAATTTGGGACAAAACACAATGTTCACAATGTTTTGAGTTGTTGGTTAGTCAGTAGGAAAATGCATACTTACATGATTCATAAGCCATATGCATGTTTTAATTATGCCACTAAGTGTTTGCCAGCATTTTACTGACACCTTTTCTGATGTGTTTCTCATGTTCTAGTAGCAAGACCTGATGAGCAAGATAATGAAAGGTATGCAAATTTGGATGTTATCTGTGCCTGTGTGCCTTTGCTGTAATTTTTTGTGTGACTTCAAACATGGCAGTAACTTGCTTTGAAAGCCAGGATTGTATTAGTGACATTTTGTTTCTTAATCATTGTTGCTCCTTTATCCTTCCATATATTTGTAAACAAGGTCCAAAACACACTGCAGAAATAATCAGCTTGAGGCCACTTTAACTGCCTGTCTCAGTGCTAGGGAATCCTGGGAATTGTAGTTTATTGTGGCACCAGAGCTCTCTGTCAACCAGAGCTCTCTGTCAGAGAAGACTAAGTGTCTCACAAAACTACAATTCCCAGAATTCCCTAGCATTAAGCCAGGGCAGTTAAAGCGGTCTCAAACTGGATTATTTCTGCCATGTGTTTTGGACCCAAGTCTGCAGTCTTATTCTTCTGTGAAAGTAAGAGAGTACATAGAAAGTTCTAAAGTAAAATATTGTTAGGAGTGGGCTTTAATGTACATGAACATGGGACATTTAACTGTAGATATACATGGTTGTGTGGAATCCCCAGTTTTTAGGGAAGAGTGTATTCACAGGCTGGAGCAATCTATTCTTTTTGCATCTTTTAAATCTTTTTGCATTCACAAAATCATATAATTCAATTCAAATACTTCTTACTCTTTTTAAACATTCTAATTTTGAATGCATAAGGATGGTTTATCTGTACTGTGTCTGGCCACATTGAGTGAAAGTTTCTTCAGCCCATTTCTATTAAGAATAATTGACAGGAATCTCGTTTACTTCTGTGGGAAGTAATTGATTTACATGGAAACTGGCTGTGATGAAACAAAAGGGACAGAGACTAGAATGATGATAGCAGAATACTTGGAGCAGGTGTGATTGTATACAAGCCAATGCCCATTGAAAGGCCTTTTCCTTGGCAGTGTTAGCAGTGAAGAGATTATTTTTCTCTGCCACCATTGCATCTAAATAGTGTCATCCAGTGGAGCTGTCCTGAGCGGTATGATCCTTTGTTCCTCATAAAAGCGGAATGTAGACACTCAGCAATACTGTATTAATTTGTACATGACTTCACAGATAAAATTGTTTGGGTCTGCTCTAATTTAGATGCTGTGGTTGATACAAGTCTGGTTTATATAACCTTGGCTCCTCCTGTCCTGTGTTATTGGATATATTTCACCTTGGAAAGGTGAGAGCCATCACATTCATGCTAGATCCATGCTCTTTCTGGCTTATAAAAGCATCTGGAGGGTGACTGGCTGAGTAGTAAGGAAAGTAGCGAATGCTTCATTGCAGCAAGTCAGAGTTCCACTATGTCTAAAATGAGCTTTATTTAAAAAGTCTTTGTGAATCCTACCACCCTGGATAACTATTGGGCAAGAATGTATGGTGACCTCCAGCTCCAGGGTTCCTGAAGAAAACTGATTATCTAGATCCATTTCAGTCTAGATTTAGGCCTAGTTATAGGATCAAGACAGCTTTGGTTGCCTTGGTGGATGACCTGTTTTTGAAACTTGACATGAGGAATGTGTCCCTGTTGGCTCTGTTAGATCTCTTGGTGGCTTTCAGTAACATTGATCATGGTATCCTTCTGAAGTGTCTCGCTGAGATGAAACTTGGAGGGACTGTTTTACAGTGATCCCGGTCCTCTAGGGGAAGTGAATACAGAAGGTGGTGCTGTGGGATTTCTTTTCAGCTCCATGGCTGTTGATTTTGTCACCCTCATATTCAAAATCTATATAAAATTCCTAGGAGATGTTATCTGGAGTTTTGGGATACCAAAACTCTTATCTCTCCTTTCCACCTAATTCCAAGGAAGCTGTACTGGTGTTAAACCACTGTCTGACAGTGGTAATTAACTGGATGAGAGTAAACAAATGGAAGATTAATCCAGAGAGATAATCCTGGTCAGTAAAAAGGCAAAATTAAGCTTTCCATTAAATCTCAAGTTCATACTCTGGGTTTCACTTTTCTCCTCTGCTGTGGACATAACCAGGACACATCAATTACTGTATCAAGCAACCTTCCTTTCTCATCTGTACAACACAAACCTGAGCACACTTCATAGAGTATGAAGTGCAAGGAGGCCCATTTTAAACATTGAACACATTCCATTTGTTTGTGAATAACATATTAACAAAATAAAATATTGTCTTTGTTGTCCTTCCAGCTGGGGCTACGTTCACCCCCAACTGCTGAGTGTGCCTGAACTATGTCACTATTTGGCAGAAGGATGGGTCACAGGAGACAGCTTCATGAGAAACCTGTTGAGTTTCAAAAGGCAAAATCCAGGAAAGGTGAAAAGAAGTCCTTGTTAGTATGGGGCAGGGGGTGGGGGAGTGGGAGGGTTAATGCAAAGCAACAACCTGGGAATGACAGTTGTTTAAATTGCTCTTTATATACCAGCAGAAGATTGGAAACTAAATGTTTAATTGTGCACACAAAACTATACTGTACTGGGGTGGGTTGGGAGCAGAGGATTGAGAGACAGGCAGAAAGGGGAAAGCAGAGGACCAGGAAGATAAGGACATACAGAAAGCAGTGCCCTCTTTTTATTTGATAGAGCCTTTTTGATAGACTGTTCCTGCCCCTTTTGCTCTGATGCTATTAGCTTTATCTAGGACAGAGGTGGCAATTGTGCTGCCCTCTAGATGTTGTTGTGTTGAAATTTCCAGCATTTCCTATCACTATCTAGGGCTGCTGGAAGCTACAGAGCCACACAATTCCCATTCTTGATCTTCTAGGAGCTAAAGTGCTGCTGGTTATGGTTGTCCCTCTCTTAATATTTATGCAAAGCTTCTCATTTATGCAAAACTTCTCATTTTTTTCATCTTTTCCTGAACAGCTTGTCGGCAGCAAACTATCTATATGACTTTGAATTATAGAAACCAGCTTGTTCATCTTTTAATTCAATAGAAACTGACTTTGTGTTTTGTCTCTCAGTTCTGCCTCCTGGCTTGTGGTGTCCTCACATTTTTGGCTGTGTTGGGCCAATACATTCCAGGTGTCTGTCTTGCCTATCTAACAAGTAAGTATTTGTGCTTCTGGAGGAGTGTTGGGCACTGGAAAGGCCAAGTGATTTATAATGTGCATGCTTCAATGTCAAGATCCTCAAGGGGGAAATTGTCACTTAATCCTCCCACTATCACCAGCAAGGCCTTCTTGGTGGCTGCGTCCAGGCCATGGAATTGTCTCCCACAGGAAACTAGGCTGGCAACCTCTCTGCCAGGAGGCAAAGGCCTTTATATTTGGACAGATTTTTGGCAATTAATGGCTGTTGCAGAAAAGCTGTTTAATGAGAGATATGTCCTATAGTTTAATCTCATTGGGGCTTTCTAGATTGGCAGGAAAGTGTGACATGAAGTTGCCTTTTCCTTAATGCTTAGCAGCTGCACCACAGCCTTTAGATGGAGCTGCGCTGTTCCGCAGTTTTTAAAAAAGAAGCTGGGAAAGCCAGCATCTTTTTAAAGGCGCTTCTTCTCCCCTAAAACGCAAAAAAAAGCATTTTCATGGGACACTTTCCCTTTTCCTCATCTAAAGGCTAGAGTTTCATGCAGCCATGAACACACTTCTTTTTGCCAATCTAGAAAGCCCCATTGTTATGTTTTAAATGTTTTCAAGCTGTTTTTAAATTAGTGCTGTTTTTGTGAGATACTTTATTTAATTGTTTTTAAGTTTTAAAAATAAATACTGGTTTTTAAAAGCTGTCCTTGGTTTAATTTAGGTTGCAAGCTGCCTTGGACTGCACTTAGGGAGAAGAGCTGCAATTATGCTGAGCTTTGGGCTGATAGCTGGGTTGAACAAGAACAAATCCAGCTTGCTTGGGTTGCATGATAAACTATGTGTGCTTATTATACCACCATGACATTTTCTCCTCTGTGCTAAAATGTTATCTATGACTGTGTTCTTGTTGTGTACTAATCATGTGATCATCCTTTTCTCTAGTGCTTTTGTTTCTGCTATGGCCACTTGCGGTATACCACCACCTGGGGCAGCGCCTGTACACCAAACTGGAGCCAGCTCTGCAGCGGCTGGACTTCAGTGTTCGTGGCTACATGATGTCCAAGCATAAGGACAGGCAGTGTGAGTTGGTTGTAGACCTAGTATTACTTCCAATTCCTGGGTGGAAGGACTTTTCTATTTTTTTATTTTTATTTCTTTCCATATTAGATTCTTCTTCATCACCTCTTCTAGCTATTGACATGAGGAATTCAGTACCTCGGTAGTTTGGCTAAAAGTACTGACTGAACTGCAGGCTAATACAGAATGCTCCTCTCACCTTAACAGCACTTTATTTGAAAAGAGCACTTCTAGCAGTTAAGGAGTACTTGACTGTCAAAACAATGAGCAGCATGGCATTATGATGATTACAATCCTAATTAGGGCACATTGATCTGTTGTCAGTGGTCTGCCTATCTATCTCTTCAGCATCCTCTTGTATTAAATCATGGTATTTTATCTCTCAGTACTATTGCTTTGATGCAGCCCTCTTTTCTTCTTCTTGCTTTCTTTGTGGACATGGCACAATCCATACCTGTACTCCGGGCTCTGATTTCACTGCAGTGCGACATCAGATGTTGAGCCAACATCTTACTAGTGCTGATGGGAGTGACAGTGAAGAAGAGCTTGCTGCTTTCTGTCCCAAGGTAAACAGCATAGTGTTGCTTAAAGAAAAAGGTACTGCTGGAATGGGAAAGAGGATGAGCAGCCTGTAATTCTCTGCTTGTGTCTTCTTGATTTTCATGCTATACTATCTCCTAGTGGCTGTATTCTCGGCCTGAATATGATGTTGTTTTTGTGGTGTAATTGGATTTGGTTTGGAAGAGTTGCATCTCTAAGTCTTGACATCATTCTTAAGCTGCACATGACACATTTTGAGGGTAGTGGAATGCATCAGAGAAGTTGCAATAAAATGTGTAATTTTAAATTCTCAGTGAGGTATCTCAGTCAATATATCTAATCAACATTGGCAAAGGCGATCCTTACTTGCTTTTATATCATGGTCTTAGAAAAGGCTACCTCATTTGACTCTTGTTGGTATGAATCACTTAATAATCAGTTTAAATATATCTTTACTAGTCTTTAAGGCTGCACCCGCACTGCAGGAATAATCCAGTTTGACACTAGTTTAACTGCCATGACTCAGTGCTATGGAAATCTGGTAATTATAGTTGGTTGTGACACCACAGCTCTCTGACAGGGATGGCTAATGTCTTACAAAACTACAGTTCCCAGAATCCATAGCCTTGAATCTCATTTTGGAATTTTGCTGAGCCAAAACTGTACATCATTTGTTTCTGTTAATTCTTTAGCAGGAGGGGGAAGCAAAATGAAGGGGAAACCCCCAAAAAGAGGAAGGGAAAGTTTGTTGAATTTTTATGGGGTGGAGCTGGCCGTGGTTAATTAAACAGGGTGATTCAAAAAGAATGGGACAAACTGAATGAGAACCTTTGCACAGGGTTCTCTTTTTAAAATACTCTACATAGTGGCTGAGGAGTCTTCCACTCACTACTTAAAGTTCTTTTATAAGCCTCCCAATCTTTTTTTGGCAGTACAAAGCACCCTTTTCTGGGGGCTGAACCAGAATTCCTAGAACCAGGAGACCTTAGCTTGCTTTGTAAAATTTAATAAGGTAAAAACAGCCTACTGCCACAGTCCATCCTGAAAATTTCAGCAGTCTATTATACTCCCTCAAGGCAATAGGAAAGGGCTTTCCATTTTTGCAGGGGAGGAATCAAAGCCACTGCAGCAGGAGGGAATTGTGACCTACCATTGTTGTTTGTTTGTTTTTTTGTTTGTATACAGCCAGCCTCTGTTCATAGATTCTGCATCCATGGATTCAACGATCCATGGCTTGAAAAAAAATTAAAATCCAAAAAAGCAAAGCTTGATTTTGCCATTTTATATAGGGGACACAATTTTATTATGTCATTGTATAAAATGAGACTTGAGCAGATATTAATTTTGATATCTGCAGGAGGTGTATATGCATGTGTAGCCATAATCACCTTGCTAACAGCTTTGTTGGTTATCTGTTTTCTTTTTAAGCTGGATGATGCAGTAGTTGCCAAAGAGCTTGCCATATCTGATTCAGAGCACTCTGATGCAGAAGTATCCTATACTGAGAATGGGACTTTCAATTTGTCACGAGGCCAGACCCCATTGACAGAGGGTTCTGAAGGTAAGAACAAGAGTTGGCAGGGAACAGGCAGAATGTTATTGCTATTAAATAACACAAAATGAGTACGCAACTTCCTCCCATCCCAGTCTCTATGCTTCATCCAATTCAAACTGCATATTTTTAAGAGCAAGATCATGTCACTTCCGTGTTGTACACTACACAGATGGTTTTGTCTACCATACTTGCAAATACTTAAAAGTATTTATCTTCAGCACATTTATTCTGATGGACACCAATGTGGCAAACAGCAGAAAGTGCTTCTTCAGTTGAATGACAGTTAAGGCTTTTCTTTATTGAACTAGAGCTTCCATTCTGTGCTAAATCCTGTAAAGGACCTCTTGGAGATAAAACAGTGAAAGGCACCTGCCTTAGAGATGGCTTTTAATCCCATTTGTCCATTTGAGTTCCCAGAATTCAGATAGTTAGCTATTAGTGCCCCCTCCCCCCTCAGATACAGTTCAGAGTTTCCTATAGTAGAGGAGTCTTTTTTTCTGTTGCATAGAAAATCACGTCTGTCAGATATTTGCAGATGGGTTTCACTACTTTTGCTGGTATTAAATTTTACTACCCAGATTATCGTGGGAAACACTGTAATTTAAATGAAAGGACTGCATATTCTTTAAATGAACTGAGATCTGCTTGATGACGGCAAGCATTGTCTTTCTCTCTTTAGACTTTGATGGCCACAGTGATCCTGAGGAATCCTTTGCCAGAGATCTTCCAGATTTCCCTTCCATCAACCCTGAGGTGACAGGCATTGATGATGAAGATGACACCAGCATAGGCATTCCAAGCCTCGCCTCTCGCCCACAGGGCCAGGAAGAGCTTCGTCTTTCTCATGAGCAGGAGGAAGTGACTTCACAGCTCCTCTTGGGTGAGGTACCATTGATGCACAACCTCAAAGATGACATAGCTGGCTTTGTGACTAGGGGAATGATCCAGCTGGCTTTGTCAGGAGCCTCCCAGTCAGGTTCCACGCATGGGAGCAGACGGCAGCAAAGTGCCAAGGCCTTCCTCCGGACATCCAGCTCAGAGCTGGACACAGATGCTGAAGGGGATGACTTTGAACTATTGGATCAGTCAGAGCTTAATCAGATGGATCCTTCCAGTTCCCGTGGGCAATAAATGGTTATGATCCCTTGTCTTTTGCACCTCTTCTGTGTCATGAAGCAGAGAAGGAAGAATTCTGTGCAGGAGTAGGGTAGCTTCCCACTACTTGCTCTATGGCCTGGCTGGGAAAATTTTGGAAAACTTGGAATTTGAGAGCAAACTTCTCCTGGGCAGAATCAGAAGAGATTGGATTCTGAGCCTGCTATGTCCAGCACATGTCTAGCTTGCAGTGTGTTGTGTCCCAAAGCCACATGCCCTACTCCCATGGTTATCCTTGTTAAACAGGCCTTGAAGACAAATCTCAGCACTTCCTTAGTGCAAAAAACAAAAACAACCAGCCATTAGAAATTGTTTTTAATTTAAAAAGCTAGATAGAGGGTGCATTCTAGAATCTCTTGAGCAGTGGAACTAACTTATACCTAGCTGTTGATTTAGGTTTTTTCTTCAGATCCCATCTAATGTACTTTTGTGTAGTAGACCCTGCGTTCCCTGAGATATTAGAAACTACCTCTATCTCCAGTAAATATTTGCACGTAATGACCCCAACTTCCTTCCTCTTGAAACCCTGGATCTCTAATGAGGCTCTTTTCGCACATCATAATGGCAATAATATTTTGGTGGGTTAGAATCCCTCTTGCACACATTTACCACTGTTTGCTGTTTGAAAGAAGATTTCAAAGATTTCAAAGAAGATTGACCTCCATCCAACATCAGTGAAACTTCGGGCTGAAGCAAAGTAAAAGAATTAGTCCCTTGTCCTCCTCTAGCAATCACTAAAAGCCTACACAAATAGGGGAGCGGTGAACTTTCCTAATCAATACTTCCTTGAGCTGCAAATGTGTGTGATCCCATAAGGATTCCTTAAAGTAACAGACCTGACAGTCAGACTTGTTCAGCTATTGGGGACTTGATTTCTTGATCTATGTATGTTGAGTGTTCTCAGATGGCTCTGGCTTTTTCAAGAAAGCTTGCAATATTATCCCAGAAGATCTTGGGAATAGAATGTAAGAGCAGTGCTGCATGATGAGGGGAGAGATTGGTATCCTTTGCTGAGCACCACTGTTTTGACTATTTGAAGACTGAAATTATGGCTTAATGAACAATAGGAGAAAACCCATTATTATATCTCGGTTGCACTGTCTTCATTAGCTTGAAGATGGTGCTGTGTTCCTCAAGAATAAAATATTCACAAATGATAACCTGAATGTGACAGCGTTTTGGTGCTGGGCTTGTACACAATACCTTTGACATATGTTTCTTAAGTAAATCTCGCATGCGGTCTTAATTGTGTTCCAGTGATCTTAAACAACAACTCAGACCTGCAATGAACAGAGGGCTTCATAGGACAACTATACCTTTATAGGACAAGTAAAAACTGAGACGTTGACATGCTACCATTAGTGAGTTTCTGAACTTGGTGCTCCATATCTTCCTACACAGAACTGCATATCCAAATATTTAGGTTTGTATGGAAAACTGTTGGAAGACTAGCTTGGAAGAAATTCTGTTCAGTGCAAGATCATCCTGGTAACCCTCTGTGGAAAGATGAGAAATTTAAACAAATGCTGTGCTTTTCCTCTCTTTTTTTTTAGTTAACAACTTCTGCATATTCTGTTAAAGAGCTTTACTTTAGGTTCTTGTACTTCCAACTCAACAAATGCCATCTTTTAAACTCAGAGATTTACAGATTTTGCAAATTTTGCAGTTTATTTAAGACATTTCTGTTGTTTCTTTGTTAAGCAGCAAGCTGATGTAGATGCTATATGCCTAGTAGCACATTTTTTGCAGAAAAGACTAAGAGGGTGGTGTGTTGTAAATTCGAAACAGCTTGGGTTTGGTAGCATCTGTGTGGCAATATCATAGTGTCCAACTGCCTTTTTTAGTGTTTACAAATCATCCAATATTGTGGAAGTTTATACTGTAATTTGTCATCTTGCAGAGGTTTTTTTAAAAAATAAGATGCTGATAAAGTTTGAGGAGAAAATTTTGTTTTATTTCATTAGATTTTGTGTTATGTGAATTAGAAGAAGAATTTAGTGCAATAAGACAACAAACTACACCTTATCCATTGTATCAGTAGTGAGACATTATTATTTTCTTAAGTGTTTCTTCCCTGACTGGTGCAAAATAAAGAAATTTGAGACAAACCCATATCCTTTGTTTTGTCATTGTTGCTGTTACATACATTATTAGGTCACTTCCAGAGTTATGTATGGGTGTTATCAGTCACAGAGAACTAGTGTGATACAGTGGTTTGAGTGCTGGACTAGGACTCCAGGAGACCAGAGTTCAAATCTCTGCTCAACCACGGAAACCTACTCCTTAGGCAAGTCAAACTTAGCTTCAGATGAAAGCAAAAGCAACAACACTGGAATGAACCATCTGAAGAACTGTGTACATGCACCATACAAATAAGCCTCCTTGAGTCACCAGAAATTGTAAAACTTTATGTCGGGCCAGGGCACTGTCTTTAATGCAGCAGCATTGTGTTGTGGTTGCAAAGCACGGTCAATTCTATGTGCTAGTGTTAATAGCCAAAATATGTATAGCATTTATAACCCACTTTATAGCTAGAAAGATGCAACAGTTTAAAAAGGACAGGGCATGCCTTGCCCTTGGTCTTACAATAAAAAAGACACAGTACAAAAAGAAAAGAGGACTGGTAAGGGAAAGGAAAATATGAATATTAAGGTATCATTTCTGAAAGTGATGAAGTCCCTTGGCCTGGTAGAATGGCTGCTGAACTACTGGGAAAAGGCAAAACACAAGAGAGCTAGCTTTTCAGGAGGGCTGGTAGTGGTCATGGTGGTCATTTTGTCCCTATGCTCAAAATACATAGAACAGAATTGAGAACAGGGGCTAGGCAATCCAGAAATAGCTTTGGTTTATCCCCCAAACATTCAGTTGTCCAAGCCAAACATTCTCTTAGATGACATAGGGTTGCATCTGGCCTAAAGCTTTGAGTTTAAAACAATGAGTAGTCATGATGCTTCTACTGTAACAATAGTGGGTATACATAGAAATGTAAATGGCCTAGGCACCCCAACACAAGTCTGATGATAATGGAATTACACTATTAAACTGAAATTACATAGTGGGGGGAAATCAGAAGATGGAGTATGTCTGTTCACAATATAATAAATGTACATCTTGAAATTTTTTATGATAGTGATTGTCAAAAAAACCCCACTGCAAGCTACTTTGTGTAAATATATCTAGTTGTCACTGACTAAATATTAAGATCAAACACAAATACACTCAAAATGTGCATAATATATACCATATAAGTATATAGAGGGATCTTTGAGGTGAACTTAAAATAAAGAAGTTGGCAGCGTTGGCTTTCGTAGACTTCAGTCTACTTCCTCAGATACAAGATCTCTCCACATGCTGATTCCAGAGACTAACACAGCTACGTCTTTAAAATATACCATATAAGGTTACAGACGATTCAGGTCATTCAGCTGTTCGGTTCTTGTTAGAAACTTCCTTAGGTCAGCCTTGTAAGGAACATAAGGGTAACCTCATCCCTTGAATCAAAACTTTCAAGAAAACAAAACTCTTCTGTGCTAATTAAAAAAAAGGCCACAAAACAACCTTAAATGTGTTGCAAACTAACAGGAACATTAAATAATTCTTTTGTTCGGATAAATGTTTTTCATTTCTTTTCAATCTTTTCTTCCCTGAGTTAAATCCAAGTTACCTGAAAACTTGCTCGAGGAAAGTACTAACCTCAGACAAATAATTTGTGAACAGGATGCCAGCCAGGAGGCTATAACAATTCACAATTGTATTTGTGAGAGTAAGGGTGAAGAAAGGAAGTGTTTTACTTACCCTCCTGGAATTATTCTCTACCCTCTCACTACAGTGGTTCCTCCACATTCGCTGCAGCTAGGCGTAAAGGACCCCTGTGAATGTGGAAAAGCCGCAAAAAATACTATTCTTTTTACCTCCACAAAATACAGTGGGCCCTTGTTTTCCCCTGAAGTTTGGTTCCAGAACCCTCTGTGGATACAAAAATCCATGGATGTTCAAGTCCCATTAAATACAATGGCATAATAAAATGGGTTCCTTTATATAAAATGGCAACATCAAGGTTTGCTTTTTGGAATGTATACTTTGAGTATTTTCAAGCAGTGAATGGTTGAATTCATGGATAAAAAAATCCATGGATAAGGAGGGTCGACTATATACACAAATAGCAGAAATCCTTAAATCAATGAATACAGTACTTTGGTTTCCCTTTTCTCCACCTATTACAGTTCTAACTAGGACCTTTTCTGAAATGAATGATCTTGCATACAGTACATCTCATGTATCCACATCTTTAGTTCTATAATAGCCTTATACTAATGGGATTATTTTCCACCTCTTTCCTAATAAGTCATAGCATTAATTTACGCTTAGCAGGTGAGAGTTGCCAGGTGGATTTCCCTGAACAGAACTATCTATCACAAATAGATAGACAGCTATATCTATACATATCAAACACACTTAATGCTCTCTGTATCCAAGTATTTTTAAATTCACAAATTTATTTCCATGGCTTCATATCCCCCCCCCCCCCACAAAATCCAAAAGCTTGATTTTGCCATTTTATATAAGGGTCACTATTTTGGTTCCAGGACCTCCTGCGGATACCAAAATCCAGGGATGCTCAAGTCCATTTATGTACAACAGCACTTGAGAATCAATGGATTTTGGTATTGGCAGGAGTTCCTTGAACCATTATTGTTGTTGTTGTTGTTGTTTCTTACTCGCCTCTCCCCATGGTGGGAAACATCAACAGTTAGCAAACACCCCACATCAGTTAAAATACACATCAGTTTAAAAGGACACACATACAATTTAGCATATACACATACTGAAAAGATCCACATTGAACATTCATAATGAAAAAAATAATAATTTAAAGTCAAAGCAAATTCCAGGTGTACTAGATTTTATTTTATTGCCCGAATGTGCATCACCTTACACCTGGAATAACCATTCTTTATTTTTGTTTTGCCCATTTATCAAGATGGAGTAGAGAAAAGAGAGATCCTTTGTAGTTCTTGGCAGTATAAATTAATCTGAATTATTGGAGGCCCTCAGCAAACCTGGACACTTAAATGCCTCTCACAGCTCAGATCATACATGGACAATTTATATTCTATCCCCTAAAGACCCTAGATCTCTTCTGATCCTGGAGGATAAACAGGGTCAGCCTTGGTTAATACTTGAATGGGAGTCCACCAACGCATACCGTGTTTCCCTGAAAATAAGACAGTGTCTTATATTCTCTATAAACCTTTGCTGAAGCCAAAGTCCTGTCTCTTCTCAGTTCGTGTCCAAGCGTTCTGTTCTTTATTGCTGTTCTCACAGTTTTTGGACATCTTCTTACAGATACAGGTTCTTCTTCTTACAAATAACGCAGGCACTGCACCCTCTTTTCCACGGATGCGCCATTTCCACCTCAGCCTTTCAGGAATCTTCGCTTGGCTTGCCAGGTATCATGCATTGCAATTCTCCATTTTATTTCTGTCAAAAAGTGTCAGGAAAGTGCCACTCTTGCTCACATTCACTCACTGTGCCATGCAGGAATACACAATCTAAGATAGCCACCTCCCTGTTGGAAGAGATCTCAAAGGCCACCCAATCCAAACCCATTCTGCCATGCAGGAATACACAATCTAAGCACCCCCAACAGACAGTCCCCTCTCTCAGGTCCTCCCTCACTTGGGCGACCAAGTCTTTTCCTCAAAGGGGTCTCTTTTCCAGCCCTTTCCAAACAGAGGGACCCCAAAAGGCTCTCTTCCAACCCTTTCCAAAGAGATGAACTCCCAAAGGGTCTCTTTTGAACCCCTTTCCAGATCTCCAGTCCAGGGAAAATGAAAATCCCTCTCTCCCCAGCTGACCCAGACCACCCACGTTGTTGTGGGCGTGGCCTATTTGGCAAAAGGGGCGGGGCATTGAGGATATTTAAAAATGCAATGCCATTTTACAAAAAAAGTCACCAACCTTGATCGCCCAAAGGGGGAGGGGCCTTGATCGCCCAAAGGAGGGCCATGATCGCCCAAGGGGGGGAGGGGCCTTGATCACTATGGGCAAATATTTCCCATGATTTCCTATGGGCACGCAATAAACCCAATGATTCTCTATGGGCAAGTATGGTTTCCCTATGGGCAAGTACTGTCCTTTGTTTTAGTACGTCCCGCGAAATTCATGTGTGTGTCTCCATAAATCAACAAATGACTTGAAGGCTTGTTGTTCTTGTTGTTGCAAGTCTTCAAGTCTTTTCTATGGCAACCCCTAAGGTTTGGGTTTTTCTTGGCAAGATTTGTTCTAGAGGAGGTTTTGCCCTTGAGGCTGAGAGAGTGTGACTCCCCTAAGGTCACCCAGTATACACAAAAGCTGTTCTTAAATCAGGTCTACACTAACTTGAGCCTCAGAAGCTGCATCCACATAGGAGAAAAATAACCCGGTTTGGCACCGCTTTAAATATCTTGTTTGAAGACTATGGAATTCTGGGAGTTGGAGTTTGTTGTGGGGCCCAGAGCTCCGCTCTGGGCCCCACAACAAACTCCAACTCCCAGAATTCCATAGTCTTCAAACAAGATACTTAAAGCGGTGCCAAACCGGGTTATTTCTCCAATGTAGATGCAGCCTGGAGCACTTTTCCTCTCAGAAGAGGCGAAACCGGATGGAGTTTGTCACTCTAGACTTCTAAGTCTATGTTCCTAAAGGGGCTTTTTTTTTTTTTTTTTTAAAGGAATAAATAAATAAATATTAAAATTTCAAGCTTCCGTTTCCGGGCATTTCATTGTCGGGGCATTTTATTTTCGTGGTCAAAATGAGCGGAGGAGGCAAATCCGGGGGTAAGAAAGAGAAAAAGACTAGAACCCAGGGCTTGGAGTGAGTAGGCCGCAGCTAGGCCTTGGGCCTGGTTGCTAGGCTACGGCCCCTTTCCAGCATCTTCTTTACAGGAATGGAAGCCATTAATATGCTCTCTCTCTCTCTCTCTATATATATATACACACATTCATATGTATGTGTTTTTATATATATATATATAAAACACACACACATTCATATATATATATATATATACACATTCATATATATGTGTTTATATATATATATATACACACACACATTCATATATATATATGTGTATATATATATATATACACACACACACACATTCATACTCATATATATATATATACATATTCATATATATATATATACACACATTTATACTCATATATATACATATACATACACAATGCTCATATATATATATATATACACACATACACATTCGTATATATGTGTGTGTGTATATATATATATATATACACACACTTTAATACTCATATATATATATATATCCATACATTCATACTCATATATATATATATATATATACATACACATTCATATATATATATATGTGTGTGTGTGTGTGTATATATATATATCCATACATTAATATATATATATATATATACACACATACACATTCATAATCATATATATACAAACAGTATATTAATTGCTTCCATTAATATACTGTTTGTGTATGTGTGTGTGTATATATATATATATATATATGTATAGGTAGAGACTGTATTGTGTTCATATACCCAAATTAGAATCCCCAGGTGTTTATTTGTTGTTAAATTCTGCAATTTGAGTGTGTGTGTGTGTGTGTGTGTCACTGTTTCTTTGTCTGGCATCCACACTGCAGAGATAATCCGGTTTGATACCCCCTTTAACTGCCAGGGCTCAATGCTATGGAATTCTGGGAATTGTGGTTTGCTGTTGTGGCGCCTTTGGCAAGGGGTGGAGTGGAAAGTCCAGAGACAGACCTGTGTTAAGTCTTTCTTTCAGTGACTCTCCATCCACAACTGCAGAAATAATATTAATAACCCAGTTTTTAACAGCACTTTCATCGCCATGGATCAATGCTATGGGATCCTGGGAATTGTAGTTTGTTGTAGCACCAGAGCTCTCTCTGACAGAGAAGGCCAGATGTCTTCACAGAACTACAATTCCCAGGATTCCCTAGCATTCGGGTAGTTAAAGTGGTCTCAAACTGGATTATTGATTTCTGCATTGTGTTTTGGATCCTCAGTGTGTTCTGGTGCCACAACAAAGACCACAGTTCCCAGAATTCCATAGCATTGAGCCCTGGCAGCTGAGCTAAAGGGGGTGTCAAACCAGGTTATCTCTGCAGTGTGGATGAAGCCTTTATTTATATAATTTGCCTGCCCTCTTTCTCTGCAGCTCCTAGAAAGAGGTTAAGAAACCTCAACAATCTAATTTTTAAAAACATTTCCTAAAACAATATGAAAATTATTTTAAAAAATGTAAACGTAAGCCGCTCTGATAGCCTTGGCAGAAGAGCGCGGTATAAATAAAAATTATTATTATTATTATTAAAAAGAAACATAAAAAATTTCCTGATAAAAAGACTTTGCTTTTTTATATTAAAAAGACTGCCCCTTTCTTCTTTTCTCAGTGGCAAAATGGTACCCGCTTCCCCCCACATAGAAGAAATAAAATGGAAAACTTCTTTATATAAGCAATCATAATAAGTATGTAAATATGTAAATTAGTTATGTTGAAAAATGTCATATGTATTTATAAAAGCACTATATGTTATAAAATAAAATAAAATTTAAAAAGAAAGAAAGAAGTGGTGCCACTTCCTCATGGCCCTCGGTCTTTTGTTGAAGGTCAGTGAAGGCACATGTGGCGGTTAGGCCACATCGGAGTGGAAAAACCATGTGGCCTCCCAGATGTTGTGGTTGAACTGGAAATCCCAGCCGCCCTAGCCAGCATTGTCAGTAATGAGGAATGGTGTGTAAATCCAATATAAGGAGGGCGACATGATTCTTAACTTGCCAGAGTTTCTCTCACTAGAGGTCCAAAACACACTTCAGAAATAATCCAATTTGAGACCGCTTCAACTGCCCTGGCTCAGTGCTAGGAAATCCCAGGAACTGCAGTTTATTGTGGCCCCAGAGCTCTCTGACAGAGAAGGCTCAATGTCTCCCAAATACTACCATTCCCAGAATTCCTTAGGACTGAGCCAGGGCAGTTAAAGCGATCTCAAACTGGATTATTTCTGCAGTGCGTTTTGGACCTGGAGTTCGTGAACAACTGACCAAGCCTTAAGCCTCCTAAAACCAAGCCCTGACTGCTTGCTCCCCAGCACTGTCATTTCCCTCACCCCATATTTATTCTTTTTTATACAGTACTGAGAATTCAGCTTATTTTTCTTGTCTACAAGTCTTTCTCCAAATTTAGGTCCAGAACACACTGCAGAAATAATCCAGTTTGAGACCACTTTAACTGCTCTGGGAATATCTGGGAACTGTAGTTTTGTGAGACATTTTAGCATTCTCTGTCAGAGAGCTCTGGTGCCACAACAAACTACAGTTCCCAGAATTTCCTAGCACTGAGCCAGGGCAGTTAAAGCAGTCTTAAATTGGATTATTTCTGCAGTGTGTTTTGGACCTTACTTGCCCTGTTTTTCCTGCAACTTCATGGCATTAGTAGGCAACTTGTGGCCCTTCATATTGTTTATTATTTTATTTATTTAGAGTATTTCTACCCCGCTTTTTTGCCACAGAGGCTCTCAGAATGGTTTACAGATTGTTTATTTGACAGCTCCCAGCATTCCTCATCATTGCTGATACTAGCTAGCACTGATGAAAGTTGCAGTCCAAGAACATTGGTGCACCACACTTGGCCCGCTTTGTGAGATGGTGTTATGCTATTTATCATCTTGATGATAGACACTATGTTTTCTCTTTTCGAGGAGCTGGAGAAGGTGCAGCTGCCATCCTGTTGCGATACCTTCAGGAGCAAAACCGGCCTCACAGTGCGCAGGATGCCTTTGGCAACTTACAGCGAGAACATGGCCTGGGCAAGACGGTGAGAGAATTGCTTAGAGGTGAAAGTGTGGGCGTGCATCATCCCGTATTAGTAAAGGGCTGAGTGACTCCCAAAGGTGTCGAAACTTTTCTAAAGTGGGCCCTTGGTATCTGCTCCGGTTTGGTTCCAGGATCCCTCGTGGATATCAAAATCCATGGTTGCTCAAGACCTACTGGTATTAAATACAATGGGATAGTACAATGGTGTCCCTTATATAAAATGGTTTGCTTTTTGGAATGTTAGAGAAGAACTGCTGGACCTGATCCCCTTCCCTACCACCTTTCCCTTCTCCTTTTATGTCGTGTCTTCTTAGATTGTAAACCTGAGGGCAGGGTACCGTCTAATTACAGATTATATGTTCAGCACTGTGTAAATTTACAGCACTATACAAATAAAGGTTAATAATAATAATAATAATATTTCTTTTAATATTTTAAAGCTGTGGATGGTTACTAAAAAATCTGAGGAGGCTGGGGGGGGGGCGACTTCTATGTTCTGTATATCTGGCATCCCAGATTACTTTATGTAAGCATTCTTACTTTGACACAATCCTGAAAATACCTGTGTGATCTTCATAATGGTGGATGCTCAGTAGTATGAACCATCCCTGGGACAATGGATTGGCTGAATTAAAGATACACTTGTTTTTCTATACAAAATGTATTTCAGGTCACCTGTTAACATCAGTATTTGCTTCATAAGCTATCTGATGCTGTGATGTTGTAGTACAGGAGCAGCCTGTCACAAAGTTCTATTAGAATTACCTCAGATACTGAACTCTTGCAATTCTCCCCATCCTTACAGCTTGGCTAATAATAGACATTCAAAGTGCATTGTCAAGGTCTGTAGTATGACAGATTTTAGAGTTCACATTAGTATTTCTCCTTCAATGCACAACCATCTTGCAGTTCCCAAAGTTTTGATCCTCTGTTCCTGTTGTTAAATATGCATACATTAATGTGAGGATGATCAGCCTGTCTATTTCCATTATCACAAGATCTCTATTAATTTGCCCCAACTTTTTCTTTTCTTTTTTTTTAAAGGCTGTAGTGAAAGCACTAGAACAGTTAGCTCAACAAGGGAAGATCAAAGAGAAGGTGTATGGAAAACAAAAAATCTATTTTCCAGACCAGGTGAGAGAGAGAGACCTTTCAATTTTTGTTGGACGCAACTTGGTTAGATGCGAATCAGCTATTCATAAAATATTTTCAACACAACATACAGCAAACCTAAATTTTGTGACTATAATGAAATAGTATTAGGGAAAAATATGCTGCTCCATACTTGAAGTTTCATAGTCCAGTAATTCTTATTGTTACAAAGCAAATTGTTTTGTTTTGTTTTTTTGCAAACACTTTCATCTTGTTTAAAATCATAATATTAAATAATAATAAAATTTATTTATATCCCTCCCCTTTACAAAATCCAATTGGGGCGGCCAGAAGCAGAATTAAAAGATGTTTTTTGTAGAGCTTTCTTAAGTCAGTATATGTCTGTTACTTTGGAAGTGTGGCTTACAATACTAGATATTTGAACATAAGGACTAGGGATTGAAAGAAAATTTGAATGCTTGTAGGGGGAAAACTGAGAAAACTCCAATGAGATTTAACCTTCTCAAGCTTTTTTCCTGGTTTCTCCCTCTAGTCCTCAAACAAAATCAGTTCCAGATGTCATGCAGCAAGTGGGCATGAGAGAGCCAGGAAAAGATCTTGGAAGGCTACATCCTTGACTGCCTTTCTCACCTTCTGATGTCACTTAGGGCAGACAGGGATGAAAGGCAACCAAGGATCTGGAGGTCCACAGCCTCCAGATCCTTGGCTACCTCCCCCACTTCCAACGTTGTGTGGGGTTGCTGGGGAGAGGGGTTCTATGTTATCCCCCCATGTTGCACAGGGACACCGTGGGGGGGGGGGGGTCTCCCACAAACATTGCTGCTGGAAACTTGCTTCCCAAATCAGACCTCTGAAGATGTCTGGCAACAGAGAAAATTAATTGAATTACTCATTCTCTTTTGAGGGAATGAATAATGTTACACACCTGATTTCAAGTGAGGAATTTGGCTGTCAATCTTTATGGCACTGGAAAACTAGTTGCTACCTAGGAGAGTAGAGGTGGTACAAAAATTCATCTAGTTTCACCATTGCTCTTTTAGTTTAATGACTGTTCCTCATGTCTTTGATCATCCAGGAACGCTTTGGTAATGTGAGCGATTCAGAACTCAAAGGCTTGGACAATGAAATTTCAGAACTGTCCTGCAAAGTGCAGACTCTCCAACAGAACTGTCGCCATATGGAGTCAGGTGTGTTCAGACAGAATAAGTCAGTCTGTGAGCTAGAGTTAGCAGAATCTGTGTGTGTTAGACTGAACACTTGTACAGTATTGTGGAATGTCAGTATCTGGGAAACATTTTCTCTCATTTTTCTTTTCTTTTCTTCTTTTGAAAAAATGGATTTTTTTGGAAAAATTCAAAACAATTATGATATTAGGGCCCTTTACACAATGAACGTCACTTTAGAAACAAATGTAATACCCAGGGTTTTCCCCATCTGTAAGGGTTTGGTTCCAGGATCCCCAGCAGATGAGAAAAATTATGGAAGCTCAAGCCCCATGTTATTCAGTGAGTGGCGACATGTAAATGCTCATGTCAGCACATTTATGGGCACATGCAACTATTGGATAATATGGGGTGTGGCAATCTGCGAATGGTGCAATCACTAGCCTGATGAAAAGGCCAGCCCACTGCATATACATAATATAACAAAATTATACAGATTCGTTTGATATAAAAGTATTATTTTTTGTATATGAAAAGGACACTTCATTATTTCTATTAGAATTAAAATTGGGCTTCCTTTTTTAAAAAAATTGTAAAATGCAGTCACACGGTTCTGAACTGTAAGGAATTTCTTTGGTTTTGCTAGTATGTTAGAGCAGGCAAAATAAAATAAAACAAAAGAGAAAAATAATTAGTGAAACAGAAAATTATTTCCCCCTTTAGTTTGCTACATTGTCAAGCAGATGTAAAGCATTTATTTCCATACAAGGAACAGAGCAGAGGAAACTAAAGGCATTGCATTCATAGCTACTGTACAAAAAATTCTTCCTGCTCCATAGTTGTTAGAAATAATTTTAGTGGAGTAAATATTTGAATGCCTTATCTTAAACATGTCATTCATCACTCTAAAAAAATAAAATAAATCCATAATCCATTTTTTCATTCCCACCTCTTTTCCATTTTTTTCTGATCCCCCCCCCCCCAAATATTTTGATTTTTCCTCCAATTTTTTTTTTCATTTTCTTCCTGGGCCATCCCATCACTAAGTGTGCTGAACACCTGCAGTCCTTCACACTGACCAGCAGCTGTTGTAACTAGCAATTCCATTCCAGAACTGAAAGAACTGAAGGGCTCTATGACAACCCCAGAGATGGTTAAAGAGATTGAAGATTTAAAAAAAGATTGTGCCAATTACACAGAGAAACTGGAACGAATTAAATCTGCTGCCAATCATGTGACCCCTGAGGAGAAAGAAAAGGTAACAGAGCTGCCAAAGGAGGGTCCTGTGGCAAGAACTGGCATGGTCCGGACAGGTATAGAAGTTTCCCTTCTAAGTGCCCTGCCATTCTTTGCCAGCTATGTGTGGGGTCCCCAGTGGTTTGAATCTTCCATAAGTAATCTCAAGGATGGGAGAGACTTGAGATCCCCCCCAAAACTAATCATTTTCCGATAATTATTTTGTGAGATCTGAACACTTCCATAGCCTACTTGTACCAAAGTCATTCTTAATTTTATCAGCCTTGGGATAAATGTGTTGTGGGGTTAATGGAAGAACCATTATTCACTTGATGAACAGCCTGTTCTATAAAAACATAGCTCTTGATGACAGTTTGTGAACACCAGGTCCAACAGAAAATCCAGTTACATTGTAATCTGATTGAATAGTAAACCATTTTGTTGGTAGCTGAGAGTGTAAGATTCGTTTACTTTTACTGATTGCAGGTGTACAATGAGAAGAAGCTGTATTGCAAGGAATGGCGTCGCCGGAAGAGAATGGTAATACAGCTTCTGAATTGTAATATACTGGAAAGAGTAACATAGCTGCATAGTACCAAGAGTGAAATGTTTAAACTAGAAAAATTTGCAGTAACCCAGAGTATGATCTAATTTTGTATACTATCTGACTTGTTTTCGCTAATTAAATTTTTAAATATCCCAATAGCCCTCATTATTGGAACTGAAATATTTGATGGGGGGGAGGAAGGACACTTAGATAGTATATTTAAATTTAAAACTTTTTTCATAAATTATTTTTACCAGTGTACTTGTCTTTCCATCCCATTATCTACCACAACCCCTATATCACTTTCTTTGTCAGTCCTCATCAGCAGAAATTTCACTAATGTAAAAGGGTAATTCAAAAACAATGGTGCACAAGCTGTTCTTAAGAGTTTTGTACCATTCTTTTTTGCATCACCCTGCATGTGAAGCTGGGTTTTTTTGCAGCTGTAGGAATCATTTTAAATTCACTGACACTGAATCCAGTCTTGAAAGGCCTTTTCAAGATTTTTACAATCAATTTTTAATCATTAAATAATTTTGTCTCATCAGCAAATCTGATTACCTCACTACACACCCCAAATCCACTTGTGAACATGATAAAAAGCACTGGATCCAGATCCAGAAGGGATACCCCCACACCTGCCCCAGTTTGGCTACAGGTTTCAAGCACTATCAGGAACAGTTTGCACTGCAGGGTTTACAGCAGCCTTGAAGCAAACTTCACACCCCCATTAAATTGTCAGATGCTCCCTGAAACATAGGCCATTTCTTATTTGTATTTGCGAGAACATCTTGTAATGACATCTCTCCTTCTGTTTACTTCACCATTTCCCCTTTAAAATTTTGATTTCCTCTACATTCTATCTAGCTGATTAACTATATTTCTCTGTTGAACACGTCTACCTGAATTAGGAGTCATGGTTGTCTCTGTTTCCTCACTGAAGATTTAGCTCATACATAAAAATAGTTACTTATCAGGTCTGTCATATCTGGTTGGCACACTGCCTTATCAACTTGTCTCAACTGCATATGTGCTTGGTACACCCATTTAACCAATCTCTTTTCTGTTAGGATATGTCTTAGGATATGTAACGTAAGGTTTAGTTAGGTGTATGTTGGGCAGAGAATGATATTTGTTTTTAAAAGAGTGCATGTCCTCATTTCTCAAGCTGCGCATGATATTTATAGAGCATTTGTGCCATTTGGCATTAAACTTAAGCTGAAGTAGAACCATGCCTGCTGTATTTATTGTATTCTGTGGTATTTATTCTTTCAACAGGCAACAGAACTACTTGATGCTATCCTGGAAGGCTATCCTAAAAGCAAGAAACAGTTCTTTGTGAGTATTACAGACACACCTTATTTGGTTTTGGATGACAACAACATATGGTGATTGAATAAGTGGGATGGTGTATAGGATGTTCCTGTTGTCCTGCCTTTCATATTAAGTGCCATGTTTTGTCTTTTGTGCAGGAAGAAGTTGGTATTGAGACAGATGAAGATTTCAATGTTACTTTACCTACCATCTGAACCAGGAGCTCAGCTATTTTATGAGATTATTGTCTACTCCAGTTTCAGTCCTCCATACTCCACATTGCTGTATATTTTTGAAAGAATATTGCATTCAGTGAAAATGAGCAGAATATGCCTACTGCACTATTATTTCTCTCTTCCAGCACCTCTCTCCAGATCTGTCAGGATGATTACCATTTTGTTTTGAAAGCTTTTAGCTTCACTACACAGGATTACCAAGAAGCACTCGAGAAAATTGTTAATGGGGGAAAAACAGAAAATAAATACTTGAAGTAATCAAATGATGTTATCATTTCCTCTTTGTATAGTGTATGAATGGCATTGTGCCCATTAAATTAATGCCACTTGTTTGTGTCTTGATGTAATCTTTTCTAGATACCCAGATCAGGGCCCCCAAAGTACAACCCAGCTTTGAGACTAGAGTCTACATCAAAAAATAGCAAGTATAGGTCAAGTGAAGGTGTGGATGCTTTGTATCTTATGCTGCTCTGGCTTGGGCAGGAGATTGTTGAATTACTCCACCACATTTTTTTCCTGATTCACTAAGGAGGAGGAATATCTGAAATACTTCTCTGTTAGATACACTGGTCCCCGGGTTACGAAGGTAATCCGTTCCAGGATTACCTTCGTAACCCGGAAGCTTTCGTTACCCGGGGAACCGCTTTCGCGGACGGACCGCGTGGCCATTTAAAGGGGCCACGCGGCTTTTTTTCCGCTTTTTTTTCTTCGGATCCCGGGGGATCTTTCGGATCCCGGGGGATACAATGGCGGTCCCGCCGCCTTCGGATCCCGGGGTTTTCGTAACCCGGGGGATTCGTAAGGCGGGGGACCACTGTACTAAGACATATTACAGACCAGAGATTTTTTATCATTTTAGTTCTGACAAAGTCTCCTTCAAGACAAACCAAGCAAGAATACCAACATAACTGAAACATTTAGCAAAATTTATTAGAATTGCTTGTTGCTTGTCATGATAAAAAAAATAGTTTAATTTCCATGAGTGAGGAAAGTAGTAATCATTAAACCAGAGTCCTTCTCCACCAACCAGCAGCAGAGCCAGAAAGCAGTGTGTATTTTTTTAAAAACAACACCCTTTTTAGTTATGGAAAAGGAAGTAGAAGTTGCAGAAGATTGGCTTAGGCACAGAGGAGTCTGAAAAGTTCTTTTTCCCAGGTCCACCTGTGTTTTTTGCTGGCAGAATCAATGAGCTTATCTGGACTCTTTAACTGTGTGCACTGAAGGCAAACTGCACCTGTGAGTCAGTCCAGCAATTTGAGAAGGGCTCTAAAAAAATTAGGCTATAGGCTACTTAGATTGAGGGTATGACTTGACCTCTGCGGTACCATGGGTTATTGCACCTCTGTAAGGCTAACAAAAGACATTATGTAAAACACAGCAATTTATTGCTTAAGTCAGCCCTTAGCTCAAAGTAAATGCTGTACAAAGCCATTGTGTGTGAACTAGGTGTCTGTATGTATATCACAGAACATACAGCTAGCTAATGTCAATTAAACCAAGCCTCAAGTATAATGTCTCAGTTTCTTGTGCAAAGAATTTAAAAAGCTCAGCTGCTGCTCTGAGAAGAAGGGTAGTTACAAAGATAGCTGAAGTCCCAGTACCTCTGTGTTCTTAGGAAAGGAGCTAAACTCATTTTTAAAACCACATGGCTGATCTGTTACAGATTTCTATCTGACAAGCTGATCAACTTGCAAAACACAGCAGGGCCAAAACCTGAAACTGGGTACAGCAGCAGTTGATTTTCATCAGTAGCTAATTTCCTGCTCACTTCAGGAGTTCAGGCTGAAAGGAGGGCTAAACACGATCAGTAGCCCCATGAAAAGCTTGAAGAGAAATTACTGGCAAAATTCAAGCCTGGCCACCGAACTCCAATATATCTTCCTAGGTTGTCTCCATGTGGTTAGTAGAGTTGGCTCTTCAGTTGTTGCAAGACACCAATGACAATGTCCCGTAGGGTCTGGAAAAAGAAACGAAATAGTTGATAGCAGACTGATCAGGTTAAATACTTGAAGAGTATCTGTTCATCTTATATTTGTGTCAGGATCACTTTCTCGAAAAGAGGCCATCATGTCTATAATTACCAGCCAGTGTATCCGGCACGAGAGTTCAGACAGAATGACTATGGCAGAACAATCCGTGGGAGGGTTGGCATCCTCCTTGAAGGACAAGCCAACTGACAGTTTGAGACTACTGATACATTCCTAGTAAGGGATTTTAGGAGAAGCTGAAGCCTTGTGGCACAGTATGTAGTCCTTAGATTGCCTTTCCCTTTCTAAATCCACTGATGTCATCAGTGGCTGATGGAACAGTGGCATGTTGGGATATCTGTAGCATGATGCACCTTTAAGGACACAGTTCTTAAGACCTCTAGCTTGGATTTTAAAGGAGACGAGAAGAAAGATTTGTTTTCGAAGATTAAAAAAAAAACCTCAAAGCTATTCCCCTAGAGTTGTTTAGGAGTAGCAGATCCATACAGTCACTATGACTGGACAAGACATCCTCTAATGTCATTGTGGAACATAAGGCAACCATTCCTTCATCAGGGAGGTAGGAACATAATATGTTACAGTTTGACTTGATAAAGTCCATTTTTTTGCAAGGAAGTCACTGAATCCTGGAAGACTCCCTTAATAAAAGTGCATGTTTGCCACATGTATCTGCTAACTATGCTCTTCAGTAGTCTAGTTACCTGTGGCTTGCAGTGCTCCTCTATCCAGCTGAAGACACATGCTGAAAGCTCCTGAAAACTCGTCACAGAGATGGAGGCATTGAAAGACTGGAACAAGGAGTCCATGATACCCTGGAAAACGTTGAACTTCACCTGGTCAGAGACCTGGTTTTTACCTTCATTTGGATTGTCCTGATGAGCTTTCACAATCTGCTCGTAATTTCTAAAAAACAGAAATGTGGCTGATGCAATTAGGAGAAACCACACAGAATCTTAACTGTTTGGTCAGAAAATGCAGACTGAAGGATATAACTCCTAACTTGGAAAGTTTCATATACTGAACTACCATGTTGCAGCGAGAAATCATAAACATGTTAAAGATAGGATTGGATTTGTTGCTCAATGAAGAGAAGTGAATTCTCTCAATTATTAATATTCTAGGGGCCGCTGCTATTGAACTGCTGCTACCGTATATATTCTTCTATAAGTTGGAAAATCGATGCCAAAAAAACCTTACTTACTTACTTATTTAATGTATATGCCACCTTCTCCCCAAAGGGACCCAAGGAGGTTCAATACTGTAATACTGCTCAGAAAGGTCCTAAAAAAGGGGCCCCTTACACCCCATTTTCCTTACCTCGGCAGCTGCTGCCCAGCCAAAAAGTGTGTGAGTGTCCCCCTGCTTTGCAACAGAAATTCATAAGAGTTGTGCAAAAGACTGTTTGCAAGGAGTGAGTGCAGCATAGGTGGGTCTGTGTGTGTTTCTGCTTTGCCAGAACAATGCAAAAGAGCCTTTGAAAAGAGTGAGTGTGGTGCAGACAGAGGCAGGTGCGTGGGAGAGGAGATAGGTGCTTCACTGATGCCTTTGCTTTGTCTTTTATGTGCCTTATTACATGCCGCTAAGTTTTACCCTCAACTTATCCATGGGTCATATCAAAATCCAAAATTTTGGCCCCAAAACCATCTCTCGACATATGCATGAGGTCGACTTGTACATGAGTATATACAGTATATGTGCATACTTACATTTTCATGATTTTCAATGCCATCACATCTTTCCGGAGTGTAGAGACCTCTTCCTCCTGCTTCTTCTTTTCCTTGTGCAAGAACTGAATATAATCAATAGCTGTAGATCAAACAGAGGAGCAGTTCAGCAACTACAGAGAGTTTTTTCAAGACTTCTCAAACAAAATTGTTAATGGAACATGAAGATGGGATGCAAAATCAATCCCTTCCCCTGGTTTAACTCACTCTTTTGCAGTACAATCGCCTTGCTTAGCTTCTGAGATCCTATTGAGAAATCTTGCTGCTGGCATGTTGGTACAATCGCCTGCAAATCATCATAGCCTTTCTGTGGGAGAGGCAGAACAATATTAAAACAAAGCAAAGCTGTTCCTTTTGACAGAAAGACTGGCTGTAAGCAGCAAAATCTCACACCAGTCTCCCTTTCCCTCTACTGTAGGATCAACACAAACATGTTACATAAAGGATGAAGGTCAGAAGAGTATTAAAACATAGCTTGGAGCTCCTCTGAAATTCTCACTTTGATGGCATCCCTTCGCTTCTGCTCAGCTTGTGTGTGGGCACGCCGACGACGGTCCTTATAAGTTTCTTTGTAGGTATCCTGTTGATAATCTGAGTCTTCATCATCTGTAGGAACAGAACAGTGTTTCTCACGTAAGAGGCCTAACAGAGGTCTTTGTGGGAGCTCTCAGCAGCTTCCAAACTACAATATTTCACAAGACTCAAATTAATGAAAAAGAGTGCCTGGGAAGAGCTCGCATTTGAAGATTAATAGCCCTAGCCAGCCTCAGACTTCTTTTCAAGACGAAAGAGAATGGGCCACTCTTTCTCTGAATTGTCATTGCCAAACTTGCGTGGATGCCAGGGAAGAAGGGGTAGAAAGTTAACTAGAGCTACTAATGCTGCCACACGCCAAACTGAATTTGATCTCAGTCCTGTAATACCAGGAGCATAGCTTCTAACAGTCAAACATAACCAACCATGGGACTTCTGATTTCCAAATGTTTAGCCCTCTTCTTTGTAATTTCACTCTCCATAAACAGAGTGCTTGAGACAGTACCCCCTATCCCCCCCATAGACAACTAGAGATGTTATAAAAATACAGAACAGAGGCTCTGTTCACTGCACAGTTGGGAGAAAACTGATAGTTTCACTTGAAAAGGGAGCCAGTGAACCATACCTGTATTTGGTACTGAAGAGGCACTGGTAGAGCCAATGCTGTTAGCTCTTGATACAATACTCCCTTTTCTCCTGCTTTCAACGAAGAGTGCTGGAGGATGAACACCAAAGAATATGAGGGTGCATATCGAAAATAATTCAGTATACCCCTTAACACTCTTTACCCACCCTTATTCACTTGCAGTTAGGTTGACTGAAGGGTAAAAATTTCCCTGCCTTTTTACAACATGTTTATATGTTACACAGGGGTTGTAACTGGCATTACTGATGTCAATTATGCAACCAGGTGGTAGTTTATATTAACTGGTATACAACAGTGGTAAATTCTGTATTTATAGTAAGTAAATGCACAGCAGTGAACAGCAGAAAGGGTCCATAGTTTGGTTACCACAACTCTCTCATTGCCCCTTCTGTCATTTGACACAATACAGACAAAGATAAGATAAAAACAAGGGAGGGAGAGGAAAAAAGTTGGTAGCAACCACAAATTATGGCTAGGCACTAATGCCAGCTGAAAATTTGTGGGCAAAGGAAGCAACCAGTAATACTTATGAAGGTAAATCATGAGAAAAACTGGCCATCGGCCACTTACCAGGATCTAGTCCATTGTCACTAAAAGAAGAATCAACCTGTGTCACAAAAAGAGAGGAAAAAAGAAAGGCAAAAAATTAAGGCAACTTTTCTTTTAGATATATGACGACTCACTAAACTGTGGCTAGTTCTGAATAGTGTGTTCAACAAACCAATAAGAGCAGCAACTGACTGATCATTAAAACAACAAAGCAGCTCTTCACAAGCAGTGGGAATGACAAATGTTTTCGAACTCCATATTGTGATAGACGTGACTTTTACGCTACAAGTGAACCAAGACTGAATCTTACATTTTTCTTTTAAATAACCGAAGGAAGATTTAAGTAACCGTGTTAAGAGAGTAGGCTTCATGTTAGCCTGCATACCATCTACTGCACTAACAGACAAGGCAGGAAGCAAAGAAATGTTGCAAGACTGAAAAGTTATAAAGTTCAAGCTTTGCATATGAGGGAAACCTTTCCACTTCTAGAAGGAGGATGAGTATAAAACACGGACTTGGCAACAAAGCCCAATTAGAAAGATGTCTGGTAGCAGGTCTATGAAATGCCTCTGCTTGAGATCTTGAGGAGCTGTTGGCAGTCAGAGCACACAATATTGGGCTAGGTGAACGGCAGAGATATGTTTGGCTTTTCCGCCTGCCATGCAAATCAGGGACTTTAATTTCTTCTGAGGGGGAGGCAGCAAGAGGTTTCCATCTTTTTAATGAATTTCTCCTGCCAGTGCTGGGCTATGTTACTGAATTCTGCAAACAGAGATTAAGAATTGGTTAGGACTGCAACAGACTGTTAACTGTTTTTGCTACCCTAAAACAGAAACCTTATGATCAAGGTCTTGTGAAGGGAAAAAGAGAAAGGGGATACTCTTTTCTTTCTCTGGCCTTCCCTGTTTTGCTGTGGGTGAGAGCAAGTTTTGATCTGAGCTGTACCATTGGAAGGGTGGGGAGAGAAGAATTCTGGAGTACTGAAAAAGGAACAGTCCTTTCCTCCCTCACCCTTTCCTTCTCTCTGAGAACTTCTTACACAGTTCAGAAAGTAAAGGTTTTCTAGGAAATGTATTACGGGTTGGTAGATGCTGGAACACCCTAATGATCTCTGTCACACACACCCCAAGCCTTCAATTTACTTGTTTTCCCCCTTTAATTCAACATTCTGCATATCATGGAAGTTTTGTCATGCCATTATGAGATTTGTTTCTTTTTCTATCAAAGTTACAACTAATTGCTTACTGAGGAGGCACACAAGTGTGCAGAAACCACTATCCTGGTTTTGCCTGGAGACTCAGCTACACAAGTTTGCTCAAAGACAGCAAAAGGGGAACCACAAAAAAAATGTTGCAGTGTATCCTTACTTCCTAAAAGGAGTGTGTGGGTTCAGAGGTCTGGCCAGCCTGTAATAGAAGACTTGTATAGTTCTGCTGTTCAAGGGCACCACATCCCCCAGCCTTCCTCTGTTGTGATATATAGCAGCAAAAAACTACCCTCAAACCTTATATGACATAATAGTACAAAATGTGGAAGAGTGGGGGCAAAGGTACCCCTTTTCTTCCTCCTCAAACATCCCTATGCAGTTCAAATTGGTGTTTGACCTCATAGTCCTCATCTCCAGAACTCCTACTCTCTCCTTCTACTAGATATAATGTTGATCGCTTGTATTTATTATTTATTTATTTACAGTATTTATACTCTGTTTTTCAGCCCTAAAAGGCTCTCAGTTCAGCTTTATTTATTACTTTATTTATTTAGGTTCTTCCTGGACATGGTTCTGTTGACTCTACCTGAGTTCAATGCTACTCCAAGTGTAAAGATGACTAACTACACCCGAGCCTCCCTCTGTCTAATAGCTAAGCTGCTGATTTCTCATCACATGTCCAAAACACACTGCAGAAACAATCCAGTTTGAAACCGCTTTATCTGCCCTGGCTCAGTGCTAGGGAATTCTGAGAACTGTAGTTTATTGCAGCACCAGAGTTCTCTGACAGAGAAGGCTAAATGTCTCACAAAACTACAGTTCCCAGAATTCCACAGCACTGAGCCAGGACAGTTAAAGCGGTAGCAAACTGGATTATTTCTGCAGTGTGTTTTGGACCTCAGACAACTTCGCTCATGAGGGATAGCTTTTTGAACCGCCTTAGACTCAGGTTCATGACAACCTCTTCCAACTCTATGATTCTATCCCCTTTTTCTTGGAAAATGTATGCACTGCATTCTCTTCTTCCTCCCGAGATAGACAGGGACTTGCCTCTGTCTATTTCATCTTGGAAAATCTATGTATTGCATTCTCTTTTCCCTCATGAGATGATAATGATAACAATAATAAATTTAATTAAATCCATAAACAGGGACTTCCCTCGATATATTTCATATTGGAATTCCTTTGAGATAATAACAGTAAAAATAAATTTAATTATATCCATAGACAGGGACTTCTCTCTATATAATTCATATTGGAAAATTTATGCATTGCATTCTCTTTTCCCTCCTGAGAAGAAGATGATGATGATGATAACAACAATAATAAATTTATTTATATCCATAGACAAGGACTTCCTTCTATCTATTTCATATTGGAAAATCTATGTATTGCATTCTCTTTTCCCTCCTGAGATGATGATGATAATAATAATAATAATAATAAATGTATTTATATCCATAGACAGGGACTTTCCTTTTTCTATTTTATTCTATCTAAACATGTGACTTTGGCCACTCACTCTTGGAGGCAGCTTAACAGACTCTCTCTCAAGATTCTGAACAGCCTCTCAGCCAGAGTAGGGCCCAAAGAAAAACACACTGCAGCAGCAGAGACATCCTCCACTTTGAGGCTGCTTCAACAGCCCTGGCTCAGTGCTAGGGAACCCTGGGAAGTGTAGTTTCTGGTAGCACCAGGCAGAGAAGGCTCAAAATGCCTCACAAAACTACAGTTCCCATAATTCCCTCAGCCTTGAGCCCTAGGGCAGTTAAAGGGGCCTCCAAGTGGACGCCACCCGCTTCACTCACTCACTTTTCCTCCCCAGGCATTTTCCAGAGAGACGCCTGGCGCCTCCGCCATCTTGACACAGCTCTGCTCTGCCACTGTCACACGGTCACGTGACGCCCGGGCACTGGCCAATCAGCGCTGAGGGAAGGGGCCGGCGCCTCGAACGTGGGCCGCAAGGGCTGCTGGGAAATGTAGTTTTTACCTCAGAGATGGTCTTGAAAGGGTAACAACACAACAACAAGCCTTGTTGTGTTGCAACCATTTCCTTGGCTTGCCTTGGAAGTTGTTGTTTCCTGAATTGTGTTTAAATACACACACACACAGACACTGGGTTGGAAGTGGGAATTGTATAGTACTATATATTCCACCTGTTGTTGTTTTTATTAGCTTTTTGTGGGTTTTTCAGGCTACAAAGGAGTTTATCACACGGGAGGAGTTTCTCTCAATTTCGAAAGAAATGGAAGTGAGGCCAGTTCGGAATTGAGCAAATTCGCTAGTTCAGCTAATTTACATGATTGCGTATTGACGCTGCATTGCGTTTGTAACTGCCCGAAATGGCCTCCCAGTGCCACAAATTGTGTGTGATAGTTTCTCACTTAGTCACGCGAAACCCCATGATTGCATTCGGAAGGACTTGCCTTTGCCCGAAAATGTGTGTGATCAGCTTTCACTCAATCATGCCAAAAAACCCATGATTGCATTCAGATTGCCATTGGATTACACTTCCAATTCCCTTCGTGTGATAAACTCCACTGGAGGCCATAGGTGCATCCACACTGAAAAGATAAACCGGTTTGGTACCGCATTAAGTGTCTTGGCAAGCGGCGTGTGTCAAGGGGGGGGGGCAATAGGCAGTAAGGCATTCTGGGAGATGTACTCCAAAAACCTTGGACTTTGGTCCAAAACACACTGCAGAAATAAATCCAGTTTGAGACTGCTTTAACTGCCTTGGCTCAATGCTAAGGAATCCTGGGAACTGTAGCTTATTGTGGAACCACCTGAGCTCTCTGACAGAGGCAGCTAAATGTCCCACAAAAGTAAACTACTGTACAGTTGCCAGAATTCCCTAACATTGAGCCAGGGCAGTTAAAGTGGTCTGGAAGTGGATTATTTCTGCAGTTTGCCAAAGAGGGGAAAGTTCGTAGGAAAGTGTGGACTAACTGATTGATTCTATCAGCTCAAAATCTGTTAACAGCTCACTACCATTAACTGTTAACTATTCAGCCTTCAACTCTTATTTTCCTTTGACAGGGCTGATCCCAAGATACATCATGTTGTGTGACGTTGTGTACGTCGAGTGCTAGCTGTTGAGCAGCCAGGAATAGCCCTTAGACATGTTGGGAATTGGGGTTTGACTCTACCCTCAAAAGGATGTTGCTTTCCAGATGGAATTGGCTCCGTCAAGTATTCCTTTTCAGGGAATAAGTCCCTGCTTTAGTTCTTTTTGAGCCTCAGGGATTCTGTTTCTACATCTTCTGGTGCTTCCAGGTGGGTCGGACTCAAGTGAGCCAGTATGTTATGGTGGTTTAAGGATTGGACTATGACTCTGGAGCCCAGGGTTCAATTCCTAGCTTGTCCATAAAACCCACTGAGTGACCTAGGGCAAGACACATACTCCCAAAAGAAGGCAATGGAATACCTCCTCTGGACAAATGTTGCCAAGAAAACCTCATGATAGGACCCCCTTAAGGTCACCATAAATTGAAAATGATTTGAAGGTACATGACAACAACAACCAAGTACTCAAGTGCTACCCTTCAAAAGGCAGTCTGCAGCTATTCTGGCTTTTCCTCCTCCTTAACATAATTTTTGGGGAACAGAAAAAGAAAGAAGCATTGGGAAAACACAGCAGGGTTATAAGTAGAAGATCACATTGATATGTAATGAAAAAATCACCTGGAAATGGCCTTTATATCTTAGAAAGAAGATTGCTATTAGAAGTTTACATGCAGCATGCTCTCAAACTGTACAGATTTGGCCGGGACATTCGGATTAATCCTCTATCTTCCTATTCTTCCAGAAATTTCAAAAATGTCTCACTTTTTTTCCTCCTCACTTTCCCCTTCAATCTCAGATTACTTGAGTTGCTGCAAATTGAATTCAAAGTAATTTAATTCAGTATGGCGAGATAGAACATAGATAACTTTATTACGGTCAAAGACCAGCATAAAAGAAACAGAAACATTAAAACTAGTTAAAAACAATGCATTAGTAGTAATACATTAATATTGCACTGGGAAAAAAAAACAGTGGAGTAAAATAATGTACACATAGGGTAGATTACAGAATTGGCTGCTTTGCTTTTAGATGGCAAACTAAGAGAGTAAAAAGGTTGAATTTGAGAAATAAAATAAATTTAAGTCAGGATGAAGAACATCTTCTGTCAGTTGGTGTGAGGTAACTCACAGACACAGTGTGCTCTGCCAGTTTAGAGTTGATTCTGCTTTTCCTGCAAGTAATTGCAGATGCACAGAATTGTGCCACTTTGCAGGTTATTTGTGAGTTGCAATCTGTCAAAAGATACTTTAAGATACCTTCTAAAGATACCGGTTTATTTAGAAGGATTGGGGTGATCAGATTTTTGCGAGCGTCACTATAAAAAGGACAATGAAATAATACACGATTGACCGTTTCAATATTTCCTGTGTTACAAGGATATAACCGCTCAAGCACAGGAATCTTGCTATATCGAATTGCGCTGATGGTAATACATTTAGTCTAGCCGAGGAGAATGCTTTTCTGTGTTTGGGTATGGATAGCTTTGCGGGCTTTTGGCTAAGATCATGGGGGAGATAAGAAAACATCCCCCTTGCCTGAGGCAAAAGCAAACTGCTGCAGCTTCTCCTATCTTATTTTTTCACTATTAATAACATTTGTCATTTTGATCACACTCTTGTGTCGCTGCATAGCCATGGGTCTGGGACAGCGTGGGGGTGGCGCAACAGCCCGTGCCGGCTTCTCCAGGCTCCCACCAGACCTCCCAGACCCATGGGTCTGCTCTCTGTTGGAGTCCAAAGGATCAAGAAGCTATCCAAAGTGCTGAACTCTTTATCTCTGAAGATGGAAATCAAAGACATTGGGCAATACTTACGTCTGTCATTGTGCCCCGTTCCTCTTGTGCCTTAGGGGTTCTCATATCTGTCATTGTGTCCCGTTCCTCTTGTGCCTTAGGGGTCCACATGTCTGTCATTGTGCCCCGTTCCTCTTGTGCCTTAGGGATCCAGGTGTTCCTGTTTTTGTGCAGCCAATATAGAATCTCGAACTGAAGGAACATCAGGGTAAAGAGGACACCCACACCACCCAAGCACACCCACACCGGATTCATAAACAACATCCTCTCCAATTGCTCGGCCAACCACATCCACGCAGTTTCCCTGGCCTCATGTTGGATCTGTGGCTGCTGATCAGAAGGTTCTGTTTGTGGAGTGGGGTCTTTGCTTGTTACGCTCAACGCCAGCCAATGCAAAACCAGGAGACAAAAAACACCTGAGTAGGCCATGCTAGCTTGTTAAAGGCCAACTGGGTGCATATTGAAACCTTACTGGCAACTGACCAACTGACCTCCCATTGTGAGTTCGTATGACCTCCCTCACCTGTCATTGTTGGCTCAGCCCATAGGTCCCCATGCTCATGCCTGCAAGGCTAAGCTATTATTATTTTTATTATTTATTTATTGACTACATTTATACCATGAATTTTCTCCTGGGCTGGGAGCAGCTCCTTGTTTCTCATTTTTAAAGGAATACAAGAACATGCTTAGGAGTTCCCATGATCAATCATGACCACAATTCAAAGATATATATACCCTTGTTAGTTTGTAAAATCAGTATCTTGCAGCTCCTTTGAGACTAACTGAAATAAAGAAGTTGGCAGCATGAGCTTTCATAAAGTCTTAATTCCTCAGATGCATAAGGCCACTATTCACTATGGTGATGTCTGGTCTGATATCATAAGACTGTAACAGCATTGTACATTGGGCCCTTGGTATCCACTGGGGTTTGGTTCCAACATCCAAATTCACAGATGCTCAAGTCCAATTACAATGGTCTCTCCTTATCCATGGATTCTCCACAACAAAACAACTTTTTATTTTTTATGTATTTACTGTATTTCTTCCCTGCTTTTCTCCTGCTTACTTCAATGCTTGCAAGAAGAGTTCAAAGTGCAAAAGGAGTTGGCACCCAATTCAGGAGGAGAGAGGAGAGGAGCGGGCAGCATCTTTCCCTTCCCAGTTGTCTCAGGCAGAAGCAAAATGCTGCAACCTCTCTTAGCTTCTATGCTCTGTCTCGTTAATATCTTTGGCCGCCTGGACAACACTCTGATGTCCTTTGGCCACACATGTCTCAGTGGAATGGAGATCCAAGAGGCTGCATCAGTTTGCTTTTGAGATGGCTGGGAAGTCTTATGCCCCCTCGTCTTCTCCCCACTCTGATGCAAACTGATTTCAAAGTGCAAAAGTTGTTTACATGCTGCATTAACGGCACGCAAACTACTTTTGTGCTTTGAAATCAGTCTGCAGCATTAGAAGTAAGAAAGGAACAAGGCATGAAAGTGGAAGAGAGAGAAACCAGGACATATTAACAACAGCTGAAAAAGTGGGACAGAGAAGAAGTAACACAGATTGTGCCTGTCTAAACTGAGAAACTTGGAGGGTATGGGATAGCACTTCTTATGAGCTCTCTTTGCAGCCATTCCTTGGGGGGCAGCCTGGTCTGGGGGTGAAGGTGAGGTTCTTTCCAAGAAGTGGTTTATTTTATTTTATTTTATTTTGCAGCAAGAAAATGCGATCGGGACAAACCACGCTCCACTGCCGAACCAATCCATCAATTTGGATCGCAAAGCAATTTATTTGTCAGTGGGAATGAATTCTGAAAGAAATCTCTTTTCTTGCAGTGTTTCACTGGATTCTGGAGCCTCAGAAAGCAAGCTCATTCTATCTTATACACTACATACATCATTGAATACTGCAGTTTGGATGGTCCATGCCATTTTATTTCCCATTTCCCTAGGATGGAGTCATGACACATGGTCTCAAACTGCATTAATTCTGCAGTGTGGCAGCCGCCTATGCAAACTGAAAGAAAGAAGTTGGCAGCATGAGTTTTCAGAGAGTAAAGATTACTTCCTCAGATCCATTTGGATTTAGCAGAGTTAAATCACTGTTAAATATTTAGCAGAGTTAAATCACTGTAAACATGGGGGAGGGCAGGGAAAGAAACCCCATATGTTGCTAATTCCCATATACCAGATGGCATCACATTAAATTGTGTTCACTGATAGGTGGATCACAATTTGGTATTCCAAGATGCTATGTGCAGAATTACATAAATGCCACACAAATATGCACTATGAACATTCTTTTGTTATTCAGGACCACAAATCATGTATTGCTTTTTAATTTGTAAACTTCTTTGTGTCCCAACTTTGGGGAAAAGTGGGATATTATAATTACTTCTACTGCTACTACTACTATTAGTATTTATGCCCGGGTGAATTCCAAGGTGAACAGCTCAAGAAAAAGGAGAAGGCCAGCTTTTGGCATTCCATCTAATCTGCCCTTGACATTTCACATATATTTATTAAGCACTGGAAGAGTCATTTCTAGAAATTGCTGAATAATATGTAACCTGTTTAAATTTAAATTTTAAAACTGATTTTATAAGAAAAATGATTTTAAAGAATGGCACTCACACCATCCTTTCTCTTTCCACATGGCTATGGCAATAGCAAAACAAGTACGTACATTTCTATACCGCTTATCATTGAACTAGCACTCTCTAAGTGGTTTCAGTGTGGACTCTTTCAAATGGGAGGAATTTCTCCCAATTCCGAATGGAGCCAATGCGGATTCATGTAAATTCGCTTGTTTAGCAAATTTACCTGAACCCCTGCTCCGTTCGGAAGGCATTCAGAATTACTTCCTATTACCCAAAAATAACCCCCCCCCTTGCCCGAAATCGCGTGAGAAGCTTAAATTCGCAATAACGTTAAACCCATGATTGCATTCGGAGTGACTTCCCTTTTGCCCGAATTTGCGTGAGAATTAATTCGCAATAACGTGAAACCCCAGGATTGCGTTTGGATTGCCCTTGGATTATACTTCCAATTTCCCACGTCTGAAAGAGTCCCCTGTTAGTGAAGTGACCGGTGGGGTACCACAGGTTCAGTACTGGGCCCAGTGCTATTCAACATCTTTATCAATGACTTGGATAACAGTATTGGGGGCATAATTTTCAAATTTGCAGATGACACCAAATTAGGAGGAGTAGCTAATACCCCAGAGGACAGGATCAAAATTCAAAATGACCTGTATAGACAAGAAAGCTAACAAAATGAAATTCAACACGGAGAAATGTATGGTACTGCACTTAGGGCAAACAAATGAAATGCAGAGATATAGGATGGGGGACACCTGGCTTAACGAGACTATATGTGAAAGGGATCTAGGAATCCAAGTAGACCACCAGTTGAACATAAATCAACAGTGTGATGTGGCAGCTAAAAAGGCCAATGCAATTTTAGGTTGCATCAATAGAAGTATAGTGTCTAGATCAAGGGAAGTTATAGGATAACGCCCCCCCCCCCGGGAACATCCTCCCCCGCCATCCACGCGGTGGCGGTGACAGCTGCAGCCAGAGGCCGCACGGGCCACAGAGGATTCTTCCGCTCCCCCTCACCATCAGCAGCAGGAGCGGCGGAAAACAACCTACATCGAGCGTATGTACCTTAGCCTGAAAACCAGGGATAGCTTGAGGATTCTGTTGGCATAGCGGCTAGCCTGTTGCCTAACAGACTCCCTGACCGAGCTGACTCAGCTGGTCTCTAAGTTGTGGTTGGAGTCACCCAGACTCCTGGTCTTGGGCAACTTCACCATTCCTCTCGAGACCGGCTTACCCGATCTATCTGGAGCTGCTTGGTTGTTCATGGAATCCATGACAAGCATTAAGCTTTCCCAATTGGTCAATGGGCCTACCCATTGTGCAGGTCATACACTTGGGATTTTTAGTACGGAACAGGAGTATCCGTGGGCGGAGGTAACCAAAACCTCTGCATTGTCATGGACGGATCACTTTCTGATCAAGATGGAACTAAAAGTCGCTTTTCATCCCCACGGGGGTGGCGGACCCATTAAAATGGTCCGCCCTCGAAGGCTAATGGAACCAATTGGTTTCCAGAAGGCCTTAGAGGGTTTAATGGTTGGCAACGCCAGTGATTCCGTTCAAACCTCGGTGAACACCTGGAACACTGATCTTCCCAAGGCTATCGACGTGATCGCCCACGAGCGTCCTTTCCAGCGCGCTTCTAACAAAAACCCTGGTTCACAAAGCAACTCAGGGAGATAAAGTGGACTGGACAATGACTACAGCGCAAGTGGCGGAAAACTCGGCTCTTGTCCGACAGAACTCGCCATAGGCAGCATCTTGGCGCCTATCAGGAGGCTTTGCATGCAATGTGGAGATCTTTCTGCTCTGCATGCATTGCGTCTGCAGAGTCCCATCCAGCAGAGCTGTTTAGGGTGGGTGGGGGGAATTGACGCAGGTTCCTCCTGCGCCAAACCCCCTACTCAACCCAACGAGGGCCTGCTGTGATGCGTTTAACACCTACTTTGCAGATAAAATCTCTCAGATAAGGACCGACTTGGATGCCAATGTTTTACCAGTATCCATAGGTGAGGGGTCCAGCAACTCCGCTGCTGTCACCTTACTGGATGAGTTTCAATCTGTGAGTACCGATGACGTGGACAAGCTCCTTGGAAGTATGAGGAAGATGACCTGCCCTCTTGATCCTTGTCCATCTTGGCTGGTCATCCGGGGGGGGGGTATGCATTGAGAGTATTCCTTCGGGATACAATCAATACATCCCTTAAGGAAGGCACTTTATCATCTTGTCTGAAGGAGGCGGCTGTCAAGCCCCTCCTGAAGAAACCTTCCCTTGACCCCCTGGACAGGAACAACTATAGACCAGTGTCCTTGCTACCATTTTTGAGCAAGGTGATCAAGAGAGCAGTCGCCTCCCAACTCCAGGCTGTCTTGGATGAAACCGATGATCCTGATCCATTTCAAACCAGCTTCAGGACAGGACATGGAGTTGAGACTTCCATGGTCTCTCTGGCCGATGACCTCCGCCTGAGCATCGACAGGGGTAGTGTGACCCTGCTGGTGCTCTTGGATCTCTCAGCGGCTTTTGATACTGTAGATCACTCCATCCTGTTGGATTGGCTGAGAGAGTTGGGGATCAGAGGCACTGCGCTCTGGTGGTTCTGGTCCTTTCTCTCCGGCAGATCCCAAAGGGTGAGGCTCGGGGACAGTTGCTCTTCTAAAACTGAGCCTAATTGTGGTGTCCCTCAGGGTGCCATCCTGTCCCCGATGCTATTCAATATCTATATGAAGCCGCTAGGTGAGATCATTCGGAGGCATGGAGCTCAGTGTCTTCAGTATGCTGATGACACTCAGATATACCTCTCCATGACCAGATTGTCGGTTCAGACTTCAGATGGCGTCTCCCCTCTTAATGACTGCCTTGCAGCAGTAATGGATTGGATGAGGAAAACCAGATTGAAACTAATCCAGACAAAACGGAGGTACTAACAGTTACAGGACTGAAACCAGGTTTGGGAATACATCTTCCAGTCCTAGATGGAGTCACGCTCTCCTTGAAGGACCCTGTTCACAGTCTGGGGGTACTTCTAGACTCGTCGCTTCACATGACTAGTCAGGTGAATGCGACGGTCAGGAGCGCCTGTTATCAGCTGATAATGCCAGCTGCGCCCTTTCCTGGACATGAAGGACCTGGAATCTGTGGTACATGCTTTGGTAACCTCACATTTGGACTTCTGTAATGCGCTCTACATGGGGCTACCCTTGTGCTTAACCGGAACTTTCAATTGGTTCAAAATATGGCAACCAGGCTTGTCACCGGAACATTTAGGAGAGAGCACATAACACCTGTGCTCAAGTCTCTCCACTGGCTGCCGATTAGTTTCTGGGCACAGTACAAGGTGTTGGTTTAAAGCCCTACATGGCTTGGGTCCATCTTATCTTAGGGACCGCCTCTCCCCGTAAGATCACCCCACGCACTTCGGTCCTCTGGGAGGAACCCGCTACAACCTCTTCCATTTGAACCTGGGACAGAGGGTGGGGAATTACACCAAGATATATTCATGATGGATAGTTATAACAAGGTTGCAGTTTGACAGCTCAGTATAACCAGAAGGCATTAAGAAAAATGTACTTGAATCACTCAAATGTTGTTATTTAGTTTTCTTTAACAATTCAGGTAAGCAGGAATGGAATGAAATTCACCACACTGGTTGCAGGTGGCAAAACGGGATGTATTTTGAGCCATAAAACTGTTTGGGACTACCACCAGCAAGGAACTTCTGATTCTTTTTTAAGCCTTTGCTTTCATTCTTTTTCTTTTACTTCTCTAATAATAATAATAATAATAATAATTTGTATCCCACCTCTCCCTGTATTGGATTGAAGCGGGTAACAACAATTAAAAGCAGTAAAAATCAGACATATTGACAAATTAAAACAACAAAATATAACAATTGAGAATTCCCCATCTCCCTACCACCCTAACAACAGTACTAAAATGACAATTCCTGGTAAAATTCCCAATACACAATCCATCTTGGTGGGAGCAACTAGACAATAGCAGCTAGACAATACGAGAGTTCAGTTACAAGGAGATCATCCAGGGAAGGCCCACCGGAAGAGATCCGTCTTTATTGCCTTTTTAAAGGCCTCCAAAGATGTAATACGCACCTTGTGTTAATTAACCTACTTAGAGGAAAGGAAGTTAAAATGAAAGATACAATGTAGATATGAAGAGACATGAAATGACTATTAAGTTTATCAACTACCGGTATGTCTGAAGTATCAAATGGTAACAATAACCAGCAACAATAATCATGCTGAGGTCGGCAATCAAATGTTGGGATTGTAGGGGGGAAAGGGAGCATATTATATATGCCATTCATGTTAGTTATGTTTATATTTGGAAATATTCATGTTTATGATTGAAAATAATTGGGTAAAATCAAGAATATGTATCAACCCAGAGGTTTCGGTAGATTTAGAGAGAAATACGACTTGAAAAGATAGTAGCGAAAATATCAACAACTAAACAGAGATAACAAATACGGAGACAAAAGCAAGTTATGTAAGGAGTTTATCAGACGGGATGAATTTCTATTTCGAATGGAGCCAATTCGGATTCACATAAATTCACTATTTTAGCGAATTTACGTGAATTCCAATTGCATTCGGAATGCGTTCAGAATGACTTCCCATTTCCCGAAAATGACTGCCCATTGCCTGAAATTGTGTGAGATGCTTTAATATGCATTAACGTAAAACCCATGATTGCGTTCAGAATGACTTCCCTTTTGCCCGAAATTGCGTGAGATACTTTAATTCGCAATAACGTGAAAACCCCATGATTGCGTTCGGATTGCCATTGGATTATACTTCCAATTTCCGTCGTCTGATAAACTCTTAGGAGAGGATAGTATGGAAATCCAAATAGAATACTGTAGAAGGAGAAGAAACTGTGAAGAGTGGAGGAGGAAGTTGTAGTTTATTGTGGCACCAGTAGACAAAGAGGAATGTGTCCCAAAACTACAGTTCCCAGGATTCCCTAGCATTTGAGTCAAAGGGCAGGTAAAGCAGCCTCAAACTGGGCTATTTCTGCAGTGTTTTGTTTTTTTTTTGGACCAATAATGCCTCATCCGGGGATTCTTTCTAGGATCCACTGCCATGGTGTCAAAAAAGGCACCATCATTTCTACAGTTTAGAGAAAGAGAGAGAAAAACAAAATGGTTGATCACTGAGCCCGGAAGTTCACTCAGGGCGCCCTCTTCTATCCTTTCGCAAGTCTGTGGTCACGGGAGGGAGGAAAACCGGAAGTTCGCTGACGTCACATCCTCGAGCTCAAAGAAGGCATGGCTAGAACCTCCGGAAACGTGTGCGTTGACGTCATACCCTTTGCGCCAAAGAAGGCGTGGCTGGGGGGAGAAAAGGACGAACCCGGAAGTGTGTTGACGTCATAAGCCTTGCGCCAAAGTCAGGGGACCCGGATGTGTTTGTAGTCCAGGAAAGGCATAGTGGGGTTGCCATCATGGGGGACCCCGCGGAGGAGCTGGCGAAGCTCGAGTACCTCTCCTTGGTCTCCAAGGTCTGCACGGAGCTCGACAACCACCTGGGCATCAACGACAAGGACCTGGGTAGGCCCCTGGGGGCTGGGGAGGGATGGGAGACCACGTTTTGGGTGGCTCTGGCTCTGTCCACATTGGAGGGATAACCCGGTTTGGTACCGCTTTAAGTGCCTTGGCTGAAGGCTATGGAATTCTGGGAGTTGGAGTTTGTTGTGGGCCCAGAGCGGAGCGGATGGGGGACATCTGGCTGAATGAGACCACATGGAAAAGGATCTAGGAGTCCAACTAGATCCACAGGTTGAACATGAGTCAACAGTGTGATGCAGCAGCTAAAAAGGCCAATGCGATTTTAGGCTGCATCAATAGAAGTATAGTGTCAAGATCCAGAGAAGTTATAGTGCCACTCTATTCTGCTTTGGTCAGGCCTCACCTGGAATACTGTGTCCAGTTCTGGGCACCACAATTCAAAAAGGATATGGAGAAACTGGAGCATGTCCAAAGGAGGGCAGCTAAGATGGTGAAGGGTCTGGAAACCGTGCCCTATGAGGAACGCCTTAGGGAGCTGGGCATGTTTAGCCTGGAGAAGAGAAGGTTAAGAGATGATATGATATCTCTGTTCAAATATTTGAAGGGATGTCACATTGAGGAGAGAGCAAGCTTGTTTTCTGCTGCTGCAGAGACTAGAACACGGAACAATGGATATAAATTGCAGGAAAAGAGATTCCACCTCAACATTAGGAGGAGCTTCCTGACAGTAAGGGCTGTTCGATGGTGGAACACACTCCCTCGGAGCGTAGTGGAGTCTCCTTCCTTATAGGTCTTTAAGCAGAGGCTGGATGGCCATCTGCTTAAAGATCTCCAAATTATTATTATTATTATCTGTCAGGGATGCTTTGATTTGGAGTTCCTGCATGGCAGGGGGTTGGACTGGATAGCCCTTGTGGTCTCCATGATTCTGTGATTCTATCACATGGGAGGAATTTCTCTCAATTGCAAATGAAGCCAATTAGCAATTACGTGAATTTGCTAGTTTAGCAAATTTATGTGAAATCTATTTGCTTTCAGAATGCATTCAGAATGACTTCCCATTTCCCAAAATTGCGTGAGATACTCTAATATGCAATAACGTAAAACCCCATGATTGCGTTTGGATTGCCATTGCATTATACCCCCAAATTCCGTCGTATGATAAACTCCACTCTCTGAAGATGCCACCCGCAGATGCAGGTGAAATGTCAGGAATAAATTCTTCCAGAACTCAGCCACATAGCCTGGGAAACCCACAGAAAACAATCATATATTTTGCAGCTCAATTAATTTGAAGCAATAAAACACTTTTTGAAGGCAAACAGAGAAAGTTTTGTCTGCAGAGATTAGGATCAATACTATCACAGATAATAGGTATTCTTTCAGGTTAATAATAAAATGAAAGTAAATTCAGTCGCTGTCATTGCCAGGAGCCATATAGTACAGCCCTATGCACATGTTCTGGGATATAATTTTCAATGAGTATAATAATGGGAATTATTTCCAGATAATAGAACTCAAGCTGTAATTTGTGTTCAGTACATTACAATAATCAACCCATTACATTGCCAAATCATGGATAACTGACTATATAGGCTGCCTGTGTCCACAAATGGTTGGCTCACAACCGAAATTGATGAAAAAACACTGTTGGGTACAAAGGCTGACTGGATTCCAGTGACAAGGTTAACTAGCTCGATCAAGAAGTAGCCCCAGATTGCAGAGGATCATTTGGGGAAGGAGTGGACAACCTCAGGGCTGCATGCCCCTGGCCCATTTATTTCTCCCCCATGTACTGTGGATTTTGTTGCTGAAATTTTGCATGAGTTTGTTGTTGTTAACCACCCTTGAGTCGATCTTGACCTGTGGCGACCTTGTGGGTGAGAAATCTCCAAGACCCCCTGCCCTCCACTACTCTTCCCAGTTTTTGCAGATTCGTACCTGTGACCTCCTTAATTGAGTCGATTCATCTAACATGTGGTCTTCCTCCCCACTTTCCCCAACATTATTGTCTTTTTCTAATGAGTTATGTCTTCTCATGATGTGACCAAAGTACGGCAGCCTCAGTTTAGTCATATTTGCCTCCAGGGAAATTTCAGGCTTCATCTGCTCCAAGATCCACCTATTTGTTCTTTTTGCTGTCCATGTTATCCTCGGCACTCTTCTCCAGCACCACATCTTAAATGGATTTATTTTCGTTTTGTCCTCTTTCTTAATTGTCAAGCTCTCGCATCTATACAGGATAATAGGGAATACAATTGCTTGTGCGATTCTGACTTTCATGCTTAGTTGTATATCTTTGCTGTTTAGGACCTTTTCTAGTTCTTTCATATCTGCCCTCCCCATTCTTAGTCTTCTTCTGATTTCTTGACTGCAGTCCCTGTTCTGGTTTATCTTTGATCCCAGGTGTAGGAACTCTTTTACTGTTTCTATTTCCTCACTGTCTATAGGGACCAAACTCCCTATAAGCTCTCCACAAATTTAAGTAAACGAATGCATTGGTTTGGGTTTCAGTAGGAGTCTTGGCATCCTCAAAATGTAAATATTTTAAGATCTTTCCTGTACCAGAATAGAGCTGTGCAAATTGGGTGCCTGAACCATTCTAGACTAATACTTTTGTCATTTTAATTTTCATCTTACCATTGATCCTTTCTGTTTGCAGCTGAATTTGTGATAAACCTTGCAGAAAAAAACACAACCTTCGATGCATTCAAGGCAGCCTTAGTGAAGAATGGCGCTGAGTTTACGGTAAGTAAAAGCAGGAAATTGCTTAGAATTATTGATTTGACAGAAAAATTACTAAAAATACTGTGAAATTTTGTTTCTTAAAAAAATGTTATATTGCAGGATTCACTCATCAGCAACCTGCTGCGTCTTATACAAACAATGCGACCACCTGCAAAACCTTCGACTAGCAAAGGTAAGCGTTTCTGTCTTACTAATCAATAGAATTCCCTGAAGCATGTGGAGACAATTGCTAAATATGGTTAAGGAAGATGATCCTACTTGGAATAGAGTTCAGACGTTGGCCCATTACCCATTAGAAGTGTAATATTATGGAACAGATGTAGAGACAAACAAACCAGAAAATGTAATATGTTCAAAACAGATAGAATTATGGGCTACCACAAGCCATATCCTGGAGTGTTGCAGTTCCATTCTTCATGCATTGTGGGCCTGCATAATGGCCCCACAGAAGTTTCAAGATTCCACACCATTAACAGCAGTGCTTTAGTGGACACGTCCCTGCTATTTCCCAGAACATGATTGTCAGAAGTCATCCCACCACTTACCAAAGGAAAGACAGATTGGCAATAGTCTTTTGCTTTTCCAGAATCCATGTGACACAAATATCCAATAAGATGAGAATAAAAATACCTATTCCTTTCCTTATTAATGCAAGCGTAAACATTTTTTTTTAAACTTCATTTTGATTACAATTTGATGGGGCCTCTGATGGTTGGATAAACCTGTCCTGGAGACCAAATTCATCCCATGGTTGTTGTTTTCTCTTCTACTATTTCCTTCAGTGTACAAATGCTACATACCTGTTAGAAATGAAAGGATACAATACCTGTTAAACTAAAACTACACCCAAGTAGATTGAGGCTCAGTTGGTGTTAGAGATGTTTATAGTGAAATAATGAAAACTTGTTTTAACTGGTGTATTTTGTTTTTAATTATCACACTAGATGCTGTTAAACCAAAAACAGAAAAAGAAAAATTAAGGGAATTGTTTCCAGCCCTCTGTAGGCCAAACAACCCCATTGTCAGGGTAGGTGTGTGTCTTTTTCTCTTGTTTGGAATCTGTCAGAGGAGTTGTTTTTGTTGTTGTGTGCCTTCAAGTCATTTCCAATGTATGACAACCCTAAGGAAAGCCTATCATGGAATTTTCTTGGCAAGATTTGTTCAGATCAAATTTTCCATTGCCTTCCCCTGAAGCTGAGAGCATGTGTCATGCCCAAGGTCACTCAGTGGATTTCATGGCCAAGCTGGGAATCAAACCCTGGTCTCTAGAGTCAGCAGGGATTATACCCAGTAAAATGAGTAGTGAGAGCAGATGGAGTTGGGAATTCATGGGTAAAAAAGCAAGGCAGCATTGCTGTTGGCATGCAGGAGTGTTGGTTGCAGGAGCAAATAATAAATAGAGAAGATATGTAAGAAGCCCAATATGGAAATCAGGCAACTCAGGCTTGGGAATGCAGTCAGAACTGAGTGAGCAACAAAATCCATCAGTCCCAAGAAGTTATGGGGGGGGGGGATCAGTTCTGCTGTCCTAAATGGATGGATATTTGATCTAGTATATTTAATTTAGTTTACATTTAGAAAGCAAAACTAAAAGTGTTGCTTTGGCTTTATGAGCTGTAAAAATATCTGAAAGGTTTTTCTAATAGCCCAAAGTAAATTTAAATGAAATCATTATGGGAGATTCTTAAATGTTATCCAAAATTTTACTGAAAAATTATTTTGATTGGAATACTTGTAAATACCCAGAGAAGAAAGTTTTAAATGCCCTTAATACCCTCTATGGGACACAAGGACAATTCTGCCATTTTTTGGATCTCCTGAGCTGTTTTATTCCAGGGATAGGTCTTTTAAATCCAAGAAGTAAACTGGAAATGGACTAATTTCCACTTTAAAAGGGCCACTCCTGGTTCAAAAGAGCCCTTGTGGCAAAATCACCCCAGAGTGTTGAGAGGCAATTTGAGTAAAATAATAAGCGATAAAAAAATATGCATTCCATTAAGGTGTAGTTAGATAGTTGCCTCTTCTTGGTCTAAGCACATTAATTTGAGCATGCCTGAATTCAAAATATATATTAAATAGAAGCAGGATATTTGCATGCATAAATTTTCTTTCCTATGAATTGTTAATTCCAACTTCAGATTTAGAGTTGGTTAGCATTGTATCAATTTTAATTGCTTATTATGGATTTATATTGCATTGTGTTTTCATTTTGTCATTTGTCTATGAATCCATTCATTTCTAAAGGAAAATCTGTTTTGTAGAACCCCTTATTGCTGCTTCCTCATTACTACTACTGTTTCCTGGCCAGAGTGAGCTGAATCCTCAGAACCAGGAATTATTCTATTTTAGTATAACTTCTGCCACGTAGATTTGAGAGAGATGCTAAAACAATAGATCTGCTGCCTATTCACGGACTTCCTTTTATTTCATTTACAGACAATGCTAGATGAAGATGATGTGAAAGTGGCAGCTGATGCCTTGAAAGAATTGGAAGCATTGATGCCAACAGCAGGCAAACAGGAGAAACACCGGAACAGCGAGGAACGGTAGGTAGGGCACATTCACGCCGTTTCAGTGCGTGGTCTCAAAAATCTTGCTTGGCTGCTTTGTTTCAGGCACAATATTCTGTCAGGAATTTATGAATATACTCAATAGGGAGGCCAAGATTGGAGTGCAGCTTACAGTCAAAAGAAGAGACAATATGTGGATGTTCCTTTTTGTTTTCATAAACAGTTGACAATATTTTATTCTCGTAGGAGTTAAATTAGGTTACTAGTTTGACTTTTCCTGGTGTTGCTAAATCTGCCATATTGTGCAGTCTTCTCATAGGCTAACTAAGCAGAGTGGCAGTGGCATTTTTAAAAACTTTTTTTTTCTTGCACACTCTTTTAGTTCTTGCTTCCTGCTTTGCCTTCTCTGTTGGTCCCCAGAATTCTCCTTCAATCAATTCTCCAAAAAGCTCTCTTCTGGCAGAACTGGCTTTTGCCACATAGACAAATCATAGCTGACCTTTTTCACTCTCCTTTTTCACCTTAGTACTGTTTCCTTTGAGAGCAATCTTAAAAAGAAAGAGAGGGAGACTTAATTTGAGTTCAATAGGAACGAAAAGGTGAAATGGATATATTCACTTCTACATGTTTCTCAAATTTACTATGCTTCAGCATCCTAAAATTGCTATTTCCCCCAATAATCTGCTGCCTAAATAGTTAATTTGTCTATCTGAATAAATTAATGCAATTAGATTAAACAATTGACCTACAGCAAAATATCTACACATAAAACAGATTGCTATCCATAATTATCTATCACATTATTCCACTTATCTCATCATTATCCCTCTCTCTTTTCCAAAATTCTTTGTTCACAAATCTTACTTCAAACTTAAATCTCAAAAACTGAGTATTTTAAAACCATATAAAGTCCAACAGTCTAACAGTTACTATTCTTTAAATTCCACATATGGCTTCTTTCCAGATTTCAACTTTTGCGTAAGGTAGGCATAGCCACATCATGACCTGAAGTCTTGAAGTAGACGTATTATGTCAAAAGTTTTAAATAGTGGGTCTTTTCATCTGTATTTCCCCTATGTAAACTGCTCCCCTTCACCAGGCTGCTTCCCTTTTGCAGTTCTTTGACACTTCAGGGTAATCAAAACTTCTCTACCATAGGAAACATTACTTTCCATAGATTTTGCCAATCAGGTTTTCTCAAAGGTTTTTCTAACTGCTTACCTTTTACAATTCTTCCACTCACCAGACAAGTCTCCACTTCTCCATTATGGATATTATTGCTTTGTATGAATTTTCCCCGCTCCTCATCATCCGGATTGGGGGTTGCTTTTTCTTCAAATCTTTATCTTCAAGTCTTCAAATTTTCCTTAATCTCCCATCTCAAAAACTAACTCCGCTTTCTGATTTTCCTTTAAATAAAGTTCCATGTTCTATCTGTAGTCTCATCTGTCTTAATTCGTCTAGAATTGTTTCAAATCAGTTGACACAACTGGTGCAGTTTTGTCTTTGATTTTGTATCTGTCAACATTTTGATAGCTGTCAAGTTGTCAAATCTAAAGCCAAGCCAAGCCAAAAAAAAAAAAAAATCCCTGTAAAGTTGCCATTTGTCTTCCCAACCTCTAAGTGTTATTGTTTCTTTCACTCAGATAGTAGCCACTCTTGCAAGGACTCATTGCTCTCTAAATCAGAAGTTAAAGTTCACAATTCGCTTCCTCTTATTGCATCATAGACTACAAGCTTGACCTTGTCTTTATCACAAAAAGATAAATAAATTTCTTGTTCCCATACCTTGAATATTAAGGAAAACATTAAATCTCAATCTACAGTCAGCCCTTCGTATCCATAGGAGTTCTGTTCCCCCCCTCCCCGGTTGCTAAACATCGCAGGATCTCAGGTCCCTTTAAAGCCAATGGTGATGCAATGTGTGCCCAGCCACTTTGGTGCAGCCGCACAGCCATGCTGACATTGAGGAAAATGGGGTGGGGCCATCTGTGGATTCTCTAGTCTGTGGATGGCAAGACTGCTTATACAGCAGGCTAACTGTATAATCCAGTGATTTTCCTTTAAAGTCTTTCAACGCTTAATTCAGTTTAATTGTCCTTTTAATTCTTTAATTCAGCAGCATTATTTTTCATTTTAATTATTAAGAACCAAAAGTAATCTACTCACAGTTCCAATTGTAGAAGTATAGATCCTGGAAGTTAAGTGTCCCCATTAGCTTGCAACTTACCTTGATCTTAATTCAAAAGGAGATTAAGAAATTGAAAGGCTGTTTCTTCTGTAGTCTTTGATATCTAGAATGTGGCTGGGCATGATGGTTCCCTCTTGGTCCCCTCCATTCCATTCATGTAAAAGCAACATTCTAGTGTGATCTAAACATTAGAAACAGAGTCCTGGACAACACACGAGCAATCCCCAGCCCCCCCCCCCCATACCAGGGAGACGGTATCCTCTGGCTTGGGTCTCCTCAAGTTGGCAGATACCACATTTAGCATCTCCCACAGTTTAACATTTATGGGCCAAGGTGATAAGATGTCATTTCAGCTGGAAGTCCAGCAGTATGGGAAGTTCTTAACCTAAGTCTCTCTCTTGTTTCTTCTATGGATAGTTCAATAATTTAATTTTTTTCTCATCGTGTTCTTTGCGCACTACTTTGTTGCCCCATTAGGCAAGAAGACACACAGGATTTGCTCTTCTGCCCTGACTCCTGGCTTTGTCCCTCAGTTTCAAACCCTTCTTTCTCCTAATGCCCAATGTGCCTGACTCAGGTCATGATTCCTAGCTTCAGACTTCAGATGTTTTCAACTTAAAATTATTTAAATGGAGATGAGGTGATAAAAGATAACATTGCCCTGTGGAACTCTAGAATGTGAATGGCAGTAAGCAGAGTTCACATACCCCTTGTGTCATCTTCTGGAAATGTCCCCAAAACCCAATCTATGGGCTCTATGGGCAACGAGTTCCAGAGACTCGGGGCGGATATGGAGAACGCTCGCCTAGCTGTGGTTGAAAGTCTAGTGTCTGGAACTCTTAATAGATATTGCCCGCTCGATCTAAGTGTGTGGGGCGGATTGTGTGGGGAGAGACGGTCCTTTAGGTACTCTGGGCCCAAGCCATTTAGGGCTTTATAGGTGATAACCAGCACTTTGTACTGAGCCCGGAAGCAAATAGGCAGCCAATGAAGGTCTTTCAAAACCGGTGTTATATGGTGGGTCCTGGGTACACCAGTGACCAACCGAGCTGCCATATTCTGCACTAATTGTAGCTTCCGAGTGTGATACAAAGGCTGCCCCATGTAAAGCGCATTGCAGAAATCCAACCAAGAGGTTACCAGAGCGTGTACTACCGTTTCAAGGTCCCTCCGGTCCAAGTAGGGACGAGTTGGCATAACAGCCGAAGCTGAAAACAGGTGCTCCTGACCGTCGCATCCACCTGAGATGTAAGGTGGAGTGACGGATCAAGAAGCACCCCCAAGCTGCGTACAGTGTCCTTTACGGGGAGTGTGAGCCCGCTCAGGACTGGTGGAACCACCTCCATCCTTGGGCCGGGAGGACCTATCACAAGCACTTCCGTTTTCTCTGGATTCAGGCTGAGTCTGTTTTCCCTCATCCAGTCCGATTCCAGACAGGCCACGAGAGGAGCGACGCCATCCCCGGTCACTGCATCAGTCGGAGACATAGAGAAGACTAATTGGGTGTCATCAGCGTACTGATAACCCCGCGCCCCATGCCTCCGGATGATCTCTCCCAGCGGTTTCATATAAATGTTAAAGAGCATGGGAGACAGAATAGCTCCTATCATGAGCAGCAGATACTATCATGAGCAACAGATACTGACAGAATGAAGAGGATTAGCAGGATAGCATTTCCCATGTTCATTCTAGGGTGGAATTATTAGTTTGGCTCAGGTGCATTGATGTGTGAACCTGGCTGGGAGCTAGATTGCACTGGTCCAGAAAATCCACTTTGTTCCAAGATACCTGGCTCTAATGGTCCAGAGAGATGCTTGAGACATGATTCACTATTATCAGCTGCACCCCACACATAATTCCACATACTCCCTACAGGGCAATACCACCATATTTTTGCAGCTGGGCACTTTCTGCACCACTGCCCTAAACACTTATCACAGAATCAGGACAGGCAATATTTAAGCAAAATTTTATATATATATATATATATATATATATATATGATTAAATTAAATTAAAAAAAAACATGGTAAGGTGAACATTTTATATCTTGTGTATGAACTGTGATTCATCCAAACAGTTGTGACTACTGGGAGCCATAAACACATTAATTGTATTGTATTAAAGTGGCCTCTGAACAAATGGTACATGAGTACAGTCTTGATACTTGTTGTTATTAGGACCAAGAAAAAACACAGAAGTCGCAGTCGCAGTAGGGATCGGGATCGAAAGCGGAAGCGAAAGTCCTCCTCTCGCTCCCGGACACGAGAACGACATAAGGGTAAATCAAGGTACCGCTCCAGGAGCAGAAGCCCTAGTTGGGACCGCAAAGAGCGGGAAAAGCCTGTGGAGAAAGGCAATGAGCGATGGAGGGATAAGCATGTGGACCGGCCCCCACCAGAAGAACCTTCCATTGGGGATATCTACAATGGCAAAGTCACCAGCATCATGCAGTTTGGCTGCTTTGTTCAGCTCGAAGGACTCAGGTATCTGATAAAATGTGGCTGTTACATTTTTCATTTCCATCTGCAATTCTAAAAAGTGGGTGAGGAGGGCATTTAACTGTACTGTGCCTTGTATTATTGTACCCATTTAAGTAATGTAACTTGGTAAATTGTGATCTCTAATTTTACCAGCTTTTATAAGCAAACTTCTTGATTATACAGAACTCTTCAGAAGTCTGGGTAACTTTATTGCTTCATTCTGAATAGGTAGTTACAATCCAGGTAACTTTGTTCTTTCTTGGGGTTGGAAGAGCCAACAACTTTTGGGTGAAAATCAGCCATGTCCAACATCCCTTCTTGCCAGATTGGATAGTACAAGCTAGTGGAGATTTCTGGCTAGAAAAAATTTGATTCTCTCTCTTTCTTCTCATGCTTTGTAACTATCAATAGAATTAAAAGGATGTTTATTTAAGAAGAAAAACAAATATAAATAGACTACATAATTAAAGTCTCCTGTTGTGTGCTTTCAAGTAGTTTCTCACTTATGATTCAGGAGAATCTATCACTGGGTTTTCTTGGCAAGATTTGTTCAGAGTGGTGTTTTCCATTGCCTTCCTCTGAGGCTGAGAGAGTGTAATTGGCCCTAGGTCACCCAGATTTCCAGAGTTGTAGTCCAATGCTAAACCATTACACCATGCTGGCTTTTTAAAGAGCAATCCCTCCTCAGAGATCTACCGAAAAGAAAAAAGTCTTTCCCTTCATATTTGGCTTTATAACACTTCATACATGATAATTTTACTGTGGATAGATCTGCAATTTAGAACATTAGGGAGTTCCAGCTTGAGGTACAGCAGGCATTTTCTGAATCATCCCTATCTGGATCTTTCACTTCCCTTTAGGAAGCGCTGGGAAGGACTGGTCCATATTTCAGAGCTGCGCCGGGAGGGACGTGTTGCAAATGTGGCTGATGTGGTGAGCAAAGGCCAGAGGGTCAAGGTCAAAGTGTTGTCCTTCACTGGCTCTAAAACCAGCCTCAGTATGAAGGTAGGAGATGCCCTCCATTCCATGTAAACCCACATCCCTTCTGCTTCTGTTTCTTTTTCTTATCCTTTCCTCCTGTTGCCCCCTTTTGTCTTTTAAGTCCTTCCTCTTTAACCAAGCCATCTTAAGCTTTTCTTGCTGTTCCCCTGCTGTCTCCTGCCTCTAGTACCCTGAATTTTCTTTCATTATCTTTACTTTCTTTGGCTATGTAACATAACAACGTCCAAAACACGCTGCAGAAATAATCCCGTTTGAGAATGCTTTAACGGTCCTAGCTTAGTACTAGGGAATCCTGGGAATTGTAATTTATTGTGGCACAAGAGCTCTCTGTCAAAGAAGGCTAAATGTCTCACAAAACTACAGTTCCCAGAATTGAGCCAGAGCAGTTAAAGAAGTCTCAACCCTGATTATTTCTGCAGTGTTTTCAATCATAGATTTCTGATTTGATCCAGGGGCTGGGTGTTATATTCAGAATATTGTAATGCATTCAGTATTTCATTGAGTCATACATACTTTAGTCAGCTGGGAGACTGAGCTGCTGCCCTTGTCCTTCTGGCATCTTCAGTAGCTCAGCTGTTCAAGTCTAATGCAATTTTGTAAATAAATATAAAAAGCAAACCTTGCCAATTACCTGAGCTCTCTTGCTCGCATGCCACTCCCATATTTCTTGTGAATATAGTGCCGGGATGCTGATTCTGTCCCTGATTTGGGTAAGCCTGTTCTGCAATTAGTTTGATGTGGGCAAGACATTAGTTATTTCATTTGCCTTTTAATTCTTACCAACAGTTTTAATGAAGGGGTATAAGTGGGAAAGGTCAGGAGTCTGTTGCAAAGACCATTCCAACGGCTGTCTACCACTAACCCCCTAAGTTAATAAGAGGCACAAAAAGAGCACTTTTTTTGCCAAAGCTGTTTTATTCCTGGGACATTCAACATAGAAATAGTTGTGGTCAGTACTTGCCTTTTCAGTCTAAGGAATGTGTTTTGCTGCAGGCTAATTACAAGACTAGGCTAATTACAAGACTAGGCTAATTTTATATTTTGGGTGGGGTTTTTTTTAACTAAAGTTACATTTTATTACTCCTTGTGGGACATCTGTAACTCCTGTTCACATTAGGATGTAGATCAAGATACAGGGGAAGATTTGAACCCAAACAGGCGTCGGAACCTTGTTGGAGAGACTGAAGAGACAGCCATGCGAAATCCAGATCGGCCCACTCACCTCTCTTTGGTCAGTGCTCCTGAAGTAGAGGATGATACATTGGAGCGAAAGCGTCTCACTCGCATTTCAGACCCAGAGAAATGGGAAATCAAGCAGGTAACAATTTGTGCTTCATATTAGTCATATTCCTCAAGCCAAATGAGTGATTTAAAGCCTGAGAAATTGCTCATTCACCTTTGTGCCAGCAACAGAGTCTGCAAGCAGCTAGAATCTATCTTTTCTAAGTGTACACTTGAACTCCCTCCTGTAGGTGTCATAACAGTCTTTTAGGATATTAGCCCAACTCTCTGCAGATTCAGTGACATTTATTCTGACATTTTATTTTGGAGGATTTGATAGAGATGCTAAATACAGCCTTTATTCTTAATGCTTGACTGGCATCTGTGACTTGAAACTTCCTGTGTCTGACCTCTGTTGTCCATGGTCACAACCAGACTAGACTACTGTTGTGTGTTATACACTGCAGTATGTTATACCGTTAACTCCATGTGTTATACACTGCATGGGCCTGCTTTTAACACTATAAAGCAGAATATCGTCTTTAGAGATGCTTTACCACACACTTCTCTTGTCTTAATATGCCATCAATGGGATAAGGGGCACTTCCTGTTGTGGCCTCTGGAATTAAGGTACTTCATTAGCTCCCTTTCCATCAGTCATTATAACAAAGAAAACAAACTAAAAATCAGGCCATTAACATTTAGTTGATAATGGCAATTTGTTCTGAAATGAGATGTTTTGTTGTAGCTGGTACTGTACACGTCTTCTTTTAAAGTCATAAGCTGGTTGGGGTGAGGCAGCTAGATGGTCCTGTTTATAGAAGGGGGTGGAGAATGCATTTGCAACCTCTCATAACTCAGTGGTATAGATTGACTGAGACGGTACCTATTTGTGAGAGAGTTTGTATGAATATAAAGAGGATGCTTGCAAAACCTTGTGCTCAGAACAGTGCAAAAGCTGCTTTGGGCTGGACTTGAAAATGCCTGCTTTCATGTCATCTTTCCTAGATGATTGCTGCCAATGTGTTGTCCAAGGAGGAGTTCCCTGACTTTGATGAGGAAACAGGAATTCTGCCGAAGGTTGATGATGAGGAAGGTAATGATAATGCTGGGTCCTCAGATGGTCTAGCGCTCATATTAGTTGTTGTATTCCTTCATTGTTTCTGACTTATGTAGACCGTAAGGCCCAAGTTTAATCCCATGAGTAAAGACAAACTGAAAACATCCTATGCACTCCGCTCCCAAGAAGAGCCCGTTAAGTCACATACCCCTACCCCTGCCTGAAAAACATTACCTGTGTTTACTCTTCAGAGCTTAGTCTTTCTTTTGCATTGGTTACTTTCATGGGTAATATTTATTTTGCACCTGGTCTGCACTGAATTCAGAAATTGTAGCTGACTCCCCTAAGTCAGTGCCTAAAACCTGCGTTCATTGGAGAAAGCAATTTTTCACCATGCCGTTTATATCTGTTCCATAGTCCAGTACTTGGAGTTGTTTTGGAAGAATATGGGGAGGAACTGACAGTAGGAGTCTAACTGCATTTATTTTGATGGACCATTCTTGGCTTACAGGCTGCTAGGTGCCATCTTTAATTTATTTCATAATTTATTTGGTAAAGAAAGAGAGGACTTATTAACAAGAATGATGAAATTTTGCTTGAAATTGTAATGTACTTAAAACTGACTAGTTCTTTCTTTTAGATGAAGATCTGGAAATTGAATTGGTAGAAGAGGAGCCACCATTCTTGAGAGGACACACAAAGCAGAGCATGGACATGAGCCCCATCAAGATTGTAAAGGTAATGAGATCTTAATAATGAATTTCTCCATAATTACTGTTAGTGAGGAAGAATGTGGAATATATACTGAAACAAAATTTAGGAATAAGTTTTGTTGCTACTGAGGATTGTGAAAACATCTTCCAGTATCCCAGGGACAGAGAAAGAGTGGTTAATTTTGTACACAAGAAATTCATATTCTCCTATTCTTCTTTCACTGCTTCATTCATGAACACTGCTGTGTCTTCCCTGTTCACACCAAATTTAAGAATTTTCAGCACCTTCACTACCTTACCTCTGCTAAGACTTGTCTTTTGCCTTTCTCAAGACTTTGCTTCCTCCAGGGTTAAAAATCAAATGTGCTCTGATCTTTTAATATGTCTTTCATTTTTTTCTGCCTTTCTTTTTCTGTTCCTCCACCTTCAATCCTTTCCTCTACCCTGCCCCCTATGGCTTGATCATTTGAATACTTTGTTTCTTTTCTAATTCCACCACATGCTCTGTTGATCCCATCTTGTTCTGGTGGTCACTTCTCTGAATGTGCTTTCATTCCACTGTATAATCCATCTATCTTTCTCTTTTGGCCATTTCCTGATAACATTTAAACACATCAAGGTTTACACTGTTCCACTCAAATTATCACAGCACCCATTCTCCCTCTTCAAATTCTACCTAATCTCTCTTTTGCCCAATGTCTCCAAATTTTTAGAATATGCTGCTTAATTATGCTGTGTCAGTTTTTTCTGTTTTTTACTCAGTCTTTCTCTATCCCTTGTGCTTCACTTGCTGTCTTCACAAAAATCACAGGCAACCGATTCCTAGAAATTCTCTTCAAATAGCAAACTGCATTATTCCAACCCCCATCACGTTATTGGACTGCAAGTCTCATCAGTCCTAACCATCATTGGAAATGGTGAGGAATTACAAGAGGTGAACTTCAAGAACATATAATATTCACCCTTGCTTTAAAGCTGCTGTTCAGCTTCATTCTTCTTGATAGATCTGCTGCCTTAATACATTTGGTCTTCACTCTTGCTTTGCACTGTTTGTGAAGTAGGTCTCTTTTATTCTGCCCTCGTATAGTTACCTCCCAACCTCTCATAATTATTTTATTACTTCTATTAAAACCTTCCTCTGCTTCTCCATTTCTTCATTGAGGACATCAAGGCATAGTTCTTGGCCTTTGGCTTTGCTCTTTCTCTACACATTGTCCTTGTGAGATACCATCTTGTGGATTTCAATGCCATCTGTGTGCAGATTAGACTACCTTTCCTCCAAATTTACACCCTCCATCAAAAGCCATTATGTCTAGCTCCTTCTCTGATATTTTTGCTTTGGTGGTGTTCTGTCAGCCCAAGCCCAATATCTCTAAGACCAAACTGTTCATCTTTCCTCCCAAGCCTGCCTCTCACTTGACATTATTTTTTGGGACTATTAACATTTACCCTGTTGAATATACAGACATTCTTCTCTTTGTCCCTATACTCCTTTCTAGCCCAGATCACATCAGTTCGCCCCTTACAGTCTGGTCCTTCCTTTGTTCCCTGAGGAAAATCTTTGATCCATAAACCAGTCCTCTTTTTCCAGAATTAACTTCAGTCTTTTTCTCTGGCCTTCCATTGTCTCATATTGATTGCATTGTATCTTGTGTTGCTCTGATTACATGACCCCCACCCTGCCACCCAGATATTTCATTGATTTTCTGTCTGTTTCAATATTTAGCACAAACATATCATCCTTGCCTTCAGGGGCTTGTTCTGTTTTCTTTACTCTTATATGCAAATAATCCCCTGTCTGTAACACTCATTTCTAGAGTTTTACTCCCCTTTATTTTCTGAAGGTTTCAAATTCCCTCCAAAGACTACTTTTCCTTTGCTGTCCGATGTAAGCCTAGAATGTCCAATTATTGATTCGTTAGGACTCTGTCCTCTTGTACTTTATTGTTAAAACTCTATACCTACTAATGATGCCATATAAACTAGCAAAGGTATAAACTAGCAAAAGTATCCAGCTTTAGGCATGTTACAATAACATTGTTCTAGCATGAGCCATGAAAAGCTTCAAGCTATGTTATAAAGCTGTCAAAGCATGGAAATAGTTTAGTGTTCTTGTCCTTGTAACTTTTAAGGCTGAAAATGAGGTTGATTGTAGGAAAATCTTTTGTGCTTTAGGTGAATGGTGAGGGTAGAAGCAGACAGACAACAGTTTTTTTGCACAGTAGCAAATTCTGTTCTGCATCAAAAAAACAGAGCATCCATATTTTCCATTGTTTATTCCAGAATCCTGATGGCTCCCTGTCACAAGCAGCCATGATGCAAAGTGCACTGGCTAAAGAAAGGCGAGAACTGAAGCAAGCCCAGCGGGAAGCAGAAATGGATTCTATCCCCATGGGACTCAACAAACACTGGGTGGATCCCCTTCCAGATGGTACACCAAATCCTTTTTCTAACTATATTGGTTGTCTAAAAATGTCCTCATCTTCTTCTGAGATGTTAATTCTCTGAACCCTTGCTTAGTATTAAGGTCCATGAAACTTATTTAGCAAGCCTGCAAGGATTGAGGCTGCAGAATACATTAGCAAAGAATCACCTGCCTGTTGCAAAAAATTTGAATCTCTGGAACAGAAATAGGCAAAACACTTGAGTTTAAAAAAAATGCCCTGCTTTTTTGCTCCTAAATTTCCCCAGACTTGCTATGGAGGGGTGCATTTTTGTGCCACATTTCCCCCTTCCCCGGCCATTTTAGGCTTTTTTTAAAAAAACAGGAGCCAAACACTTCCTCTTGAAAAAAGTCCTGTCCCAGTCTAAAATGGCCTGGGGGACCAAATCATGGCAAAAATGCAACCACACAACCTAGAGTGTGTCTAGGAGCATGGCGGGGGGGAAACATGGGTTGTTTTGTTTTGATTTGTCTTTGCACGGGGTGTAAACCTCTTCAAAGTCTCCTGGGAGCCAGTGCAGTTGGTACCCTCCAGTTCCCACTGTGGTCTAGAATAAGTCAGAAGATCTTACAGAGAACTATACTATTTCATAATACTTGCTCTGTACTTCTAACTTCTAATTTTTTAATTAGCTAGTCTTTTTTAATTAGCTAGTCCTTGGAGTAAACTCTTAGGGCCTAGTGGCCCTTATTTCTAAACATTTCTAGGACTCTGTGATTAAGGAGGAGGTTCATGCCCTTCTCCAAGTCAGTAGTCCTTGCTCCTGATATTTTTATAGCATTTTGCTGGCTGGTCACTATGATAGATCAAAGTGGTCTTTAGGTTTGTTCTAGCACTATGGAGTTAATTTCTTTTTCTTGATTGACCTGACTGCTGTTTAGAGGCCTCTTTTCACATATATCAGCAGATCTCACCCACCAGCTGTATTGTTCCAACTGGCATGGAGAGGGCAGGCTTTTCTGTACACTCTTTATTTACTTGTCTAGTGCTATTTGTTTGAATTCATTTTGTTATCTCCATTCCTTCCAATGGGTATCTCTTTCTAGTTAGCTCTCTTTTACTGCCTATATATTGCCAAAAAATAGAATTACAATCTTCATTGGCTGTTTCTTTCTCCTTCTCAGTGGATGGGAGGCAAATTGCTGCAAACATGCGGGGTATTGGTATGATGCCCAACGACATCCCGGAGTGGAAGAAACATGCTTTTGGGGGCAATAAAGCTTCTTATGGCAAAAAGACTCAGCTGTCAATTATTGAGCAGAGGGAAAGTCTCCCTATTTTCCGTCTGAAGGACCAGCTTATTCAGGTAAGGCCTGGAAAGGTATTTTGGTCAGAACTATGCCAATGGGCCTTTAACTCTAACCATCCCAGCTTGCCTATCATGCTGTTCTAGTCTGTACCGGAGACAATGCTGCTGTGCCAAAGTCCAAAGGAACAACAAGAATGATGCTTACTCTTTTAATTCTCCAAGTCAAAAACCCAAAACCTGCAGCTGGGGAAGATGATGCAGTTTAATATGTTACTGGTCCCATCTGGGAAAGTTTTACTTACAGCCTGCTTTTTTGTAAAATATCCATGGTGACTTACAGTCCCGTGAATAAAAATGTGCACACTAAGAACAAAAATGTTTAGTGAAATATTTTAAAATTACATTAAAGGTAACAGTGTAAAATATCAACTTGAGAGTAGTCTGCATAGATGAAAATAGTCTCTCCACACAGATTTGCTGCTCCAGATGTCCAAAACCTAAGTAAGCAGGCATAACATCCAAAGTTGTTTTGTAGGGAATTTGCAAAATACAAGATAAAATTAAGTGTATAGAGATGTGGTATAAAGGGTACTTGTATGGCCTGGAATGCCTGTTCAGGTATGTATTTCAGTAACAGTAAAAACCAAAGGTTTAAAAGAGAGTTCAGGTTTGGACTGATAGGATAATCTCTTGCAATAATTTGTGCAATAATTTATTCATATGAAGAAGATGTATATTTTCCACTTTTACATAAAGAAGGAAAAATTGGAAGAGGTTTGACTATAGCAACCTTACCTGTGAACCCTACTCTCATATGAACCATCTTTTTTCAATACCTTCCCCTTCCAGGCTGTCCATGATAACCAGATTCTGATAGTCATTGGAGAGACTGGTTCTGGGAAAACTACACAGATCACTCAGTACCTAGCCGAAGCTGGCTACACCTCCCGCGGTAAGATAGGCTGCACTCAGCCTCGCCGAGTGGCTGCCATGTCTGTTGCCAAGAGGGTATCCGAGGAGTTTGGTTGCTGTTTGGGCCAGGAGGTAAGATGTGATGCTGGTGTTTTGCAGTGTACTGGAATGGAGGAGAGATTGTCTGCTAGCTATTATAGTAGCAATGCTGATGACTTTACATCAATGGTAGGAGCTGCATTGTTGATTTTAAACTGGCAATAGAAGGTGCCCATTTAAATTTCCATAGATCTGTAGGTCCTGAAGTTACATACCGGGATGCTGATTTTGGAATCTGATAATCATTTTCTGCACCTTTGTGGTGTACGCACTAAACTGTGAAGTCCACATAGCCCGGCTTGTATCTTTTGGAGATGTGCATGGGTATGTAGTTGTACTTAGGACCATCATAAAAGAAATAGCAAGAGAACAGCTGGGAGATATAGATCTGATTTAGTAGCTTGAGATTTTCCATTCTTACTTTTAACTGTTGTCCACTATTTTTTGCATGAAAACTAGCTTGAATGCCACTGTATTGGAATGGAAGCAGCTCTTCATTCACCACTGCTGTTTTTCTTTCTCCACTTACTTGAAGGTTGGCTACACTATCCGATTTGAGGACTGCACCAGCCCTGAGACAGTGATCAAGTACATGACAGATGGTATGCTGCTGCGAGAGTGCCTCATCGACCCAGATCTGACACAATATGCCATCATCATGCTGGATGAAGCCCACGAACGCACCATACACACTGATGTTCTCTTTGGTCTTCTGAAAAAGGTGTCAGTTCATTCAAATTTTCCCTGTTCCCTTAAAATAATGTCTTTGTTAGCAGTACCTTCATTTGTGGCTATAATGTAGAAATTAACTCTGTATTATAAAAGTTTTTACTCAACCTTAACAGAAGGTCTCTTTGTTCTGAATCCCAGATGTGGATTAGGGTCATGGATTAGTCTAGCTTCCCCTTTTAGTTTGGCTTGTATCACTATATGTTCCTTTTCTACACTTGTCATACTTGGTTAACTTTGGTCTCCTACAGACAGTTCAGAAGAGACAGGACATGAAATTGATTGTGACGTCAGCCACCCTAGATGCAGTCAAGTTTTCTCAGTACTTCTATGAAGCCCCCATCTTTACCATCCCAGGCAGAACGTACCCAGTTGAGATACTCTACACTAAGGAGCCAGAGACAGATTACCTGGATGCCAGCCTGATTACTGTCATGCAAATTCACTTGACAGAGCCACCAGGTATGGAGCAAGACTGATTGTAAGTGTGCAGTCCTAAATTACAAGGAGGTGTTGTGAAATAACATGGAAAGAATAGGGAAGGATTCCTGTGCCACCAAAAAAATAAAAATAAAAAAAAATAAAAAAAGAAAGAAAGAAAGAAAGAAAGGAGAAGAAAGAACATTGCATGAATACATAAAAACATTTGGAGATTTGTAGAGACCACATGAAGGCTTCTTCCAGAATGCATATCTTTTCTTTCAACAGTGTCCACTTTTTTTTAGCAATTTTCATTTTGGTGTGCAAACTTACAGATCTGTGCTTTTTAACATGCTGGGGCTAGCTGGTGGGTCTTATCTGCTTGCCCTTTGTCTCTCATGCATATTCAGTAAGAGACTCTAGGCTCCTTTCCTGTTTTAAGGAGGCATACATGGATACAGTTCCCTGTTGTGTGCCTTCAGGTAATTTCTGACTCATGACAACTCTTAAGGCAAACACATCATGGGATTTTCTTGGTAGAATTTGTTAGGGATTTGCCCTTACCTTTTTCAGAGGTTGAGAGACTGTGACTTACCTAAGGTCACCCAGTAAGCTTCCATGGCTGAATGGGGATTTGAACCCTGGTCTCCCAGTGTCCTGTTCAACAGTCAAACCACAACGCTGCACCCTTCTCTGTTCAAGCTTCTGAAAACGTTTGTGTTTCTTCAGTCCTCTGTCACCATCTTCCCAAGGCTGATAAATCTTAGCTGGACAGAGAACAAGGAAAAAATGGGGTCTGGGCAGACATAAAGAGACATTGCAAAAAGAAGCTACCTTCTCAGTTAATTGAGATATGCTTGTCTGTACCCATTCACTATCAAACTAAAGTCAGGTCCACTCTAAAGGGTTAACTGGAAGGAAACCCTTCCTGGTTTTGGTCCTGTCTGTTCTTGAATCAGTAAATTACTCAGAGGCTTTCTCCATTATCTACACCATTATTGCTAGTGATATGTAGTCTCTCCCTCCATTCCCAGCACTTTGTATATTATGGTAGGAAAGAGGTCTGCTGGTACCTCAGTGGCTAGATTGATGAGATGCTGAAATGGGGAAAAGCTAATGTTCCAGGGCCTCCACAGGGTTTCTCTCTAAAGGAGTTGGTTAACATATCCACAGCTTCAAAGAGGCAACAAAAATTGTCGGCAAAATACCACACCTGTCTCCTCCTGTATTGAATGCTTCAGATCTCACATCAAGGACTCACAGGCACCTGAAACAGTAGCACTTTCATTTCCTCAGTGAATATAGCAGGAGTCAACAAATCAACAGGTTGGGGGACAGAATGTTCAGCGTTTAGTAGTAATACAGTGGTCCCCCGGGTTACGAAGGTAATCCGTTCCGGATTACCTTTCGTAACCTGGAAGCTTTCGTTTCCCAGGGGACCGCTATTTTCAATGGACTGCGCGGCCGATTTAAAGGGGCCGCGCGTTTTTTTTCATATCCCGGGGGATACTTTAGCGGTCCGGCGGCTTTCGGATCCCGGGGTTTTCGCAACCCGGGGGATTCGTAAGCCGGGGGACCACTGTAATGTATATTCTGTATTTGCCATCAAATTCTGTTTCTTCAGATTTCTCTCACAGAATTTCTGACTGAGATTTCTCATTTCCTTTTGGTTAAAAATTTAGTTGTTAAAAACTGGCTTGCTGGCACAAGAAGGAAAGTATGACTGTGATCTCACATTTCTGTCTATCTGCGAAGTTGCTAGTACTGGCTACTGATCTAGCTATAGGTGGACCTCACCATAGGAGTCACTTTACTTTGTTGCAGGAGACATTCTGGTGTTTTTGACTGGCCAAGAGGAGATCGACACTGCCTGTGAAATTCTCTATGAGCGGATGAAATCTCTGGGTCCTGACGTGCCTGAGCTGATCATCTTGCCTGTGTATTCAGCACTGCCCAGTGAGATGCAAACACGAATTTTTGATCCAGCTCCCCCAGGTAGTCGAAAGGTAACTGTTCCCACATTTTCTAGCACAGTGTTTTCTACCTCTTATATAGTGCATAAGAAAGGTTCCTTCTAAATCAGACCAAGGGTGCATCAGCACTATAGAAATAATGCCGTTTGACACCACATTATCTGCCATGGCTCCAGAAGCCTGGGATTTTTAGTTTTGTGAGGCACCAGCACTCTTTGGCTGAGAAGGATAAAGATATTGTAAAACTACCAATACCAGGATTCCATAGGATGGAGGTACAACACTTAAACTGCATTATTTCTACAGTGTAGATGCACCCTAAGGTGATATCAACGAGCAACTCCAGCAGGCCATGTGGTGCTTGTTAACAATAGTATCATTACAATGTGATGGTTACAAGCAGGGCACTTCATGCAAGTCATGCAGATCTTTCTCTAGTAAGTTCCATTCTTTCAGCTGTTCCTCTCTTCATGTTTTAATAATGCTTTTCACACATTGACGAGGGAGAAATTTGGCTAACAGCCCTGTAATTTCATTGCTCCTGTCTGGATGCCGTTTGAAAAATGAGTGCTGTGCTAGCTGCCTTCTAGTAAGAAGGCTGATTTTAGTGATGAGTTTGCATATTTTTGGAAGCTCAAAAATCTCACATTCGAGGGTTGAAGCACTTTTGCTGGTATGCTGTCTAGATCTGACTGTTAGAGGTTTTTTTTTCTCAGAGCAATATGTATCTCTCCAGATGTTGGACTGCAGTTTCTTTCACCCCTCACCTATCTTGGCACTGAGTCTGATGAAGTTTGTAAGCCAAGAACATCTGGAGAGAAGCACTTTGTCCATCCTTGTCTTATGACCTTGGACTGAATCCTGTTTGTAGTGTCAATGAGATCAGCTCAATTGATTCAGTGGATGTGCACCCCCTCCCCTACTGTCTTCCCAAACTGTTTTTTCAGAGAGGGCATCTCTAACAATTTATGCAAGGAATGCTAATAGTCTCTTTAGGTGACTATGATAGAAAAAGTTTCAGTAAAACCCTGCTTTGACATCTTGTTTTCTTGTCTGACTGTAACCTTTTCCCCCCTATGCAGGTAGTCATTGCCACAAACATCGCTGAAACATCACTTACAATTGATGGCATCTATTATGTGGTAGACCCTGGCTTTGTGAAGCAGAAAGTGTACAACTCAAAGACAGGGATTGATCAGCTGGTTGTGACACCAATTTCCCAGGTATGCAACATGAACTGGATGGCTGTTCTATTTGGAACCTGCAGTTGGGGTGGGCAAGAGATACCACAATCCCTATTACTGGATGGATGGATTTACCTTACTCAGGACCCTGAAGTGTGAAAAAATAACAGCTTCTTCTTGCCCCCTTCACTCTCAGATTATACAAAACAGTGCTCACACCCTTTCAAATCTATTATCACTCTCAGTATGGAATACGGAACAAAAAAATGGTCCAAACTGAATCTATCTTTGTTAGGAAAAATTTCAACAATGAGATGAATGTCTTATCGAAACTACAATACCTATTCCAGAACTTACCAACCATCAAGAATGATAAGCCATTTAAACAATAGGATAAATAGTTACCAAACTTCATATGGCAAGGGAAATTAACTCAAGAATCAAATTGAAAATTTTACAAGATACAAAGGAAAAAGGTGGACTAGGACTATCCAGTGTGAAGGTATACTACCATGCTTACTGTCTGTTATGGATGAAAGAGTAGATGACAATTGAGAACAAGAGATTGCTGCAGTTAGAAGCATTTTATCAATACTGTGGATGGCATATATTCCTATGTTACAACAAATTTAAATCCAATAGAATATGCAAACCATTATGTGAGAAAATCCTTACTGAGAGTATGGCTGAAAAACATGAAACATTTTGTCCAGAAATCCCATTGTAGATCTCACCATATGAAGTATTCCATAAAAAAAAAATATGCATAGAAATAATTGGCTCACATATAGGAATCTATTGAAATAATAAAGATGACGAATAGCAAATGAAATCCAAAAAAGAACTTAGCCAAGAAGGTATTGTGTCTCACTGGTTTGTTTATTCAACTTGCAGATAAAAATGAAAGAAATATAAAACTAGAGGAATTCAAAATGAAAAAAATGAACTAGACACATTGCTCCAATCTGAAAACAAAAAGATAATAACAAAACTATATAAAAGGTTAATGACTTATGAAGCAGAAGAAGAAACAGTTAAAACCAGTATGATTAGATGGGCACAAAATATCAGCCATGCAATATTTCTGGAGCAATGATCAAAAATGTGGAATCAAAATAATAAATTCACCAGATATAATTACTTAAAGGAGAATTACTATAAAACCTTTTATAGATGGTATTTAACCCAAACTTGCCAAAATCTATGGAAACCAGAAAAAAGTGGTGAATGAAATGGCACTTTTTACCACATGTACAAAGGTAATTTTTTGGAGGAACAGAAAATATAACAGAAAATCTTAAGAGCAATGACCGGCTCATACCAGAACTATATTTGTTAAATATGTTGGACAGTCAAACAGAAAAGAAATATGGGAAAATCTTACTATATATGGTCACAGCCATTAGAATTCCATATGCCAAAAAATGAAGGAAAAAAAATCTCCAACAAAGAGGCACAGATTCTTAAACTGATAGATGTATCAGAAATGGATACACTTGGAAATGAGAGTTTTAAATGAGACTGGAGATTATTAGGATACCAGATTCTTAGTTTGTAGTGTATAGTCATAGATCCCCCATTAATTCAATAACAGTTTTCTTTGACTGTTTTCACAGCCTTGTTGTATCTCTTGCTGCTGGTTTCCATTCCTCTATGTCATATCCTGGTTGTCCCATTAGTATGTGAGTTTTCCTCCATTTTCCTATCTTGTTCAGCTTGTCTTTATTGAAAGATTTCTAGCTCTTTCTGTAGACTAGTAACAAATAGCTGTCTAGATGTTATTGAGTTATAGCTTATTTCCCATTGGTTAGAAGGCCTGCTACTGATGGGAGTTGCAAACCAAGAACATAATGAGGGCTAAACATTTTTTACTACATTTAGCTCTCCAGCACTAAATAAAACATGCTGTGAAGACAGTAGAAGTAATTTGTGCATCCCTGTGGTTTGTTTCTCGTGATTTCCTTAGGCACAAGCAAAGCAACGAGCTGGGAGAGCAGGGAGAACAGGCCCTGGCAAGTGCTACCGACTCTACACAGAACGTGCCTACCGTGATGAAATGCTGACCACCAATGTACCTGAAATCCAGAGGACCAACTTGGCCAGCACTGTGTTATCTCTCAAGGTCAGCTCTGATGATTGTGTGCTTGAAGCAGATGGGCCAAAAGGACAGCGCTAGGACTGTGCTGGCACCATTTGCACCATATAACAATTGCACATGCCTAGTCCCATTCCAGGCCACCATCACAGTCCTGAACGAGGCTGCTAGCAGGAGTGGATTCTATCCGCTTATTCTTGGCTAGGTTATTTCCAGATGACGTTGTGTCAGCATGGTTTCTGTGTTTAGGGCATGTATCATCTAAATTCCATGCCTCCAACACAGCCTGAAGCTGGCGCCTTTGTCCTATCTACTTCGGGCCTTAGTAGCTGGTTCAGAAGGCTTCACTAAGTATCTTTGATCTTGTTTTAAAGAACAAATGGGTGAATCTTTATCATTCATCAGATATGCATGAAGCATGTGTGTTCATTCTTTCTCTCCCTCCACTTTTTTTATACTCACAGGCTATGGGAATCAATGACCTGCTCTCTTTTGATTTTATGGATGCTCCCCCAATGGAAACACTCATCACTGCAATGGAACAGCTGTATACCTTGGGAGCCCTGGATGATGAGGGGCTACTCACTCGACTAGGGCGCCGGGTAGGGCCTGCATTTTTCAGGTTTCTTGCTGAGGGTGGGTGCAAACTAGAGTAGAGTTTGGGTAAGACATTGTATAACATCTTGTGTCTATATCCATAATTGCCTATACAGATCTTTGTAAATTTGTTTATTGTAGAATTCATTATGTATCTGGTAAGTAAATTGGCAAAGCATGTATTAGAAAAAAATTAAAGTAATGGAATCTGGATGTGGATTGGCAGGGACAGGAATGAGGAGCAGTAGTGAGGAAGAGAAGGACCTTTGTAGGCTTTATCTGTGTGTTACATAGCAGAAAAGCTCTGCTCAACTGAGATCTTTGTTCGGTATCTGGTGAAGTTTTGTCACTCAGCCACTAGAACACTGGTACATATAAAATACTGTATGCTTTAATTCTGGATGCACAGAACATCCCCTGCCTTGATTTTGGACATGGTGGGGCTTTTTAGACCGCCCCAAAAGGGGCGGTCCATTGTCACCCCTTCTGGCGGCGGGATGACGCCGAGGCTGCCGCACGGGCATCCTCAAGGCCTCATCCCGCCGCTTTTGGAGGCCGCAGGGAACCGGCAAACTGCCGGTTCCCCGCGGCCTCCAAGCGGGGTGCAGCAGGTGCTCTGGGCACCCGCTGCACCCCGCTTCCCTTGGCGGGGCTGAAGGGAGAAAGGGGCCACCGCCGTGGCCCCTTTCTCCCTGGGTCTTTGCCGCGGCCATTTAAAGGCCGCGGCAAAGACCCGCCGCAAGAAAAGAGCTCCGAGAAGGAGCTCTTTTTTTGCGCCGCGGGAAGGGCGCGATTGGCGCCCTCCCGCGGTGCAAAAGCGGCATAACGTGCGCAGCGCGTCAAAACGCTGCGCACGTGATGACGCCTTTGCGGCGCCACCGTATGGACGCCGCCATCTTTAAATGGCGGCGTCCATACGCTTTAGGGTTAGGGAGGGTGTAAACGCTACGCCTTCTCTAACCCTAAAGGCGGGCTTTTTAGCCCTTAAAACGCCCCTTTTTGCCCGTGTAAAACGGGCCGGTGGCAAGCTCGATACATCTTTGGGTGAAAGATGGTTGGAGGTGCATTAGCTTTCATATGCTGGAAAGAAAGGCATTGTTCTTATGAATCCTGTACCAGACAAGCCACAATATACCGTTCTTTCCCAGAAAGGATTCAGTTGTATGCTTCTGTCAAGTCATGTTTCAGTTAGAGTAACTAAGGTCCAAAATACACTGTAGAAATAATCCAATTTGAGATTGCTTTAATTGTCCTGACTCAGTTCTAGGGAATCCTAGGAAATGTAGTTTATTGTTGCACCAGAGCACTCTGACAGAGAAAGCTCAATGTGTTACAAAACTACAGTTCCCAGAATTCCCTAGCACTGAGCCAGGGCACTTAAAGTGGTCTCAAACTGAATTATTTTTGTAGTGTGTTTTGGACCTAAGATTGCTGGTCTATTATTGAAAAGGCTGTATAAACCTGGTGAAATGACCAAACAATGCTCTTTTCTTTCTCCTATGCAGATGGCAGAATTTCCCCTGGAGCCCATGCTGTGCAAGATGCTCATCATGTCAGTACACCTGGGTTGCAGTGAAGAGATGCTCACCATAGTCTCAATGTTGTCTGTACAGAATGTGTTTTACCGGCCCAAGGTAAACATATTATGGAAGAGCCAATTCTAGCTGGGCTTAGGCAAAGTGAAGAAAAAAAAAAGATAGTGGAGAAAGGTGGCCTTGTACCTCAATTTGGGGGATTTCAGGCCTTATTCTTATCATAGATTAGCTGTACACAGCTGGAGTTATCTTGCAGCAGCGTCTTGATAACAAAGCAAAAAGAGGAGGTAGAATGCATGTTTAACAGCAGGAAGAGTTAGAATGTATGCTTAACAGCAGGAAGACATAGGATAGTAATTAATGATTAACAATCACTTCTTTGTTTTATTCTTGCTTAATCAGTTAACAAAACTTGCATTGGGTTAAGTCTTAACTCCCTCTTATTGTTCAAATAAGCTGATGCTTTTAATACAACATTGTAGTTAGTAGTATTTTTTGTTCATCAAATATTTCAGCTAGTCAAGTTCTACTTCTGCATGTTGTTAATTGCTATCAAGTCAGCTTCAACTTACTAGTGGCTGTGAATGAACATCCTCCCAAAGAATCTGTTATAGAATGCCATGCTCAGGTCCTACAAATCTGTGGCTTTATTGAGTGAGCATACCCACCTATGATGCAGTCTTCTTGGTTTCCTGCTGCCTCCCGTTTTACCAAGCATTATTGTCTTTTCTAGTGGATCACATCATCTTATGATATGTTCAAAGTACTATGGTCTCAGTTTGGTCATTCTGGCTTCTAGAGAGAGTTTAGACTTGATTTGTTCTCTATTTTTTTCTTTGGCGGTCTGTAGTATCTGTAGCTACTGTAAAAAGGGGATCTGGCCAATCCTAGTATTCAATTATATAGGATTTTATATAGTTACTTCATAACCGCTCTTCAATGTCCTAGTCTTCTTCTGATTTCTTTACTTAAGTCTCCATTTTAATTCTGATTCTACTAAGAATGTAAAAATAATGCTGAGGAAGGAAATCTGTTAAGAGAAATGTATGTGAAGATTCATACAAATGTCCATGCTGACTGTAAAAAGAAAAGAAAATGCATATACTAGACCACTAAAAAGCAAATTTTGCTCCTTTCTCCAAATCTACTCCCTCAGGACACTTGGTAATGCTAGACATTGAAAATAATGGGATTGATTCAGTATTCATATGTACAAAGATGATGTAGAACATTCTAATTATTATTTACTTTAAAAGAAATAGCTGTGTATCTTGCAACATTAATTTTATAGCTGTGTATCTTGCAGCATAAAAAAATCTTGCAGCATAAAAAAAAAGGAAGGAAGGGAGAGGAAAAAAAGAATGTGGAAGCACCCATAAGACTAATTGGTTTTTATTTTAGCATGAGCTTTCATGGAAATAAATTCACTTCTTCACATACTGTACAGAGTGAGAGTAAAGCCTTAGATTATAAATTATACACACACACAGAGCTGTGGAAGTGGGAGAAAATGTAATAGGATTCAGAAAGTCATGTCCTTTTCCCTAAATTTTCAAAGGGCTGGATGAGGTGATACAGGTTTTTCAGATCTTTACAGAGGTCAGTTTGTGCTGATGTGTGAAAGCAATAAATCTGCTAGTTACTCTGGGTTCAGAACTCTCTAAGAAGATTTCTTTTGTTATATACGCAACAGTGAGGACTTGTTTATTAATATATGTAGTGCACCATGAAGCCATTGCCTTCGCTCATACCAGTACCCCTGCTAATGGATTGGAATTTGTGATTATGATTATCATTCAATACAGCTGTTTTTCTTTCTCTTTGTGATTTCTCTGTTTAATGATTGGAACCTGTAAATTCCTTACTGTATGTCCAGGAAGGTTGAGATGTTCTGCAACTGGTTTTTGGGTAATGTCATTTCTAATACCAGTTTTTTGTCCATTAATCCTCTTGCTTAGAGACTGTCCTGGTTGTTCAGTGTACAGTGTAGTGGTATTGCTGGCATAGCATGGCATATATCACATTGGCGGAAGTACAAGTACAGTGGGCCCTTGCTATCTGCTGGGGTTTATTGATTATGTGTTTGATTATGTGATTTGAGCAATCTCAAACTGGGGACGGTAGGTGACAAATAGAAGTGTTCTGTTTTAGGTTTGTCTTGTAGTAGATGGTATCTGGCTATTAATCTGGCCTTGCTGATTTGGTTTTTCACCTCTTAAGTGTGTTGTAATTTGAGAAATGTCTGTTGTAAATCAAAGAGTTTTGAGTCTCTGTCATGGGTTTGAACAGGTGCAATTGTATTGGTTGGCTTGACCGTAAACAATAGATTTGGTAGTGTGTTCTGGGTGGAACTGGAGGCATGTAAGTATGGTCCAAAACACACTGCAGAAATAATCCAGTTTGAGACTGCTTTAACTACCCTGGCTCAGTGTTAAGGAATTCTGAGAACTGTAGTTTTGTGAGATGTTTAGTCTTCTCTGTCAGAGAGCTCTGATCCCACAATAAATTACAAATAGCAGGATCCCCTAGCACAGAGCCAGGGCAGTTAAAGCAGTCTCAAACTGGATTATTTCTGCAGTGTGTTTTGGACTTAAGTGTAGCAATCGGTGGGTTTTCAGTAAAGTCTGCTGCTTAGAAATCCATTGTGCAGATGTACAGTAGTGTCAGGAAAGTGAATTTGTTGTGTGGTTTGCTCCTGGCTCAGGTTGATAGTAGGGTGGAAGTTGTTGAAATTCTGTTGGAACTTCCTAAGTGATTACTTTCCACATGGCCAAATTGCAAAGATGGCATCAAGAAATGATAGATAGAGGTTTTTGTGGGCATGTGCTGAGGAAACATTGTTCCAAGTCAGCAATCATTTGAGAACAAATATTTAAGTAAATATACTAAATAAAATTTTGTAAAATACATTCTCAGCTCCAGAAAGTAGTTATTTTAAAGCTAGTCTTCAATGTATGTTTTGCTACTGTGTGTTGGCACTTAGATTCAAGTGTCAACATGGCTGCTAGACAAAACTGACATCTTGTCTCATATTTAGGACAAGCAAGCTCTTGCTGACCAGAAGAAAGCCAAGTTCCACCAGACTGAAGGTGACCACCTCACACTTCTGGCTGTTTACAACTCCTGGAAAAACAACAAGTTCTCCAATCCTTGGTGCTATGAAAATTTCATCCAAGCCCGCTCACTACGCAGGGCCCAGGATATCCGTAAACAGATGCTGGGTATCATGGATAGGTAAGAATGTGGATACATGAGAGAGAATAATTGAATCATAGAGTTGGAAGAAAACACAAGGGCCATCCTGTCTAACCCTCTGCCATGCAGGAATACACAATCAAAGAAAAAAAACTTTATTAGTTTCAAAACAGGGGTGGGCAACAACCAGGGATTAAGAGACCACATTGCCCCCCCCCCCCCCGAAGAACCTTAAATGGCCCCAGACCCCTTGCCCTTACAAACATTTCCTCCTCTGTAATAAATACCCACACACACACTATCTAAGGATTGGGTTGCAGTTTTGCCCAGCTGTTGGTTGTCTTTGGCTATTTTAGCCACTTGAAAAAGCCTTTATTAAACTAGGAATTAAACTGGGCATTGATAGTCTTCAAAAGTAGCCTGGAGATGTTCAGTGTAGACTATATTTGCCTCATCCATCTTTGGAAATCTTTGGAAACACCTACTCTCATTCCAGTTTGCTTGGTAGCTGAAATGTCATCAGAGATGTGAGGCTTTTTTCTAGGTGCCCTCACATGTGGAGGGCTTTATCTCAATTACAGAAAACTTTACCAATTATATATTGGTCAAACCCATCCTCCCCCCCACCCCACACACCCCTAGAGTTAGTATTTAAATCATTCTCACAAGTTTTAAACATTTCTTTTGCTGCTGTTCCTATGGTCTTTTTTAAATTGTATATGATGATATATGTCTGATCCCCCTTTCACTTTTATAGGGTTCATTGATCTGATTTGGATGTTAACAGCTAAGGAAAGCAGTGTTAAGTTAATAGAACAAGGGGCTAGAAACAAATGAGACAAATGAGAGATCTGTTGTGGAATCTGCTTATGTGTATGGGGACTCTCAGTGGCAGACATCATAATTATTATATTCTACTAAGTCAAGCCCAGCTGAGCTCCAAATAATTGGTTTGGAGTTTTTGTGTGTGTGTATGTGTTTTAAAAAAATCTATACTCCATTCTTTAAGCAAAAGCCTCTAAGAACATCCTTAAAATAGTTAACAAATATTAAGACAACAAATGAGCTATCCTGCTGTCCTTTGCTGGGAATTTTCCCCTTTAGCTTGTCTATCTGCAGCTTGTTCCACTCCAAGCATCTGGAAAACCTTTTTAGGAAAACACGGTAGAAACAGCCATTCTTTTATCATTGCTGTAAAGACCTTAAGTCATCTTTCTAAAGGCTTAAGAAGTTAGGAATGTACTCACAGTAGGAGGCAAAACTTAACTGACTTTTCTCATGAAGAGCTAGAGTAAGGGAACAGAAAAACAAAAATAGCTGTTACATTAGAATAAAACAAAAACCTGGGATTTTATAAGGATTAACAAAAATGCATAAAAGTATGCAGATTTTCAAGTTCTCCAGATTTCTTCATGAGGCTGGGATGTGCCAAAAAGGAAAAAAGGGAGGACTAAGAATTAGTCCAGAAGATGCGGACTTGGGAGCTATGGTTAGAGCTAATCCCAAAATAGGGATTCCAGACCAATTGAGTTACCGTATAGTTAAATATGCAGACATAAGAAACAATAGGTGGAAAGTCAAATGAGGTCAACTTATATTACATAATGGTTGGAGGAGATTGAATCCTCAGCTCAGATGGTAGAAAATCTTTTGGTGGTCAATTCTGCCCTGAATCGATGAATGGAATATTTTACAGTGCAAATTTAAAAAAAAAGGATAGGTGTCCTGATCCATTAAAAAAAAACACAACACCCAAAATCTGCCGTTGACACGTTGAACCACATTTTCCCCTTCCTGGCATGTAGGTTTAGGTGCCCCTGTCCTGGGGCAAGAGAGACTTCATTGGAACTTGTTTAAGAGTTAGCAGAAGGTGAAAGAAAGGAGCAGGCTGAATTTGAAAAAAATGGCATTAGTAGAAGCATCTCTCATGAACTCTTCCACCACTTTCTCGTTTGCTAGGCACAAGTTGGATGTAGTGTCATGCGGAAAAGCAACAGTGCGCGTCCAGAAAGCCATTTGCAGTGGTTTCTTCCGCAATGCAGCCAAGAAAGACCCCCAGGAGGGTTACCGGACCTTGATTGACCAACAGGTGGTTTACATCCATCCTTCCAGTGCCCTGTTCAATCGCCAGCCTGAATGGTAAGCAGGAAGGTGGAGTAGAAAATGAATTTCACTTGGAAGACATGTAGTTTTGCTGCCTTGGTACTAGATAAGGAGATAATATTGAGTTGGATTTGAGGAAGAAACTTTTCTAGTTAGGTGATCCTAATGCTTGATTGTGTAGAACAGTATTATAAAAGGTTTGGGTTTAGAACTTTTGAAGCATTGGGTTAATTTATGGGTTACTTTAGCTTCTTTAATATTTTTGACTGATGGTAACCCTGCTCAGCACTCCTAAGGGATGAAATGATTATTCCCTTTTACCAAGATCATAACTTCTCCCAGTTATTTTATGGGACAGTACAGTTGAAAATTAAAGGAGAGCTAATGGCCTTAATCCAATACATACTGGCAAGTTGTAGGGGAGACTTTCTGGCTTTTCTCAGCTTCAGCTACCACAGATTTTACAGCAGATCTTTATTCTGCATTCAAAAAGGGAGATACAAGTAAAGTTATTTTCTATTAATGTCCTAGCAAATTATAGGCCCTTCTTTTCACTCCCTAGTGAGGAGATAAACAAGAGAGTAGGTCTGTTAGTCAGTGGGACTGTAGAGCTGGAAGTGTGGCTAAGTGTTGTTCTCAATGGGGTTGCGTGCTCTTAAAAGATCAGATCTGTAGCTTGGAAGTGAATCTGGACTTAGCTTTGTTTCTAGGTGCGCAGATGGCAGCCATGGCTAAGTCTGTTTTTTCACAGTTTTTATTGGTGTGTTAGACACATCCCTTCCAAAATAAATTTAATCTGGCCACTGTCACTAGAGAATGGAACATTTGTAAACTTCTTTGAGTTTATTTTCTAAACAAAATTGGAGTCTTCATTCTGCAATAAATACACCCCCCTCCCATTTGTTTGATAAACATGTGCTTCTGTCATACCAGGAAACATTACAGATCTATTAATGTTCTTGGCTATCACATTTTGGTGCCAGATTCAAATCCCTGATGTCATATTTCTAAAGCAAATGAGCTCTGACAATTCATTGTTCTAGCAGAATCTATGGGAACACTAGGTGTGGGATTCTGTTTTTGTAAGTGAGAATTTTTGTAGAGTGGAAATGGGGAAGAACTTCATCCAAGGACAGAATAATGATCCTTCTCCACTCATATTTTCCTTTTCCTTTTCCTTTTTTGGTCCTTTCTCAATAGGGTAGTATACCATGAACTGGTGCTCACAACCAAGGAATATATGCGAGAGGTCACCACCATAGATCCCCGATGGCTGGTGGAGTTTGCCCCAGCTTTCTTCAAGGTCTCTGACCCCACAAAATTGAGCAAGCAGAAGAAACAGCAGCGTCTCGAGCCACTTTACAATCGTTATGAGGAACCCAATGCCTGGAGGATATCACGGGCATTCAGGCGTCGATGAGACCACCCCTTTCTGCAGTGACTTTGATATCTCTATGTCACAGTCCAGGATTGGGCTTATTTGGCCATCTTATGTTAATTTGATGCCTGTATCACAAATTTTCTTCTTGTTCTACGGAAGGCCAGCAGGGGAAAAAAATACATCTCTCAGAGGCCCAGCCACCACACAACTAATATCATGGCTAACTGCAGTGATGCCTTTTATCTTGGACCAAACTTTTCCCTTAGTTCTATTTATACACTGCCAAAAGATTAAAAATTGCTGCATAATTTTGGACCTGTTTGATGACTAAAAGGCCTTGTGGAATTTTATTTTGAAGCCTGCTCAAAAGTGGGATCTGAGGAAGAACATCCATACCCTCTTGTGATCTCTCTTCTCTGAAATAGTTGTATTTTACTTCAAAGCAATCTACTGGCAGCACAGTTGAATGGCTGGACTTTTGGAGGAAGCAAGAAGAATGCCCAGACCCCATTATGGGGTGGTCATGCTTCGGTGTGGTTTGTCAGATATACTGCAGTGTCATTGTCCTCTTCTTCTCTGAGCAGAGCAGTTCACAGAGACTTTTGGTGTAATACATTGTAACTCTTCACAAAATGGTCATGTACATAACTGCTTGAATTAAAGCAGTATTCCTGTATCCCATCAAAAAACTTCCCAAGCATTTTTTTAAAAATAAAAGAAAAACTGGAGACCCATGGTTTGTCTTCTGCTTTCATCTGTTTCTTCCCTTTATGCTGCCTTTCTGCATTTACTGGAAAATGCTTCTTGGCCTCACAGTGCTGGATTGTAGCCCAATTTTACAGTCCTTTCAGGAGAGAAACTAAGTGATGCTATCATATGGTGGAGGGAGCATGCTGCAATGGCTGCATGACGCTGCACATCTGAAGCAGCCTTCATATAAGAGCTGTCAGCAACTCTGTATCTTGGTCTCCAAAGGGAAAGCAAAAGGAAATACAAGTGGCCCTCTATATCCATGGATGTTTATGCACAGATTCAACCATCCATGGCTTGAAAATATTTAAAGAATTTATAAATTCCAAAACGCCAACCTTGATTTTGCCATTTATTTTAAGGGACACCATTTTACTGTGCCGTTGCACAGCATTATACTGTGAATTATACCACAATTAAATGGGCTTAAGCATCCATGGGTTTTGGTATCCATAGGTGGTCCTGGAACCAAGCCCTAGCAGATACAGAGGGACAAATGTAGTGTAAAATTTGGTGATGTCCTGGGTGTCTTTTGTACATGAAGTCTTTTTAAATAAGTTGTCTTTGCTGTGGATTTTCTCTCCAACTTGAAACTCTCTCCCATACTTTGTGTTAGGGGACTGAATAGCTGTTTCACCACAGCTTAGATGCATGTACAGATCATCCTCTGTGCATCAGCCTCAATCTAGCAATGCCAAGGACACAGAGGGAACCAGAGCTTTTCCATTGCTGTGTGTGGTTGATGCAAGTATCAGGTGGCTTCCAGTAGTTTTGATTCACTTCCCATTAAAATTTTTGCAAGCTGTATCCTGGATAAGGTGGATTGATATGAAGAGCATAATATTCTTCTTTACAAAGAACCTTCATTCTTACAAGATAGTCATTAATTTTTGCAATCCAAAACTGGTGAAAAATCTTTTCAGTAGAAGTACTTCCCTAGGCCATATATTTTGCTGAGGTGCTTAGAGAAAACCAGGAAAAGGAAGAGTGATCGAGTGACTGCTTGGCTTAAACATTCTTTATTGTTGCAAGGAGCTGGCATACCACAGCAGTAGGAAACAGCTTGCAATTTCTTGCCACAACTTGAAGTAGTGAACACATCTGGTTTAAATTAGTCTATAGGAGTTAACTTCTATGACTTGAGAGTTGGAAGAAAAGGAATTTGATAAGTAAAACATTTTTTTAAAAGACAGAAAAGTGGAGAATAATAGCTTTGGTGCCTACAGTGAGTAGAGGAGCTCTGATATTGCAAGGAGTAGAGTGATTTTAATCCTACCCTCAAGGAGTAAAATTGATTTTGTGGAAGTTCAGCTTTAGGAAAAGAGAGACTAGTGTAGAACCAATCCTCAGAATCTGAAGGTTCATGCATCATGCATGCTGACAGATATACTGTATTTTTAAAAACCAAATACCACCAGATGCCCCTGTACAATTAAGTTACTGTGCCATCTCTCATGCTTTATGCCAGAGGTGGAAAATTGCAGTTGTCCAGTACCTCCAAACATTTCCCCACCTTTTTTTAAATGGCCAAAAATGCCCTTAGGTGGCATGGGTTGTAATTTTCCCTCCCCTTTTGGAACACAAGGTGACAATCAAAGCCATGCTCTTCAATGAATTCAGTCCCTTCAAAAAAAGGACTGGATGAGAAGCTGGAACTGACTCTGAAAACGAGATCCGCGAGAAGAAAGTGTGGTGTTTTTTCACTCCCAATTTTCCTCTAGGCCTTGTTTTGGATGGCAAATTAATCTCTGGCCAGAGACACTCTTTTAGTCCAACTACCATACAGCGATTCCAGTATCCTTACCAGTCTTCTACCTCTTCAGGGCAGCATCGAGCTTCATCCTCCAAATGCTGGCTGTTGTTCATGATCTGGAGAAACTCATAATTTGGACTACATAGTTTATGATCAATTATGTTTTATTACAATAATGTGAAAAGCCCCATAATGATCACTTTAAAAACAGCTGGATTAAAGATAATGTTGCAACAGAACTTGCATATGTTATAACAGTAGGATTCGCCCCTGGAATAACCTCTGGTAATTATTTTTCTAGCATCAGCCATTATGAAATGAAGCAATTAAAAAAACTGAATTAAAAATCAGACCAATGTGCATTCCTGTTCTTTTTCACTCTGTTATGTCCCTATTCACCACTGGCTCATTTGACAGTCACTCCTAGTGTCCACAGGGGGTTTGAAGACTTGTTTGAATAAATGCAGGTTATGAATAAGACACAACAATCTTCTATCCACAGAAGTTTTTTTTTTAAATATCTCACAATAGCCACTCAAAACAGAATCAAAGGCCCCTTTCAAGTCACTGAATGCAGCAGATAATTTCCTTCTGCTTGACTTAGTACATTTCTCTGCTAAAGCGATCCATACAATACAGTAGTCTAATGTGGATGTATTAAAAGGAAAGCCAATTTGTTTTTGTCCCAAAAATATAATGATCCTCCATTCAAGTTTTAAAAAAAATCAGACAGATGCCTTCTCTACAGTTTCCCCATAATTGGATGATAATTAGCTGAATCTCTCCATGTACAAAACTTAATAATTGGCTTAGTCTATTCTTTAGGGAACCAACCAGTCTGACATATAAAAGTAATAAATTGTGGGTCTTTCCCATCTTGTTTGATGGGATTTTTAAAAAAATTCTGTTTAGCTGGTTTCTGGGCATCACATAACTTCCAACTATCCCAGTTTGGCAGAGATAGTCCAATTAGTCCATAAGATCAAATGAGGAAACTCATGGGTCATAGAAAACAATTAATTTCTCAAGTGAACCTGTCCTATTTAAAGTCCTTGGAACTATATTCCCAAGTATTTGTGTGTGTGTGTGTGTGTGTGTGTGTTTTGTTTTTTTTTTTGTTTGTTTTTTGTTTTTTGCTTGTAAGTGGTAAACTTATCAAATCTTCCAGTTCCCTGTTTATTTTAAAATTATTTCAAGTAATAATACATGTAAACTTTTATTCCATAGTATTCTGTTGGTGAGAACCAGTGTGGTATAGAGGTCTGAGTGTTGGACTAGGGTTGAAGGTTTGAATCTCTGCTTGGCCATGAAAACCTACCGTAGGACCTTGAGGAAGTCCCATTCTCTTAGCCTAAGATGAAGGCAAATGTCCTCTGAATAAAACTTGACAAGAATGCTGCATGAAATTGCTCCCTTAGGATTGTCATAAATTGGAAATGACTTGAACAACAACAACAAATTCTGTTGGGTGAGTTTTTATGTTGCAAGTGATACATAGGACAAATCTAGTCTTTCAAAAGCTTAGCATTCTCTGTCATACCAACATTTTCACGTTTTCTGCAGATCAGTGATAGTCTCTTATTCCAGATCTCAAATAATCTGAATCTGAATTAGATTGGTTTAAAACTATACAGTTGTAATTTATCTGCTCATTGAAGGTGCTGGAATAACATGGTTGAGAATCTTTATAGTGTTCTTCATTGATTCTACACTTTTGTCAATCTAACTTATTTATGACAACATAAACTATCCTCTTCCAGAACAGGGGAAAGAAGTGGAGGGTTTAGACCATATTTATACCTAGTGGGAAATCATTGCTGTCTGCAATCATTTGAAAATCTCAAATATGAAAATGTCAGAGGTAATATAAGAATTTAATCAATATTACTACTAGCTCTCAGCAATGGAAACCAATTGGGTGATCCTGGGCAAGTAACATTTTCTTTTGTCTCAGAGGAAGGCAAAGATAAACCTCCTTGCCAAATCTCGCCAAGCAAAACCCATGGTAGGTTCACCTTAGGGTCAGCATAAGTAAGACCTGAAGGCACACAGCAACAAACAACAACACTCCTAGCTCTTACAGAATAGAATTTATGGTTCTTTTTAATGGAGAACTTTTTTTTTGAATTTTATATTTCGTTTTTCTATAATTATACAGAAAATATTATATTGACATATCAATTAAAATAGGAAAATATCTGAACAAGAAGAAGAGCAATAAAATAAATTGAGATGACGAGTAATAAAGACAGATCGAAGTACATAAAGCCATAATAGCTGGGACATAAGGTTTAGACACCTTGAGTCATTTTGAGATGTTGAAACTGTGAGGATATTCAACCGTCTACCATGAGGAAACACATCTAGTTAGTACAGTTTTATCAAAGCAAGTTCTAGAAAGCTTTACTCAAGGGAAATCTACTAGAGCAGATAGATACTCTGCTGAATTCTGCAAAGTGTTTTGCAATGATTTACAACACTGCAGCATTTGAAAGCACTTTTGAAAACCATATTGAGTGAGAAACTCCTATAAAACTGGTCTTTTGTGCAGATGACTGCAATACTGAAGCCCAAGAGAGGCATGAATCAGCTGTCTATTGGTTAATAATGTTATTAAGTCAAGCCTCAAAGTTACTGTTGCTATTCTAGCATGACTTAGCAATTAATTTATTCTACAGTATATATCTAGTGATCAAATGTGTTTTATGTCTTCCTATCAAACAACCAGGAAGGTTTTAAATGTCAATAATTATTGGTTGACATCTTGTTCAATATTTATGATGACACTGTAACTCTTAGAATTCATGTTTATGGTTTTGGACCACTGCAACAATTAAAAGTACTCCTCAAAGCCTACATTTAAAGCCATCCAACAAAAGGATTTCTGAGGCACAGAAGAGTAGGGCACCGAGTAATGGTGCATCCAGATCTCTACGAGTGGCAAGGTGCAGCACTAGGCCATGGTAGTGGAAAAGGCTGGATTCTTATCTTTGTTACTTCTGTGTGCCTTCAAGTAGTTTCTAGCTTACAGTGACCCTAAAGCAAACCTTTCATTGGGTTTCCTTGGCAAATTTCTTCGGGGTGTGTGTGTGTGTCATGACCATCCTCTGAGGCTGAGAGCATCTGACTTGCCCAAGATCACCCAGTGGGTTTCATAGCCAAGCTGGGAATCGAACCCTGGCCTCCGGAGTCCAGGTCCAATGCTCAGGTCACTGCGTCATGCTGGCTCTCTTGCCACTAATAATTGGCAACATTAAAACTGAAGTTTTAATTCATATCAACCAAGATGGCTGTTACACATAATCAGGTACATGAGGGATACTGTATATCCTGAAAAAAAAACCTGGAATTATCCAATAAAACAATGCCTTACAGTGTGATTTACAGTAGTTTTAATAAAAAAAAAATCTCTTTTTATCAACCATGTTTCAGTCCTACAAGCCCCGAGTGAACGTTCTAACTTCCATTACGTTCCTCACTCTTTCTTTTTCTGTGCCACACCTTATTTCCACTAACCAAACAAAACAGAAATAGTTAAAAGATTGGAGGGTGAATCATAGAGTTGGAAGAGACCACAAGGGCCATCCAGTCCAACCCCTTGCCATGCAAGAACTCTCCATCAAAGCAGCCCCAATAGATGGCCATCCAACCTCTGCTTAAAGACCTCCAAGGAAGGAGACTCCACCACTCTCCGAGGGAGTGTGTTCCACTGTCGAACAGCCCTTACTGTCAGGAAGTTTCTCCTAATGTTGAGGTGGAATCTCTTTTCCTGGAGCTTGCACCCATTGTTCCGGGTCCTGTTTTCTGGAGCAGCAGAAAACAAACTTGCTCCCTCCTCAATATGACATCCCTTCGGATATTTAAACAGGGCTATCATATCACCTCTTAACCTTTTTTCCAGGCTAAACATCCCCAGCTCCCTAAGTCTTTCCTCATAAGGCATGATTTCCAGACCCTTCACCATTTTAGTCGCCCTCCTTTGGACCCGCTCCAGTTTCTCCACATCCTTTTTGAATTGTGGTGCCCAGAACTGGACACAGTATTCCAGGTGGGGCCTGACCAAAGCAGAATAGAGTGGCACTATTACTTCCCTTGATCTAGACACACTATACTTCTATTGATGCAGCCTAAAATTGCATTGGCCTTTTTAGCTGCCGAATCACACTGTTGACTCATGTTCAACTTGTGGTCGACTTGAACTCCTAGATCCCTTTCACATGTTGTCTCATTCAGCCAGGTGTCTGTGAATTTCATTTTTCTGCCCTAAGTGCAGTACCTTACTTTTCTCCGTGTTGAATTTCATTTTGTTAGCTTTGGCCCATCTTTCTAGTCCATTCAGGTCATTTTGAATTTTGATTCTGTCTTCTGGAGTATTAGCTTCTCTTCCTAAGGTAATTTGCAAATGTGCAAATTTGATAACTCTGCCCCCAATACTGTCATCCAAGTCATTTATAAAGATGTTGAATAGCACTGGGCTGAGGACAGAACCCTGTGGGACCCCACTGGTCACTTCTCTCCAGGATGAAAAGGAGCCATTGTTGAGCACCCTTTGAGTGCAGCCAGTCAACCAATTACAAATCCTTGTAATGGTTACTTTGTCTAGCCTACATTTTACAAGCTTGTTTGCAAGAATGTAATGGGAAACCTTGTCATGGTCAAATCATGGATTAATCATGGATTAATCATCTGGAGAAGATCCAATAATACAAGAAGCTCTGACCTTGTAGCAATTCATTAGTCCACCATCAGTGCATCTGAAGGACCATCTAAAGTGGGTTGAAATTCACAAAAGCTCATGTTTAAATACATTAGTTAGTCTCAAATGTGCTGCTTGATTTGACCCCATTCCCTTTTCTTTCTTTGTAAAGATCATATCATTGCAAGAATTGCCCATATGAACATGTATGTGTTGACCATTATGTACTCAAGGTACTTTTAGAACACTAACTTAGAATAGTCCTGGGTTAGACCATCATTTGAAAATGAAGATTTGCATCTACACCAGCTGCATTATGCCCTGGATCAACTCTGGACCAACCACACATACTGGGCCAAATCTACTGTGACATGAGATCCTTGTGCACATAGGCCAGCTAAGCTGGCACTGCATCAGCCTTGATGGTTCATCCCCTGTTTTGGAGCCACTGCTGCCGCTTCCTTATTGGCAGGAGCTCCATGTAAAGCCTGCTCAATGTGCCACCACGTCCACTGAGGACAGAAATGGTAGCTTGGACATATAACCAACAAGGAGTCTGGGCACCTGTTTCTGTCCTCAGCAGAAGAGGTAGCGTGCTAGGCAGCCATTCCCTTTCCCTGCACGGCTCATAGTGAAGAAAGAGATCACATCACAACTCTTGGCATGTGGTTAACTGGATCGGTCCAACTGTTCACATACCAAAAGAACCCAAGGTCACTCCAGAGTTTCCAGGAAACACTGCGATTTCCCCCTGACTTTGCTTTGTTCGAAGCTAAGTTGGGTTAAGACAGGGAGACCAGATGTCTTCCTTTTTTGGGACATATTCTATATTTCAACCTTCTGTTCAGAAGGAATTTCAAAATGTCCTCCCTTTTGAGCATGACTAAAAAGCAACTATATATATATAATATATATGTATGTATTTCCAGCTTTTATTTTGTAATGTCCTACATTTTCTTGAATGTCCTACATGTCACTCTACTTTATCCTCCTTTGCAGTTAGGACATCTGGTCATCCTGGGTTAAGGGCAGAAAAAACACAGATCCTCCCCAGAAGTAGGAATGCCAGCATTGGCTTTGGGGTGAGTACAACGTTTTTCACCAATATAAGCAAGCCCTAAAATTTATCATTCTCACATTGGACTTCAGCTGTAAATCTACTATGTATGAAAATAGCCTACATCTTGAAAGTAATATCACAAGTGCAAATTGGAAAAAAAGTTTGGATGTCTCTTTTCTCTCTCAGTAGCAGTGTGAATGGGCAAACAATTACAGTAATGTATCACTGGCATATGTGTTGTGTTAGATTGTATAAAATCAGTAAAGATTATGATAGATTTTGCCATTATACTAGAGAGAGTGTGAACATCAGGGCACTTCAATACACTTACCTACGTTTTAACTAGTGTTCTGTGTTGTGCATTTTTAACCAACTTTTCCTTCCTTCCTTCCTTCCTTCCTTCCTTCCTTCCTCTCTCTTTCTTTATTTTCTTTTCTTTCTCTGCCTACACATTTTGGTGAGAAATTTTTTCAATGTCACTTGAACGTTTATTTAAAAAGCATAGCAAAAACTTGAAATAAGCTGACTCCATGCAGAATGTGAATGTTCTGAACTGCAGAAATACATAAAATATTCACTGGAAGAAAATTTCTGAAGCATCCCTCAATGGGAAGCTCCACCTGTACTTGATGTTGCGCTTTCTCAGGGCTTCAGACATTGCTTTCACAACTGGGAATGCTAATATATATATATATATATATATGGGGGAAGTATCTTAGAAAATCTTTATACAAATGTCCTAGGGCCCATTCACACTTCTAGAAACTTATCATGCTGTGAATTCTAGTCCCTCTATAAATTATTCTTCAGTTCTGGACGTAAAATATTTCCAATTAGATCATGTGGTCTATTGCTTATTGATTGTCCATCCTGTTGACCATTGCAAAGACAAGTGTTTCATCTTTGAATGCACCAGTTTCTTTGTAAAAACCTTTCAGGGTTTGAACCTTCAGATTTTGTCAGGCAATCTGAAGAATTTAAAGTTGTTCCAGCAAGATCTCTCATCTAAATCCTCAGTTTTGCAGTGCATAACATTTGCAAAATGTTAGTGGTCAGATTCTGTTGGTGCTTCTGCTGTGCCTGAATTTCTTCTCGTATTTCTAGTGTCCTGTAATTGCTAGATGCCCCTATTGATATCCATCTCTGAACACCCTGTCAGATCTCTCTTCTTCCAGATGAACCAGTCAAGATTCCCATTTCCATGGTATTTTAAAAGGCGGGAGATGCCTAACAATGTCCCCAGATGAAAGCAGGAAAAACACAACAACCAAAGATTGGTCAGGTATGTTCCTGGAAGAATTGTTAGGCTAGACAGAGCCTCTTAAACTGGCTCCAGAAAACAATAAATGACCCACACTGTTCTAAGAAATGGAGTCTGCTATAGGTTCCTTTCAAAACAAAGTGACAGGGAGAACCAATAAGCTAAATGAAACTGAACCTCAATATTAACTACACTTTGGGGGGGGGGGTGAATCAAAAGTTATTGGATTTCTCAGCTCTACTTTTTATAGAAAAAAATCTGAAACCTAAATTTGACTTGGGCGAAACTAGACAGTCAAAGTGAGGAGAACCAAGCTTGTATTGATGGTCTAGACTCTGACTGGAACCGGGTGTCTGGCTGACATGGATCTGGCTGTAAAGGAGAACATAAACCAGGAAAAAAAACTTTTTGTATACAAGCTGTCTGAAAGGACTTTCTCAGCCAGTTAAGTCTTGAGTAGGGATGAATGCATATTTATGGGCTTTATTCCAATAACTCACTGTTCCTTCCTGATATAATTCATCTGGATGGATTACTGTTTCTGTGGTTCTACATCTACTACATTCCTTTTCTCTGAAAAGAATTTTAATGTACAGTGGTCCCCCGGGATACGAATCCCCCGGGTTAAGAAAACCCCGGGATCCGAAACCGGCGGGACCAAAAATTATCCCCCGGGATCCGAAGGATCCCCCGGGATCCGAAAAAAAGTCCCTTTTCCTCCGAGGCCAGGCTTCGGAAGAAAGGGGACAGACTCCCTTCCCTTTTCCTCCGAAGCCAGGCTTCGGAGGACAAGGGACGGACTACCGAAAGGAGGCCCGATCCACGGGATCGGGCCTTCCTTTCGTTAGGCGCGGAGGCCCGGCCTGGCTCCACAAGCCAGGCCGGCCCTCCGCGCCTGGGACCCGAAAGGAGGCCCGATCCCCGGGATCGGGCTTCCTTTCGTTGGGCGCTGAGGCCCGGCCTGGCTCCACAAGCCAGGCCGGCCCTCCGCGCCTGGGACACGAAAGGAGGACACGTGTCCCAGGCGCGGAGGCCCGGCCAGGCTTCGGGAGCCAGGCCGGGCCTCCGCGCCCAACGAAAGGAAGCCCGATCCCGGGGATCGGGCCTCCTTTCGTGTCTGAGGCGCGGAGGCCCGGCCAGGCTTCGGGAGCCAGGCCGGGCCTCCGCGCCCAACGAAAGGAAGCCCGATCCCGGGGATCGGGCCTCCTTTCGTGTCTGAGGCGCGGAGGCCCGGCCAGGCTTCGGGAGCCAGGCCGGGCCTCCGCGCCCAACGAAAGGAAGCCCGATCCCGGGGATCGGGCCTCCTTTCGTGTCTGAGGCGCGGAGGCCCGGCCAGGCTTCGGGAGCCAGGCCGGGCCTCCGCACCCAACGAAAGGAAGCCCGATCCCGGGGATCGGGCCTCCTTTCGTGTCCCAGGCGCGGAGGCCCGGCCTGGCTTGTGGAGCCAGGCCGGGCCTCCGCGCCCAACGAAAGGAAGCCCGATCCCGGGGATCGGGCCTCCTTTCGTGTCCCAGGCGCGGAGGCCCGGCCTGGCTTGTGGAGCTAGGCCGGGCCTCCGCGCCCAACGAAAGGAAGCCCGATCCCGGGGATCGGGCCTCCTTTCGTGTCCCAGGCGCGGAGGCCCGGCCTGGCTTGTGGAGCTAGGCCGGGCCTCCGCGCCCAACGAAAGGAAGCCCGATCCCGGGGATCGGGCCTCCTTTCGTGTCCCAGGCGCGGAGGCCCGGCCTGGCTTGTGGAGCTAGGCCGGGCCTCCGCGCCCAACGAAAGGAGGCCCGATCCCGCGGATCGGGCCTCCCTTTCGCGTCAGGCCCGGAGGCCCAGCCTGGCTGGGGAAGGGAACCTTCCCTTCCCCAGCCAGGCTGGGCCTCCGCAGCTGACGAAAGGAAGGCCCGATCCGCCGGATCGGACCTTCACTTCCTCAGCCAGGAGGCCCCCGCCAGGCCTCCGGAACGGATTACCTATTTCCCATAGGAAATAGGCCCCGGGTTACGAAATTTTCGGCTTACGAAAAAGTAGCCGGAACCAATTAATTTCGTAACCCGGGGGACCACTGTATAGCTGAAACTGAGTTCCAATTTAACTCTTTCCTCTAAAATAAATATTTGATTAGGCATTCTACAAATCTAAAATTTCAAGAAGATACAGGAAAATTGGAGATTACTTTTACTTGAGCTAGGGTCCCTTTGTTGTTTCCACTAGATATGAAGAAGGGGTTTCAGCATTAGTCAATGGGCAACTCTATGTGCTCCTGCATTTGACACAGATCTTGTATTGTATATTCACAACTTAAGTCAGCTGTTGTGGTTGCTTCAGTTTTATGTAGTCATCAGTTCTCCAGCAGTATTACAGGATGCATTCCATCCTCTGGAATCTTTCTGATAACTCACTCTTTCAGTGCTTGCAAATTACAGATAGGTTCCATGAATTTGACAAGGCTTCCACTTGGAACAGTTGGCATGCACTTGTGTGTGTGTGTGTACAGTGTCTTAGATTAGCTTTTGCATGCATTCAAAAGTGATATATTGGCCTTATCTAGATTGGCAAAAAGAAGTGTGTTCATGGCTGCATGAAAGTCTAGCCTTTAGATGAGAAAAAGGGAAAGTGTGCCATGAAAACGCTTTTCTTTGCGTTTTAGGGGAGAAGAAGCGCCTTTAAAAAGGTGCTGGTTTTCCCATCTTCTTTTTTAAAAACTGCGGAACAGCGCAGCTCCATCTAAAGGCTGTGGTGCAGCTGCTAAGCATTAAGGAAAAGGCAACTTCATGTCACACTTTCCTGCCAATCTAGAAAGCCCCATAGTGTGCTATTTATGTTTTCAGTTACCAAAATGCATTTGCAAGCTAAAAAAAACCCAGAGGTTCCACTTTTCAAACAATTCCACTTCCTGACAGACCTCTTGTTTCTAACCCATCAGAAAAGTAGGGATTTCCTGTACCCAGAGTCCTACATACCCAGGATCTATGGAGGGTGTGGTGGAAAATGAAGGCATTGGCACTCTCAAAGGAATTCTCCGTCTGAGGAAATCTTCCTTTAGTCCCTAAATTTGTAATATTAAAGTAACTTAAAATGTCAGTAGAACATTTAGAAATACAGTTTAGGCATCCAAAAAGACAGAACAAAAGCAACCAATAGCATTTATATTTCTATACCGCTTCACAGTGAACTCAGCAGTCTCTAAGGATTTACAATCCGTACCCCAATTGCCCCCAACAAGCTGGGTACTCATTTTACTGACCTATGAAAGGATGAAAGGCCAAGTCAATTTTGGAGCCCTGGTATCCAACTCACAACGTTGTGGCTGTAGTACTGACATTTAACCACTGTGCCATCAGAACAAGTGAAGGTCCCAAGGAAATGTGAACACAATGAAGAGAAGAGTTCTAGGTATGAAAGATTTTCAGTGTGTCTGTCTCACTCTCTGCAATGCCAGAAATTTGAGGAAAGAAGGAAAAAATAATTGAGGGGGGATTTTTATTAAGGATAAATGCCCTAATTTTGCCTCACTTTATACCCCACCTTTCTTCCTAAACTGGGATTGCTTTAGTAGAAATGTCCAACATTGTTTATGTGTAATTAGATGATTTTCTTCAAGGAGCTACTTAGAATCAAATGTTGGAAATCTCTGAGTCAAAAAATTGTAAATTATTTTCTAGACAACTTAAAATCTTTGAATTTATTCATTCTTTGTAGTGCTAGGCCTCTCACAAACCTGAAGCCCTACAGTGTAGCTCACTTTGTATGTGTGTGTAAATCTGACTTTGATGTAATTAAATAATGAACCACAGAGGATGATGGCAGATGTCCATAGACATGGGAAAGAAGGGGGTATAAAAGAAGAAGTGAAACAAGACACTGCTAATAGGACACCCTCCTCTCAGCCTGCGTCTCCCTCAGTCTTTAGTTTGGTCCCTAATTTTAGAAGAACAGAGCAAGTGCACAGTGTCAGATTTGAGAACAGGAAAACAGAATCAAATGCAAGCATATCACACTGGCTTTCTACGTATACCTTCTAGTATTCCCTACCACCATGTATGGATGCAAGAGCTGAGTAACAAAGAAAGTGGATGAGAAGAAAATCAACTCATTTGAGATGTGGTGCTGGAGAAAAGTGCTGAGAATACTGTGGATGGCCAAGAAGACAAACAAATGGGTCCCTGAACAGAACATCGAGTCTTTCCCTGGAAGCTTTTGTTAAAATAGTTTTAAAGCTATGTCTAACATTTTTAAAATGATTATTTTAATTTTGTATACTGCTATTTTTCATTTTGTTTCATGTATTGTCAAGGCTATTGGCCCTTATAAAATAAAGTTTTATGATGATGGACTTAGGGTGTGAGGTTAGCCTCTTGATAATTTTCTGGATGTGTTAAATATCGCCCCCCCCTCCAAAGTCATAGCAGTGTTAGTCTGGAAAATCAGTATGTAAAGGGATCTTGTAGCACCTTTGAGATTAACTGAAAGAAAGAAGGTAGGTAGAAGGAGCTTTACCTTATCAGACGTCAGAAATTGGAAGTATAATCTAATGGCAATCTGAACACAAATATGCTATAGCGAATTAAAGCATCTCACGCAATTTCAGGCAAAAGGGAAGTCATTCTGAACGCAATCATGAGTTTTACATTATTGGGAATTAAAGCATCTCACGCAATTTCGGGCAATGGGCAGTCATTTTCGGGTAATGGGAAGTCATTCTGAACGCATTCTGAATGCAATAGGAATTCACGTGAATTCGCTAAACTAGCGAATTCACGTGAATTCGAATTGGCTCCAATTGGCTCCATTTGCAATAAAGAGAAATTCCTCCCATCTGATAAACTCCATAGAGCTGAGCCTACTTCCACAGATGCATGTAGTGCATCTGCTACCCACTTCTCTTTTCAGTTAGTTTCAAAAGTGCTACAAGATCCCTTTGCATACTTAAATGTTTTTAGTGTATTTCCACTATTATAAACAGGGAAATATAATCACCTCTCAAAAACTAGTGGGGAAATGTTTTTTTCAATATGAGGCTGGCAATGTTTCTACTCCTTCCATTACTTTGAAATGGGTTGGAAAGTTATTGAAAGGAAGAAGACTTAACTTCTTATAAATCTGGCAAGTTTAATAACTCTGCAGTCCAGCAAGGCAAAAAATTGATTAGATTTGTTGCAGCCGGTGCAAAGAAAAGCCAGAATATTCTACATCTTTCAACCCCTCTGTTGGGTTTTGGGTTATTTTTTATTTCAAATGCCTGTGTAACAAGACAGGACATGTGTCTGTACATGTAGCATCACACCCATTTAAAAATGCCCGAGTCTAAATGAGCGGATGGGGGAGGGAGGAACAGGGTGACCAGATGTCTTCCTTTTCCAGGACATATCCTCTATTTCCACCTTCTGTCCAGGAGGAATTCCAAAAAGTCCTCCATTTTGAGCATGCCTCTGATGCATAAATTTATATTTCTATGCTAACCTGGTCAATGACTGATATAAACTGATGTTATAAATAGGAGTGTTTTTCGCTTTTTCTTTGGTCATGTCCTCCTTTCTTTTTGGTCTTTCCTTGAATGCTTTCCATTTGGCGGTGCCTTGTCCTCCTTTGTGGTTATGATAACTCTGTCACCCCGGGGAGGAAAGTAAGAGTCCATCCAAAGTTAAGAGCCCATCCACACTGCAGAAATAATGCAGTTTGGCACTGCTTTAGCTGCCATGGCTTAAGGCTATGGAGCAGAGCAAAGCTCTGGTGCCACAACAAATGACCATTCCCAGAATTCCATAGCCTTGAGCCATGGCAGTTAATGCAGTGTCAAACCGGATTATCGGATTATTTCTGCAGTGTGGATGCAGCCCAAGTTAACTTCCCTCCCATACTTTTTATTCATTTCCCAAACACCAAACACCACATCAATACAGTATCCATACAATTTATCATTACATCCTCGTTGTTTCAATGCCACGATACCACAATGCTCAAATAGCTCAACAATCCAATTTTCACCAAAGGAAGGTCCAAAACACACCACAGAAATAATAATCCGGTTTGAGACCACTTTAACTTCCCTGGCTCAGTGTTAGGGAGTCCTAGGAATTGTAGTTTATTGTGGCCCTAGATGTACACTCTGTGACAGAGAAGGCCAAAGGGTCTCACAAAATGAGAGTTCCCAGTTTTCCCTAGCCTTGGGCCAGGGCAGTTTAAAGTGGCCTTAAAATGGATGTTTCTTTCTCCAGTGTGTTTTGGACCAAGGATTTAACTTTGAATAAGACTGAATTCGATTGCAGGATCTAATCTGCACTGCAGAAATAATGCAGTTTTACACAACTGCCATGGCTCAATAGTTTATCACATGGGAGACAACTGGAAGTATAAAAAGTGATTAACCTGTGATAATCCCACAATTGCGCTAATGTTGTGTTCAGAGATATTATCCTGTGAATAATCCGTTATTATCATGCAATTGTGCTAATGGTTTTCACATGACGTCATGTTCAAAGTGTTATTATCCTGTGAATAACCTATTATTGTGCAATTGTGCTAATGGTTTTCACACAATGTCGAGGTGAAATGTGATTAAAGTGCCATTAACCCATGAATAACCAGGCAAGAAACAGCAAATCATTCATGGGATTTTTCCCGTGAATGGCTTTTTGCTATTTATTGCTCGGTTATTCCCTGGTTATTTGCAGGATCATGGTTGTTGTGTTAATCTCATTTTAATCACATTTTAATGTCAGCTGCACAATTTTCTTGGGTTAATCACTGTTTAAAGTCTCAATTTCTCCCTTGGGAGTTTATCACACGAAGGAGATTGGGAGTTTAACCAGTGAATATCCCGCCAAAAAAATGCGTAATTGCGCGAAATGATTTCACACGACGTCGCACAAAACCCACCATTAGAGCAGTCACAAAGGAACATTAATGCACATCTTTTTTTCCTTTCGGGATTTCAGTGACAATGCATTTCCGATATCGATTTGTGATGAATGTTTGCGCAATTACTCGCCATTTCTGCTTTGTTTGTGGGATTAATACACTTTAATCTCTCTTTAACGCTGAAATTAGTGTGCCAAACACAAAATGCGATATAGTACTGAGGATTTGTAGTTTTGTGAGGTATTTAGCCTTTGCTCCCAGTCAGAGAGTTTTAACTTTTAATGGGAATGGGCAGGACATTCAAAGACAGATAATAAATCAGTGCTATTTAATTGATGCTAACAAGTACATCAAATACAGTAGTTGTTTTCAAATTTGGTAAAGCTAAGGTAGACTTCCAAATACAAGAAAGGAACCCCAAATGGAACGCCGACGAAAAATACAAATAGTGGGGGAGTTCAAAGAAAAGAAACACTGTGCGATCAAGGTAAAAATTTATAGGAAGAAAATTTCCTTTGGACTGTGATTTACCAGTAGGTTGGACCAATTTGACATCGGTCCAACTCCAGAAAGCTTTTACAGAGCTAATAGGAGGAAATATATATCTGAATTAGCCATTAGTTGTAAGGGTGATGACCACATATAACAGCTGTAGGTTGGGATTGGGTTGTAACTGTTTTTAACTCTGTTGTACTTGCCCGATTGCTTGATCAGAGGGGCGGGTTATAAATAAAATTTATTATTATTATTTGAGATATAATGGTTATTTTAATGGTGAAACTCATAAATCTTTTTGTGTTTTGTTTTGAGCACAACACTTGTGTATTTTATATGTGCTTTGATTGTATGTATTGTAGTTCTATGCAAAGACCTTTGGTCTAAAGCAATAAACTTGACTACTACTCTGCTCAGTAGGCTGAAGACTAAAGTGTAAAGGGCAAAACGAAGAGTGGTGTTAAACTAGAAAAAGGAATAATTTATCAAATGTAAATGTCTAGACATTTGTAATGTACTATCTAGACACAATGTTGTATCCAGTAATATGACATGAGAAGTAGGTGTTGTGTCTTATGTTTTTGTTTGGTTGTTTGATGAAAATACTACTACAGCAGAGTCTCGATTATCCGTCCTTCAGTTATCCAACATTCCGGATTATCCAACGTTGTGGCTGCTGTGATTTCTTTAAATTTTCTGTGATTTCTTTAAATTTTCTGTGATTTCTTTAAATTTTCTGTGATTTCTTTAAATTTTCAGAGGACTGGACTGTTCATACTGTGCATCACAATGTTGATCAGTGATTTCTTTACATTTACTTTCACTGTTATTGCAATAAAACTTCAATACATTTGCAATTCATAGTGATTTCAAGGCTTTTCTTGGACCTTCCGGATTATCCAACATTTTCGGTTATCCAACTATCAGCTGGTCCAGTTTATGTCGGATAATTGAGACTCTACTGTACTGTGTTTCCCTGGAAATAAGTCAGTGTCTTATATTAATTTTTTGCTCCCAAAGATGCGCTAGGTCTTATTTTCAGGAAATGTCTCATTTTATTCCATGAAGAGGAATTCACATTTATTGTTGGACAAAAAAACAAACAAACAAACATTTATTATATACGGTCTATATATTTATATACAAAAACTTTGCTAGGTCTTACTTTTGGGGGAGGCCTTATGTTTACCAATTCAGCAAATACTAGGTCTTATTTTTTGGGGGTGTCTTATTTTGGGGGAAACAGGGTAATAATAGTAATAAAAAGACAGGGAGGGAGGAGAAGAAGAAAAGAGAGGGAGCTGAGGGCCTTTTCTCTCTCCTGCAAGAAAAGTATATATATATATATTTGCAAAAGGCCAGGAGAAACTAATATACAATATTATATTATTATATATAATAATATCATATCACTATATATATATATATATATGATATAATATTATTTTATATATAATAATAATATAATGTATAATATTATATATTAGTTTCTCCAGGCCTTTTGCAACATTATATATATGTATATATATGATATAATATTATTATATATAATAATAATATAATGTATAATATTATATATTTGTTTCTCCAGGCCTTTTGCAACATTATATATATATATATGATATAATATTATTATATATAATAATAATAATAATAATATAATGTATAATATTATATATTAGTTTCTCCTGGCCTTTTGCAACTATATATATATATATGATATAATATTATTATATATAATAATAATGTAATGTATAATATTATATATTAGTTTCTCCAGGCCTTTTTGCAACTATATATATATATATATATGATATAATATTATTATATATAATAATAATATAATGTATAATATTATATATTAGTTTCTCCTAGCCTTTTGCAAAAAAAAGCAAAATATCCAATATATATAAAATATTTATATCCCAAATCCCTTCCTCCTCAGTCCCTCTCTTTCTTTCTTCTCTTCTTCCTAAGTTTTTGCAACGTGTTGCAATTCCTCTCAGCAGCAGCAGAGAGAGAGACACTCAGTTGCCAAAACCGCGGGAAAAAAAAAGAAGTTTGGGAAGCCTTTCAAGAAGGAAGGCAGCCTCTCCAACTCCTCTCTCTCTTCCTTTCCCCTTTCTTTCTCATTCCCCCCATCCTTCCCGCCCTCCTTTCCCTTTTTTTCCGCCCACAAAAAAGCCTCCTTTTTCTTCTTCTTCTTGTGACGCAGCGTCTGAATTCTTGGGAAGGGCTTTTTCAAGGGGGGGGGGGTAACCCTTCTTCTTCTTCTTCTTCTTCTCTCTTTTTTCCTCCTCTCTCTCTATCCATCCTCCCTCTTTTTTTTCCTTTTCTCTTCCCTCCTTCTTTTCCTTCCCTCCTTCCATCACCTTCCCAAGAAGAAGAAGGGCCAAGGGAAGAAGGAGGGGGAGCTCCAAGGCCACCACCAGGACCAAAGAAGAAAAAGGGGCTCTTCTTCTTCTTCAGCCTTTTTGGAGATGATGATGGAGACCCCAGGGCCTGGCCCCTGCTGCTGCCTCCCAGTCTTGCTCCTCCTGGGCATCCTCCTGCTGCTGCCCACCCAGCCTGGGATAGTCTGCGCCCTTCCCTCATCATCATCACCAGCCTCCTCCTCAGGTACCCAACTCTGGAGCAGCAGGGAGGAGAAAGTGGGGGGCAAAGGGGGCACAGGGGAAGGAAGGAGGGGGCAAGGGGGGGGGGAAAGGGAAGGACCTCCTGCTTTGGAAAACAACACACACATACACACACAAGGGGGGATCCTCCTCCTACTCCTCCACAAAGTTGGCACACTTTCTTTACCCCAACTTTTTTTCTCTCTCTCTCTCCTTCCTCCTCCTCCTCTCTTTCTTCTTCTTCCACCTCCTTTTCGTCCTCTTCTTCTTTTTCCTCCTCCTCCTCTTTTTTTCTTCCTCTACACCCTTTCCTCCTTCTCCTCCTCTTCTTCCTTCTTCTTTTTTTCCCTCATCCTCTTCTTTTTCCTCTTCCTCCTCCTCCTCCTCCTCTTTTTCCCTTTCTTCCTCCTCCTCTTTTTCCCTTTCTTCCTCCTCCTCCCCTTCTTCCTCCTCCTCTTTTTCTTTTCTTTTTCTTTCTCTTCTTCCTCCCCTTCCTCTTCGTCCTCCTCCTCTTTTTCCTTTTCTTTCTCTTCCTCCTCTTCCTCTTTTTCCTTTGCTTCCTCTTCCTCCTCCCCTCCTTCCCCTTCTTCCTCCTCCTCTTTTTCCTTCTCTTCCTCCTCCCCTTCTTCCTCTTCCTCCTCCTCTTCTTTTTCCTTTGCTTTCTCTTTCTCTTCCTTCTCTTCCTCTTCCTCTTTTTCGCCTACCCTTTTTCCTCTTCTTCTTCTTCTTCTTCCTCCTCCTCCTCCTGCCCTTCTTCCTATTTTTCCTCCTCCTCTTTTTCCTTTCCTTCCTCTTCCTTCTCCTGTTCTTCCTCTTCTCCCTCCTCCTCCTCCTCCTCTTTTTCCTTTTCTTCCTCTTCCTTCTCCCTCTTCTTCCTCCTCCTCTTTTTCCTTTCTCTTCCTTCTCCTCTTCCTTCTTCTTCTTCTTCTTCTTCTTCTTCTTCTTCTTGTGGGGTAATTGTGGGGGCATTTTTTGAGGGACAGATGGGGGGGGGACTGTGCTTCATTTTTGGAAAGGAAAAGGAGAGCCCTGAATGAAACCAGATGTGGTTTGGAATGGCAAAGAAAAAAAGCCAAAAGAGGGAGGAGGGTGGAAGGCTGGCTGGCTGGCTGAGGAGATGAACTTTGCTGGTTTAAAAGACTCACTTCATCTCCACCTCCCCAGCAACAACAACAAGAAAACAAATGTACTTTTCTGTGAGGTTTCAAGATTTCTTCTTTTCAGGAAGTTATGCTGTAGGGAAGGGACCCTATTGCTCCGCGTCCTTTAGGTCTGGCGTTTTAAAACTCCTTCGCAGATGAAATCCCACTCTCGAGACTTTTCAGACGTGTCCAGCCATAATAAAACCCACACACCACTTCAAGCCAGCAGATCTTTCCAGAGAAACCAGTGTTTCCAAACACACACACACACACACACACACAAAGAGTATCTCTAGCTGTTCATTGACACTAGAGGTTTGGCTAAGGCCACTGAGATAGGGTTGAATCTAATGGCAGAAATTTATTGGTCCCAAGAGCTTTGTCAGTTGCTCAGTGTGAGCTGTTCCAGCCTAGTTGCATTGAACCTTTTTCTTTTTTCTTTTCTTTTTTTTTCATTTTCGGCCAAATTGGCAAAACCTCTCTAGCGTCTGGACGGGTCAATGGTTTGTACTAGACAGTGAAAAATATATTTTATGAATCCTGCGTTCGCTCCGGCTTCTGCGTGTTTTATGACCGGACGACTAACAAACAAGCCACCGCAGCACGATAACTTTCTACAAGAGCCCCATTGTGGCTTACGAAGAGAAAAATATTAAGATACGCATACAGTAGATCAAGAGGCAGTTGGAGAAAGACTGGGAGCTCTTAGAAGTGTAGCAACAGAATCTAGAAATTGCCCTGTCTTGGAATTGTCTCCTTTTGGAAAGATCGGGGAGCAAAATAATGACGGAAGATGTAATCTAAGAGTGCAGCCAATTTTATGTATAGGTAACTGTGAAGACTGAGTTAGGGACAAGGCAGGCTTGTTGTTGTGTACCTTCAAATCATTTCTGACGTATAACACCCCTAACATGGGTTTTCTTGGCAAGATTTGTTAAGGGGGGGGGGGTTGACTGTCATCCTTTGAGGCTGAGCAAGTATGCCTTTGCCCAAGGTCACCTGCTGTATATACAGTGGTCCCCTGGTTTACGAAATTAATTCGTTCCAGCACCCCTTTCTTAAACCGAAAAGTTTGTAAACTGGGGCCCCTTAAACCAGCCCCCGCACCATTTGAATTTCCCGCCGCTTTCTTTTCGTAAAACGGTTTTTTCCCGTAAACCGGGGCCGTTTTTCCGGCCCCGGCTCTTTCGTAGACCGGGGTTTTCATAGGCTGGGGTATTCGTAAACCGGGGGACCACTGTACTCATGTATAAGTCTAGAAATTTTAGCCAAAAAATTGACCCCAAAAACCTAGGTCAACTTTCCCACAGGTCAAATGTAAATATTATACTTTAACACTTATTAAAAAAGGAACCCATCCCTTGGTGAATGGCAAGAGTAAAACCTGTCCTAGAAGCACTGTCTTCCCTCTACTCTCATTTCCATCCAGCCTTTAGTGTGAGCTACAATAGTTATACCTGTCATAATTTTGTAGAGTTTTTGGCATTGCTTTCCTTTGCTTCATCATTTAGACCCTTTCTTACATGCCCCTAAGTTTTACCCTCGATTTATCCAAGGGTCATATCAAAATCCATAATTTCCCCCCCCCCAAACATGCCCTCGACTTATACATGAGGTCGACTTATAGTCGAGTATATACAGTAGGTCTTAAAACACACTGCTGAAATAATCCAATTTGAGACCGCTTTAACTGCCCTGGTTCAATGCTAGGGAATTCTGAGAACTGTAGTTTTGTGAACACTGAGCCATCTCTGTCAGAGTGCTCTGGTGCCACAATAAATAACAATTGCCAGGATTCCCTGGCACTGTGAGCCAGGGCAGTTAAAGAGGTCTCAGACTGGATTATTTCTGGAGTGCGTTTTGGACTCTAGTGGGTTTCTTTGGGTCAGTGGGGATTCAAACCCTGATCTCTGTTGTCATGATCCATGCTGGATCTCCTACAGCAAGCAGTCAATAAAATCATGGACCTTTTGCACTATTGAGGTAGCAAAATGACTGTCCCTGCTACCACAACTTCTTTTCAATACTGGAGGTGACTTGCTTCCCCCACTATGGGGTTTACAATGGGGTGGGGAGAGAATTGAATGAGAGGAAAAAACCTTTGCCGCTGCTCCTATCATATTCACCCCCCCCCCTTGTACTTTTTTTAAATATTAAAAAAATCCTAGGCTCCCTCAAATTGCTATTGTTTGGTCCATGATCAGCTTAGCTTCAACTTCCAAAGATCCAGAATCATCTTTCTTTTAAAACACAGACAGCAGGTTTTTCCATGTGGACATCAGTTCACATGTCTAAAAGAGGGGGGAAAGTGATGTCTCAGTTCTCAGGTATTATGTGAGTTTTGCATAGTTTGTGCTTAAAATACTTTGGCTGCTAAACCAATGTCTTAGGAAGAATAAATTGAATGATATTAGTACGCAGTGTCTTTCCGCATTGTGAGGCCTTTGGTTGTTAGTGGTTTTAGTGAACACTGGTTGACAGATTTTTACTGCTGTTCTTAACGATTTTCTCTTTCTTGATTTTCTTCAATACTGTAGTGACAATTCGGTTACTTTTGCATCTGGAATTTGTTTTTATTGCATTACAGATAAATGCAACACATATTTTTCTTAGACAAATCAAACTTTTTGGAAATATGGGGGTATACATATTTTATATAATCCAGTCTGATTACATCATTAAAAAAATCAAATTCCTATGTAAAAATGTTGTACTCCGGATTTCTTCAACTTGGTGCCCTCCAGAGATGTCGAGTGATTTCCTGTCATCTCCTGCCACTATGACCATTGGCGGGGATGATGGGAATGAGCATCCAACACATCTGGAGACCACCTGGTTGGGGGAGGTGGATGTATACTAGGTGGCCTGTAAGTTTTGAAGTTTTTAAAGGAGGAAATGAACGGGTTTTATAACATAGTTATCCAAGGAAATGGTGCCTGTTTACTGTTTTTCTTCAGTTAATTTGGGTGAAGATAGTTTCTTTTTTTACTTCTCTTACTAGCCCTTTATTTTGAGTACAAAGAGAAAAAATAACTCACGCTTGGGATGAGGAATCAGTAGGTCTTATCCAGAGATCTTCAGGAGCAGTAGACGGCAGCACGCCTACTCTTTCATAAACAGGCTGGGGAATGGGGGCGTTCCTTTGGAGTAAAGGAAGTGGGAATAGAGCAATTATATAGTAAAAAGAACAAGTTTTCAGAACCTCAGCAACTTTGAAACTGTTTATTCATTCTCTCTGTGTGTATGTGTTTAACTTGCACAAACCATTTCAGGCCAGGTTACTAACATCTTGGAAGAAATACATCACCAACTCAGAACCCTGATTTCTATATTCCTAGCCACCAAAACTTTACCCAAATAAAAAACTTCTTCCTTTACCCATGGAAGATATGCACGTTTTTTCCCAAACCTGTAGCGTAGCCACTGAGTTTATATCTCCATACTTTTCCTGCTGCTCGGGCAGGGTGAGCTGGCTACTGCAGGTAGCTGCCAGTTTAAGGTATTCTGTGAAGGGCAGTGAATTGTTGGTGATCTGATTTGATTTCAGTGATGCTGTATTGTTGTTTCATACCATTGTGGTTATATCAGCACAAGTAAAATAGAAAAGGTACACGTAAACAGATAAAGGACTGAATAGTGAAAGGATGCCAAAATCTCTACCACCACCCCCAATCTACATTTGATTGTGTGTGTGTTTGTGTGTAACTATATCTTTAAAGTGAGCAATGTAAAGTTGAGTTTTTGCAGCCCAAGATTAACAGATGTTCCCATAGGCTTTGCAGGTACCAAAATTACTTGACCAACCTTGGGTACTGTAGACCTTGATAGTGAAAGGAACCAGAGAGTCACAGCTGGCCACCTATCATCAGGGAGCAAAATATCTTGGGATGACTTTGAATCATAACTATTATGAGAGGATATTATGGCTCTGTAGAACAACTTCTAGAGCCAGTATGAAGTAGTGGGTTGAGTGTTGGACCTGGACATTGGAAAACCAAAGTTCAAACCCACACTCAGGCATGGCAACCTACGGAAAGTCATACTTTCTCAGCCACAGCAAAATGCAGTGGCGACCCCCATCCCACCCCCTTTGAACAAACTTGTGAAATTACTTAATGGATTTTCTGCCTTTAATCCACAGGAAAGAAACACTTAGGGGCTTTCTAGATTGGCAGGAAAGTGTGACATGAAGTTGCCTTTTCCTTAATGCTTAGCAGCTGCACTGCAGCCTTTAGATGGAGCTGTGCTGTTCCGCAGTTTTTAAAAAAGAAGCTGGGAAAACCAGCACCTTTTTAAAGGTGCTTCTTCTCCCCTAAAATGCAAAAAAAGCATTTTCATGGCACACTTTCCCTTTTTCTCATCTAAAGTCTAGATTTCTATGCAGCCATGAACACACTTCTTTTTGCCAATCTAGATCAGGCCATAGTGTGCTTTGGTTCTTGAAAAGTTTGTTATGGTAGGCAGTGGCATCACTAGGAGGTGCAGGAGGTGGGGATCACACCAGGTGACAGCCTAGAACAGGAGTGACACCGGGTGACACCCTCTTCCCACTCTGGTCAGTGAGGTGCTGCTATTGGCACCCGCCTCTTCTTCTTCACTGTGTGGCTCTCATGAAGAAGTCACACAGAGATGAAGGGGAGGCAAACCTCCCTCCCCTTCCTCACTTGCATGGCTGCCCCCCAGCACCAGGTGACACCAATCCTGGGATGCCTGTGATGGCAGGAACAATGTTACCTTAGTATCTGTGAGGGAAGGAGGACATCAGCATTATGACTCCCAGTCTTCACAGTTGATTTGGACTTCATTTGCTAGGATCCCTTCTCATTTCCTCTCCTATTCTTCTACCTAGTTCTGTTGCTGTTCTGTTCCATGTGTCCCCAACAGTTTCCTGCTTCTCTCTTTCTTCCATCAACTCCAGATAAACCACTACTCATCATCTAGGTGCTCAGGTTGTAAGTTTCCATGTTACTTGGAAAAGTTACTAAGGGGCGAAACAGATGGGCAGGAAAAAGTGGCTTAAGCACAAAAGGTGGCCTTTCTTGGCTGAGACTTTCATATAACTGTAGTCCAAAAACATACCCCTCCCCTCAAGCTGAGCAGTGGCTTTCTGGATGTTATTGGTCTATATGTGGGATTGTTGTTAAAAATGCTGTTTTCCTTGCAACATTTTTGTAGTGCAAGATTTTTGCTCTACAGGATTTTTTTAAATGTAGAAAACAGCCATGTTGCTCAAGAAAAATGTTATACAAAATCCAGCAGTCTTGCACAAAAATAGGCATGTGGTTTTGTTGTGCAACATTGCTGTTTTCTGTGCAGCATTTTTGTACAAATGGGGAAACTGCCAAACTGCTCAACCTCCTTTTCATTCCAAACAGAAATCTTACACAACAAAAACGTTGCACAGAAAACAGCAAAATTGCACCACAAAACGACAGGTCCTGTGGGGTTTTTTGTGCAAAATTACTGGGTTTTGTGCAACATTTTGTTGTGTAAGATTTTCATTGTACAAAATTGCTGTTTTCTACATAAAAACAGCAATCTTGCACAAAACACACAGCCTGGAAACAATATTTCTGTGCAATCTCCCCAACAGGAACGTTATACAATTTCCTTTCCATATTAAAAGCTGCACAGTTTTCAGGAGAAGTTGCATGGTTTCTGGAAAAACAGCAGTTTTCCGGGCAAGCTACACAGCTTCTGTGGGAAAGCTGCAGAGTTTCTCATTATTGTAGGAAAAGGGGAATCCTAAATATCTTGAAACTATGGGACAAAAAACTGTTTCATTATTCTTGAAATTTGTGGCACAAGGAGAAAGAGAGAAAAAATTAATATTCACCATCTTCACATACAACACTCAGATGTGATGTTCTCTGTACCTAATGGGTACACTACCATCTTGATGAGAAGTGCATGGGGTCTGACAACTTTATTGCTTTTGATGATGGTGATGATATAATATTGAAGATATTATTATTTAACTAAGCAATAAACTGCTTTACCTCCTTGCTAAAAATGTTCTCTCCTGCTATCCTCCCCAAAAGTGACAAAATTGCCTTAGGAAATGTGGTGTGTGTGCATGTGTGTTGAGTCAAAATTGTTAAAAAGCTTAGCATACGAATGGATGGTAGCTCTCCAGGTTCTTGCAGGAGGTCAGTGTGACCCCCACCTAATCCTTAATGGTTGCCTCTCCATGTTCTCAAGGGTTTCAGACAGTGGGTCTTTCCAACCCTTTCCAAGCCTCTGAAGAGGCTAAGGATAGTACCTGGGCGTGCTTACACACAAAGCAAGTTCTGTATCCCTTGAGCTGATTTGGCGTCCATTCCTCTACACTTCTTCTTAGTGCAGGTGAGGGCCAACTCCAGCCTATGGGCCTAATCCAGTCCTGGAGCTATTATGGGATCACTGATGCTGTCTGATAGGAAGTGATGATGGGGAGCTTCACTGGGGGATCATGTGAGTTGGGCAAAGTCCCCTGGGTATCAGCAACAGGAAGGCTCCTACTGGCCTGTGTGGTTTCACTGTGTGAAGACTTTGCCTGGTTGCAGAAAGCCCTCACTCAACAAAGCTGGAGACCAAATGAGGTTTGGGGTTTGATCACCCCTAAAGTCATCCATCCCTAGGGTTGCCATTGTCGAAACTGGAGAGGCTTCCTGTCTCTTTAATGACTGTGTAAAAGTAGGAATTTGAGCAGGTGCTGCATGTTATCTGAATGTGTGGTGAGCAACACCTGCTGAAATACTGTCTTCTGGACCGCCATGAAAGGGACAGGAGTTCTCTCTAGTTTTCATTCTAGCAAGCCTGTCTATCCCACAGGGTGTATGGAGGAGAATGAAAGCTACAAGGTGAAATAAGGATAGGGTTCCTATTTCTTTAATGACTGTGTAAAAGAGAGGATTTCAGCAGGTGTTGATTGTGTAACAGCCATCATCTGCTGAAATTCCTTCTCCTATCCAGCCATAAAAAGGGGTAGGAGGACTCAGCTGAAAACCCTAGGGAAGACTCCAATGCAACTTAGAAAAATCTAGACTCATGCTCACTGCTCAGCTTTAGGTTTTGCCTGGAATTTTCATTTTGTGTTTTGCTAGACGTGCCTGGGTTCAAGTTAATGCCACTCCATACTCCTGCATACAAGGAATTTGGCCTAGGAGGGAAGTACTGTACACAAAAGCAGTTCAACTTGGATTGACCTTTAGTGCAACCTGAAGTATTCTCTGTATGCCCCTCCCTCCCAAAATCTGGAAAGTCAGCCCAGCCCGCAGCAATGACTGTGATGGAGGCAGCAATTGGAAGAACTCTTAAATAACTCTGAATGTCAAACTATATACTGCTGGACTGTTGCTGTTTATAAAGAGGGGATTGTTTGTAGGATTGGCAGATACAAAACTAGAGAGAGCACCAGTCTAGGTAATGCTGATGCAGAAGAGGAGATTTTAGCAGAAGTTGCTTGTTACCTGGTTACATGACAAGCCATACCTGCTGACCTCACTGTACAAGAGTTGCCTCAAGTTTTTAGTTTGGCAAGTTTTTAGTTTTAGTTTTTAGTTTATCTGTTTCTTATGTAAATTCAGTTTGGGGAAGGGGCTATGAAACTAATTGCAAGGGAGGATCTAGGAGAGTGACTAATTTTCTCTTTTGGCTGTGTTTGCAATCAAAACACAAACAAAGGTTAATATGGAGAGATTCCCATCAATGGTGAAACAGCCATCAGTAGATGTCAGTTTAGTTGCAAAAACAGCTTGGGAAAAGAGGTTAATTGTCTCCCTATCAGGATCTTGAAAAGCAGGCTGGAATTGAAGAAGGTCCATCTATGGATGAGTCCAAAGTAGAGGTGTTGAAAAATAATCCATGCCTCACCTTAATTAGGCCTCACTTGGAGACTGGCAGGATCGGGGATTCCCGAACAGGAACCTACAGACCCCACGCTCTCAGAGATGTATTCTTACTACCTCCACACCAGAGCAGTGTGGCCTCCTCCACATCAGAGATCCATAATTGCAGAGTGGCTCATCAATGGAAGCCTAGAAGAGGGTGTCTGAAAGATGGAAGAATATTAGGCTCCAAACCTTGTCCCTTTAAGGCCTTCCACTTCTCATGGAGGGTCTGGAACCTCTGCCTCCAAAGGGTGTTCATACTCAATGTGTAAAAGACTCTCCTTTACCTTTTAGACTTGCTTGGTGCAAGTTGCTCAGTTGGAGCTTTCCATGGTGCTGCAAGTTTTGGTCTTCATTGCCCAGAGGGCTTCTCTAATCAAGACCTGCACAACACTATCTTCTTGCTACCCTACTACCTGGGGGTAGTGTGTGGTGATGATAGGATAATACATAATACCCCTGTAATTCAGGGCTGTGGACTGTGTAGCCCTCCCATCAACCTACACCATTGAATATGCTGGCTAAGACTGCTGGGATCAGCAATCCAGTAATCGGTAATCCAGGAATACCATATGGTCCCCATCTCTGCTACAGGAGGGGCTTATAGTTAGGGAAAAAAACTATTGTGAGAAGAGGGAGTCAGCCTGCTCTGCATGGAATGGAATATAAAATATGCCTTCAAGTCACTTGTCAATTTATGATGACCCCATGAATTTTACATAGAGATTTCTAAGACAAGGAATATTCGGAAGTGGTTTGCCATTTGTACTCAGTCCATCTGCCGTGGGACCTTAGATTCAAACATTCCCAAAGAGAAATTTCTCTGAAATACTGCCTCCAGTCTCTGTGATCTTTCTCTTTTTCTTGTTAGATGCTCTTCAAGTTAATTTCAGTTTATGGCAATCCTAACATAGGGTTTTCTTGACAAGATTATTCTAAGGAGAGTTGCCATTGCCTTCCTTTCAGGCTGAGAGAGTATGATTTTCCCAATACTGGGTTTCCTTAGCTGAGCAGGGATTCATACTCTGGCACCCCTATTCCTAGTCCAACACTCAGACCACTACATCACATTGCCAACTATTTCCCATCTGCCCAATAGCAATTGCTTTGACAATGTGACTAAAAATGTGGTGGGCTCATAGCAGATTATCTAGGAGACAATTTTGGCTAGACAGCATATTGATAGATAGCAGATTAGTCTGGGAGCCAATTTTCTGCCCTTGAACCAAACAGACTGCCTAAAGATGTGCATGTGGTGGAATGAAACAAAAATGGAAATGGCTAGAGGCAAGTTTCTGGTATTGAAAAACTGGTGTCTTTGATTTTAAAGAGTGACAAAGGGGCTCCATGATATTTGAAAGCTAAATTGTCACTCCTGGTGATTGCCAAGGAAGGCAATTCACTGCTTTTCACTTGGAAAAGTTGGATGAGTCTGAAGGGGCTGAAGCTGCAAAAACAGCTGGGGTGGTGGTGCATGTGGTACCAGGGCCACACTTTGCCCACACCTCATCTAGAAGCATTTGAATCCAGTTTGAGAGTTGGGCACGACACTAAACCAGTAGACTAACTTTTTGAGGGGGAGACAGAGGGAGTGCTACTCAGTTGATTCTGCTCAACCTCTCAGCATCATTTAATGTAATTGACTCTGATATTCCCCTGGATTGGATTTGTGGGAGGACCGTTTTACTATTCTGTTGCTGTCAATATGCAGATGACAACCAACTTTCCATATAAGTCTGAGAGGAAGAATGCCCAGAAGTGGTGATAGTCTAGATGGAGGAGGGGTCAGAAAACTGAAGATAAATCTCAGCAAGACAAAGGTGTTGTGTCTAGATAGTCCTCAGATCTTGGAGCTGTGAAATTGGCTTCTTTTAGAACACATAGCACTCTCCTTGAAAGAGCAGAGTTCAGAGTTATCCTTGATTCAAAAAATTGTCACTGGAGACCCAAGTGGCCTCACTGGTGAGGTATGCTTATGCCCAGCTATGACTGATTTGCCAGTTTTTAATCCAGGTAGCCTTTCGTCTTGCCTGGACTGTTACTTCATACTGTAGATGGGACTTTGCTTGAAGGCTGGAACTTGTGCAGAATATCATGGCCAGGCTATCTAGAGCAGCAAGGAGGGAGAATATTACTCTTGTCTCTATTCTTTCAATTATATGTTTAGCTTTTAAAGTCAGAATGCTGCCACCTCTTGCCTGGAATAAAAAACATGTGTCACAAAGCTACACATACCCTGCAACTAGAAAACTAGAAACACTGCAAAAAGAATGAAGTTATCATTTCTTATGTTACGATTGCAATGCAGCTTTGGTTATTGTTAAGCAAAAATTGATTATAAATACCTTGCTCTTTTTAGCAAATTACTTCTAAGCTCTGTCCCTTCCTCAGGTAACTCAGTGTTTTCCCTCCCTCTACTCCAGCAAAACCTACAGAGGCTGTAATTTTCTAAGATCTCCTGCAAGCTGTAATTTTCTAACTTTAGCCTTTGTTTTTAGAGTAACCTGATCTTTTGGGGGTCATAAAGCACAAGTCCTCTTTGGTCTGACAGCTTAAGATTTTTAAAAGCCACATAGCCAGGAAAAATGGAGAAATCTTGGATCCTGGGGAAGTTACTGGTTCCCAGAATTTGCCCTATCTGCTTTTATTTGGGGTCAGCTGAAACCTCTTCTACTTCTTTGCCTCTTTTGTAGTTGCTCAGGAAAAGGATCTTGCTGGTGGTTAACTTGTAAAAACATTGGTGCCTGGAAGCCACATCTTAAGAGCCAAAAACTGTCTGTAAGCAGGGCAGCAGTTTGAGGCCTGAGTCTGGAGGCCCTGGTAGGAATTTTGCTAAAAAGGTTAACTCAAATTGGAGGGTTAGTCTCTGTTATGCATTTGAAACTAAAAGGGCAAGCAAAATGTTGTTATGCAAGTATATCATTATTCACCTTCAGAGCATTGTTTATTGTTCTAGTTGGCTGCTGTGTCATCTTCCGACTGACTCACATAATTCTTACTGACTATTTTGCTAGAGATGTGGGGCTACTGAAATCATGTTCCTCCAAATTTATTCCCCATTTCATAATGTACTTGCTGTCTGTTTGGATGCTACATTCTATTTGCATGGATTGAATAACTTGGGGGTTCTGGGAGTTATGGTCTAAAAAGTAACTTTTCTGGACTCTGAGAGAATGAAGCAAGGAGTTAGCACTAAACAGCTTTTTGAAATCGGCTGCTTTATGGTGTTAGTGGTGCTAATGTTGATGCTGATTACTTTTATTATTCTACTGTGTCCTCTCTGGTTTTGATTTTCTCAGACTCCGGGATATTTCTTATCTATAGCAGTGGTCTGCAGGGCTGCTTGGAGACAAAGGACTCCCTGGTGAAAATTTCCAGGATCTGCAATACAAGTCTCCCAGCTCAGAAGTGGAAATGGGTTTCCCGAAATCGGCTTTTCAACATTGGAACCATGCAATGCCTGGGGGTCTCCTGGAAGTCTGCAAACACCAGTGCAACAGCCCATGCACTAGCAACCTATGAGTGTGACCGGGAATCTGTCAACATGCGGTGGAACTGTAGGACCCTGGGGGACCAACTTTCCCAGTATTTGAGCTCCAGGCTGGGAAATTGGTCGCTGACACCAGCTGAGAGGGGTGATCAAGCACGGGGAGGCCAGTGGAAGATTTACAACCGTGATGAAGATTTGTGCTCCAGGCCGTATTCTGGTAAAGCCTGCATGAGAATATGAAACTTAATCTTTGTTGTTGCTCAAACAGTGTTCAACGGGTTTGTGAGCCAGTTCAAAATTTAGTATAATTCACTTCTAGAACATGGGCTTTAATTAAGCATAAACATACCTCCTCAAGTGAAAAGAAGTCACTTGTCCTCATGAGTTCTGTATATGCTCATTTATAATTCGATCTGAATAGAGTGGTGAAAAGCAACAGCTTAGTCAATTCTGAGAGAACCTAAAAGAAGCACTGACGCTCTCTACTCTGTTCACCGCAGCATAGCTTTTGGCCCTTTTAGATGCCAGGGTGGGAAAATGGTGACAGTGGCTCTTTGGCACTTCCCCTCAAAGGAGTACCGAAGCCAATACTGTACCTTAACTCTTGACATCCTCTTTGACATTTGTGTGTTTTCTTAGCCCCTGCTGTCCCTGGTTGCCTCCACCACACATTGCACAGCTACTGTTTACCATAGTTTCCTCCTCATTCAAGCTTTTAGGGTGAACATGAAAGGTATGCTGGAATTTTGTGAGTTATTTGGCATTATTTTCCTTTGCTTTGTCCTTTACATCCTTTGTTACATAACTCGAAGTTTTACCCTCAACATCATATCAGAATCCATAATTTTGGCCCCAAAATGTGCACTTGATTTATACAGGAGGTCATCTTACAGATATATAGGATTTATATGGTATGTCAAGAATTGTTTTGCCAGATCCAGAATTACTAGTCTTGGATTCTGTCTTATGGGAACCAGCCAAGTTGCTTTTGAATCTCTCAAGCAGGACATATTGCTAAAAGCCATCCCTTGCTGTTTGAATTTAGCAACTAGCAGTCATAACATACGGCCTCTAAACATGGGTCAGGCAAATAAGCCTAATACTCTCAGAAGGAATTAGCCATCACAAATGTGAAGCTTTTTTTAAAAGAAAAAAAGTAGTATGCTCTAGTGACCATAATAACGTTGTAGGAATTAATTGTCTGAAGAAATATTTCTTGCTGTTCCAACTAGGTCTAACCAGTTATCTGCTCATGAACTCTTGTGTATCATGATTTCACTCATTTCCTGCGAAGCTGAACTTGAACATGCCTACATTCCTTTCTGCCTTAATCAAGAGGTAGACTGTGGATCTCTTACCACAGGGATGACAAACCCACTCTTGATTTTATGGTTCCCTCCCTGATACAACTGCTTTGGCTTATACTGGAATCATCCAGGTTTTAGAATCTGTTTCTGTGCAGCAGCAGAAACTCCCATACAACCTGGGACAGTTGTGGGAGGAGAAGGTCCCATCTACCAGCAGCCCCAGCTATAGCTTTTTTTGAAAGGCAGACAAAAACTTTGCAGAAATTGGATGCACTGTATTACAGTGGCTTCATTCCTTCTTGGAGGAGTGAATCCAGAAAGTGGTGCTGGATTTCCTTTTTGACCCCTCAACCTGGTCTGTGGGGTTCCTCAGGGCTCCTTTCTGCTTATGATGCTGTTTAACATCTATGGCTTTGTCTGCACTGGCCATGTGTCCAGGTCCAGTCAGGAGCATTATGCCCTGGAACTAGCCCTGGATTGGCCACAATGGCAACCAAACGCACTAGTCCACACCTAGTGTGGCGGACAGCATTTCTGGCATGGTCCAGCCAGGCCAACGCTGCATTGGCCCAGTTTGCCCTTGTTCTATCATCAGAGTCATGGCTATCACTTCTGGACCTGCAGAAGCTCTGTTTGAGCAGATGTAACATTACAGATATTAAATAAGAAGGAAAATGTGCTCATTTGGAGGCTCAAGGGTATTACCAATATGAAATCTCATTTAGGACATTGCATTAGAAATTCCAAAATTTGAACTATTTATTTTCCACTGTTTATCATATTTCCCAAATAGAAAAAATAAAATAGAATACAGTGATTCTGAGAGATGGGTTTTTGACTTTTGCCTGTTTTCCAAACTGCTCATCAAGTTCATATCTGTTATTTTTATGTTGTCACCATAGCTCGGAGTTTCATTTTACCCAACAATGGCCCAGCTTCAAATTCACAAACCACCTGGATTCCACTTGAGTTCAACCATCTGTCTGCATGAGAAGCAGCTGTGTGGTGAAGTTGTGGAGGGCTTCTTGGCCTAGTTTGGATCCAGGGAAAGTTAGTCATGTTGAAACCATTGAAACCAATTTATCATGACTAATATAAGTGCTACTGATTTCAGTGGGACCAAAATGCAAGTAATTTAGCTTTGGGTCTGATCTGCACTGCAGAAATAATGCAGTTTGACACTACTGCCATGGCTCAGTGCTATGGAATTTTGGGATATGTAGTTTGTTGTGGCACCACAGCTCTCTGACAGAGTAGGCTAAATATCACACAAAACTACAAATCACAGAATTCCATAGCATTGACCCCTGGCTGCTATAGGTGGTGCAGTGGTTAAATGCCTGTACTGCAGCGACTCATTCAAAACCATAAGGTTGAGAGTTCAAGACCAGCAAAAGGGCTCAAGCTCGACTCAGGCTTGCATCCTTCCGAGGTCGCTAAAATGAGTACCCAGATTGTTAGGGGCAAGTAGCTTACAGTTGTAAACCGCTTAGACAATCCTTAGGCGGTGTGAAGCGGTAAATAAATGCAGCTGTTTGTTTGTTTTGTTTGTGTCAAACTGGATTATTTCTATAGTGCAGATTACACTCCTATCTGGCCTTCTTATCACCAACCTTGTATGTGCATTCTGTGGTTCTACAATCATACCATCAAAGTTCAGAAACTGATAATTGAACACATTATGAGAATTGTAGCTTTTCTAGGGCTTCAAAGATAAACAGACATATGTGATAATAGGGGGAAGTCCCAAAAGCTGAAAGAAGGCCAAGAAATTTTTCAAGAGGTCTTCTGGGAGGACACTGCTGTTTTGGTGTTCTTTACCCCTCTTCAAAACAGGACCACAGATGCATATTTATTTTGTTAGCTCAGGCCACAAAATTCAGTTTTATTGGAAAATAAGTGGGGCCACCTTGATACAGTTAATTTTTTTTTTAAAAAATATTAGTACAAAACTGTAAAATTAGATCCTGCTTTAGTCACGTTGAGAGGAAAACCATTGAAATCTATGACACTTAAACTAGGGTCTCTTCTAAGCATGGCAAAATCTGGATGGAACCTAGATTGCTATATAACAACATGATTAAAACAAGAAAGAAACTCCACATATGAGTGGAGTTATCATCCTAAAATCCTAAGTGAGTAGTTGGAGGACAAATATTCATTGCCTCTTTATGGCAGATGTATTGAGAAGAGCATTTTCAGTATATCAGTATTTCTGCTGTTGCCACAGTAAATGCTTTGTTTTGTGAATGAAGGGAACACATACATTTTTCATATGCTGCCTGAGATCTATTTGTCTGCTGAATATTTAGGACTTTATTTCAATGCAAATAGTCTAATTTTATGATTATCCTGGCAGCTGGCTTAATGACCTTGAAGCATTTCAGTTAACATCCTGCCCTTAACAAATAATTCCATACAGCCCATATTGTCCTCACCTGATGCAGAATTTTAATGTTGACTTTATTAGTGCAGAGTGTGCATAGTTCTACCGCATGTGGAAGAAATTTCATCATGTGCTCAATGGAGCAATCTGCCAGCTGTAATGTGCGTTGGATTAACTTGAGGTCAGGCATGGTATGCTGAGGGCATATTTGGCCAAAGGAATTGGGGAATGGTCCACTGAATCATATGCAGGACTACAGATAAGCACTAGACAGAATATTTTTGTATTAGAATGGCTGGAGATTCTGGAAATGGTAGTCCAAAAGGTGTCTTTCCCAAGATCTGATATAGATTGTAGATAGCAAAGTTCTTTGATCAAATTACAGATTTTCGTCCCTTTGTATCTGCTGGAATCCGTTCCAGACTCCCCTACAGATAACAAAAAATGTGTAACTTCAAGTCTCCTTACTACGGAGACATGATGTGCGCATGCCCACTGGTTTGGTTGTGTGCATACACTTCTGTTTAGACCATCAGGGTTTGTTGTCCATGGAAGCTCAGATCTGCAGATGGCAAGCCCACAAATAAAAAGATCCCATGGTATAAGTATGGTATAAGTATTTCCTTTTCCTAGTATAGGAAGACAGGTATTAAATCATGATTTTTTCTCCTCCTGCTCCAGAAATTTACACTATCCAAGGCAACTCTCATGGAAAGCCCTGCACTATCCCCTTCAAGTATGATAACCAGTGGTTCTATGATTGCACAAGCATGGGGCGTGGAGACGGTCATCTCTGGTGTGCCACTACACAGGACTATGGCAAAGATGAAAGATGGGGATTCTGCCCAATTAAGAGTAAGCTGCTTCCATTTTATATGAGACTCTGGGCACAGTTGGGTTAACCATTGAAGTGGGCACAGTTGGGTTAACCATTGAAGCGTCCAGACTACTTAGCGCATGGGTGTAAAAAGAGAAGGTTTTGTTGCTTGAGCTCAGTGGGAAAACAGCACTACTTTGCAAGCCACTGTGGGAGATTTGCTTCACTTTCCTTTATCTTGTAAGCACCTTCAGACTTCAGGACTGTATTTTTTTTCCCCTGAACTATTCTGCTATTGTGCCTAAATGCTTTTTTGCTCCTTTCCAAAGTCTTTCTCTTATGGTCTTCTGCTAGCTTAGCAGGTGATATTGATATCAATACTCCAGTTCCTTCAACCTCTTTCTCTGTCCTTCCTACCTTTGTCACTTACTTCCATCTAATAGTACAGAAATTCAGTATCGGGGTCTTTGTTAGCTAGCCTGCACCATTTTATTTATTTCTGTGGCTGATTCTTTACCCTGAGTAGCTGGAATATTGATGAACATTCCATGCAAACACAGCAATTCATCTATTGGAATAAGGCGTTCAACAGATAACTTTTAGCTTTTAAAACCCATAAAATAAATATGAAATAGTGTGCAGGTGTAGTAGAAGTAGCAGCATTTATACTTGTACAGAAGGATGTATTTGCTTACATTTTGATGGATTTGATGTTAAGCAGTTCCCTTGATTTTGAAGATGGTATATAATATATTAAAATATATTAATTAGAGTAAGTTGCATATACCAGTATGCAGTATTCCACCCAACCAATAACACTTTGAATTACTGGTGTGAAAGGAAGGTGTGTCTGTGTGTAAACACTCTGCTGCCTATCCAAGCTATTGTTTATCTCCTTTGTTTGCAGTCCACCTTGCCTTCCCCTCTTCTCTCTTCCCCTCTGTCTGCAATTATATAATACAAAGGCTGGAAAATGTTTACAGTACTTTACACTTCACTTCCAAATATTCAGCAGAGTGGCTAGGTCTCTTTGGCACTGCTTGCTTGCAGGCACTTGCTTGCAGAGTGCCTGTTGATGAAGTTGGATATTGGCTCTGTTGACTTGCAGTAACTTCCTTCCATGGCCTCTCTTCTTAGGCAATGACTGTGATACATTCTGGGACAGAGACCAGCTCACCAGTAGCTGCTACCAGTTCAACTTCCAGTCCACACTCTCTTGGCAGGAAGCTGGGAAGAGCTGTGAGCAGCAAGGAGCCAATTTGCTCAGCATCACTGAGATCCATGAGCAAACCTACATCAATGGTGAGCGATAGGTTCCTTGCTTCTTTTGACAGAAATGGGCAGGATTTTTATGTTAACATAAAAGTTAAAAAGGTAAAGGTAGTCCCTTGACATGAATGTCTAGTCATAACCAATTGTAACAGTGCTCAAGTCCGTTACTAAGCCGAAGAGCCAGAATAGTCCGAAGATGAATTTGGTAGTCATGTGGCGGGTATGACTGCACCAAACGCTGTTACCTTCCCACTGAAGTGATACCTATCTATCCACTTGCTTTTGCATGCTTTTGAACTGCTAGGTTGGCAGCAGCTAGGACTAGTGGTTTTCTTGATTCGCTTTGCTGACTGGTGTGAAGGGTTCCTTGATGTTTTTGGACAGCTGGGAGTCTGGACTCCATTATCTAGCTCTACCAGCTTCCTCGTCCTGCCAGCAGGCAGGCAGCCAGACCTACATAACCAGACCTCAAAAGGCAGCCCCCCCAAAAGCAGACTAAAAGCCTTGTGTTGCTTTTTAAAACCTCTCTCCTAGAAGCCTCTTAAAGGATTGTACTTCTGTCCAACTCACCATCTAATTGAACTGTTGACATCTCATCACCTGTGATGTAACCTTCATTATAATGTAACCTCTCCCAGCATTAAACCCTTTGATATCTGGGAAGAAAGTTCTGATAAATGGAGGGACTCTCATTTATCACAACTGGAAATGAGGTTTGATCAGGTGTCCCAATGAGTAGTGGGACAGTGGGCAAATATGTATAAAATATTTCCATGAAGTATACATATACATTTTGTAAGAATTCAAAGATACAGCCATATTAGTCTGTAGAATCAGTATGTAGAGAGCATTTTAGAACCTTTGAGATGAAGGGGCAAAACAGACGGGCAGGAAAAAGCAGCTTGAAGCTGTCTTTTCCAAAGCTGCATTGAAACCCCACCAACCAGACTGACTGCTCCCAAAGTGGCTGGAGTGTGCATGTCATAACCACAAGGCATGATTTCAAGCAACACTGCTAAATACTTTTTTTTTTTTTACTGTACCCCCACCACCATCCTTGCACACCTTCGCAGGAGTGAGCTGCCAGTGACTGCCATCCTATTGGATGGCTGTTCCTGTGAACCTGCACACATTCGCATGTGAAGCGATTCATTGGCACAGGGCATCGGAGTAGAAATGTGCCCATGCAGATGCTGGCAAGGTACAATCATGCCCCCCTTGTCACACACCCCTTCACTCCATGCCCCCTCTTTGACTGTCTGTTTTGTGTATGTTGTACTCATCTCTACGGGAGGTGTCATGGTTTCTTTTTTGGGCATTGCCACCCTCACCGCTTGGGTATGGCAGCTCAGTCCCTTTTAAATATGCTCCTGTGGTGCATGTTTACATGCACAATTAGGGTTAGGGTTTGGAAAGAACGCCCCTTTAGAGCCTCCCTGGCATCGGTACATTTATACGTATGTGCAAAGGTGCTCACTTTCCAGGAAGAAATGAAAAAATCCAGCTTCTTTTTAGTCCAGCTTTTCTCCCCATAGCGTTGACTTGGGAGCAGTTTCTGGCTGGCTTCAAGGCATGTGTCATCTAAATGCCCTGCCTTGAAGCCATTCAGAAACCTGCTTCTTTGACTGTCTGTGGGGCTTTACAGACTGCCCAAAAAGGGCGGTCTGAACCCTCCTTTGTTTGCTGCAGACCTTTGCTGCAGCAGCTAGATGCTGCAGCGAAGATGCATAGCAAAAAAGGAACGGGGAAACCCTGCTCTTTTTTAGCATTGCAATTGCGATGCAATAAACTGAAAAGGCGCCATTGGGCACCTTTATGCTGCCGCAGCTGCACAATTCCATCTAGAAGCTGCACAGTTGTGGCGTCCTTACACACGCTGTCTAAACAGCATTATGTAATGATGTCTTTATGTGCTAGGGTTGGGGAGTGTGCAAATGTTGCGTGCTCCCCAGCCCTAATCATGGTGTGGGAATGGCCCTTTTGGGCCGTCTGTACCACGCCTGTCTGTTTTGCTCCTAACTGAAAGAATCTGGCAACATGAACATTCATAGGCTTAAGTCTACTTCCTCAGATGCAGTCTATGAAAGCTCATGCTGCCAACTTCTTTCTTTCAGTTAGTCTCAATCATGCTAGAAGATCTCACTACATACATTTTGTAAGCGAAAGGGAAGCTTGCAAGCATTGGGTGAGGGTGGATCATTCAAGAGAAAAGACATTCAGAGAAGACTAGGTGCACTGGGTGGGGGTCAGAAAAGAGCTCCTGTAGCAAGCTTTGGTGAAGTAGGTGCATGGAGAGAAGACCCAAATGCTTGTTTGGGACTACTGGGTGACGGTGTAGCTGGATGTGCTTTGTGGTGGAGGACCTGACACTGTGACATTCTGATCTTCTCTATCTATCTCAGGACTGCTAACAGGATATGGATCCACCCTCTGGATTGGGCTTAATGATTTGGACCTCAACGGGGGCTGGCAGTGGTCAGATAATTCACCCTTGAAGTACCTTAACTGGGAGAATGGTAAGCCAGATCTAGAGGTGGTATGGGTGCTATCTCAATGAATTACCAACAGTCTTCTTGCAGTTTCAGGCTATTGGCATGTGTCATTTACTCATTTATAGTCTCTCCTGCATCAGAGGGTTTTGAGATAGACAGATAAATAGATGGCTGGATAGACAGATAGATAGAGGCATACATACATACATAGGTCTTTATTAATGGTTCACAGATAAAGTTGAGTATGTCCCATAAAGCTGAGAGGAAATTTGGATCCAGGGAATTCTAAATTAGTAATATGTTCATGCATATGACTTTACCATTAGGAAAAAAGCCAGATATAGTATGGAAAGGGTTCTTGTACAAGCCCTTCTTCCTCTTGGCTTCAAAATTTGCCTAAGAGATGGACTTGCCACCAGCTCAACCACTGGCTTAATCACTGGTGTGTCCTTTGTCCCTTTAAGGTGTTCTGCCTCAGATGTGTTGTTTATGATTTAAATCACCACGTGAGTCATCAGTTTCTGCATATATCCATTCTTTGTCTTATTTAAAGTGGTAGAAATGCTTCTTTATTTATTTGCAGAATTGCTCTGCATGCTGGAATGGGTCATAACATCATAACCATCAGCCAATCCATGCCACTCATTTTGCGACTTTGCAATATGTGATTGCTTCACATATTCATTGAAATTCTTTCACCCTCTCCCCCCAAAAACACACTTGGCTATGTTCATGGAAGGGGTGGGGTTGAACTGATCCAGATGGAACCATTTGCCAATCATTATTATCTGTAAATGTTACATTTTGGTTCACCTTTCCTTGTTTTTGCTGTGGTTAGAAAAAAGAAAATAGTCAATTCAGCACATGTTCAGCTTTTTATTCAAATTAATAATTGATAAATCCCTTACTACTACTTAACACAGGTTTGCCTAAGTTACCTAATTAAATTGTTGGCATAACTGGGGTGAAATTGGTCCATTTTTTCACCTAAGGTGGTCATGTTCTAATGTTAACTGTTGTTTGTTAGAAGTATTCAGAGACATCAAGGTGATTGCAGGTCACAATTTAAGTGTGTTCCCAGAACTGCGTTGAGTGTCCATTTCTTTTGGGAGAACAAGATTTTATTACACGAATTGGGGAAGTGAGTCTTAAAACTTGATGTCATGTTTGAGAACATTGAGAATGCTAAGTGTTTTATAATTCTGTGATGGGCTAACCCTGGGCAATCCCATGGTTTTCATGTTCAAGCAATGATTTGAAGCAGTGTCCATCACAGCTAGGAACTTTAGAAATGCTGCCTTTTCTAGTAGCTAAATCTGGAGGGTCTGCCATCTTCCATTTCTTATGAGACTTGTTGTTGCTTTGTACCTTCAAATACAGGTTTTCATGGCTCAATGGGGGTTTGAACCTTGGTCTCCCAGAGTCTTAGTCTAACATTCAAACCACACTGGCTATAATGAGACTACCACTTCCATTTCTGAGATTCAGAACTGATTCGTAAATATGATTTGTGCCTTAAATGTGATTTGACTCTTACCATTCTTAGGAGGTGGTTTTCCATTTAAATAACTGTTTCAAGTATGGGTGCTTTTTCTATATTTGTAGATCAGCCTGACAACCCCAATGAAGAAAACTGTGGGGTGATCCGGACAGAGTCGTCAGGAGGATGGCAGAACCGGGACTGCAGCATTGCTTTGCCTTACATCTGCAAAAAGAAACCTAATGCCACCTCAAATACATACTCAGTAGGTGCGTGGTTTTGAGGAACTCAGTAACTGATCAGTTTAAATTACCTATCACATGCTTGTCATTCTGCAACACCCATCAAACGATGCCTGAGCTGATGTGATGTCATGGAATGTTTGTTAACATTCTGACTGAGTGTAGTGGAAGTGTCATAAATAAAATGCTGAAAAGTGTTCAGATTGAGAAAATCATACATGGTTCTTGTGGGGAGGCAAAGTGTTTGAGGTCTGGAAAGTTGAATGGAAAGACTGGGCCCAGAGACAGCATGAAAGAAAAAGTATAGGCAGAATGGACTTGTACGTCTGGGTCTTGAGGGAAGGTTCCCTTGAAAAGCCTGAAGGGAACAGGAAATAAAAGGTTAAGAGAATGAAGTGGAAAACCTCACACTAAGTATAGGGGCTGAAATATGTTGCGTTGGTTGAAAGGAAGTGGTCCAAGCTGAGTTGTTTTGTGGTTAAGAGGCTGTCAGTTCAGGGGGTCAAAGTGAGGAGAAGGAGGCTAAAAGCAGAATATTACATGTAACCAAAGAAAGTTCTGGATGAGGATCTTAGGCATCAGTGATTTTTATTAACTCTTAAGGTGAAGAGACTGATAGGGCTTACGTGACAGGTAATTTATTTTGTTAATGTTTCTTTTTTTACTACAAAACCCAGAATCTCCCATCCATCATAGATACTGACCATTCTTACTGGGGATTCTGGGATTTGTATTTAACGTAAAAAGGTCTGATATGATCTTGTGAGATGCTTTGGAATTAGGCTTTTATTATGTCCTTTCTCATTTCTAGACTTTTACAGGTGGTCCAAATATTCTTGCCTTGTTTATAACTCTCCTGTATTTTCTACTGTTGCTTCTGGCTTTTTTGTTATGGGGGAGGGGGAGGGGGTAGAATCCATTGGGGAAGGAAAGATGAAATAGTGCCATTTGACTGGTAAACCCTGTCTGGAAACACTCCTGTTCTCTAGCTTGCCCATTTTGGATGTTAGCTCAAGAATTAAATAGTTTGAAATTCAATAAGGAGCATAACAGTTCTAAATGCTGCTCACTAATGCTTGCTTCTTGGTCCCAATCCCAGTAGAGTCTGAGGTGAAAGTGGACTGTGATCCAAGTTGGCAGCCTTTCCAGACTAACTGCTACCGTTTGATCAGTGAAAAAAAGAGCTGGCTGGATGCTAAGAAGACCTGTTTGCGAAGTGAAGGTGACCTCGTGAGCATCCACACCCTCCCTGAATTAGAGTTTGTTACCAAGCAGATCAAACAAGGTAAGCGGTCATCATGTTAAACACATAGGAAGGTATGTGTCTTATATGTGAAGGTGCTTATTTATGCCCATATTTTAAAAAGATACATGGAAAAGTTCTAAAGTAATGTGCTTTTTAAAAAGCAAACACTAAATCAAATGTACACGAGTGTGCTGAAAAGTTCTTGGCCTGACCCACTTCCCAAAATCTGAGTATAATTTTGTCACTGTAGCTTGAAAGAATGTTCTTTTGTTAACTGCCAATTTGCAGGATCGTAGCTCTAATTTCTGAATTTTTACAGATCATTGATAAGACCATGTCAACAAAATGCGTGGAATGTTCAAAGTTGAACTCCAGGCCATCATGAAGATTCTGTACCTGCAGACAAAAACTCCAAAGGAAATCTACAAGTGTGTGTTGCAAACATTGAGTGACAAGTGCCCATCATACTTGGCTGTGAAGAAGTGATGTGCCAACTTGGAATGTGGAGATTTTGAGACTGAAGATGCAGCAAGTTCTGGGAGGCCTTCAGCAATGTCAATTCTTGAAATTATTGAGTGTGTTCATGACCTGATTTTGGCAGATCGGCCAATCTCAGTTGGTGAGACACCAGAGATTTCCCAAGAATGCATTGGGCTTATATATCATGAGCAGTTGGCAGTACAGAAGCTGTCAGCCAGATGGGTTCCAAAATGTTTGATTGCTGACCAGAAATGGAATTGAGTGGATACCTTAGAGTTGATTTTGCAGTATTTTGAGCAATCTCGTGACAATTTTTTTGGAACAGCTCATCCCTCTTGATGAAACATGGTTATATTGCTATGATCCAGAGACCAAACAACAGCCCTTGCAGTAGTGGCATTTGGGTTCTCCACAGCTGAAGAAATATAAGGAAAGGTCATAGCCACAGCAGGAAAGGTCATGGCAATAGTTTTTTTGGGATAAGGAAGGTGTTTTGATGACTATCTTCAGAAGGGCCAAATGATTAATACAGAATACTACTCTAATTTGCTGTTCTAATTAAAGAGGCGTTGAAAGAAAAACAGAGAGGGAAATTATGGAAAGGTGTTCTCATTTTGCAGAACAATGCAACTGTTCACAGGGCTGGCACAACAGTGGATGCTTTGAAAATATTTGGGTTTGAGTACATAAACCATCCACCCTACTCACCAGATCTTGTTCCATCTGCCTGTTTCCTGTTTCCAAATCTTAAAAAGAGTTTGAAAGGAAAGAAATTTTCAAATGATTTTTGAAACGATTCAGATAACTGCAACACAGAAGTACTTTAGAATTTTTTGGGAAAGGTTAAAGAAACTTGAGAAACAATGTGCCGAGTGCATCAAACTTTGGGGTGAATATGTGGATTAGCTTTTACATTTAGTGGCTGTAGGTCATTCCCTTGTTGGTCAGGCCAAGAACTTTTCAGCACCCCTTCATAAATACATAAACAGAAACCTTTCTGTGCAGCCAGAGTTATCCATAAAAACTTGCCAAATGAATTGAGTTCAAGACCAGCTAATTTCTTCTGTTGTGAGGAGAAGTTGTTCGCACAAAATGTTAGATGGTGTGTGAGACAATGGCAAAGCTACAACCTTCCCACCGCACTAGTGTAAAGTGCCAGTTGACTGGTTCTTGGGTCAACCATGAAGCTATGGTTCTCTCCAAAAGTATTAAAATAAAGAAGTATTTTTAAATTGGCTTTAAAAAAAGTACTGAATAAACATTTACATCTGCTGCTTGGTGTAGCCTATCTGAAATTGAGGTAGGCACAGAAGGAAAGTGTGGTGGAGCTGCAGGAAGGAAACTGACATCTAGCCCTATGTATGTCTCTCTGTCCCTAAAGTTTATAGTCCTCAAAGATGCAGATTTGTTTTGTAGAAATTCTCTCCTTACTCCCTCTTTTTGGCAGATGTTGAAGAACTTTGGATTGGCCTGAACGATATCAGACTGCAGATGAATTTTGAGTGGTCGGATGGCACACCAGTGCTTTTTACATTCTGGCACCCCTTTGAGCCCAACAATTTTCGAGACAGCCTTGAGGACTGTGTGACTATCTGGGGACCGGTATGTGAAGAGTGGAGGGGCACCTCTTGTGGGAGGCTAATACAATTCCCAAAATAGAGAATGGCATCCTCTTACTTGCAGTGTAAAGGATTAATTGATTGAAAGGAGCAATTAACTAACTAAATATTTGCTTGCGTATTAAAATGTAACTCTTGATTGGAATGACAGTGGACAAAGTCACTAGGACTTGGAACCTTAAAGGACCTGCCCTTATACAGAGCACATTGCTGTATCTCTTCCCTCTTTCTTGGAACAGATTTGATTAAAAGAAAGAAAGAAACAGAGATTACTCTTCTTTCCCACTTCTGTCCAACACAATGATATAATTTAATGTCTGTCCTTTTCTCTTAGCTGAAAGGGGCTCAAGTAGCTGAATCAGACAGTGCTCAGTTGAAATCCACATCAGTTTCTCTTTTATATCAGAATCTGCCAGATTCATTGACAAACCCTGGATTTGTGTATGACCTTAATAGGGAATAGTTTTTGTAAGTGGTAGTATAACAAATGAAAGAAGGATGGAAGTGACATTGAGGACTAGGCTATTGAACAGTGGGGATGTATATAGAAGAGAGTTCAAATAGGAACAGAGGATCACCTAAGGTGAGTGTAGCCACAGAAGTTGAAGGGACAAATTTAATTGGTTTTTGCACCTTTCTGTGGACTTGTTTATTGGAGAAGCTTCCCTTTTCTGCAAGGTTAAATTGGGTCTGAACAAGTTCAAAGTAATTTTAAAGCATTCAGATTTTTTTAATGACTCACTCCCCCAAAATGCCATGTCAAACTATCTCTACCTTAGGTTATTGTTACTTTTTGGGGTGGATATTTTAAAGAAATGGCCCTTAAGAGGGGGAAAAATGTCCCAGGCATATGTGAGGGTCGGAGCCCAGTAAAAGGCCTTGAATTGGATAAGGACTGGTACGGTAGTAGAGGAACTAGTAGAAAGTGGTGTAAGGGTGAAGAGAAGACAAAGGCAGAATGCTATGAACTATAATTTTAAATGTGGCATGTGCTTTGAATCAAATAGATCAGTTGATGCTAGGGTTACCAGGGCTATAGGAGGGCTTGAGATTTCAGGACCAAAACTTGAGACCTAGGAATGATCCCGTCACAGGAGGCATCCCCTGGTGATGTTACAAGAAGCAGCCCCTGGCAATGTTATTAAGCATGAACCATAGTTTGAGAGTATGTCATTCAGATAATAAACACAAAGCCTCACAACTGAGAGAAATGGAGAGGTGGAGAGGTAGATTTTTAAATACAGAATTATTTCCTTGAAATTCCTCCTCCGTGTCCTGAGGACTGGGGAAAATGGGACAGATCCTGACATCTGGGAACACTAGTTGATACAGCAGGAAAGTATGCCAAAGGAGGTATACCATACACGGCTGGAATGTATCACTTATTCTATAAATGCCTTTCCTTGAATTGGAACCTCTCTGCTTTCTCTCCAGGAAGGGAGATGGAATGATAGCCCTTGCAACCAGACATTGCCTTCAGTCTGTAAGAAGAGGGGTCGTGTTAGTCAAGGGAGAGAAGAAGAGGACCATGGCTGCAGAAAGGTAACAAAGACCTACATTGTACATACAATAGGGGCACAGGCAGTAGAAAGTGGAAAGGAGGCTGAGTTTTGTAGTTCCAAGGCTACTGCTTGTGGTACAGATCTGCATGGATTCATACTTGTAGAGTCCTGAGGAGGAGGAAGAGGTTGGGGCATGACCTGTCCTACCTGGCTGGCTATAACTGTTGACAAAGAACGATTGGGATAAATCTTTTTGTTTTTCACGTATCACTTGAGAAATAGTAATTACAAACAGAGTGAAGGGGGAAAATAAACAAGAAGTGTGTGAAAAACTAGCAATATGTTCTTTGCCCTTTTAAATTAAACCATTGCCTTTTTGAAAACATGGTGCGCCAGCTGCATGATGTCTGTCCAGATGTCCAGCATCCAAATTCACTTCCTTTCTCCCTTTGCAAGTTAGCTTTACCACACCCAGGAAATGTCTCTTTTCCAGCCGGCCAGGGCCAAGATGTGTCAACTTCCCTACCTCTACAGGAAGAATGGCAGAGAGTAGGAGGGAGACACATTCAATTTCTGTCATATTTCAGGCTTTTCATTAGGGAAATGTTGACATATCAGAGATCTGTAATGTTTACTTAAATACTTTACCAAGATAAAAATTGAATTGTTGTCTGGACAAGAGAGGAACGCTACTTTGCTCTTTTCTAGAGGAGAAACATAGCCATAGTTAATTAGCATTTGATTGTTTGTTTAGGCATCTCTTAAATAAAATCTGTTACACAGCTTTGAGAATGGGGATTTTTTTTAAAAAAAGGTAGTTGTTAAAACTTGGGCCAGGCTTTTATGAACATGAAGTGACAACTTTGGTCAATAATCCCATGACCGGAAAGGATGCTTCCTGCAGTGGGATGGTTGTGGGATTCTGGCAGAAAAGAGACAGAAGTGAAACAGTGTCATTACTCTGTGGTATGTTGTTAGGCAGCATTTGAATGACTCTTCACAAGTGGAAAGTGGTGTGTTCAGTGTGGCTACTGGTTTAAAACCCATCAAAATGTAATAAATCCATCAATAGTAAATAAATAAATAGATTACATTTCTAATTGTTGATTTCTCAGTCATCACCAACTGTCTGAAATCTTACTTGTGAATATGGCCTGGGCGGCATTGAAATTGTTGTTTGGCTGTTTCTCTTTTTTTCCTTGCACGTTTGCTACTCTCCCATTCTTCGGTATAATTTTGTGCATTTTTAAAAAGCTTGCACTTATACCAGTCCAAAATGATTTGATAAAGGAACCAGAACTTGGAAATTTTACTTTTTTTAACTTTAACTTCCAGAATGTTGGCTGACCATGTTGGCTGAAGGATTCTGGGAGCTGTAGTCTGAAAAACTTAGTTCTGATGTTGCTTCTGCCAGTTGGACTCTGGATCATGCATATTATGCAAAGTGTTATTCATGTTATCAGTATTCCATCCAGAGGAAAATCCCAGAGTTGTTTTCCAGCCCCCTTCCTAAAACAAACAACCAACAATCCTTCTTCCATCTCAGAAACTCATTTCCTCTGTTCCCAACCCTTGGGGCAAACAACCATTGTTGAATTATTTTAATATAATGATTCCTGAATCTAGCCCTGTGTAATGATTGAAGTGGTTTTCAGAACTTTGCCTGGATCCACAGCAAGTAGAAGCAGCAAGAAGCTGTGTATCCAAACCTGTGCATTTGGATAATGAGTGCCTGGATGTTCAGGATGGTGCCTGGCTCTATATGTAACAATTCAGTATGCTGGGGTCTTAGATCCCGAGATTTCCCCCTTTTTCCTCCCCAACTTCCCAGCATGCATGTGTATACCTGGTGTGTTTTCCAAACTTTAAATAATCAGCAGGGGAACCTTATAGAGAAATTTTCTTTATTAGCATACATAATGAATGGAGACCATATGCTTCCAAATGCACTGTTATTGTTATTCATTTAAAGTTCTCTGGTAAACTTTTCTGACAGTCTGTTCCAGAGGTGGAAATTATGGAACCCTCCAGTTGTTGATGAACTGCTATCCACGGTATCTTTCATTTTTGGCTTATGCTAGTTTGGGCTGTTGGGAAGTGTAATCTAACAGCATTGGGAGACCTACATGACTCTTTCTTCTGAGCTATTTTTGTACCATTATTTTGTGAAATATGTCCACTCTGGTTTACGGTTGCTCCATTGCATGGTAGTAGCTGTTCCTATTTCCATATTTACTTTGATTTTAAAAAATGCTGATATATCCATACCACTCATTTTTAAAGTATATTTAGCTTTGTTGGGCAACTCTGTTTCAAAAAGAGAAAGGTATAAGGGGGAAAAATACAGGATCAAAAAGACAGCCACACATTTTTTTTCTTGCCTCAATGCAATCTGCCCCAGAAAATGAAGGATTTTCCTCCCAATCAGTTTTAAATAAAAAGTATAAAAACATTTCTCTTCATAATTAAAAGCTTTCTTAAAATGCCTTGGGAATTTTTGGCCTAGCTATGGTTCTATTTTGTTTGTTTGTTTTTATCTGTGTTTCTTTTTCTCTTTCTCTTGATAACTTAATTAGGTCAAACCTGCCCCATTTAATCGATTTGGGAAATGACTCTTAAAATGGATGACTCATTCAAGGCTGCTGCATTGCAAATTCAGGACTGACCAGTAATTTGAATCCAAATTAAAATGCAATGCACCAGCCACTGTCCTTTCTTTCCCTTCCTTCTGTCCCTAGTGTCAGCATTTCCAAGCCTTTTTCAGATGTGTGTTTACATTTACCCTTGACATTCACTCCAACTGTCAGAGGCTCTCTGTCTCTTTGCTGGCTCACAAATCCCTGTAAGAGCACCAGCAACCCCTGTCTGTTGTCATAAAGCAACCAAGATGGTATTTTTGGCAAAGAGTGAGCCCATCTACTGGAGATGTCTAGGGGATACATTTTGCACAGACAGCATTGCAAGCTTGGATGAAGACTGACTTTAAATATCTTTCTCTCTTTCTTTGCATCTTTCCTCACTATATTTCTTTTTCTCTTTCTCTTTCACATCATTAAAAAAAATTCACCACAGACTTATAGGCACCCATACAGTTTCCCACACAACCAGAAAGAGGCAACTGTGGGTCTGTTGTGCTGTTTCAGAAAGCCATTCCCCTTTAAATAGAATTTTATTTATAAATCTGCCTCTAGCTTCATATATGTCACGCATTGCTTCACATATAATCTTGTCCTGTAGGAAAAGATGTTGTGCATGCCATGCAATCTCTCCTTCGAGGGATTTCAGAAAAGTGTTGGAAACAATGCTGAGAACATTTTAGTACCCTGGTCTACAATTGGTCTTAACCAAGCATCTGCTGGCAAAGCTATCCCTACCCCAAGTCAGGGGAAATGGTGAGGATACAGGCTTTAAGCTGTTTGGAGGTGATCTGTGATCCTCCAGATATTGTTAAGGTTGAAGTGGGGTGTAAGGGGAGCTTGAGGCAGAAAGGGCCTTCTAAAGCATGGGGTACATTTCTCAGAGGAGAACAACAAACATGTTAGGCAATGGACTTGAGGAGATGGTTGAAATCTACTCAGCAGCCTATCTCACTGCACACTGGAGGAACCTTTTAAAGCTTTTCCTAGGAGCAATGTGCAAGACTTAGTGCAGGGCATATTTCTTGAGAGGAAGAGTGAAACAACAAACATAGGCAATGGCTTTTTGGTGAGGGTCTATAGGAAAAGGGTGCTTCCTGTTAAATAAATGGAAAGTGCCACTTCCATATGTAACTAGTAGGCTAAACGAAGAGAGATTGTTCAAAGGAGGAAAACAGATTTTCATAACATTTATGGATAAAGTTAGGCTAACGAGTTGGTCTCTGAAAATATACGAATGTTGAGCCACGCCAGTGCATGATTTATTGCAGAAGTCCTATCCAAGTCTTGTCACTGAAACAACCTGAGTCCGAGTCAGTCACTGGTAAGGGAAGATAGGTACCCTCATCCCACTTGAGGGAGCTTTATAGTATCTCCTTCTACTCCAGGATCTGTCAAGGATTAAAGTTAGAGCGACCCATTCCAGATCAGCCCTTCTTCCAATAAAGGCTACACTGGGCCCTCCTTTTGTTGTCCTTCTGTTAGCAGACAGAGTTTTCTATTCAACCAGCTCTTCAGCTACTGATTGCTTCTCATTGTTAGAAAAAGAAATGGGTGTGTCAGGCTTTGTAATATTTTATTGCTCATCTCTGCAAGAAAGGCAGGATGTAAATCAAATCAGTTAGATCGATCAGTCAGTAAATAATTGGCCTCAGAGTGCTGTTCAGCCAGAACTGACAGAGACAAGAGGGCTCACAAGAAAAGCATCCTTGTACTGTACACACCTGAGTCCCTGCCTGTCTCCTTTTATCTTTTCAGGTTGGGAAATGGTTCAGAAAGGTGAGGCGGGAGCTTCTGCAAGAGAAAGAATCTTGTTCCTCAAGCATTATTTTCTTTATCCCTCTCCAAACCATTTTGAGAGAGGAGCAGGGAAAGCTTACTCGCCTAGAAGCTGTATGGATGACTGTGATACCTAAGATGGCTAATACGATATTTGCCTTGAGATTGAGGTTTAAAATAGTTCATTGTTCAACTGGTGCTACTGGCTTAAAAACATTGGACTACACAGTTTCTCAACCTAGAGGGTCTTTAGATATTTAGAACTACAACAGCAGGACCCAGTCCGCATGACAGTGGTCATGGGAGTTGTTACCTAAAATAACAGGTTTGGGAGGCTGGTGAGATGAGCTACTGCGCTCCTTATGTCTCAGTAATTCCATGCCTGGCATTGCTATTTAGAAGAAGACTGAAATATCTCCCAGACATTTCCTTCGCCACCCCCAGGGTTTCCAAGAATTGGTGCTTCCTCATTCCCGATCATTTATTCTCCTTCCTTTTGCTTCCCTCTCAAGTTGCTGGGCCTTTTGCCTTCTTTCAAAGGCCTCTTCCAATTTTTTGCGGAACCTGTGGTTGCCTTCAAAAGATGCTTTCGGGATCTCAAAACAGATTCCCCCCTCCATCTGCCTGAGCTGTTTTGGCAGCAAGAGCCCCCATTGTGTTCCTAGCTCCGGAAAGACTCCAACATCAACAAACCAGAGCTATGAAAGCAGGCTGTAGTAGGGTTTGAATTTTCTTTTCTTTTGCCCAAGTAAGAGATTGAATTTTCACTTCTTAGATCAAGGGCCAGACATTGGCTACTTGGGTAGGCTGAATGGATTATTTCAGTGCCTGTAAAACAGCATTCTTGATGTGATTTTTTTTTCTCTTTCTAAATGTAGTGGCTGCTTCATTATGTGTGCTGTGACCTTGAAAATTAACCTAGATAGCCAGCCTTAATAGGTCAAGAGACTGTCTCTCAATCAAATAAGTAGCACTTATTTTATTTCTTTCCCATAAAATAGGTGCTCCAGAAAACCTTAATACTCCAAACAGGAAAGGACTGTAAAGCCATCTAATCCAATTCCCTGTGATGTACAAGGTGCCTCTGGCACTCTAGGCCATGCCAGCCAAATGGAATCTTTTTTCTTATAAAGTGCAAGTGGTTTCAAGAGATTCTTCTGACCTCTCTTTCTCATTTTATGCTCCATTCTTAGCGTTTGCAGCAGTCATTGTGACAATTCATTCAAGTAAGGTCACTTTTAATTGTGTTTTTGCAAGCAGAAAAATGAGGTTGAGAGACATAAAAAACAATCCAGTACACATCAAAGGTGTGCATCATTTAATTCATTGGGACTTACTCCCAAGTAGGCATGGACAGGATAGCACTGATAGGACTTGGCGTTTTTGGCAACTCTTTTGCATGAATAGCCTTTGATTTACTGTGGGTGGGTGGTCTTTGCTGTTCCACCTCAGGAAGCAAAATGTCTTGGGGTGGTCCTACCTTTGGAGAAGACTAAGGGTGGCTCTGGGTCTGTATGTGGCTTACTGTTTTTGCAGACCTTGATTACTCTAGTCTTACAGAATGCCTTTTTTCCGAGCAATAAAAGGGAGATTGCTTTTCCTGAAAGCAAACGGCCTTTTAATACAATACAATTCTGGCACTTTGATTTCACTTTGATTGCCAGGGCTGCTTCCTGCTGAATCCTGGCATTTAGAATCATAGAATCATAGAGTTGGAAGAGACCACAAGGGCCATCCAGTCCAACCCCCTGCCATGCAGGAACTCCAAGTCAAAGCATCCCTGACAGATGGCCATCCAGCCTCTGCTTAAAGACCCCTAAGGAAGGAGACTCCACTACACTCCGAGGGAGTGTGTTCCACTGTCGAACAGCCCTTACTGTCAGGAAGTTCCTCCTAATGTTGAGGTGGAATCTCTTTTCCTGCAGTTTGCATCCATTGTTCCGCGTTCTAGTCTCTATAGTTTAGTGAGGTCCTAATGTGCAGGAAACCTTATATCCTGTCCCACAAAAGCTTTTGGTGGGACAAAACCCTCAGCAACTGACTTCTGGCCACTTCTAATTTGGGGTATTTTGGGAGGGAAGTTCTGGGTCTGGCGCACCCTGTTATAGGTCCTTGGGCCTATTCTGATTTTAAGGCAAGGAGGAGGTTCCCTTACCCCAGATTACTGGCTGTTGAGCCTCTGAGAGGAGAGGAATCCATTTTATAAGAGTGACATTCTAAACCATATCTTTTCCTCATGGAACTCAAGAACGCAGGTTAGATTATCGGATCTGAGTTTGTTCTACTTCAGAAAGCATGTTGTATATGTGGCTTTTGTTTTGACGACTGCTAGATACCACATTGCCAGCTACAAAGATTTAACTTTGTTTTGGTCATAAGTGTCTGTTTTCACCACAACATCCAAGTCATCTTTTTTAGGTCTCTGCTTGGCTGTATAGAGCTCATAAGGTTGCCTACCCAGACACTTGCATTCTTTTGTTTTGATTATATTCTTACCATTAACCACTCCCTTCCACACTTGCAATTTGTCCACACATAGCTATTCTAGCATCTTACCTGGCAGGCCTCTCTTCAGACCTCTGTGGACAACCTATTCCAGGAACTAGAGAATGGGAAGGAAGGAAGGAAGGAAGGAAGGAGTCTCATTTTGAAACTGGTGACTGTCATTCAGTGATTGACTGTTGAGGGTAGACAATCTGAATCTTATTCCATGAGACAAAGATGCTCCTGATCAGTCAAAAGGCAAATCAGGGAACAGAGATTCAGCAGTACTGGGTGAAGTTATGCTGTCATGCTGTTTGCAGTTTGGGTCAGCACTGATCCTGGATGATCAAACTTCTACAATGGCTAGGAGTGTATTTGCACGGTTAAAAGTTGTATGTTATGTTATGTTATGTATGTTGTATGTTATGGAGATTATTATCCATCCATGATGAGATATGGCTTAGTGGCATCTATTTGCATTACTGTAGCATGCTGTACATGGGTCTCTCTTTGAAATTTCATTGCAGCCAAACTGCAAGGCTGGTTACCAGGACCACACCACTCCTTTGGTACAGCAGAACCAATTCCATGTGCTGATTATGAGCTATGATGTCCTGTATAGCTTGGACCAAAGGACTTCTCCTTGATATTGAGATTTTCATGGCAGATTCTTCCTTTGGTCCTACTACCCTCTTAGGCACATCTTCTTGTCAGACACTTCCAGGTTCTGGAACTCTCTTCTTAGGGGGACTTAACTGGCACCCATTTTATTGCCCTCCTGTAGGCAGGAATTTTTTAAAAAATATAGGTGCTTGGGAATAGGAAAGGGCTTTTGATAGTGTGCAGTTTTCATTTCTTGCTTTTTTAATGGATGCATTTTAAATGGTTCTTAATTTTACCTGTAGTTTAATTGTATTGTACTTACAATATTTTCTATGGTTTTTTACCTATCTATGTGTGTTTCTTGCACCTGTTTTTATTTTTGTATGCCACCTTGGCTTCTAGTTTTTGAGAAAAGGTGAGATAAGTGTGTGTGTTTGTGTGTGTGTGTATGTATGTGTAGTTGGCTCTTTGTATCTGCATGGGTTCAGTTGCAGACCTTCCTTCCACAGAGAGCAAATTCCACAGGACATTGAATCCTGCTTTCCTCAATGGTGGCCTGATGTGTGTGTGACTGTGTTGGCGTGGCTACATGCATGCACTGCCATTGGAAAGAACAGGGTGGATCCATCCATTGATGTTCCAATCCCTGCCACCTATGTCACTATGTTTATTTTCTCTCTTAAACTTTCCTGATACTTTCTTGTTGTCTAGTGCCGCTGCTTCCACTCTTACAACAACCACACAAACAATGGTATAAAAGAGCTGATTTCTGTGGTCTTGTCTGCATTGGCTGTAAGTTTGGAACCAATCCAGTACATTATGCTCCAGATCTGGCCCTGTATTGGCCACAATGTCAGCCACATGCACTACGCCACACCTGATGCAGCAGTGCAGTATTCTTTGCATGGGCCGGCTGGGCCCATTTGCAATGCAGTGTAGGCCCAGCTGGCCTGTCACCTGTTATCAGAGCCACCTCTGCCACTTCTGTACTGCAGGAGCTTCAAGACCCAGCCATGTGATTGGAGGTCCTGCCCACTTGTCGGTCATATGGGCAAGTCCATCTTTAGGAGAAGCAATGGCTCACTCGGCAGCCTGTCCACAAAGCTCTTGCAGGTACGGAAGCAGTGACAGCAGCTCCAAGGAGAGGCCAGCCCCTTTCATTGCACTACTTAACATGGAGAAGGGGGATGGCATTGAGCCTAGTGTGCAAACAGCAGGCTCAGCCTGACAATGGCCCAATCGATCTGTTCACAGACCACAAAACCCTGATCTCACCTTGGTGATTTGAGGAAACAGTTGGGTTTTCCTTGACTTTGCCAAATCCAGGACAAGGTCGGGTTAATTGCAAAAGCCCACAGTATTCCACAAGAAGTTGCTGTGCGTTGTGCGACCAGGCATCTCCGGCTTTAGCCTGTGAATGGTTTTTCCCCACTCATGCAGACAATCCATGTGTTACTCTGGGACATTAGTTCCCAACCTTTGTTTCTTCAGATGTTTTGGACTTCAGTTCCCAGAATTCGTTATAGCAACAGCAAGTACATTTCTGTACCACTTATCAGTGCAATTAAGCACTCCCAAAGCAGTTTAAAAAGTGTAAGCTAATTGCTCCCAACAAGCTGGATACTCATTTTAGCAACCTATGGAAGGATGCAAGGCTGAGTTGACCCTGGAGTCCTGCCTGGGATTGAACTCACAACCTTGTGGCTGTGAATGGCTTCAGTACCAGCATTTAACCACTGCACCACCAGGATTCCTTACTCTTGGTCAAGCTAGCTAGGGCTTTTCATAGCTGAAGTCCAAAACACCTGGAGGACCAAAGGTTAGGAACTACTGTTGTAGGGGAATGGGGATGGAAGAAGGATGCTTAGACTTTTAGAAGACATCAACTACTTGGTGATTATAAGTCTCTAAATGATTTATCTTGTCTGGACTACTCTGGGTTTCCACTTCCCTTTTTAAAAGAAAATTCTTTCCTCAGGCCCTTTCACCCTACATACATATCATGAGATGACATAACCCATTAGAAAAAATTATGAAGTTTGGTGAAGTGGAAGGCAGTAGGGAAAAGGGAAGAGTCCATTACAAGTGGATAGATTTAATCAAGAAAACTATGGCTGTCCTGAGTTTGCAAGAACTTATGGCAATCAGTAACAGGGAGCCTTGGAGGTCTCTTGTTCACGTTGTTTTGTTGTGGGCCTTCAAGTCTTTTCTGACTTATGTCGACCCTAAAGCAAACCTATCATGGGGTTTTCTTGGCAAGATTTGTTTAGAAGAGGTTTGCCATTGCCTTCCCTTGAGGCTGAGAGCATGTGACTTGCCCAAGATCACCCAGTGGGTTTTCATGGCTGAGCTGGGAATTGAACCCTAGTCTCCAGAGTCATAGTCCAACACTCAAACAACTATGCCACTCTGGCTCTTGTTCATGGCGACCCTCTTGTTTGACCTTAAACGAAAGCTGATTTGATAACAGTTAACACACACACATACACTGCATATTTGGAGCAGTATGATTACAGTTTGACCACCATGGTTCCATCCCATGTAATCCTGGGATTTGCAGTTTAGGGAGAGCATTTACAGTTCTTAACCAGAGAGCTCCTCTAGTGCTTTGCCAGACTTTAAACCTCAAGATTCCATAGGATGCAGCCATCGTGCTATAACTGTGTAGTGTGAAAGGGCCCTGAGTCTTCTGTGGAGGACCAAGAAAGAGACAAAAATGAAAATGAAAAGTACTGTGTAGGTGATATGTCTGGTCAATGGCAGCTGGTAGCTTCCATGCCAGTGGAACAGTGAATCTGCTGTGGGCTTCAATTCAGATTTTAAAGGGGACTCGCAAGACTGCTGACAGCAACAACAACAACAGAAGCAAAACACAAAGATCATGACTATCCCTCAGCCAAAACAGAATTCTGTCAATCTAAAGTTCAGCGAAAATTTCCCATGGTTTTTACTTCAGATATGTGAAGATTTAATAGCTGACAGTTAATTCAGGAATGGCAGTTTGAACATTGCACTGACTCTGAATACCAGGATTTGAATCACTGCTCAGCCATGAAAACCTACTGGATGACCTTGGACAAATCATGCTCTCTCAGCCACAGAGGAAGGCAAAAGGCAATTCCCTTCTGAACAAATTCTGCCAAGAAAACACTGTGATAGGCTTGCCGTATAATCATCATAAGTCAAAAATGACTTGAAGGTACACAACAACAGAAGTCTCAAGCTGCTTTTGTTGCTCTTTCTTGTTCTTTTCAGGGTTGGAAATGGCACAGTCCATCATGCTATTGGCTAGGAGATGACCATGTGATATACAGTGAAGCTCGAAAGATGTGCATGGATTATGGCTCTACCCTTGTCACTATCACCAACAGGTGGGTGCATGGCTGTAATTTTTATTTAAGATTTTTTTTTATAGCATAGACTTGGAACAAATCACCATGGTATGGATCACAATATATTCTACTGCAAATCTTTCAAAAGAAAGGTGGGCAAGGCACTTGTCCTTTTTGGTTGTCTTTGGAATGAGCAGAAGCTACCTGGAGGCCACAGATGGTTGCAAATTGGCAGGCAGCTATGGGAACATCAACCTCTTGAGGAAGGAACATGGATTGGTGGATGTGGTGAGGAAGTGATTGACACATTTTTTTGTCTCCCTGGACAAGGTTTGAACAGGCCTATGTGAGCAGCCTAATTTATGGCTGGGAGGATGAATATTTCTGGACAGCACTACAAGACATAAATGAAACGGGCTCCTTCCATTGGCTGAGCGGGGATGAAGTCACATATACTCACTGGAATAGGAACCAGCCTGGTAATTTTTTTTAATTTTTGTACAATGTGCTATTTTCCCGTTAAATTGTCTTGCTAATTACCTTTCTAGTGGTCCATTATGATAGGTGTGCAAAAATTCTTACCATTTGTTCACCCGCTTAGCTTAAAAAATAATTTTTCATATGTTGCTCAGAAGAATATGTCCTTTAAACATTCCAAGTTGTCTGTTCAGTTTATTAATGTTTCTATATTTCAGCCTGCAATGGTTTCCATTCCTTTTGTTGCTCCTTCATACCAGTTGACCTTCACTTCTCTTTTGATGTCTTTGTTTTGCCAGCTTTGTTTTTCTGTGAATTTACTTAAGTATGATTAAGCCTGGATCTAGACTTAATTATACACATCCAGAGTCAATAGCCATGCTTACTGTGAAGATTCTGATATAATTTTTTTCTCTCTGTGTGTGTATGGGGATTGGAAGGGACTCCTTTTACCCTCCTTTCACTGGGCTTCACTCTTGCTCTCAGTGTGATGGGCTATGATGCTGAAGCACTTTTGATTCCTAGGTCTAGATAAAGAACAATTGATTTTTATACTTTTGGGTGCAGGTTGAGAGATACGGTGGGACCAAATGGATGTGTTATTGTGCTGGTTTGGAGCATTTTTCAGCTAAAAAATGAACCACATTTTTTCGGTGATCTCCATAACTGGGAGGGCTTCAGGTTCATACAAATGGATCTTGGGGGCCATACAACGTATGGACCTCACTTTTGCTCACCCTGATATATGATATTCTAAGTTAAACCCATTGGAACCAAAGTTTCTACTGCATGACTAAGACGTCAAACCTACTATGTATCAGTCCACTCACAAACACATATAAATGTATTCCTCTTGTTATTAGTCCATCTGTGCAGCCTCACAGCTCCATATTGCACTGTTCCACAACTAATACTTTAATTCAGATTCATGCTATTAAATAAATTGTCTTTGTTTTACAACTGATTTTTAAGATAGATAGATAGATAGATAGATTTGAAGTCTTGTATTTTAAGGGCTAGAGCAGATAGGCAGTTAAAAGTGGCTTGATCCTGCTTTTTCCAAAAGTGAGTTGAAACCCCACTGTTCTCATGACCCCCTCCCAAGGTGGGCCAAATACCCATAGGCACACTGCATGGTGCAACATCAATCCAAGCTGCTGGATATTTTTTTTTTTTGCCTCGCCATCGTGCATGGGCACTGTTGCATAAACACACTGCCCGTGACATCCAAATACCTCTCGTGTCTGCCCAGATGCTATTTCATTGCATGGCTGCCCCTTTGATCTGCCACACAGTCGCATATGCAATGTTCCACTGGTGCAGGGCATCAGTATGCAAATGATATATTGGCAAGGCACATTCATGGGGGGGGGGCATACATGCCCCCTCACCCCATGCCCACCTGTTGGACTGTCTGGTTTGTGTATGTTGTAATTACATCCAATGGAGTTGTTGCACATTCATTCTTTTGCTTTGCTGCAGCCCTGCATTGGCACTGGGCTGTTTATATGCAGTTGTGAAGATGCACATTTTCTGAGCTAAGCTGGAGTATCCCGGCTTCTTTTTGTTCCAGTTTTTAGCCCCAGAGCATGGCTTCATTTTGATTTCCACCTGCTTTGAAGGCATGCATCTGATAAACGCCCCACCTTCAAAGTGGCTGGAAACTGTTTTATTTTGCACAGAAGAGGATTTTACAGCTTTTATTCTTCCACTCATTTCAAAGTTGCTTTCTTCCCCTAGACTACTGTGGCCAATGTACTTGTTTTACTTCCATGTGGTCCATTAGTGTCAAGTAATAATGGCTGGCATTCTGTATTGCTGTTATGGATTCGTGACCTATGAGATTATCACACGGAGGTCCTTCTGTGGGATAATCCGGGATATCCGTTAATCATAAAATAGCTTCTCCTAGGCTTCCCCACTGATGATTCCATGACGGGGAGCCCCATTGCAGTTTAGTAGCACCACGGAGGATCACACTTTGGCACTTGGGTGACATTTGGCTAATGATTATCCCATGGAAGGACCTCCGTGTGATAATCTCCCTAGAGTTATGGATCTTTAACTGGTCCATATTTAGTAACACTACATAGTCACAACAGTGACACTATTGCCATGATCATACATGCCCTCTCCAAACCCAGACCCACCTTAACTGCCAGAAGCCACATCAAATGAAAGAAGTCTGTTCAGCTGCTGACAGGGGAGCAAGCAGATGCTGTTTCAAGCCCTCTCCCACCAGTTAGCAAGACTACAAAGATGTTGTGACAGGGGTTTCCTTCTGTTTAGAATCATTGTTGCAGGCTTGCTGGCTAGAGAGAAGGAGTTGTAAGTGTCATCCTCCTATACTCTGATCAGTAGTTGAACAGATCTTTTTTGCTCAGTACAGCTGCTGGCTGCTTAAGTGGCTTTGAGAGGGGATCAGGATAGGAATAATTACTTAGTTCCAGATTTTTAACTAAGTAGCCAATGCAGAATATCAGAAAAATTTTGTATTTACAAAAGCATGACACATTAAGCATCAACCACAGCTGCACAGAGTACACATTCAAATAAAAAACACTAAGTGTACCAAATATGGAAACAGATTCACCATACACACAACTTTCAAGACATCATGAGATTCCTCTTCTTCACCCTGAGAACTGGAGGAGAAGGGCTAGGCTATGAGAATCAGGGCAGGCCCTGAGGTTCTGGCAACCCCTAAAATGAAAAACGTCAACTGGTGTGCAGCAGTAGTTTTAAAAACAACGACAAAACTTCTTGTTAAGAATTATTAGAAAAGAGATAAAATATTTTTAACAGGCCTAGGAAAATTAAACCTACGATACAGCAGCCCCTTTGAAATATTGTGAACATTTTAGGTTATCCTATATCAAAACTATTATTCTAGTGACACAAAAGAGAACCCAAATGGTGATCTTGGTGGCTATTTTCAGGGAGTGGAGCATTCTTCCTAAGGATGTTGGACTGGCCTCTCCTTTGTAGTCCCTTCTGCTGGCCAGCAGAGACTTTTTTTATTCCTCTAGCTTTTGGCAGTTAAACTGAGTTGTTACAGAAGAGTCTTTTAATCACAGTAGCTGCTGGTTGTTGGGTCCCCCCCCCCTTATTGGTTTGTTTTTAATTTTTTTAAAGTTGTCTTGTTATTTTTTTAAGAAACTGATCTGTTTATATTTCTGACTGTATTCGTTTTATTCGTTTGATGCCTTGATACCCAGAGGGCATGGTTGCAGGGAAGAAAGAATAGACGGAGATTAGAAGCCCTGGTATGGCAGGGTTTCTGGTTGGATGGAGCTGTGTCTTTGTCCTGTCTTTCCACTTGGGTTCACTCCTCAAGCACATAGGATTTAACGCTGATTTTTCCCCAGCACACTACTTTAGAAGAAAACACATTTTGGGAACCTTGCCTTTCCCCATGCTCACCACAAATAACTACTGTAGGTGGATTTGGAAGCCTCAGTACACACATACATCCTGCCAGATTTTTAATTGCCTTGAAATATTCCTCAACCATGCATTTAATTTTATTTACTTACACTTTCACCTCTATCTGGAAATTTGTTGCCATCATATCCTAATATTTTGTCCTCCACCTCGGTGTCAGTGTCCCAGATAACTTGGCTGAATAATTACGAACAGTTGAACAAATGAAACTCACTCCTCACAATTCCCCCTCTCACCAGCTGGAATACAGTATATGAGGGGAAGCTAAAATATCCAGGTCTCTTTTAGGCTAGACAAAGACATCTAAAGCAGAATGTAATGGAAGTGTATGAAATTATGCCTGCTGTAGAGAAAACTGTTTCCCCTCACAGCAATGCAAGGAAATGATGGATTGCCCTCCTGCCCCTCTATCTGGGAATGAGTGAAGGCAAGCAATTAATCCAGGGTTCCTTATTTTCCTTATCGCTTTCATGTTACTCTGTGTACTCCAGGAGTGATTTGGAAAAATGAAAGGCTACTAACTGAGAATTGCTCTTTTAAACAGAGGCTGGATGGCCATCTGTTGGGAGTGCTTTGATTGTGAGTTTCTGCATGGCAGGAGGTTGGACTGGATGGCCCTTGTGGTCTCTTCCAACTCTCTGACTCTATGATTCTATAAATCACATAGTTACTTCCAGCTGGTATAGACCCACTGAATAATTGTTTAGTTTCACAACCTTTGTTAATCCAGTGCTCTTACTCTCCTTGTTGATATTTGCTGTTAAGTTCAATATGACAATGCTATGAAGGAGTGAATTCCAAAAGCCCCTGTTATCATCCTCCTTGCTCAGGTCTTGCAAACTCAGGTCCATGGCTTCTTTGATTGATTCAATCCAACTATCATGTGATCTGTTTCTTTTCCTACTTCCTTTTGCTTTTTCCAGCATTTTCATTTTACTCAATGAGCCAGGTTTTCTCATGATGTATCAAAAGTGTGATTTCCTCGGCTCAGTTATTTTGGTTTCTAGTGAGAGCTCAAGTTTGATTTCTTCTTGGACTCATTTATTTTTCTTTGGCAGACTCTTCTTCAGCACCACATTTCAAATGAATAGAATCTCTTCTTCTCAGCTTTCTTCACTGTCCAAATCCAGCTTTCTCAACTATATATAGAAAGTGAAAAGTGCAAAGACTATAGCATATTACTCTCATGAGGAATCAATAATTGTTTATACTATTGGATCCCTGTGATGAAGGATAGGGACTGGGCATGAACAATGAAGGTAGGGATTGCTCATGAAGTAATGAGTTGGAAAGGAATGGTATGCTTGTATGTCATATCCATATTGAAAAGGGTAAGCATCCATGTTATTGCAGGCACTGAATATAATATAGGTAGAACCTGAGAGGCTGAGTAGATCAGAATGTAGGAGCAATCCTATTTGATCAGAGTGAAATGGCACCTTAATCCATTGTGAGGATTAAGGCCTGATGGCGATGGGTCTCTCCTCCAAGGATTATTGATTGATCTTAATGGTACCACCTCCCCACCCTGTACACACTGATATAATTTCATTTCAGAAGCTAAGCAGGGCTGAGTTGGGTTAATACTTGGATGGGAGAATCATCAGGGAAGACCAGGCATCTCTAGGCAGGGCTAGGAAAGAATCCTGTCTGAAATCCTGGAGAGTCACTGCTAGCCAAAGTTGACAGTACTGGACTTAAAGGGATTCAGTATGGCAGCCTCCTTTGTTGTTGTGTCTGAGGAGCTGACAGCAATTTTTCTCAATGCAAGGAATGAAAAAAGGTCAGTCGCTCTTGTTAAAATGGTAATTTGTTTTGCCAGACCCGTGAGGAATGATTTGTTTTGGCTTAAACTCTCTTACTGATATATTTCCCCCTTCCTGTGAACTTTTTAGGTTATAACAAGGGTGGCTGTGTAGCCTTAGCCACTGGAAGTGCCATGGGCCTCTGGGAGGTGAAGAACTGCACCACTTTCAAGGCCAAATACATCTGTCGGCAAAACTTGGGCACCCCGGTGAATCCTGAGCTTCCTTCTCCACATCCTACGCCCAGCCTCACTGGCTTTTGTCCTGCAGGGTGGACCACCAGCCCTAAGCTCAGGCATTGCTACAAGGTAAGACCAAAACTAGGCAAGGCAGGCATACCAACCCAGGATGGTTCATGTCCTAAGCCCTGGGCTGCAGAGGGTCATACCTAAAGTAATTTTTTTTATTGTTTTAAATATTGATACGGGGTTCAGATTGTGTTACAGCTATGTAACAGTGCCACTTATATCATGATGAGCATGCATCTTTTTTGTGTGTGGAAAAGAAAAAATAATTTGAGGGCTTCATTAATTTGAAAAGGAGTGAACGAAAACAAGACTTTTGTATGATCAATGTGCTGCGATTTTGTTTCAAAGAGAATAGCAGAAAGGTCTGGGAAAGTATCCTGGGTTGTGGGGGGCATCACAGAAACACTCCCCCCACCACACACATGCCATTGCATGTATTCCTGGAGTATTAACACCTAAATCCAATTATTAATCCTTTATAGAGTAGAACTACTGAATCAACAGGATTTTAAGCCAGCACTTATGTGAGTATCAATGATTCACTGGATCTATATTAGCTGACTCATGGGATAGATGAGTGATAGTGTGTTAGTACTGAATGTTCATATAGTCTTAAGGAAAAAAAATATAAACAAAAACAAAGGCCACCGAGTATTTTAAACCCTTAAAAATAATAAAATCTATCCTTCGCATTAGGGACTGTAGTGATCCAGAGAATGCTAGAGTTCCATTCCCATCAGCCCTGTTACCATCACAAGTGTTCGGGGATAGTGGAAGTAGTGCAGTCCAACAATATTTGGACTACTAGCTGCCATCCTCCAATCCTACCCCCAAAACTAAGCAAACATGAAAACAGTCTTAATTCTGCTTTTGCAATGTTGTCAAAACCTTTGCCTTTGGGGAGCCTGAAAAGGAAGGGAAGGGAAGGTGCAGTAGAAGCTAAACATGCAGGGATCAAGATCCATTTGTGATCCTTTCCTCTCTGCTTCAGGTATTCAACTATGACAAGCTGCAGGAAAAGAAAAGCTGGATCATGGCCCAGCTGTATTGCCAGGACCTGAAAGCCCAACTTTTGAGCCTGAGCAGTTATGAAGAGGAACATTTTGTGGCCAACACACTCAACAAGATTTTTGGGTGAGGAATGAGTTACAAAACAGTAATGCATTTCGGGATGACACCTTTGCATGTCTGTCTATGGGAACTTGTGTATACCTGCATATATTCCTGGTTTATGCCAGTTATGCCGGTGCACTTATAAATGTGTCTCAGCTGATGTACTTGCAGGGGTTGGTATTATGGCGGTTGCTTTCTTTTCTTAATAGAGTGTCTTCTTCACTGGCTAGGCTGACTAGGAGATTCTTGAAGTTGTCCTCCATAACAGTCACATTTCCAAGTTCTAAAAAAAATGAAAAAGAAAACTGTATAAATTGGCAGGTTGATCAACAATTTCCTTTTTGATAGTTCTAAGTGGAGACAAATTTTACAGGGGTCAAAATTATACTCCTTTGTTTCCACCATTCTGAAGCCTCAATGAAATGTGCTCTAGCTTGTTGCTATTAGAGATGCCTGTTCAGGCCTTCTCTTCAACTGTAAGCTCTGTTTTCATAGTCCTATACATAGAGAGATTGATGACCTGCAAAGATGAACATCTTCTGTCCATGGAGTCTCTTTTTAAGATGTTAGAATCCTGTTTTCCCATGTTTCTTGGAACCCACAGGGTGACCTTGGCAAGTCACATGCTCTCAGCCTCAGTTGGGAACAACTTGAAGGCACAGAACAACAACAAAAATGTCCTGAGGACAGCCTCAATCAATCAATCAAGCAATGATTTTATTTATATTCCACTTTTCCCCTCAGACTGGGATTCAAAGCAGCTTAGAAATACAGTCGGCCCTCTATATCCATGGATTCTTTATCCCTATACATTCCAAAAAGCAAACCTTGATTTTGCCATTTTAAATAAGGAACACCATTTTACTATGCAATTGTATTTAATGGGACTTGAGCATCCACGGATTTTAGTATTCACAGGGGTTCCTGGAACCAAACTCCAGTGGATACCAAGAGCTCATCGTATTGGAATCCCCTACTTTTTGACACCTTATTTTCTGACACCTTGCTGTTTAAACCATTCTACCTAGACACTGTGTGTTCATCATGTGATTGCCGTTTCAACCATGGATTGAATTAATGTGTTCTGCTTATGCAGTACTGTAATTTACAAGGGTCAAAAGACCATAGGTGAGGTTTCTCTGGACTCCTCTTTTTCCATGCACATCCATTCTGACTAGGAAACTACCCAGGAATACAGCCTGATAGATGCTGTGGACCTTTTCCACTCTCTCCTCTTCTTTGCCCAGGGAAGGACAGAGGATGTCACTTCTGCTAGATGGCAGCAGGAGGGAGGGAGGCTTGAGGAATTGCTGTGTTGGAGCCCTTGTGTTCTGCAGCTAAATGGAGGGAAATAATACAGTGGTGCAACTGCAGAGTTGCCCTGCCCATCGCCAGTGAATCAACAATGTTCACAACAGCCACAACACCAATGTTCTTTCTTCAAACCTGGAAGGTGGAACTGTTTGGGTGAAGTGCTGCTAAACTTATGTTTCTTCCTTCCCTCACATCATCATGGCACTGACTAGGGCAAAGCCTAGCAGAGTCAACTTAATCACAGTTGATTCTTTGCTAGTCTTCACCCCTGTCAGTGTCATGGTGAAGCAAGGGAAGGAGAAGGAATAACAAGCCTAGTTGCTCAGTGGCACCTTGGCAGAATAACTTCCATCCTCCCTTGCTTTGCCATGGCACTGACGGGGGTGATGCACAGCAGAGTCAACTTACCACATTTTACTCTTTGCTAGGTTTCACCCTGTTCCTAATAATAATAATAATAATAATAATAATAATTTATTTATTTCTACCCCGCCCCTTTGAGATCAATCGGGGTGGCTAACCACAATAAAATACAATTACATCGAATAAAACAAGCTACATCCCTTCCACCCTTCATTATGGTGAAGTAAGGGCAGGAGGAGGAATAACAAACCTATTTGCCCAGTGGTGGTTCAGGTGAACAGCTTCCACCCTCTGGGTTTGAACAAAGAGCATGGTGTTGTGGTTGTTTTTATCAACAACTTTCTGGCCAAAGGTAGGGTAACCCTTCAGATACACTGGCTGGATACACTGATGGTGCTCTGGTCTCTAACCTGTCAAATAAGTGGGGACTTCCTGTAAAAAAGAAATACAACTAAAACCATATGTAGCTACAAACATGCCAAAAAAAATCAAGGTTATAGTAGTAATAAACTCTCTGTAAAATTCAAACCAATTAAAACATTGAAAGAATATAATAAAAGTAGTACAGCACACTAAGACAGAAAGTCCTTTATAAGTCAGTCAGTTCTGAAACACTGTTGAATGAGGACAACAAAGAGGGAGCCAGCTTAACCTCCATGGGAAGAGAGTCACATGGTCTTGGAGAATCACAGAGAAGGCCCTCTCCTGCATTCCCATTAAACATGTATGTATGTGATCTTTCCTTTCCACATGATTGTATAGTTCAGACAGGCTCCATGGCAAAAGGATAACAAAAGCAAGTGAAGGAATGGGGTGGAATTAGTGTGCTCATTACATCTCCCCTCGTTGCCTGAAGTCGAGCACAAGGAGACACGCAAGAACACCTTAACAGGACTTCTGTCTCCCAAGGATCAAACAGGTCAAACAGTTCAACCAGACTACAGGTAGTAATGCCAGGTTGTAATGCCAGCTATAATTCCTGTTGACTAGGCAGTATAATCAAGCCCTCATTCCCACTTACAAATAAATCACTTTGCGATCTGAATTGATGGATCAGTTTGACAGCGGAGCATGGTTCACACTACATTTGCCCCGATCGCATTTTCTTGTTGTAAAATAATCCACTTGTCATTCACATTGACTAATGAATCGATTCAAAATGGCCCCTTTTCAGCGGGTCGCTGAAGGGGGGACATTACTTTTGAGCGGGTGGCAGGGGGAAATTACTTTTGAGTATCTCATTCTCTTCACACCCTGTGCCTGTAGCCAGACTATGCTCCTGTGATGGAATATGTACTATTACTTGTAGAAGATCCCATACCGAATCCCTGCCATCAGCAGAAAGAGGTTCTCAAGACTGAGAAAGATTTCTGCCAAACACCCTGGAGATCAGATACTGTACCAAAGCTTGAATATATTACTTTTGTGGGCTACATCTTACAGAATCCCTTAGCCAGGATATAGAGCTGGGTTTTCCAGGCCGTGCCAGAGAAACTACAGTTAGAGAGACAGTATGGACTGATTGGGTATGTCATCCTACGAGAACTGAAAACCCAAAAGGTTTTTTAAATCTATATGAAAAGAGTTATTGGAATTCTTCCATTAATTCAGCCAAACTATATCTTTATTCCAACTGATAATTATAATTTCATGGTACCCTCCAGGGAATCAGAGCCTGAAATCCATGAGCAGCACTGGTTCTGGATTGGCCTCAATCGTCGGGATCCTGGAGCTGGAAGAAGCTGGCGATGGAGTGATGGGATGGGGGTGAGTGGTGGTTCAGCCATCCCAATTTTAAAGGGGGCAGCATGCTTGCATATATATTTTTCAGCAGTATTTTCCACTGGAGAATATCTAAGTGATAGGAAGTATGCACTGATGGAGAGTCAGGGATCTGAGGAAAGGAGACACTTTTGTCTCAAACTCTTAGGTATTTGTCCAGGCCTTTGGTGTTCTCTTTGGTAGTGAATTTGACTTTCAGTATGTCCAGGACACCATTATGAGAAAAGCAGACCTCTTGTAACTGTTCAGCTGGTGCCGATGAGAAATAAATACAGTTAAGGGACTTGTGACCCTCTACATGATGACGGGCTGCACCTTCTATCACCTCTCACCATTGGCTATGCTGACTGAGGCTGATGGGAGTTACAAGCCCATTTATATTTATTTTTATATCCTGTCTTTTTCCTGATGTGAGGACTCAAGGTGGCTAACAGCAAATTTAAAACAATACAAATTAAAACAACACAAAAATATTTTTAAAAGTATAAACATTACATTAAAACAATTAATTAATAAAGTTAAAAACATTAAAATAGTGAAATGTATTTTTTTAAAAACTGTATCCAAACCTTACAATCTTTGTCAAAGAGGGAGGAGAGCTAGGGAAGCAACATCTGGGTCGCTGTAAAGTGAAAAGACCTTGGCTTTGAGGATAAAGTGGAAAGCCCAGTCATCTTAATTATGCTGATATTAATGTGGGACCAGCATCATTGGGTCAGTATTGTAGGGGAGTGTGTAGGTGTGGCCTACAGTTCAGATGATAACTATTGCTGACTTTCCTGCCAACTTCATTGTAGGTCATATTGGCTGCCTGCAGCTTGTAGTGGCGGCCAAGAACAATGCTAATTGGAAGCTCCAGGCCATATCCCTAACTCATCCAATGCTGTTCACTTAATTAGGTTGGCACAATTATGTCATAGGCATGTTGGGACCAACTTAATTAAGATGGTGGGCCAGGGGAGTTTAAGCCCATATTTTACTACATAGCTCACAGTTTTGTTCTCCCCCCTCCCCCCAGGATTTCATAGGATGGAATCATGGCAGTTAAAGTGACATAGTAACAGTATATTTTATGTGTATGGATCCAAGGACTAATGAGCACCTTGTTTGTTTTTTGCCGTTAGTTTTCGTACCACAACTTTGACCGCAGTAACCATGATGATGATGACATCCGTACCTGTGTGGCGCTGGACCTGGCATCCTTGCAGTGGGTACCTCTTCAGTGTGAAGCACAATTGGACTGGATCTGCAAATTGCCCAAAGGTGACTGGAATTTAATTGAATGTCAAAGAGGGAGGAGAGATAGGAGAGGAAATGAAAACTTGAAAAGCACAGTACAATGAAACTGAAATTTGAACTTTCTTCTGTTTCTAGTTTGTTTGGAGTCCTTTCCCTCTGCCTCCCATTCTTAAGCAGTAGGTCTTAAACATCATTGTCACAATCAAACAATCACAGAAAATAGTCAGAACAACTAATTGTGAAGTTTCTTTATTCCTTTCTGCATATCTTGAAGCAAGATAAAAACTAGTCTGTTTGTCTTCATTTTACTGATGATTATTTTGCCCTTGATCCAGCTAGTGAAGCTACATGGGATTTAACCATTGTGCAAGCAGTGACACAAGATGTCATGTAGACATGCCTTCCACATTGTGCAACCAGTTGCACAGTGGGAAATGCTTCTGGATGTCTCCCCTTGCATTTAACCATAGATGTTCATTTCCAATAATTCATTGGATCTTATGCTAGCAATAAGACTCCGTTGGAGTCAAGCCATTCACTTCTTTAACTAATTTCTGCAGATTTTATTCTTCTTCCTTAAAAAAAACTTGAAAATTGAGCAGATCACTGCTAGTGAAGTGGAAGGGCAGGATATAAATCCTTACAACAAATAAATAACAAAATTATCACTTTCCACCAGTTGTTGATTGAAAGTAGGACAATGTCCTTCGTAACCATCATAGATTATACTACAGACAGGATATAGGAGACGTATTTCCTGTATCAGAAACATAAAATATATACTGAAATGTGCTTGTCCTATTTCTTTGCTCACTTCTGGTCCTGTCATGTTGTTTAATAGGCACTGATGTCAAAGAACCAGAGACAACCATCCCAGGTAAGTAGATATATTCCATCTCCCCCACCATCTCCACCTAAAGCCTCTTTTTCATGGAAGGCTCTTTTCATGGGGGACACCTGGATTAACAAGACTAATGTGAAATGGATCTAGGAGTCCTAATAGGCCACAAGTTGAACATGAGTGTGATGCGGCAGCTAAAAAAGCCAATGTGACTGTAGACTGCATCAATAGAAGTATAGTGTTAGATCAAGGAAAGTAATAGTGTCACTCTGCTTTGGTCAGGCTTCACCTGGAATACTGTGTCCAGTTTGTGGGCACCATAATTCAAAAAGGTTATTGACACGCTGGAGCTGTCAAGAGGAGGGTGTCCAAAATGGTGAAAGGTCTGGAAACCATGCCCTATGAGGAGAGACTTAAGGAGCTGGGTATGCTTAGCCTGGAGAAGAGACAGTTAAAAGAGGTGATATAATATCCCTGTTTAAGTATTTCAAGGAGTGTCATATTGAGAATGGAGTAAGCTTGTTTTCTGCTGCTCCAGAGACTAGGACCCGGAGCAATGGGTTCACACTACAGGAAAAGAGATTCCACCTCAACATTAGGAAGAACTTCTTGACAGTAAGAGCTGTTTGACAGTGGAACACACTCCATCGGAAGGTGGTGGAGTCTCCCTCCTTGGAAGTCTTTAAACAGAAGCTGAATGGCTATCTGTCGAGGGTGCTTTGATTCTGTGTTCCTGCATGGCAGGGGGTTGGACTAAATGGTCCTTGTGGTCCCTTCCAACTCTATGATTCTATGATTCTCCATCTCTCACTCCTTTCTTTCCTGGTAGGCATAACAAAAGTGTTTATTCTAGAGCAGTGCTTCCTAAGCTATCTGATATGGGGAACTGACAATTATTATTTTTTTTCCCTCCGTGCCAGTGACTGGTATCATATTCTATCCTTTGGTTACAGTTTCTTTCTTTTTTGGAACTTGCCAGGTTTGTGGACTGGTACTAGTTCACGGACCATCATTCTGAGTAGCACTGTTCCAAACGATTCCAAACTAGAGGGGAAAAGTGCTGATGTTTTGTCTGCTTTTGACTCTGCCCTTTGCATCCTATTTTGGAAACCTAGTATGGTGGATTTGTCAAAGACAGGTGCAGTGCTGTTGCCAGTATTTAGGTATAAATATATATACTCTGGGTGACCTTGGGCAAATCACACACTCTTAGCCCCAGACAACCCTGTGATAGACCACCTTAGGGTCACCGTATGTCAGAAACACAACAACTACAGCAGCAGCAACAACAACAACATGTGTTTGGTAGAGTTAGGGAAAGTTACTTGTTAGACAACGACTTCTTTTGATTCCTTAGCCAGGATGTCTATAGCTACAATTTTGGGAATTTTAGTCCAAAAATAAGGTTTTCAAATCCTGGTGGCAGTATCCCACCTTTCAGTAGGGCATTGTAATATGCAGTGTGAAGTGTGGGTTGGATCACTGGGAAAAAAGGGTGGCCTATGTGAAAATCAGGAACCTAGCCAGACAGGAAGGATCTTTGTCAGGCAACTGAACAGAAGAATTCACCCTCTACCAGGTGTGAGCTTGCAGTGGACCAGCAGGGCCTGAAGCAGACTGCAGAATTACACTAGCCAGATCCTACTGAGAAATAGCCATGGGAAGCACTCCAATGGTCAAAGTTAATAAGGTGTCCTATTTCTAATAATAATAATAATAATAATAATTTATTTATTTATATCCTGCTTTTCAGCCCTAAAGGCTATCAAAGCATCTTAAAATTATTATTTTTAATTTTATGGTTCCCTGCCCTCAGGCTTACAATGTAAAAAGACATGACACAAAAAGAGAAGGGAGTGGTGGTGGGAAAGGGGATCAGGTCCAGCAGTTCTTCTCTCCTTCTGATGCCTGGACCAAAGCAGATAGCACGGAGGGAGGGCTCTGTTTCTTAATCTAGGACAGGCCCAATGGAATTTGGCCTGCCCTTTCACTCCCTCCTAGGCCAGATAGTGTTGTCATGGAGGGAGGGCTCTTCAACTTGAGGCCAGGCCCAATGAGGATAAGGATTCTTATTTCATGATCCTATTTCATGAGGATGGATCTAGCGGTGCTGGTGTCAGCATGGCAAAAAAGGATGATTAAAATAAGCAGAAGTGGGGATTATAATTTAACTGATAAATATAGGAATGCTTTTAATTAAGAAAAGGACTAACCATGGGTGATATGACAGAGTTTTATATAGTTAAGTGGGATGTGGCACAGGGAAAAATTAATCACCCCTTTTCAAAACCTGGGATATATATTCTGATCATAGATTTAACATATACAAGTACCACTTTTCTATACAACACATTGCCTTGTGAAAGACAGGATGTCGTGATGTTACATAACATCACAATTGGATTGAAGGATTGGATATGTTTATGGAGGGTCTAAGACATTGGTTCTTGGGCGTCAGATAGTTGGAGCTTATATATTATGAGGAGGTAGATTTCTGATCCCATTTGCTGGGAATGAGCAACAGTTCAATCATGTTTTTCATTTTAAGGTGTGTGGTTGGTGTCTGATAGAAGTGAGATTATTGAACTGGATAGTCATTGGTTTGTCTCAACATGAAATTCATTATATCACAACTCAGGAACCTGTGGCCTTCCAGATTTAGTAGAGCATCATCTTCCAACTCCCCCAGCCAGCATGGCCAGTGTACAGGACAATAAGAGTTAAAAGTCCAACAACGTTGTGGGGGTTGGAAGCTAAGCAAGGTCAGCCTTCCTTAGTACTTGGATGGGAGACTGCCAATGAATATCAGGTGCTATAGGCTATATTTCAGAGGAAGGAACTGGCAAAACCACTTCTAATTATTCTTTGTCAATGAAACCCCTTTGAAATTCATGGGGTCACCATGAGTCAGAAGTCAACTTGAAGGCACACACACACACACAAATTCATTCATAGCATCTTAGAATTCCCATCAGTTAATGAATAGCAGTATAATCAGTTTGCAGGATCTCTAAATGTTCTAACCCCTCATGATCTGTAACTGTTTTCTCAGGAGAGCTAAATATGCAAACTAGAATTAACTAAATGAGTGTTTGTTTTGAGTATTAGCTAAGAAAGCTGCTCTATTTATTCTGAAAGGATCAAGTCATGTTAGAATCTCTTCACATTTCCTGTTTCTCTACAGGGAGCAATGAGTGGGTGAAATATCAGGATGCTGAATACAAGTTCTTTGATCATCATTCAACTTGGGTGCAAGCTCAGAGGATCTGCACTTGGTTCCAAGCTGAGCTGGTATCAGTTCACAGTCAAGCTGAGCTGGACTTTCTGGGGCAAAACTTGAAGAAGGTAGAGCGGCATTTGAAACCTATCACATCTATTTTCTGATAAAACCAGTGATAATCAACTGTGGAAAGTTTGTCTCTATAGCTAATAGTTTTGGAGAGTGGAAGTGGCAAAAAGAAAAGTGTTAGCTGGCCTTAGTTCAGAATAATTCAAACTTCCATATGTAGAATTCCAGGGAAATGTGTAATTGGACACCTGAGAATGTAGCTGTGGCTTAACAATCCTGAAGAGGCCAGCAAGATTCAAGACATATCAGTACAGATGATGCAGATAATTATCTGGTTGTATCTTAGCAAATTTTCCAAAGTAAGCAAAGGATATAACTATCTTCATCCATGTAGTCTTTGACACATAGTTTGACCAAAATGTGGGGCTGTTAAGAAGAAAGGCAAAGGTGGCAGTTCCTAATAATGGCAGGCAACATGAGGACTAAGTTTAGCCTGATTCCTCTTGGTCTCTTTGGCAAGAGAAATACTGAGTCTTCCTTTTGTTTTCTTCTTTGACACCCCTGATTCAAATATGTGCAATCCTTTAATCTGGTTAGTTCTCAAGAGGCCAGGAGCAGCACTGGTGGATTGGACTGAACACCTACGAGAATGATGGGCGATTTCGGTGAGTCTCCTTGTCTCCCGGGCTATCAATGTTCCTACTCAGAAGACTTTGTTTCTATTTCAGAAGCTTCCCTTTTTGCTTTCTAGATGGTCTGATGGTTCTCTCTTGAATTTCATCTCATGGGCACCAGGCAAGCCACGGCCTATCAGCAAGGACAGGAAATGTGTGTACATGACAGCTAGCCGAGGTGCGTAGTGAGTTCGCATACAAATGTCTGACATTCCTAAATAATGCAGATATCACTTTCTTCCCCGTGCCACTGCAGTCTCTGAGCTCAGCTGGGAATTGGGTCTCATAGTCCCATCTTGACTGCAAGAGCAGGAGAGGAGATATTCCAGCCCTCCAAGTCTAATCTGGCCAACAGTGGTTCCCCATTCAGTTAGCAGAGAGTCCTGAGGCAACTACTGTTCTTCCCACAAAACCTGCTCTGCTGCTGGCATTTCTAAGTGGAAAATGTTCATTACATGTGAATCCAACTGTTCTCATTAATCACTGGTAGCACATGAAGCCTTTTACTGTACAAGGCCTGGTTAGGGGGAAGGGGTGGGCTCACTGGGTTGATAGGTGTGGAACCCAGCTCTCAAGACTCAATTGATTACCTGTCCACTGGTCCATTTGCACTATACAGTTATAATGCTGCATTCCACTTTAATTGCCATGGCAACATCCCATGAAATCCTGAGATTTTGCAGTTTAGGGAGAAACATTTAGATCTACTACCTTACCAACTACTAACCACAGAATTCTATAGGATACAGTCATGGCAATCATGGTAGTTCAAGTGGAATATAGCACTATAGTTGTATAATGTGAATAGGCTGCTAGTCTTAGAAAAGCATCAATTTCTTTAGGCATCCATCTAGTGTTGAGCTTCTTTTCACTGGTGACCCTGAAAATACATGAAACTATGAAACTCTGAGGCTCCAACGTCCTATGGTTTTTTCCTGAAATCTCCAAGCTGCTAGTTTTCATAATCATAATGAATGAATCTATGATCTTGAGTCTTTTAGGACCAAGATGATAAAAATAGATGAAAGCATGTGCACGCAAGCTAGAAAAGATTAGATATACTGTAAGAAATATCATACCACTCCCCTGGAAAAACCTAACAATCTATGCAGTGTTTCTCCCTTTTTAAAAAAGGAAGGGTCATTGGAAGGCTAATGGGAAAACGTTACAGTGATCAAGGAGATCTTCATCCTCATCCTCATTTATTTGCCACTAAGACACTATACAAATATATATTTTCCCTAATTCCATTTTGTAACTTTCCTTCCATAGATCCTCAAGAGAAAACAGAAATACAAACAAAATTGCAACAAAATATGCAGGTTGACCATTGATATTCAGCTAACTATAATGTAAATTTTCACTTGCAATTATTGTTTTTTACTGATTTCAAAGTCTGTGTGATGTTTACCACTGTAGAATGTGGGGGAAAAACCTTCCAGTTTCTCTGCCAGAATTTTACCTGTATCAGAAATTTTAATACAAATATCAAGAACTACACTACATTTTTATTCGTGGCCCGCTTCCATTTAGGTGCTGCAGCCCAAACCCATAACCTTTCATTGGCTGGCAAAGAGTGGGGAAGGGAATCAGAAAAGCATTTGGCTGTGTCTCCTTAGCCAGACACAGACCAGTGACACCATCCACTGAGAACTGATGGGGTCCTCCCAGGTTTTCAGGGTTGATGCAGTCTTTTGTACTTGGTTATGGAAGTGTAGCCAGATATGTCTTCAATCCCCCTGCTCTGCACTAGTCATTGAATGGCCATGGGGAAGAAGTGCAGCAGCTAAATGGAGAGAGTAGTGGCACTTTGAGAGAGAGAGAGAGAGAGCACTACACATGCCATACTCAGGCAGGCATGCCTGAGTATATTACTAGGAGTATAGCAGCCAAAATGTGTGGAGGGAAATTGGATCTACCATAAATTCCCTTAAGATGGCCATTGTATCTTACATTTCCTGGACAAAGCCAATACAGTATCCACTGAAACTCCTTTTCTCCTTATTCTGCAGAGGACTGGGGTGACCAGAAATGTCTCACTGCCTTACCTTACATCTGCAAACGCAGCAACAAAACCACAGTGGGGCCCACTTTGCCACCAATGCCCATGCCGATGCCAGGCAGCTGCAGCCAGGGTTGGCATACTCTCAGTAATAAGGTACTTGGGGTGCTGTTCCTTGCTCAGTGCAGCATATATCTTGGTGATCAGAGTTTGGTGGGAATGGCCAATCCCACTTTGATTGGAGGAGGAGAGTTAAAAATGTCTTTAATGGTGTCCTGGTCACTTCACAGTAAGGAAATTTCTTCAGATTCCCAGGATGCTATGAGTGGTGGTAGAGTGGGAGATTGTCTCTTCCCAAGTTAACTGTTAGCTCATGGGGGTAAACATCTGAAAGCTAGTGTAATGGAGAGGGCAGTGTGTAAAGCTAGGCCTCATATGGCCTCAACTTAGAGGCCAGTGAAGCTTAGCTGGGTGACACTGAGTCAGTCATGATCTCTCTGCATAACTTGCCTCATATGATTCTTGTGGGAAAGGGAAATCAGATGTTCATTCTGAGCTTTCTGGAGGAAGGGTACAACAAAAATGAAGCAATAAATAAAAGAAAAAAAATAATGGGGAAAAGTTCTGCCTTTCATTTGTCTTTCTGTCCCCCTACACTATACAGTGCTTTAGGATTTACAGCCAAGACCAGGTGACCTGGCCAGAGGCAAAGCACAAGTGTGAGATACAGGGAGGCACATTGGCTACCATATCCAATCACTTGGAACAAGGTAAGATTCATCCAAGATTTCTTTTAATTGTATGCAGATATATATGTACACACACTGCCTCTGGAAATTAAACAAGGTTTGGTCCAGGCAAGAGTGTTCCTTAAACCAAGGAAAACCTCATCCTGGTGAAAAAGGGCAGTTCCTTTCAGCATCCCTTTGCGAGGGGTGCACTTGAATCGGGCTTTTTTGGTGGTCAGGTTCCCTGCCTGAATGCCAGAACTGCCATCTTAAATAAGACCAATTGCTCTGCTTTTTAAAAGTCAGGTCTCAGAAGAAGGTCATAAGCGCGGCAGGATAGCAAAATCCTTCCTCTAGTTTTAATATAATTTGTTTCCATTACTCATTTAAGTGTAAAACATAATTTGTGGACACTACATATCGTGTGCATGTGGCTTCATGTTGCCTGTCAACATACAGTGATCATATGAATTTCATAGGGTTTTCTTAGGCAAGAAATACTGAGGTTATTTTGATAGGTCCTCCTTCTGAATTATAGCCTACAGCACCTAGTATTTGCTGGCTATCTCCCATCCAAGTAATAACCAGGACTGACCCTGCTTATCTTCCAAGATCAGATGGTATCTGGTGCCTGTAGGATATTTATGCCCTATACTACACATTATAAAACACATTTATTTCTTCTTAGTTTTAATTACTTTTTGATTGCTTTAAAAAAGACATCTTAAGATTGATAAGAAAATGGCATAACACTTGAAAAATTAGTCTCTAAAACGCATTAAAATGCTCTTCAAAATTAAATGAAGAGTAAATAGAAAATGTTACTCATTGCTCCAAAGGAAGTTATTGCATTATTTTTGAAATGGAACTTTGTTATGTCTTCCAAGGAAGGAAGGAAGGAAAGAAAATTAATTGCCAGTAACTACATTACTTGTAATTTATTAGTTTTATCAGTTCAGTAGCTAGGCATCTGTTTGTTCTCTGCATGTGGGCTATGCATCTCCATTTTGAAAAAAACTAAAAATCTCTGATACCATCCCTTTTCACAGGTTGAGTGTGGGGTGGGAGAAAAATGAAATTCAGCTTTGGTACTTCTCAGTCCTTCTTGTAAAAACAAAACTCGATTTCTTCCCTTTATGTCTCCAAAAATGTCTCAAGCACTTTCCATTCTTTTGGTTCCTGCCTACAGCTTTCATAACCACACTTCTCCCAAACATAACCTTTGACCTATGGATTGGCTTCCATGATGCCAGGAAGGAGTTCCGGTGGTTGGAGTCCGAACCTGTCAAATATGTCAATTGGGCTCCTGGTGAGCCATCTGGGTACAAAACATCCACTGCCAGTGACAACCCGGTGAGCCAAACTCTTGTGCTTCCTCCATCCAATGGTTATGACTAGGCAGAGTAAGGCAGCTGCTTTAGGTGGCTGGGAACAGCAGTGAAATTTTCAAAGAGAGCTCTGTAGACTGTGCTGCCTGCCCTTCATCCTCTAAATCAGTGGTCCCCAAACTGCTCTTTAAAGGATTTTGGCCAATATGGCTGAGACTTCTGGGAGTTCAAGTCCAAAGTCTCTTATTCACACTTTGGGGACCACTGTTCTAAACTATCCTGATGCCCTCACATACAGTGGAAGAAGCTGCATACCCCCATCACCCAGTGCCAAAGTAAGATTCAGTTCCCATGAAAGGGGGACAGAATGCCATTTTGTCCTTTGTCTTGTCTCAATCTATTTTGGGACACAGAATAGCGGGAAGCCACTTTTTTGTTATGATTTGGACTCTTATCTCTTTAGGCTGCTGTCACATTGCAAAATTAATACAGTTTGACACCATTTTAACTGTCATGGCTCCAGTCTATGAAATCTTGGGATATTTAGTTTGTTGTGGCACCAGAGCTCTCTGACAGAGAAAGTTAAATATCTCACAGAACTACATATCTCAGAATTCTATAGCACTGAGCCATGGCAGTTAAAATGGTGTCAAACCGCTTTAATTCTCCAGTGTCGACTCAGCCTTGGATAGCTTTTAAATGGTTTTGGCTGACTACTTTAATCCCCTAGTAAATAAATAAACACTTTGGAAACAAGTGCTAAGTTTACCTGTGTTTACATATATTTGAACAAGAAAGTTGCCCTACATATGTTTGAACCTGAAAAGTATGTTTTACAGAACCTTAGAAAGATCTTGGTTTCCTGAGAAAAATGGGTTGCATACTTCTTTGAGTGGTTATCTGTGAACTCACACAACTCGATTATCTTGCATCTACACAGTGCCTTCTTCGGAGTGTTCTATAGTATTCTGAAGAGTTTTGGTGGTAGCCCCGTCCACCTCCAGCAGTCCTATAAAGGGGTTTCCCATCAAAACCCATAATTTCTATAGGACTTTGATGCAACCATCCATGTAAACCAGGAAGACATGAGGGGAGGGTGGGCGGGGTAGTGTCAGTTCATAGATGACCACTCGAAGAACTACTGTTACAGGTGTGCAACTTGTCCTTCTTCATGGTCTCTGTGAGTCACAAAACTGGAAAACTAGCAAGCTAGAAGGTGGGAGTGTTGGTGCAATCAATCAAACTTTTTAACCACCCTCCTCTCCCTATGTTGGGCCCAACACCCAAGTGGGCTTTGGGCCTGGTGCTTGATCAGCTGTGCGGGAGATCCTTCGAGATGATGGCAACTTGTAAATGTTGACTCCCATTGTGGAAGACCACCTTTCTCATTGTCATTGCAACTGCAAAGAGAGCTGACAAACTTTGTTCCTTGTGGGTAGATGCACTCTATCTTTAGTTTAATCTAGACACAGATGTGTTGAGACCAGACATCACTTTCAGTACTGGGGACAAGTTATTTCATCATCCATTGATCCTAGGTAAATCTCTTGAGACTGAAGTACAGGCTGGCTAGAAACATAAGCATGAGAAGAAGAGGTAAAAATAACACTCTTCACCTCTGCCTTCTTTTCACTTGGCTGAAGCTACAACTGTAGCTGAACCACCTACTCCATCTACTTTCAGGGAGTTTCCTCAGAGATAGTTTTCATGAGACCGTGGTGTCTCCCTTGCCAGCTTGTCTGAAACAGTGCATGGTGGTGATGGAGACCATCTCCATCCAGGACAGAAGGTCACACGATTATGTTTCGGAGGGAGAGATGCAGGAGTCTTCTGTCGTGAGAGCTTATTCTCCAGCTCAAAGTTTGATTAGAGAGAAACCTCTGTCAGCAATTCCACCTGCACATCACCACAGATGTTGGTATTGTTCCAGGTTATGGTCCTACTTCAGGTTGGACTCTGATTCAGCTTCTTCTTATTGGAATTACCAAGGCAGACAAAACTGTCTGTCCCATCCATGAACTGTTCATGGTCACTGATACCATGGCTAATATAGATACAGGTCCCCTTCTTGCGAATCCTACTATTCTCGGATGAGTTCTTCCATCAGCAACAGTTGTTCTGGGCTCTGTACTTGCCACTATTGGAACAAGGTTTCCTTAACATGTCCTTCCAGGTGCAAAAGACATCATATTGACCATACACACATGGCTGTCCAGCAACAACTAACTGTGATTGAGGATCTGGTTTCCCAACACATTCAATTGCAAGTAACCACTCCTGCAGCTTACTGATGCTTTCATACCTTGCTCAAGCCATTTAGAAGTCTTGGTCAACACCATCATCCTTCCACTTCCAGCAAGTTAAAGACTCTCTATAGGGTAGATGATTCAGTCCTCCTCTAGGGCAGCATCCAAAACTTAATCCCATCATTATTGATGCTGCCCAGTTGAGAGCTTCGTGCTATCTGCATTCTACACCTGTGGAGAAGGAGGGCAAGAAGCTCAATGCCATGGGGAAGAAATGTTACTCTTTGCTCTTATCTCTAAGATCTTTAACTACTTGGCTTGTATGGAGGCCTGCAACGAACCTCTGTGGAAGACGATGACACTGTTCTTGAACAAGCTCAGGGACAAGATCACCATGTGAGTTTCCTCCTGCAGTCAGAGATGCACAGGCTGGCAGGTCATCAGATCATGAGTCTTAACACATCCCTGACTGTAGGGGCACAGTAATGGCAGGGTCAGTACCTCTCCATTGCCATGCTTAGCTTCGATCATTGGGTCTTTCTGACGAAGCTTGAGGGGTCATAGATCTTCCATTCAATGATGCTGACCTGTTCCATCCAGAGACTGACTCCAAGCTGGAACACACTCATAAGGTGATGTCCACTGTGAAGAAGTTCAGATTCATCCTTCTTGTCCAGTCTTCCTCTAGGTTTCGGTATGGAGACCATGTATGGACAATACTCGAAATGGTCCTACAGTCCATTGAGGTTTTGGTTTCAACACAGTTACTAGCCAGCTTGTCATTTACCCAAAAAGCCCACTGCTTCTGGACAGACATTCAAATCTGGAAAGATGAAGAAAAAACCCTGTGACACCTCCAAGCTTTGATTTTCTATTGGACAACACTGTGATAGCCAAGTTTCCACACTTCATGCCTCTCTCCATTCTGAACAGCCCAGAGTCTCATTCCACCGGATCATCAATGCCTCCATATCCCAGACCTCTCTCCTTCCTGAAGGTCTTGGATTGTCTGCTCCCTGTTTCACACTTTCTCCTCTATTCTGTGATTGCTCCCAAATTTCAATCAAACATGGAACATCATAGTCATGGACTTATGGGTACTCAACATCGTGAGGAGAGGCTAATTTCATTGAATTCAAGTTGGATCCTCCAACAAGACTTCTCCAATCCACATCTTCATCCATCATTCTACTCTACACATTAGAGTACTCCTTTGCAGAAAGAAGCTATTGAGTCTATACCCTAATCCAAAGTTTGTTTGTCGTGGGGGGGGGGGGTGTTCTCCTGGTATTTTATGAACAAGAAGTATGGTGGTTTGAGGCCGATTCTGGACTTGAGGTACTTTTCAACTGATGAAAGAAGTGGATTGGTATGCCACTTTGAATCTAAAAGATACTTACTTCCATATTTTGATTTGGCCTTGTCACGGATTTTTCCTGTGCTTCGCTGTAGGAAGAAAGGCATACAGGTTTTGAGTTCTACTATTTGGCCTCAGCACAGCTCTTTGAGTGTTTACAAAGGTGATGGGTTGTTCTGGTGGCTTTTCCTCAGCAGCAAGGTGTCATCCTGTACTGGTTGATCATTGCCTCCTCCAGGAACTGTTACTACAGCATGTACAGATGATATTGGCTCTTTAGGACAGACTGTGACTTTGCTGCAACAAGGAAAAATCCAGTTTGCAGTGGATGCTTCTAATTCAGTTCATTTGAGGTATCCTAGACTCCACACTCCAGACCATTTTTCTACTCCTTGGCATTTTTAACAATCATTGCAAGTCAGTATGGAGTTACCTTCGGTACCAGTTTCTCTAGGCTCAACAGGTTCAAGTCACTCTGGGCTACTTGACATCGACTACTTTGTTGATCCCAAATGCCTGCCTTCAGATGTGTCCTTCCAGGCTTGGTTCATTTCCTCATTCGATCTGCTTTGGGACTCTTCAAGAAAGTGGTTTATGGTGCCAAAGTTGGTATAGAAATCTCTCCACTGGTGGCTGGATCCATTCAGTGCCCAGGTTGGCATGCATCTCCATCCCCAAACCTTGAGCCCTTGTTATGACAAATGAGTTGATGTTAGGATGGTGTGCCCATCTAGAAAATCTTGTGAGAGGTCATCAGAAGAACATCAATGCTCTGGAACTGCTGGCTGTAGAAAAATTGTTAATTTTCTGTGAAACTCTATTGAGAGGCAAGGTGATTCAAGTGTTGACTGACAACAGCATGGTCATGTATTACATAAACAAGCACAGTGGTACCGAATCTCTCACCCTCCTTCACCTCCCAGTTCAACACTGGGACTGGCTCACACATTTCTTCACTCATCCTGAAGACAGTATGTTCAATTTTCCTGCAGACCAGATCTCACCATGTACAATGTCCAGGTCAGATACTCCAGTCTTGATACTCTTTACCTGTTGGTGTGGAAGACCCTACATGCCTTACCGGTTGCAATGAAGGAGATTACTGACGCTGCTCATTGACCTTCTATTAGAAGATCATATGACTACAAGTGGAAGAAGTTTGCTGATTTCCTACTTCCATGGTCAATTGCTGCAGCTGAAGCTATACGTGTGTTGAACTTTTTACTTTCTTTCTTGAACTGAGGGCTCTCTATTTGTTTCAAATAATTGTTACGTGGCCACCATTTCAGCACATTTTCAATTTCTGGGTAAGCCCTCTAGTTTTATACATCATTTGGTCTTGGGTCTTCTTAGCAGATGATCTCTTCGAATATACTTGGGGCCTTTTGTTTAGAGGTTACAACATCCTTTGAGACCAAGGCCACCTTCTCCATGTCCAACTTGGACTTCTTTGAAGCTGAAGATTAATGCCAAGGGCCCACTTTTTATTATTTATTTATCTCTCAAAGTTGAAGGCTGTTGAGAGAACACAGACTCTTGCAATTTCAAGGCCTGCTTGTACAGAAGAGCTGTAAAGTTTTAAAGCAACAATCTTTGTTGTGCTTGTCCTGTGGTGTGAACGTTGCACAGTGTTCACATGAGCCAATGATAAGGGATGCGTCCAAACATGGAAGGCATTTCAAATGCCCATCTCAGCCTGGAATCTTAGCACCACATTCAACACACTTCTTAAAAGAAGCCAGCGGTACTAGGATAGCCACAAGGGTTAGCGTGGCTTGAAGCTCACGCTGACAATGAATTGTCAGAAGAAATTTTCCAATCTCAGTGCACGAACGCTGTTCTCGATGAGGCAGCTGCAGTGGCAGATGAAAAGGAATTGCTGGGTTTTGTCAGGAAGCCCTTTATATAGGGCTGCCAGAAGTGGGTGGGGTTACTGGCCAAACTCTTCAGAATGCTATAGAATGCTCCAAAAGAGACACTGCACAGGCACAAGATATCCCAGTTGTGTGAGTCACAGAGACCATGAAGGACAACATTAGCTTTCATTGTACACATGAAAAAGTTTCTGTTTCTCACTGTGGATAGGACTGAATTGGATAACAGCTGGTAAAATTTCAGAAGCTAAGGTAGGTGATGAAGAATTCTGCTGGCCACTAGGCAGAACTTTGGGTAAAATCTTGCCCTTCCCCATAAATAGCTGAAGCAGAATACATTCTACATAAAACAAAATGGAAGTAAAAATAAAAATGCAACCTTTCACAATGTGCAATGGTTGTGGAATTCTGTTCTCCCCAGTCTTCACTAGAGTAATGTTATGTTGTGGTTTTATCTCTGTTTTAGGTGCCTTGTTCAGAAAGTTATAACCACTACACTGGGTTACATGTACCTAAAAGTACATGCAACCCCATTCTCTGTCTTTAACAGAGCTAAACAGAGCTCTATCTCTGGAGCTAAATGCTCCACAGGGAAACTCTCAAGCTGGGCAACAAGGCAATAATATTCTTTCCTTTATCCCCAGTATCTGGTAAATTAATGGTGCTCTGTCTCTGAGTTCTGTTTCTAACCATAATGACTAACAAATACCATTAAGTCTTCCAAGCCATGCCAGAGTCCATCAAAGCACTTTTTGCCAATGAGCTCAACAAGATGGAACAGTGAAGAAATATTTATGTCCTGCGTCAGTTGCCCATATTCTATAGAATTATAGAATTATTTAATCATAGCATTTGAATGGACCTATAGACCATTGAGTTCAACCCCTTGCTTGGTGTAGGAGCTCCAGCTAGACCAGCACCATGAGGTAGCTGTCTGGCCTCTTTTTGAAGACAGCCAGAGAAGGTGACTCCATCACATCTCTAGGTAATGGGTTCAGTTGCTGAACTGCTCTTACTGTCAAGAAAATCATTTCCTTCTAATGCTCTGGAAAAATGTACCCTCCTATCATTAGACATGGGACTACCCTCTGGGGCAGCAGAGAATTATGGCAGCCCTTTAAATATTCAAAGAGCATAATCACGTCACCTTCCAGTCTTGTCTTCATCAGGCTGAACGTGTCCAACTCCCTTAATCTTTCCTCACTTGCTTTGTTCTCCATAACTTTTATCTTCTGTGTTGCCCTTCTCTGAAGCTGCTCCAACTTGTCTATATCCTTCTCAAAATGATTTATAATGGTAGAGTATGCAGAGTATGTTGCAACTGCTTAGCCACAAGACAAGTGCTAGGGGCACCCCAGCGGGAAAGTGAGAGAGAGCTCTAGATGATGGCATATAGCTCTCTCTATTGTCAACACAGATGAATGCCTTTGACCTTCCTGCCTGTCTCTTACAGACCAATTGTGCTGTGGTGTGGCATGGCTTCCCATCCCTCTTCACTGGCCGCTGGGATGACAGGAACTGCCTGGAGGAGAAACATGCCTTCATCTGCCAGAGGAGCAAAGGTAATGTTGTTGGGGGGGGGGGGATGCAAGGAGAGCAGTTTTAGTTGGCCTACATTCCTGGTGCCACTGGTGCTCATACCTTCAGGGTTTTTTCTTGAACATGCTTAAAACAAGGAGTCCTTGTTGCTTAAACTTACCTTCCTAAGGACTGAGGTTTATTTACAGAAGCAGGTAAGGACTAACAGCTGGTGAAAGTGGTTGGGTGCGGGGGCATGCATTAATAAAATACAATTGTGATTTCAGTGACCTCTGACAAATGTTTGAATTAAATTGATGCTGTTGTGCTAATTGATTATTCTGAAGCAGGGGTGGGAGTAATGCAGCCCTCAAGATGTTGCTGGACTGCAGTTCCCAAAATTCTTCCCAGCTAAGACTGGCAGGTGTTGCACTCCAGCAATCTCCAGAAGGCCACACAGCTGCTGCTGCTCTTAAGAATCATTGCAAGGGTGTCCTGGTTCTAATTCTAAAGAGCTATGATCCTCTTTTTTCCACCCCTGCCCTAGACCCTACCCTAAGCCCTCCCCCAGCAACCTTCTCCCCTGCTCCCAATGCTACCCTTTCATATCTCAACAGCACTTACCGCATCCTCAGGAAACCCCTCAAGTGGCAGGACGCTGTGCTGCTGTGTGAGAGCCTCAATGCAAGTTTGGTGAGCGTGATGGAGCCGTACACGCAGGCCTACCTCACCCAAGCCATCAGCAGTGTGCGTGCCCCACTCTGGATTGGCTTGTCCAATGAAGAGGTGAGGCAAATGTGAGGAAAATATCTAGAGAAGGCAGGGCTGTCTGTGCCATGCAGCAAGGAGAAGCCATCTGCTTCAGGCAGCTTTAATGAAGGTGGGACAGGTGAAGGTGGGAATTGGTGTGCAGTAATTTAAACGGTGTAAAAGAGATTTTTACAAGTGTCGGCTGCAGCAGGCTTTGGGGCTTTGCTTTGGACAGCAAAATTACTTAGACTGACACTGCTGGAAAGTGGATCAGCTGAAGGTGGGGTTTAGAAGTTGGCTATGTTACAGTAATAGTGCCCAGAGTTGCAAAAGTCAAATACATGGCAGGTTCATCTGGATGTGAGGCCAAGAATGCCAACCAGGACATGGAATCTGAGCCAGTGGTGTCACTAGGAGGGCTGTGGTGGTGCAGCCTACACCATTTGGCACCCCAGAAGAGGGGAGACACATGGTCAGGCCCTTCCCCATGCAGTGTCCCCCTGCACACCTTCCCCCTGCACTTCCTCCAGTGCAACATCCCTGCGCCACTGATCTGAGCCTCATATTGACTGATGAGGGGAAAAACAATGGATTCTTTCTTTCTTTCTTTAACAAGAATGACTAGAAGTAATTTATTTCAAAGTCTTTCCTAATTCAAAGCAGACTCTTTTTCAGATAATGAATATTCTGCAAATAAACTTGAATTTTGACATTAATCTGAGGGAGGTTGTTTCATTGAATACAGTATGGGTGCTGACAGGAGGCAGTTCCCCCCCCCCCCCCGGTTGTATACATTTGTGACATATACATACGGATAACACAAAACATAATATGGCTGAAATCCTACATTGGAGCGTTGCTGTGCTGATGCTGTTCCACACCCTTTCCCTGTCCTGACATCTGTTAAAGCCTGCTGTTGTTTACCAGTGGGGAGTAGAAGAAGGGAGGGCCATAAAGCAGCATCTGGATTCAGCTCCGTGGTGGTGGGTTGGTGGGGGGGGGGGGAGAGAAATGAGTTTGCTCACAAATGGAGCACACTCTCCCTTTTCCTTCCCCTCAAGAGCCCAGAGCAATCGTATCTTAATGGTCTGAATTGCCTCCCTCCCCTTTCCCACCAGTAAAAAGCAGCAGAAACAGCCCCTCCCAGGCCTTGGAAGGAAGTGCTTGCAGGGGGAGGGGGTGGAGGTAGGTTTTGGGATGGAGAGCAAGAGTAAAAGAATACATACCCCCCTGCTCCCTGTCCATAAAGAGACAGGATGCCAGCCTATGTGTTTTAGATTTTTGCTTGTTTGAACACAATTTTTGGATAGAATATTCTTTGTAATCTATCATGCATTTGTTTGTTTCTTTGTTTGTTTGCTGCTGTTGGGGTCAAATTATTGGAAAGAAGCTGGGAGGGGAAGTGGCTGCAGCCAAACCTTAGAAGGACTGGTTTTTTTAAGAACAGAATAATCTCTGAATAACTGAATAAAATAAGTGAATAACTACCCCCTGCAGGTTCCACCCACCTCTTTTAGACCCAGGAGGGCCCCTTTTCAAGCAAGTAGTTACTTCTAGTTTTTACTTTTAAAAAAAAGGCTCACCTGGCCTAAAACAAGTGTGGGGGGATTGTTCCCCTTAGTCCCTATCTGTCATGGGAATGAACATTTTCAGTAAAAAATAAAATAATAAGAGGGTGTGGCAGGGGTGGCATGGTCTGCATTTGGTCTCTTGAGGTGCATGTGCAGACCATAGACTGCAATTTGCCTACCTCAGTGTACTGTGATGCACACCCATTGAATCAAATTGGGTACAACATCCTCTATGATAACATCTTAGTGTCAAGAATTATGCTTAAAATTCAACAAAGCTAGATGATTGGCTTCAGCTGCCTGGGAAATAGTATCACTGTTCTAAAAGTCCATATGTAAAGATACTTTTGAAGGACATAGGCTCATTGTGTAATAAGAGGGAAGATGGTGGGGCAATATAGAAGCTATGACTGTAACAGGGAATGGAGTCCTGTCATGGCATGTTCCTGCTACCAAAACATTGCATAGAGAACCAAGAGTTGTGGCTAATCTCATACCCACACACCTACTAAAAAACCACAAAGTTACTTTTTAATTACATTTGCCAGAATTTCTCAGACACTGGCAATTCATATTGGAGGCTTTTGGGAGGATTCTGATAGTCTAAAAAAGTAATTTTTCCAAACTTGGCTACCCCCCCCCCCCCCGGCAACACCTCATGTTCCCCCTTTTGATGCATCTCCTTTAAAAAGGATATGAACCTTCCTCATATATCTTACAGGATATGAACCTCCCTCATATATCTCACTTGGCCTGATCCAGCATGGCAGATCTTTATTTGCATTGGCTGCTTTTAGGGACGACGGAACTATGTGTGGTTCACAGATGAAAGCCTTTCCTACACAAACTGGCAGGATGGAGAACCACAACAAATTATGGGGTGCACATACATGGATGTAGATGGAACATGGAGGACTGCCAGCTGTGATGCCAAGCTGCAAGGGGCCATCTGCAAGATGAACACAGGTGAAGTATATGTGTGGGGACATGATGGGGATAGGAGAGGACTGAAATGGGAGAGCATTCTCCCTATGAGCTTGAATGACGAGGACAGACATTTTAACTCACGCAGCATTCCATTTTAGGACCTCTTTCTTCACATAAGTGGAGCTACAATGGGAGCTGTCCTAAATCAGTGGAGGATTCTTCTTGGATTGCTTTCCGAAATCATTGCTATGCCTTCCACATGGAAGTTATGCTAGGCCAGAAGGAAGCTATGAAGAGGTGTCAGAAAGGTAAAGGTTTCTCAAAGGCACTACTTCTGTGTAGGGCAATTGTGGGCAAAATGTGAACAAGATCTGCTCTCCAGAATATGATTTTTGGCATGTCTGACTTCAAATATATCTAATTCATATCTCTCCCCCCCCCCCCTTTAATTTGTTCTTGACTTTTTTTCTCCTTTGGTTTAATGTGGATTGTTGTTTGTTTCTTTTTTTAAATTTATCTTACAGTAGCAGTCTGCCTACTTATTCCTCCACTTAGGTACTTGATGAGATACTTTGATGAGAAAACAGAAAATACAAAGGCCTCATGGCATGATGTATTCTATCATGGAGGGTAACTGACTGTACAACTCCAGAATTTTCATCGTTGTGTTGTGGTGTACCAGCATTTTCATCATAGCATTTCACATTGCCATTTTCAAACAATTTTCATGGTCAATAAAATGCCTTTTTGCATGGTTGGGGGCTGGGAAAGGAAAATCATCACACTCATAAGTGAATTACTTGCGTTTGGCAGTGGTTTGGTGCAAAACAATTTTATTCAAGAATTACCACAGAAGGGGAAAAAACTATTTTTGATGGGCTTTGGGGATAAAAAAAACTTTCCAAGGGCCATACAAATTGAATACTGGGGCCACACTTTACTTACCCCTGTATTAAACAAATGGGCATGCATTGGCTGATGTTAGTGGCATACACACTTGTAAGCTAACCCTATGCCTGTGTGTGTTTATTTTTGGCCACTGAAAGAGGCTGATGTTTTCTTCCTCCCTCTACAGTGGACTCTTTCAAACGGGAGGAATTTCTCCCAATTCCGAATGGAGCCAATGCGGATTCATGTAAATTCGCTTGTTTAGCGAATTTACCTGAACCCCTGCTCCGTTCGGAAGGCATTCGGAATTACTTCCCGTTACCCGAAAATAACCCCCCCTTGCCCGAAATCGCTTGAGAAGCTTAAATTCGCAATAACGTTAAACCCATGATTGCATTCGGAGTGACTTCCCTTTTGCCCGAATTTGCGTGAGAAGAATTAATTCGCAATAACGTGAAACCCCAGGATTGCGTTTGGATTGCCCTTAGATTATGCTTCCAATTTTCCACGTCTGAAAGAGTCCAGTGACTGAAGTTCCCACTCATATACCACATTTTCACAGAAATCTCTCAGTCATTGGTGCTTGTGGAAAGTGTGGGGTGGGTGGTATTGGAAAAATGTCTGGCTGTTTCCTATCCCAGCTGCCACTGCTTTGGCCCTGGAGGGAGAGTAGAGCAACCAACATTTTCTGAATTTAATCCCTTCCTCACTGTCATCCCCTTTTCTTTGTTTTTTATGCTTTTTAGATTGGCTGTCTAAAGACAGGGAACGGTCACATTTTTAATTTGTAAACCACTCTGGAAGTACTTTGGCTGAAGTGCAGTGTATAAATAGTTGAAACAATAATGATTATCTCAGTCACTGAGCCTGACTAAAGAAGCATAGCCATATGCTTCTGTGACACCCCCCCCCCCCATTCACCTAGGACTCCTGGAGTGGGGCTTCAGTGGCAATATAGTAGGTCCAGTATTGGAAAGTAGCTCACCATAGTGTAGGTTTTTGTTTGAAATGCCTATAGTACACTAAACTATGCAGGATTACACCTATTATGTGCAGGTATATGTTTGTTTATAGATTTCATGTGTAGGTATGTGTGTGTTTGAGCAAACATGCATGTCTGCTTCTGGGCTGGAAAATGTGAATCATGTTACTTCACCTAAAATGTGAACTGAATGAAATCCTCAAGCATCTTGTGTGTTGTCTAAGTGTCTGTGTATCTTTTATATGTATGTGTGTGCATGTTTATGCATACACATGCATAGTGATATATGGGAAGAAGGAATGAGATATTCCGTATTTGTGGAAGCTGGGCATGACCTGACTGTATGACTGAAAGCAGGAAAAAATATGTGCCAGTAGTATGTTTTATGTGCAGACACTAAAATAGAGATCACATATGCAAATTCCATTATCTTCATTCCAGAATGCTCTTCTCTTACCAGACAACAATCTGAGTAGAAAACAAGATATTAACAGAGTGCAGGGCAGTGTTCACAGACTCATAGTACATTCATCTAGAAATCAGTTGCTCAGGATGCAGTCTTCTCCTGTAATACTTGCTCTGAGAGGAACGTCAATTAAAGGCAGCTGATGGGCAGTATGGGAATCCATGGAGGTTTTTTTTTTTTTTACCCAAGCCAGATTGTTCTGGTCATTTAGGGCTCCCTGCTTCATGAACGGAAGATTCTGATCTTTTCCTGTGAACAAATATCTTAAGAAAATACTGCATGGTTTTCCATGCAAATACGTGCAGACACCAGCCATTTTATCATCCATGCTCCGACCATCTCCACTTCTGAATCGGCATGTTGGAAAGTTTGAACAGCATGAGCCTTTTTTGTCTTCCCTTTTCATTTTATTATGTTTTAAAGCTATTACATGTGAGTTGGTGTTGCATGGGGGCTGAGAGACTAAGCAATGAATCAGGAAATTCCTAGGTCAGATTTCACTTGAATGGATTAGGTGAATGAAGCAAGCTACCCCCCCCCCCCATAGCCTCAGTCTCTTAATCTTCATTATGCAATGCTAACCATAAGATTTTTGTAACAATTATAACTAGGCAATGTATGAGAATACTTTGAACACTTGCTGGTCCTCCTATTCCTGCTCTGGAGAAAACATGGTAATACTGTACGTGTAGAACGCCTAGTAAATCTTAGCTACCAAAGAGCAAATCAACATATATATTCATCAATCAGAACTGGGGAAGATCCTTCTTCCATGATTTACCACCTTTGACCCATTCTGCTTTCTTGTCTCACAGTCCTTGCCCCACTCGCTAATCTGGAGGTATGTAGATGTGTATATAACTTGCCCGTGGTTTTCTTGTGACAAAATGTCCATTTCCTTTGTGCAGCATGGATGTCTTCCTAGATGGTTTAATGTAATGGCCTCTCAGCTGAGAATCATTAAAACTGAAGTGTAAACTTGTGGAACAAGCTGTGCTCTTCTTGCTTATGACCTTTCAAGGTGGTGTATCTCTTTCCTCTCCCACCCCCATAGTTGGAGGCTCAGTGTTGTCCATCCTAGATGAAATGGAGAATGTCTTCATTTGGGAGCACCTCCAAGCTTATGAGAGCCAATCCAAAGGGGCCTGGCTGGGGATGGCCTTCAACCCCAAAGGTAAAGCCACTGTTTTTCTACATTGGTTGACAATTGTACCATAGAACAGAGAATGAAGTGCGAAGGGTGGTGTAAGCAGGCTACCTGTGAAGCAGAGAAATCTACCATGAAGTTACCTTGTACATGAATTTGGACCAGTTTGATTCCAGTCATGTGAATAAACAATGAACTTGTATATTCACTGATACAGCACCATGCAAGTGTACAAAAGGATAGGTTCCTGCTCAGTGGGGTTTACAGTCTATAATTAGCCCCAGGGAATTAATAGGGGAAGGGAGGAGAAGTGAAAACAGGAATAAATATGCCATTTTTGGATGTACTTAAGCAGGGTTGAAATAGGTTTTGAAAACTAGATAATAGTGCTAAACCTCCATAGAAAACATGGGTTGGATGATAGATCTGAAGGAAAATGGAGATAACATTTTAGATTTTCTGGGAGGCAGTTCCATGTCTTAAGGGGCAGTAAAGGAGCAGTCATTTGAAGGAACAGGAGACCACTAGGGATAATTGTGGAGGAAGAACAAACATCTTGAACAGGGATGTATCACATGTAAGAGCAAAGAGAAAAGGAGAGCTAAATTAAGGAACTTGTCCTACATTTGGGACCAGCAGGATGTCAGCATAGCAACTGATAGATGTGTCATCTAGAAAAGTGGTTCCCAAACTTTGGCCCTCCAGATGTTTTGGACTTCAGTTCCCACAGTTCCTTGCTGTTGGCCAAGCTGCCTTGGGCTTCTGGGAACCAAAGTCCAAAATATCTGGAGGACCAAAGTTTGGGATCCACTGCTCTAGAACAACAAATGAGGAGGATGATTTTGGTAATACCTAGACTAGGTGAGAGGACTCAGGCTAGACCAGAGAGAAGGTTGTAGTTCCATCAGCCATGAAGCCTTTCAGTTGAGGGGGCAGAGAGGTAAGGGAGAAACTGTAAAGGGAGAAACAACATTATTTGGTGACAAGATGAAGCAGTCAAGCAGAAATTTGTCAGATGTGCTAGAAAATTCAAAAGATCATGTTCTGCATTGAACTAGTTGGTAGCATTAGATTGTTTCTACAGTGCTTCATTATGGTTCTTTTTTGCTGTTTTTATTTTTGTTTCTTGTGGAAGTTTGTATGTGTGTGTGTGCAGAGGAGGGAGTTTTCTACAACTGGGTTTAGTGAATCTGATCACTGTTAAGTCAAATAGCTTGCATACTGTAAGCATAGCTGCCTTTAGGGACCAAGAGACAAGATGTATAAATGAAAAAGCTATCTCTGCACTAATCCCCAGGATCTCTGCCTAGTAGTCTGGAAAAACAACATAAACAGCAGACTTCCCTTATCAGTAAGATGCACAAACTCTTGCCCAAGACAAAGCTGACAAAGTGAATTTTTCTCTATAATTTCATCCCTTAGTATGGAGTTTTTCTAACTGTATGAATCTATTCTCCCTTTTCCAATCACATTATATTTTCTGCTTCTATTCTGAGAGATGTCACTGGATACATACACATATTTTTCCTCACTATCACTACACACAATATTTCTTTCTCTATCTGCCTAGCTCATGCCTCCCTTTCTTCCTTGGTTCTTTATTTGAGATAACTGGTCTTGTATCCATTGGGAAATTGGCAATGTCATATCATGTTGGGCAGTTCCAGTGGAATTAACTGCCTGGTGGACAGTCCTCAGCTGTCATTAGTTTATAGGCCTATTGGGTAGTAAAGTTTGTATTCCTAGCCTCCCATCACCAAGTTTGAGAAACTTTGTTAGCTAAGAGTCTTCTTCATGACATGATGCTGGTTTAACTCCCATCTACACTAAGGTACAAGTTTTGAGGGCTTATAAGCATGCTTCATTTTCCAGATGCTGAGTATCCACAGGATACACAGGAGTATCCGCCTCGATTGTTTTACAGAGGGGCGGGTAAGAAATAAATATTATTATTATTATTAGGATTGTGGCCCAGGTGGACCTGGGTGTTTCAAGGGGAAGAAGGTGCAGCCTTATGCTGGAGATGGACATGTTTCTTCCCTAGATGTACAAGTGCAGTTGGAACATGTTCGAGAGCCCCTCGGCTGCTGGCCAATCATCAGAGGGCCCAAGCTGCTCCCATGAGCTTCCTGGCTGCTATTGCTCACTTGAGGAAGAAGAGGTGAAGTGGGAGAAGTGTTTCCTCCCTCTCAACAATGGTGTAGGCATTGCGTTCCACCGGCATGCTTGTTGGATCTTGGCATTTAGCCCAGCACTCTTCCTCACTAGACAACAGTATCACTCTTGCCACTTGATTTCTAACACACACTATCACAGAATAGTAGAAAAAAAGAATCTGTGACTTAAAAAAATAATTTTCTGAGTAGGCTTGATACTTTTTTTTTTTAGCAGAAGCACTGTCTCACTCATCCTCTCTCTCACACAGTGTGTTTCTCTATTCTCTGCAGGGGGCACACTTGTGTGGCATGACAACATGGCTGTGAATTATTCGAACTGGGGACAGCATGACACAGGACCAAGCATGCTCAGCCAAAACAGCTGCTACTGGATCCAGAGCAGCAATGGGGTTTGGCGCTTGGGCTCCTGCACAAATGTCACGATGGGAGTCATTTGCAAAACTGCTCGAGGTAAGCAGGCAATCTGAAGTCCATGGTGCTAAAGAGCAGGGGTGGGCTTCTCTAAAGTTTGGCTTCTGCATGAAAGAATAGGGGCAATGATGAGGTTACAGGACAAATTGCTTACCTGTAACTGTGGTTCTTCGAGTGGTCATCTGTGAATTTACACAAATGGGCTTCCTGCACAGAGACATTTGGAATCTTCTAGAATCACAAGGGAAAACTTTTTGGTGGTAGCTCCACACACCCTTCCTACTCTTTTCAGTTCCAGTTGGATGCCACGTAGCAGCATATTGAGGGAACATGTGCAAGAGCATGACATGACCTGAGGGGAGGATGGGTGAGTTGGTGCGAATTCATAGATGACCACTCGAAGAAGTACAGTTACAGGTAAGCAACCTGTCCTTCTTCGCCGTGGTCTCTGAATCACACAAATGGGTTAGAATAACAAGCTATAATCACTGAAGGAGGGAGTGTCGTGACACTATGTATAGTAAACCAAAAATGTGTTTTATTAAACATGCAAATAGAAAGCATGCAGTGCACCAAATCTCAATGCAAACCAGAACGCAACACTGCTCTCCAAAAAACTGCATCATTCCTTGCCCTGGTATCCAGCCTGTAGTGTGAGATGAAAGTCATTGGCTGAGACCAGACTGCAGCTTTATAGATGTCCTCTAGGGGCATTCCACTGAGAAAAGCAGAGGACATTGCTACTGCAGTGGTGGTTCAGGAAAGGAAGTGCACACAAGGGGAAAGTCACAGGTGCTTTTTACTTCAATTGTCCTTCTTTTTGAAGGATTGACGG